>CATKUM010000034.1:748510-1367021 GCA_949786405.1 Onychomys arenicola
TAAAGAGCATTTATGTAAGAGGAGCTGTGGTCTGTATCAGATTCATAAGCAGAGTTGGACTACGTATGGTCCGTATGAGTAGGAAACACAGTTCTTTTTTTCTGGGCATGCTCATGGTTCTTGCTAAATTAGAGATGCTGGAAAGAAGACCTTGCTTCTTGCGTTAAAACAGAGTGTGTTTCATGGATGAGAACACTGCTCTGAATTTCCCTTCAGAAACGGAGTGAAATGCCAGGATCTGTGTCACCCTACAAGCAAGAGTTCATTTCTGGTAAACCAAGAGAATGTTGGGCTCAAATGATTTAACACAGTTCACGAACCCAACGGGATTTTCACTATTAAATAAAGAGCATTTATGTAAGTGGAGCTGTGGTTTGTATCAGTTCCATAAGCAGAGTTGAACTACGTATGGTCTGTATGAGTAGGAAACACAGTTCTTTTTTTCTGGGCATGCTCAAGGTTCTTGCTCTATTAGAGAGGCTGGAAAGAAGAGCATGCTTCTTGCGTTAAAACAGAGTGTTTTCCATGGATGCGAACACTGCTCTGAATTTCCCTTCAGAAACGGAGTTAAACCACAGGATCTGTGTCTTCCTACAAGCAAGAGTTCATTTCTGGTAAACCAAGGGAATTTTGGGCTGAAATGATTTTACACAGTTCAAGAACCCAACGCGATTCTCAGTGTTAACTAAAGAGCATTTATGTAAGTGGAGCTGTGGTTAGTATCATTTTCATAAGTAGAAGTGAACTATATATGGTCCGTATGAGTAGGAAATACAGTTCTTTTTTTCTGGGCATGCTCATGGTTCCGGCAGTATTAGAGACGCTCGAAAGAAGAGCTTGCTTCTTGCTTTAAAACAGACTGTGTTTCATGGATGAGAACACTGCTCTGAATTTCCCTTCAGAAACGGAGTTAAACCACAGGATCTGTGTCTTCCTACAAGCAAGAGTTCATTTCTGGTAAAGCAAGTGAATTTTCGGCTCAAAAGATTTTACACAGTTCTAGAACCCAACGCGATTATCACTATTAACTAAAGAGCATTTATGTAAGAGGAGCTGTGTTCTGTATCAGTTTCATAATCATTGTTGGAGTACATATGGTCCGTATGAGTAGGAAACATAGTTCTTTTTTTTTTTTTTTTTTTTGGAAGTTCATGGACCTTACTGTATTGGAGACCCTGGAAAGAAGAGGATGATTCATGCCTTAAAAAAGAGTGTTTTTCTGGGATGAGAATTCTGGTCTCAATTTCCCTTCAGAAACGGATTTAAACCACAGGATTTGTGTCTTCCTACAAGCAAGAGTTCAGTACTGGTAAACACAGTGAATTTTGGGCTCAAATGATTTTTTGCAGTTCACGACCCCAACACTATTCTCACTGTTAACTAAAGAGCATTTATGTAAGAGGAGGTGTGGTCTGTATCAGTTTTATAAGCAGAGATGAACTACATATGGTATGTATGAAAAGGAAACACAGTTCTTTTTTTCAGGCCATGCTCATGCTTCTTGCTTTAAAGCAGAGTGTGTTTCAAGGATGAGAACTCTGGTCTGAATTTCACTTCAGAAACGGAGTTAAACCCCAGGATCTGTGTCTTCCTACCAGCGAGAGTTCATTTCTGGTAAACCAAGTGAATTTTCCTCTAAAATGATTTACACAGTCCTAGAACCCAACTCGATTATCACTATTAACTAAAGAGCATTTATGTAAGGGGAGCGGTGGTCTGTATCAGTTTCATAAGCAGAGTTGAACGACATATGGTATGTATGAAAAGGAAACACAGTTCTTTTTTTCAGGCCATGATCATGCTTCTTGCTTTAAAGCAGAGTGTGTTTCAAGGATGAGAACTCTGGTCTGAATTTACCTTCAGAAACGTAGTTAAACCCCATGATCTGTGTCTGCCTACCAGCAAGAGTTCATTTCTGGTAAACCAAGTGAATTTGCCTCTAAAATGATTTTACACAGTCCTAGAACCCAACTCGATTATCACTATTAACTAAAGTGCATTTATGTAAGGGGAGCTGTGGTCTGTATCAGTTTCATAAGCAGAGTTGGACTACATATGGTCCGTATGAATAGGAAACACAATTCTTTTTTTCAGGCCAATCTCCTGGTACTTGCTGTATTTTACACTCTGGAAAGAAGAGCTTGCTTCTTCTTTAAAACAGAGTGTGTTTCAGGGATGAGAACTCTGGTCTGAATTTCCCTTCAGAAACGGAGTTAAACCCCAGATCTGTGTCTTCCTACAAGCAAGAGTTGATTTCAGGTAAATCCAGTGAATTTTGGGCTCAAATTATTTTTCGCAGTTCACGAACCCAACGCGATTCGCACTATTAACTAAAGAGGATTTATGTAAGAGGAGGTGTGGTCTGTATCAGTTTCATAAGCAGAGTAGAACTACATATGGTCCGTATGAATAGGAAACACAGTTCTTCTTTTCAGGACATGCTCATGGTACTTGCTGTATTTTATAATCTGGAAAGAAGAGCTTGCTTCTTCGTTAAAACAGATTTTGTTTCAGGGATGAGAACTCTGGTCTGAATTTCCATTCAGAAACGGAGTTAAACCCCAGAATCTGTGTCATCCTACAAGCAAGAGTTCATTTCTGGTAAACCCAGTGAATTTTGGGCTCAAATGATTTTTTGCAATTCACGAACCCACAGTGATTCTCACTATTAACTAAAGAGCATTTATGTAAGAGGAGCTGTGGTTTGTATCAGTTTCATAAGCAGAGTTGAACTACATATGGTCCGTATGAGTGAGAAACACAGTTCTTTTAGTCAGGGCATGCTCATGGTTCTTGCTGTATTTTAGACTCTGTAAAGAAGAGCTTGCTTCTTGTGTTAAAACATAGTGTGTTTCAGGGATGAGATCTCTGGTGTGAATTTCCCTTCATAAACGGAGTTAAACCCCAGGATCTGTGTCTTCCTACAAGCAAGGGTTCATTTCTGGTAAACCAAGGGAATTTTGGGCTGTAATGATTTTACACAGTTCACGAACCCAACATGATTCTCACTATTAACTAAAGAGCATTTATTTAAGAGGAGCTGTGGTTTGTATCAGTTTCATAAGCAGAGTTGGACTACATATGGTCCGTATGAGTAGGAAACACAGTTCTTTTTTTCAGGGCATGCTCATGGTTCTTGCTGTATTTTAGACTCTGGAAAGAAGAGGTTGCTTCTTGCGTTAAAACAGAGTGTGTTTCAGGGATGAGTACTCTCGTCTGAATTTCCCTTCAGAAACGGAGTTAATCCCCAGGATATGTGTCTTCCTACAAGCAAGAGTTCAGATCTGGTAAACCCGGTGAATGTTGGGCCCAAATGATTTTTCCAGTTCACGAATCCAACACTATTCTCACTATTAACTAAAGAGCATTTATGTAAGATGAGGTGTGGTCTGTATCAGTTTCATAAGCAGAGTTGGACTACATATGGTCTGTATGAGTAGGAAACACAGTTCTTTCTTTTCTGGGCATTCTCATGTTTCTTACTATATTGGAGATGCTGGAAAGAATAGGATGATTCTTGCCTTAAAACACAGTATTTTTCAGGGATGAGAACTCTGTTCTCAATTTGCCTTCAGAAACGAAGTTAAACCCCTGGATCAGTGTCTTCCTACAAGCAAGAGTTCATTTCTTGTAAACCCAGTGTGTTTTGGGCTCCAATGATTTTTCGCAGTTCACGAACCCAACATGATTCTCACTATTAACTAAAGAGCATTTATGTAAGGGGAGCTATGGTTTGTATCAGTTTCATAAGCAGAGTTGAACTACATATGGTCCGTATGAGTGAGAAACACAGTTCTTTTAGTCAGGGCATGCTCATGGTTCTTGCTGTATTTTAGACTCTGGAAAGAAGAGCTTGCTTCTTGCTTTGAAACAGAGTGTTTCAGGGATGAGATATCCGGTGTGAATTTCCCTTCAGAAATGGAGTTAAACCTCAGGATCTGTGTCTTCCTACAAGCCAGAGTTCATTTATGGTTAACTCAGTGAATTATGGACTCAAATGATTTTCCACAGTTAGCGAATCCAACGCGATTTTCATTGTTAACTAAAGAGCATTTCTGTAAGAGGAGCTGTGGTTTGTATCAGTTTCATGAGCAGAGTTGAAATACATATTGTCTGTATGAGTAAGAAACACAGTTTTTGATTTTTTGGTATGCTCATGGTTCTTGCTGTATTGGTGACGCTGGAAAGGTGAGCTTGCTTCTTGCATTAAAACAGAGTGTGTTTCATGGATGAGAACTCTGGACTGAATTTCCCTTCAGAAACGGAGTTAAACCCCATGATCTGTTTCTTCCTGCAAGCAAGAGTTCATTTCTGGTAAACCAAGTGAATTTTCTGCTCCAAGGATTTTACACAGTTCTGGAACCCAATGCGACTATCACTATTAACTAAAGAGCATTTATGTAAGAGGAGCTGTGGTATGTATCAGTTTCATAAGCAGAGTTGGACTACATATGGTCCGTATGAGTAGGAAACACAGTTCTTTTTTTCTTTGCATGCTCATGGTTCTTTCTGTATTGGAGAACCTGGAAAGAAGAGGATGGTTCGTGCCTTAAAACAGAGTGTTTTTCAGCGATGAGAATTCTGGTCTAAATTTCCCTTCAGTAATGGAGTTAAACTCCAGGATCTGTGTCTTCCTACAAGCATGAGTTCAGTTCTGGTAAACCCAGTGAATTTTGGGCTGAAATGATTTTTCGCAGTTCACAAACCCAACGCTATTCTCACTATTAACTAAAGAGCATGTATGTAAGAGGAGGTGTGGTCTGTATGAGTGAATTTACACTGTTCACTATCCCAACGCATTTCTCACAATTTACTAAAGAGCATTTATGTAAGAGGAGCTGTGTTTTGTATCAGTTTCATAATCAGAGTTGCACTACATATGGTCAGTATGAGTAGGAAACTTAGTTCTTTTTTTCTTGGCATGTTCATGGATCTTACTGTTTTGGAAAACCTTGAGAGAAGAGGATGATTCATGCCTTAAAACAGAGTGTTTTTCAGGGATGAGAATTCTGGTCTGAATTTCCCTTCAGAAACGGAGTTAATCCCCAGGATCTGCGTCTTCCTATAAGCAAGAGTTCAGTTCTGGTAAACCCAGTGAATTTTGGGCTCAAATGATTTTTTGCAGTTCATGAACCCAACTCTATTCTCACTATTAACTAAAGAGCATTTATGTAAGAGGAGATGAGGTCTGTATCAGTTTCATAAGCAGAGTAGAACTACATATGGTCCGTATGAGTAGGAAACAAAGTTCTTTTTTTCTGGGCATGCACATCGTTCGTACTGTATTGGAGAGGCTGGAAAGACGAGGATGATTCTTGCCTTAAAACCCAGTGTTTTTCAGGGATGAGAACTCTGTTTTGAATTTGCCTTCAGAAACAGAGTTAAACCCCAGGCTCAGTGTCTTCCTACAAGCAAGAGTTCATTTCTGGTAAACCCAGTGAATTAAGGGCTCTAATGATTTTTCGCAGTTCACGAACCCAACATGATTCTCACTATTAACTAAAGAGCATTTATGTAAGAGGAGCTGTGGTTTGTATCAGTTTCATAAGCAGAGTTGAACTACATATGGTCCGTATGAGTAGGAAACACAGTTCTTTTTTTCAGGGCATGCTGATGGTTCTTGCTGTATTTTAGATTCTGGAAAAAGGGCTTGCTTCTTGCGTTAAAACAGAGTGTGTTTCAGGGATGAGTACTCTCATCTGAATTTCCCATCAGAAACGGAGTTAAACCCCAGGATCTGTGTCTTCCTACAAACAAGAGTTGAATTTTGTAAACCAAGTGAATTTTCAGTTCAAATGATTTTACACTGTTCTAGAACCCAACGTGATTATCACTATTAACTAAAGAGCATTTATGTAAGAGGAGCTGTGGTCTGTATCAGATTCATAAGCAGAGTTGGACTACGTATGGTCCGTATGAGTAGGAAACACAGTTCTTTTTTTCTGGGCATGCTCATGGTTCTTGCTAAATTAGAGATGCTGGAAAGAAGACCTTGCTTCTTGCGTTAAAACAGAGTGTGTTTCATGGATGAGAACACTGCTCTGAATTTCCCTTCAGAAACGGAGTGAAATGCCAGGATCTGTGTCACCCTACAAGCAAGAGTTCATTTCTGGTAAACCAAGAGAATGTTGGGCTCAAATGATTTAACACAGTTCACGAACCCAACGGGATTTTCACTATTAAATAAAGAGCATTTATGTAAGTGGAGCTGTGGTTTGTATCAGTTCCATAAGCAGAGTTGAACTACGTATGGTCTGTATGAGTAGGAAACACAGTTCTTTTTTTCTGGGCATGCTCAAGGTTCTTGCTCTATTAGAGAGGCTGGAAAGAAGAGCATGCTTCTTGCGTTAAAACAGAGTGTTTTCCATGGATGCGAACACTGCTCTGAATTTCCCTTCAGAAACGGAGTTAAACCACAGGATCTGTGTCTTCCTACAAGCAAGAGTTCATTTCTGGTAAACCAAGGGAATTTTGGGCTGAAATGATTTTACACAGTTCAAGAACCCAACGCGATTCTCAGTGTTAACTAAAGAGCATTTATGTAAGTGGAGCTGTGGTTAGTATCATTTTCATAAGTAGAAGTGAACTATATATGGTCCGTATGAGTAGGAAATACAGTTCTTTTTTTCTGGGCATGCTCATGGTTCCGGCAGTATTAGAGACGCTCGAAAGAAGAGCTTGCTTCTTGCTTTAAAACAGACTGTGTTTCATGGATGAGAACACTGCTCTGAATTTCCCTTCAGAAACGGAGTTAAACCACAGGATCTGTGTCTTCCTACAAGCAAGAGTTCATTTCTGGTAAAGCAAGTGAATTTTCGGCTCAAAAGATTTTACACAGTTCTAGAACCCAACGCGATTATCACTATTAACTAAAGAGCATTTATGTAAGAGGAGCTGTGTTCTGTATCAGTTTCATAATCATTGTTGGAGTACATATGGTCCGTATGAGTAGGAAACATAGTTCTTTTTTTTTTTTTTTTTTTGGAAGTTCATGGACCTTACTGTATTGGAGACCCTGGAAAGAAGAGGATGATTCATGCCTTAAAAAAGAGTGTTTTTCTGGGATGAGAATTCTGGTCTCAATTTCCCTTCAGAAACGGATTTAAACCACAGGATTTGTGTCTTCCTACAAGCAAGAGTTCAGTACTGGTAAACACAGTGAATTTTGGGCTCAAATGATTTTTTGCAGTTCACGACCCCAACACTATTCTCACTGTTAACTAAAGAGCATTTATGTAAGAGGAGGTGTGGTCTGTATCAGTTTTATAAGCAGAGATGAACTACATATGGTATGTATGAAAAGGAAACACAGTTCTTTTTTTCAGGCCATGCTCATGCTTCTTGCTTTAAAGCAGAGTGTGTTTCAAGGATGAGAACTCTGGTCTGAATTTCACTTCAGAAACGGAGTTAAACCCCAGGATCTGTGTCTTCCTACCAGCGAGAGTTCATTTCTGGTAAACCAAGTGAATTTTCCTCTAAAATGATTTACACAGTCCTAGAACCCAACTCGATTATCACTATTAACTAAAGAGCATTTATGTAAGGGGAGCGGTGGTCTGTATCAGTTTCATAAGCAGAGTTGAACGACATATGGTATGTATGAAAAGGAAACACAGTTCTTTTTTTCAGGCCATGATCATGCTTCTTGCTTTAAAGCAGAGTGTGTTTCAAGGATGAGAACTCTGGTCTGAATTTACCTTCAGAAACGTAGTTAAACCCCATGATCTGTGTCTGCCTACCAGCAAGAGTTCATTTCTGGTAAACCAAGTGAATTTGCCTCTAAAATGATTTTACACAGTCCTAGAACCCAACTCGATTATCACTATTAACTAAAGTGCATTTATGTAAGGGGAGCTGTGGTCTGTATCAGTTTCATAAGCAGAGTTGGACTACATATGGTCCGTATGAATAGGAAACACAATTCTTTTTTTCAGGCCAATCTCCTGGTACTTGCTGTATTTTACACTCTGGAAAGAAGAGCTTGCTTCTTCTTTAAAACAGAGTGTGTTTCAGGGATGAGAACTCTGGTCTGAATTTCCCTTCAGAAACGGAGTTAAACCCCAGATCTGTGTCTTCCTACAAGCAAGAGTTGATTTCAGGTAAATCCAGTGAATTTTGGGCTCAAATTATTTTTCGCAGTTCACGAACCCAACGCGATTCGCACTATTAACTAAAGAGGATTTATGTAAGAGGAGGTGTGGTCTGTATCAGTTTCATAAGCAGAGTAGAACTACATATGGTCCGTATGAATAGGAAACACAGTTCTTCTTTTCAGGACATGCTCATGGTACTTGCTGTATTTTATAATCTGGAAAGAAGAGCTTGCTTCTTCGTTAAAACAGATTTTGTTTCAGGGATGAGAACTCTGGTCTGAATTTCCATTCAGAAACGGAGTTAAACCCCAGAATCTGTGTCATCCTACAAGCAAGAGTTCATTTCTGGTAAACCCAGTGAATTTTGGGCTCAAATGATTTTTTGCAATTCACGAACCCACAGTGATTCTCACTATTAACTAAAGAGCATTTATGTAAGAGGAGCTGTGGTTTGTATCAGTTTCATAAGCAGAGTTGAACTACATATGGTCCGTATGAGTGAGAAACACAGTTCTTTTAGTCAGGGCATGCTCATGGTTCTTGCTGTATTTTAGACTCTGTAAAGAAGAGCTTGCTTCTTGTGTTAAAACATAGTGTGTTTCAGGGATGAGATCTCTGGTGTGAATTTCCCTTCATAAACGGAGTTAAACCCCAGGATCTGTGTCTTCCTACAAGCAAGGGTTCATTTCTGGTAAACCAAGGGAATTTTGGGCTGTAATGATTTTACACAGTTCACGAACCCAACATGATTCTCACTATTAACTAAAGAGCATTTATGTAAGAGGAGCTGTGGTTTGTATCAGTTTCATAAGCAGAGTTGGACTACATATGGTCCGTATGAGTAGGAAACACAGTTCTTTTTTTCAGGGCATGCTCATGGTTCTTGCTGTATTTTAGACTCTGGAAAGAAGAGGTTGCTTCTTGCGTTAAAACAGAGTGTGTTTCAGGGATGAGTACTCTCGTCTGAATTTCCCTTCAGAAACGGAGTTAATCCCCAGGATATGTGTCTTCCTACAAGCAAGAGTTCAGATCTGGTAAACCCGGTGAATGTTGGGCCCAAATGATTTTTCCAGTTCACGAATCCAACACTATTCTCACTATTAACTAAAGAGCATTTATGTAAGATGAGGTGTGGTCTGTATCAGTTTCATAAGCAGAGTTGGACTACATATGGTCTGTATGAGTAGGAAACACAGTTCTTTCTTTTCTGGGCATTCTCATGTTTCTTACTATATTGGAGATGCTGGAAAGAATAGGATGATTCTTGCCTTAAAACACAGTATTTTTCAGGGATGAGAACTCTGTTCTCAATTTGCCTTCAGAAACGAAGTTAAACCCCTGGATCAGTGTCTTCCTACAAGCAAGAGTTCATTTCTTGTAAACCCAGTGTGTTTTGGGCTCCAATGATTTTTCGCAGTTCACGAACCCAACATGATTCTCACTATTAACTAAAGAGCATTTATGTAAGGGGAGCTATGGTTTGTATCAGTTTCATAAGCAGAGTTGAACTACATATGGTCCGTATGAGTGAGAAACACAGTTCTTTTAGTCAGGGCATGCTCATGGTTCTTGCTGTATTTTAGACTCTGGAAAGAAGAGCTTGCTTCTTGCTTTGAAACAGAGTGTTTCAGGGATGAGATATCCGGTGTGAATTTCCCTTCAGAAATGGAGTTAAACCTCAGGATCTGTGTCTTCCTACAAGCCAGAGTTCATTTATGGTTAACTCAGTGAATTATGGACTCAAATGATTTTCCACAGTTAGCGAATCCAACGCGATTTTCATTGTTAACTAAAGAGCATTTCTGTAAGAGGAGCTGTGGTTTGTATCAGTTTCATGAGCAGAGTTGAAATACATATTGTCTGTATGAGTAAGAAACACAGTTTTTGATTTTTTGGTATGCTCATGGTTCTTGCTGTATTGGTGACGCTGGAAAGGTGAGCTTGCTTCTTGCATTAAAACAGAGTGTGTTTCATGGATGAGAACTCTGGACTGAATTTCCCTTCAGAAACGGAGTTAAACCCCATGATCTGTTTCTTCCTGCAAGCAAGAGTTCATTTCTGGTAAACCAAGTGAATTTTCTGCTCCAAGGATTTTACACAGTTCTGGAACCCAATGCGACTATCACTATTAACTAAAGAGCATTTATGTAAGAGGAGCTGTGGTATGTATCAGTTTCATAAGCAGAGTTGGACTACATATGGTCCGTATGAGTAGGAAACACAGTTCTTTTTTTCTTTGCATGCTCATGGTTCTTTCTGTATTGGAGAACCTGGAAAGAAGAGGATGGTTCGTGCCTTAAAACAGAGTGTTTTTCAGCGATGAGAATTCTGGTCTAAATTTCCCTTCAGTAATGGAGTTAAACTCCAGGATCTGTGTCTTCCTACAAGCATGAGTTCAGTTCTGGTAAACCCAGTGAATTTTGGGCTGAAATGATTTTTCGCAGTTCACAAACCCAACGCTATTCTCACTATTAACTAAAGAGCATGTATGTAAGAGGAGGTGTGGTCTGTATGAGTGAATTTACACTGTTCACTATCCCAACGCATTTCTCACAATTTACTAAAGAGCATTTATGTAAGAGGAGCTGTGTTTTGTATCAGTTTCATAATCAGAGTTGCACTACATATGGTCAGTATGAGTAGGAAACTTAGTTCTTTTTTTCTTGGCATGTTCATGGATCTTACTGTTTTGGAAAACCTTGAGAGAAGAGGATGATTCATGCCTTAAAACAGAGTGTTTTTCAGGGATGAGAATTCTGGTCTGAATTTCCCTTCAGAAACGGAGTTAATCCCCAGGATCTGCGTCTTCCTATAAGCAAGAGTTCAGTTCTGGTAAACCCAGTGAATTTTGGGCTCAAATGATTTTTTGCAGTTCATGAACCCAACTCTATTCTCACTATTAACTAAAGAGCATTTATGTAAGAGGAGATGAGGTCTGTATCAGTTTCATAAGCAGAGTAGAACTACATATGGTCCGTATGAGTAGGAAACAAAGTTCTTTTTTTCTGGGCATGCACATCGTTCGTACTGTATTGGAGAGGCTGGAAAGACGAGGATGATTCTTGCCTTAAAACCCAGTGTTTTTCAGGGATGAGAACTCTGTTTTGAATTTGCCTTCAGAAACAGAGTTAAACCCCAGGCTCAGTGTCTTCCTACAAGCAAGAGTTCATTTCTGGTAAACCCAGTGAATTAAGGGCTCTAATGATTTTTCGCAGTTCACGAACCCAACATGATTCTCACTATTAACTAAAGAGCATTTATGTAAGAGGAGCTGTGGTTTGTATCAGTTTCATAAGCAGAGTTGAACTACATATGGTCCGTATGAGTAGGAAACACAGTTCTTTTTTTCAGGGCATGCTGATGGTTCTTGCTGTATTTTAGATTCTGGAAAAAGGGCTTGCTTCTTGCGTTAAAACAGAGTGTGTTTCAGGGATGAGTACTCTCATCTGAATTTCCCATCAGAAACGGAGTTAAACCCCAGGATCTGTGTCTTCCTACAAACAAGAGTTGAATTTTGTAAACCAAGTGAATTTTCAGTTCAAATGATTTTACACTGTTCTAGAACCCAACGTGATTATCACTATTAACTAAAGAGCATTTATGTAAGAGGAGCTGTGGTCTGTATCAGATTCATAAGCAGAGTTGGACTACGTATGGTCCGTATGAGTAGGAAACACAGTTCTTTTTTTCTGGGCATGCTCATGGTTCTTGCTAAATTAGAGATGCTGGAAAGAAGACCTTGCTTCTTGCGTTAAAACAGAGTGTGTTTCATGGATGAGAACACTGCTCTGAATTTCCCTTCAGAAACGGAGTGAAATGCCAGGATCTGTGTCACCCTACAAGCAAGAGTTCATTTCTGGTAAACCAAGAGAATGTTGGGCTCAAATGATTTAACACAGTTCACGAACCCAACGGGATTTTCACTATTAAATAAAGAGCATTTATGTAAGTGGAGCTGTGGTTTGTATCAGTTCCATAAGCAGAGTTGAACTACGTATGGTCTGTATGAGTAGGAAACACAGTTCTTTTTTTCTGGGCATGCTCAAGGTTCTTGCTCTATTAGAGAGGCTGGAAAGAAGAGCATGCTTCTTGCGTTAAAACAGAGTGTTTTCCATGGATGCGAACACTGCTCTGAATTTCCCTTCAGAAACGGAGTTAAACCACAGGATCTGTGTCTTCCTACAAGCAAGAGTTCATTTCTGGTAAACCAAGGGAATTTTGGGCTGAAATGATTTTACACAGTTCAAGAACCCAACGCGATTCTCAGTGTTAACTAAAGAGCATTTATGTAAGTGGAGCTGTGGTTAGTATCATTTTCATAAGTAGAAGTGAACTATATATGGTCCGTATGAGTAGGAAATACAGTTCTTTTTTTCTGGGCATGCTCATGGTTCCGGCAGTATTAGAGACGCTCGAAAGAAGAGCTTGCTTCTTGCTTTAAAACAGACTGTGTTTCATGGATGAGAACACTGCTCTGAATTTCCCTTCAGAAACGGAGTTAAACCCCAGGATCTGTGTCTTCCTACAAGCAAGAGTTCATTTCTGGTAAAGCAAGTGAATTTTCGGCTCAAAAGATTTTACACAGTTCTAGAACCCAACGCGATTATCACTATTAACTAAAGAGCATTTATGTAAGAGGAGCTGTGTTCTGTATCAGTTTCATAATCATTGTTGGAGTACATATGGTCCGTATGAGTAGGAAACATAGTTCTTTTTTTTTTTTTTTGGAAGTTCATGGACCTTACTGTATTGGAGACCCTGGAAAGAAGAGGATGATTCATGCCTTAAAAAAGAGTGTTTTTCTGGGATGAGAATTCTGGTCTCAATTTCCCTTCAGAAACGGATTTAAACCACAGGATTTGTGTCTTCCTACAAGCAAGAGTTCAGTACTGGTAAACACAGTGAATTTTGGGCTCAAATGATTTTTTGCAGTTCACGACCCCAACACTATTCTCACTGTTAACTAAAGAGCATTTATGTAAGAGGAGGTGTGGTCTGTATCAGTTTTATAAGCAGAGATGAACTACATATGGTATGTATGAAAAGGAAACACAGTTCTTTTTTTCAGGCCATGCTCATGCTTCTTGCTTTAAAGCAGAGTGTGTTTCAAGGATGAGAACTCTGGTCTGAATTTCACTTCAGAAACGGAGTTAAACCCCATGAACTGTGTCTTCCTACCAGCAAGAGTTCATTTCTGGTAAACCAAGTGAATTTTCCTCTAAAATGATTTACACAGTCCTAGAACCCAACTCGATTATCACTATTAACTAAAGAGCATTTATGTAAGGGGAGCGGTGGTCTGTATCAGTTTCATAAGCAGAGTTGGACTACATATGGTCCGTATGAATAGGAAACACAGTTCTTTTTTTCAGGCCATTCTCATGGTACTTGCTGTATTTTATACTCTTGAAAGAAGAGCTTGCTTCTTCTTTAAAAGAGAGTGTGTTTCAGGGATGAGAACTCTGGTCTGAATTTCCCTTCAGAAACGGAGTTAAACCCCAGATCTGTGTCTTCCTACAAGTAAGAGTTGTTTTCAGCTAAATCCAGTGAATTTTGGGCTCAAATTATTTTTCACAGTTCATGAACCCAACGCGATTCTCACTATTAACTAAAGAGGATTTATGTAAGAGGAGTTGTGGTCTGTATCAGTTTCATAAGCAGAGTTGAACTACATATCGTCCGTATGAATAGGAAACACAGTTCTTTTTTCCAGGACATGCTCATGGTACTTGCTGTATTTTATAATCTGGAAAGACGAGCTTGCTTCTTCGTTAAAACAGATTGTGTTTCAGGGATGAGAACTCTGGTCTGAATTTCCATTCAGAAACGGAGTTAAACCCCAGGATCTGTGTCTTCCTACAAGCGAGAGTTCATTTCTGGTTAACCCAGTGAATTTTGGGCTCAAATGATTTTTCGCAGTTCACGAAACCAACGCAATTCTCACTATTAACTAAAGAGCATTTATGTAAGAGGAGCTGTAGTTTGTATCAGTTTCATAAGCAGAGTTGAACGACATATGGTATGTATGAAAAGGAAACACAGTTCTTTTTTTCAGGCCATGCTCATGCTTCTTGCTTTAAAGCAGAGTGTGTTTCAAGGATGAGAACTCTGGTCTGAATTTACCTTCAGAAACGTAGTTAAACCCCATGATCTGTGTCTGCCTACCAGCAAGAGTTCATTTCTGGTAAACCAAGTGAATTTGCCTCTAAAATGATTTTACACAGTCCTAGAACCCAACTCGATTATCACTATTAACTAAAGTGCATTTATGTAAGGAGAGCTGTGGTCTGTATCAGTTTCATAAGCAGAGTTGGACTACATATGGTCCGTATGAATAGGAAACACAATTCTTTTTTTCAGGCCAATCTCCTGGTACTTGCTGTATTTTACACTCTGGAAAGAAGAGCTTGCTTCTTCTTTAAAACAGAGTGTGTTTCAGGGATGAGAACTCTGGTCTGAATTTCCCTTCAGAAACGGAGTTAAACCCCAGATCTGTGTCTTCCTACAAGCAAGAGTTGATTTCAGGTAAATCCAGTGAATTTTGGGCTCAAATTATTTTTCGCAGTTCACGAACCCAACGCGATTCGCACTATTAACTAAAGAGGATTTATGTAAGAGGAGGTGTGGTCTGTATCAGTTTCATAAGCAGAGTAGAACTACATATGGTCCGTATGAATAGGAAACACAGTTCTTCTTTTCAGGACATGCTCATGGTACTTGCTGTATTTTATAATCTGGAAAGAAGAGCTTGCTTCTTCGTTAAAACAGATTTTGTTTCAGGGATGAGAACTCTGGTCTGAATTTCCATTCAGAAACGGAGTTAAACCCCAGAATCTGTGTCATCCTACAAGCAAGAGTTCATTTCTGGTAAACCCAGTGAATTTTGGGCTCAAATGATTTTTTGCAATTCACGAACCCACAGTGATTCTCACTATTAACTAAAGAGCATTTATGTAAGAGGAGCTGTGGTTTGTATCAGTTTCATAAGCAGAGTTGAACTACATATGGTCCGTATGAGTGAGAAACACAGTTCTTTTAGTCAGGGCATGCTCATGGTTCTTGCTGTATTTTAGACTCTGTAAAGAAGAGCTTGCTTCTTGTGTTAAAACATAGTGTGTTTCAGGGATGAGATCTCTGGTGTGAATTTCCCTTCATAAACGGAGTTAAACCCCAGGATCTGTGTCTTCCTACAAGCAAGGGTTCATTTCTGGTAAACCAAGGGAATTTTGGGCTGAAATGATTTTACACAGTTCACGAACCCAACATGATTCTCACTATTAACTAAAGAGCATTTATGTAAGAGGAGCTGTGGTTTGTATCAGTTTCATAAGCAGAGTTGGACTACATATGGTCCGTATGAGTAGGAAACACAGTTCTTTTTTTCAGGGCATGCTCATGGTTCTTGCTGTATTTTAGACTCTGGAAAGAAGAGGTTGCTTCTTGCGTTAAAACAGAGTGTGTTTCAGGGATGAGTACTCTCGTCTGAATTTCCCTTCAGAAACGGAGTTAATCCCCAGGATATGTGTCTTCCTACAAGCAAGAGTTCAGATCTGGTAAACCCGGTGAATGTTGGGCCCAAATGATTTTTCCAGTTCACGAATCCAACACTATTCTCACTATTAACTAAAGAGCATTTATGTAAGATGAGGTGTGGTCTGTATCAGTTTCATAAGCAGAGTTGGACTACATATGGTCTGTATGAGTAGGAAACACAGTTCTTTCTTTTCTGGGCATTCTCATGTTTCTTACTATATTGGAGATGCTGGAAAGAATAGGATGATTCTTGCCTTAAAACACAGTATTTTTCAGGGATGAGAACTCTGTTCTCAATTTGCCTTCAGAAATGAAGTTAAACCCCTGGATCAGTGTCTTCCTACAAGCAAGAGTTCATTTCTTGTAAACCCAGTGTGTTTTGGGCTCCAATGATTTTTCGCAGTTCACGAACCCAACATGATTCTCACTATTAACTAAAGAGCATTTATGTAAGGGGAGCTATGGTTTGTATCAGTTTCATAAGCAGAGTTGAACTACATATGGTCCGTATGAGTGAGAAACACAGTTCTTTTAGTCAGGGCATGCTCATGGTTCTTGCTGTATTTTAGACTCTGGAAAGAAGAGCTTGCTTCTTGCTTTGAAACAGAGTGTTTCAGGGATGAGATATCCGGTGTGAATTTCCCTTCAGAAATGGAGTTAAACCTCAGGATCTGTGTCTTCCTACAAGCCAGAGTTCATTTATGGTTAACTCAGTGAATTATGGACTCAAATGATTTTCCACAGTTAGCGAATCCAACGCGATTTTCATTGTTAACTAAAGAGCATTTCTGTAAGAGGAGCTGTGGTTTGTATCAGTTTCATGAGCAGAGTTGAAATACATATTGTCTGTATGAGTAAGAAACACAGTTTTTGATTTTTTGGTATGCTCATGGTTCTTGCTGTATTGGTGACGCTGGAAAGGTGAGCTTGCTTCTTGCATTAAAACAGAGTGTGTTTCATGGATGAGAACTCTGGACTGAATTTCCCTTCAGAAACGGAGTTAAACCCCATGATCTGTTTCTTCCTGCAAGCAAGAGTTCATTTCTGGTAAACCAAGTGAATTTTCTGCTCCAAGGATTTTACACAGTTCTGGAACCCAATGCGACTATCACTATTAACTAAAGAGCATTTATGTAAGAGGAGCTGTGGTATGTATCAGTTTCATAAGCAGAGTTGGACTACATATGGTCCGTATGAGTAGGAAACACAGTTCTTTTTTTCTTTGCATGCTCATGGTTCTTTCTGTATTGGAGAACCTGGAAAGAAGAGGATGGTTCGTGCCTTAAAACAGAGTGTTTTTCAGCGATGAGAATTCTGGTCTAAATTTCCCTTCAGTAATGGAGTTAAACTCCAGGATCTGTGTCTTCCTACAAGCATGAGTTCAGTTCTGGTAAACCCAGTGAATTTTGGGCTGAAATGATTTTTCGCAGTTCACAAACCCAACGCTATTCTCACTATTAACTAAAGAGCATGTATGTAAGAGGAGGTGTGGTCTGTATGAGTGAATTTACACTGTTCACTATCCCAACGCATTTCTCACAATTTACTAAAGAGCATTTATGTAAGAGGAGCTGTGGTTTGTATCAGTTTCATGAGCAGAATTGAACTAGATATGGTCCATATGAGTATGAAACACCATTATTTTATTCGAGCTTTCTCATGTTTCTGGCTGTATTGGAGATGGTGGAAAGTAGAGCATGTTTCTTGCATTAAAACAGAGTGTGTGTCATGGAAGAGAACACTAGTCTGAATTTCCCTTCAGAAATGGAATCAAACCACAGGATCTGTGTTTTCCTACAAGTAAGAGGTCATTTCTGTTAATCCCAGTGAATTTGGGGCACTAATGAATTTACACAGTTCAAAAACCCAACGCGTTTCTCACTATTAACTAAAGAGCATTTATTTAACATGAGCTGTGGTTTGTATCAGTGTCATAAGTAGAGTTGAACTAGAAATGGTCCATATGAGTATGAAACACCATTCTATATTCGGGGCTTGCACATTTTTCTTGCTGTATTGGAGATGCTGGAAAAAAGATCATGCTTCTTGCGTAAATAGGGTGTGTTTCATGGATGAGAACAGTGGTCTGAAATTCCCTTCAGTAACGGAGTTAAACCACAGGACCTTTGTCTTCCTACAAGCAAGAGGTCATTTCTGGTAAACCCGGTGAAATTGTGGTTCAAATGAATTTACACTGTTCACAAACCCAACACGTTTCTCACAATTAACTACAGAGCATTTATGTAAGGGGAGCTGTGGTTTGTATCAGTTTCATGAGCAGAGTTGAACTAGATATGGTCCGTATGAGTAGGAAACACAGTTCTGTTTTTCTTGGCTTGCTCATGTTTCTTGCTGTATTGGAGACTCTGGAAAGAAGAGCATGTTTCTTGCGTTTAAACTGAATGTGTTTGATAGATGAGAACACAGGTCTGAATTTCCCTTCTGAAATGGATTTAAGGTCCAGGATCTGTGTCTTCCTACAAGCAAGAGGTCTGTTCTGGTATACCCAGTGAATTTGCGGCTCTAATGAATTTACACAGAACACAAACCCAAAGCGTTTCTCACTATTAACTAAAAAGCATTTTTTAACCATGAGCTGTGGATTGTATCAGTTTCATAAGCAGCGTTGAACTAGATATGATCCATATGCGTAGGAAACACTCTTCTTTATTCGGGGCTTGCTCATGTTTCTTGCTGTATTGGAGACGCTGGAAAGAAGAGCATGATTCTTGCATTAAAACAGAGTGTGTTTCATGGAAGAGAACACTGGTCTTAATTTCCCTTCTGAAACGGAGTAAAACCCCAGGATCTGTGTCTTCCTACAAGCAAGAGGTCATTTCTGGTAAATCCACTGTATTTGTGGTTCAAATGAATTTACACAGTTCACAAACCCAACACGTTTCTCACTATTAACTAAAGAGCATTTATTTAACAGGAGCTGTGGTTAGTATCAGTTCAAATGAATTTACACAGTTCACAAACCCAACGCGTTTCTCACTATTAACTAAAGAGCATTTATTTAACAGGAGCTGTGGTTAGTATCAGTTTCATAAGTAGAGTTGAACTAGATATGGTCCGTATGAGTAGGAAACAGAGTTCTTTTATTCTGGGCTTGCTCTTGTTTCTTTCTGTATTGGAGAAGATGGAAAGAAGAGCATGCTTTTTGAAATAAAACAGAGTGTGTTTCGTAGATGAGAACAAAGGTCTGAATTTTCCTTCTGAAATGTATTGAAGGTCCAGGACCTGTGTCTTCCTACAATCAAGATGTCATTTCTGGCAAACACAGTGAATTTTGGGCTCAAATGAATTTACACAGTTCACAAACCCAACGTGTTTCTTACTATTAAGTAAAAAGCATTTATTTTACAGGTGCTGTGGTTTGCATCAGTTTCACAAGCAGAGTTGAACTAGATAGGTTCCCTATTAGTAGGAAACACATTTCTTTTTTTCTGGGGTTGCTCATATTTTGTGCTGTATTGGGTCAATGAAAGAAGAGCATTCTTCTTGCGTTAAAACAGAGTGTGTTTCATGGATGAGAACACAGGTCTGAATTGCCCTTCAGAAACTGAGTTAAACCACAGGATCTGTGACTTCATACAAGGTCACAGAACACACACCCAACGCGTTTCTCACTATTAACTAAAGAGCATCTATTTAACAGGAGCTGTAGTTTGTTTCAGTTTAATTATCAGAGTTGAACTAGAAATGATGCCTTTCAGTAGGAAAAACAGTTCTTTTTGGGGGCTTGCTCATGTTTCTTGCTGTATTCCAGACCCTGGAAAGAAGAGCATACTTCTTGCGTTAAAACAGAATGTGCTTCATGGAAGAGGACACTGGTCTGAATTTCCCTTCAGAAACGGAGTGAAACCACAGGATATGTGTCTTCCTACAAGCAAGAGGTCATTTCTGGTAAACCCAGGGAATTTGTGGCTGAAAAGAATTTACACAGTTCAAGAAACCAACGCGTTTCTCACAATGAACTAAAGAGCATTTATGTAAGGGGAGCTATGGTTTGTATCAGTTTCATGAGCATAGTGGAACTAGATATGGTCCGTAAGGTTAGGAAACACAGTTCTTTTTTTCTGGGCTTGCTCATACTCATTGCTGTACTGCAGACGCTTGAAAAAGAGCATGTTTCTTGCAGTAGAACATAGTGTGTTTCATGGATGAGAACATAGGTCTGAATTTCCCTTCTGAAATGGATTTAAGGTCCAGGATCTGTGTCTTCCTACAAGCAAGGGGTCTGTTCTGGTAAACCCAGTGAATTTGCGGCTCAAATGAATTTACACATAGCAATAACACAAAGCGTTTCTCACTATTAACTAAAGAGCATTTTTTTAACATGAGCTGTGGTTTGTATCAGTTTCATAAGCAGCGTTGAACTAGATATGATCTGTATGTGTAGGAAACACACTTCATTTATTCGGGGCTTGCTCATGTTTTTTGCTGTATTGGAGACGCTGGAAAGAAGAGCATGCTTCTTGGGTTAAAACAGCGTGTGTTTCATGGATAAGAACACTGGTCTGAAATTCCCTTCAGTAATGGAGTTAAACCACAGGATCTGTGTCTTCCTACAAGCAAGAGGTCATTTCTGGTAAACCCATTGAATTTGTGATTCAAATGAATTTACACTGTTAACAAACCCAACGCATTTCTCACAATTTACTAAAGGGCATTTATGTAAGAGGAGCTGTGGTTTGTATCAGTTTCATGAGCAGAGTTCAACTAGATATGGTCCATATGAGTATGAAACACCATTATTTTATTCGGGCTTGCTCATGTTTCTGGCTGTATTGGAGATGGTGGAAAGTAGAGCATGTTTCTTGCATTAAAACAGAGTGTGTGTCATGGAAGAGAACTCTGGTCTGAATTTCCCTTCAGAAACGGAGTCAAACCACAGGATCTGTGTTTTCCTACAAGTAAGAGGTCATTTCTGTTAAACCCAGTGTATTTGCGGCACAAATGAATTTACACAGTTCAAAAACCCAACGCGTTTCCCACTATTAACTAAAGAGCATTTATTTAACAGGAGCTGTGGTTTGTATCAGTTTCATAAGTAGAGTTGAACTAGACATTGTCCGTATGAGTATGAAACACCATTCTCTAATTCGGGGCTTGCACATTTTTCTTGCTGTATTGGAGATGCTGGAAAAAAGATCATGCTTCTTGCGTAAATAGGGTGTGTTTCATGGATGAGAACAGTGGTCTGAAATTCCCTTCAGTAACGGAGTTAAACCACAGGACCTTTGTCTTCCTACAAGCAAGAGGTCATTTCTGGTAAACCCGGTGAAATTGTGGTTCAAATGAATTTACACTGTTCACAAACCCAACACGTTTCTCACAATTAACTACAGAGCATTTATGTAAGGGGAGCTGTGGTTTGTATCAGTTTCATGAGCAGAGTTGAACTATATATGGTCCGTATCAGTAGGAAACACATTATTTTTTTTCTTGGCTTGCTCATATTTCTTGCTGTATTGGAGACTCTGGAAAGAAGAGCATGTTTCTTGCGTTTAAACTGAGTGTGTTTCATGGATGAGAACACAGGTCTGAGTTTCCCTTCTGAAATGGATTTAAGGTCCAGGATCTGTGTCTTCCTACAAGCAAGAGGTCATTTCTGGTAAACACAGTGAATTTGCGGTTCAAATGATTTTACACAGAACACAAACCCAAAGAGTATCTCACTATTAACTAAAGCTCATTTATGTAACCGGAGCTGTGGTTAGTATCAGTTTCATAAGTAGAGTTGAACTAGATATGGTCCGTATGAGTAGGAGACACAGTTCTTTTATTCTGGGCTTGCTCATGTTTCTTTCTGTATTGGAGAAGATGGAAAGAAGAGCATGCTTTTTGAAATAAAACAGAGTGTGTTTCGTAGATGAGAACAAAGGTCTGAATTTTCCTTCTGAAATGTATTGAAGGTCCAGGACCTGTGTCTTCCTACAATCAAGATGTCATTTCTGGCAAACACAGTGAATTTTGGGCTCAAATGAATTTACACAGTTCACAAACCCAACGCGTTTCTTACTATTAAGTAAAAAGCATTTATTTTACAGGTGCTGTGGTTTGCATCAGTTTCACAAGCAGAGTTGAACTAGATAGGTTCCCTATTAGTAGGAAACACATTTCTTTTTTTCTGGGGTTGCTCATATTTTGTGCTGTATTGGGTCAATGAAAGAAGAGCATTCTTCTTGCGTTAAAACAGAGTGTGTTTCATGGATGAGAACACAGGTCTGAATTGCCCTTCAGAAACTGAGTTAAACCACAGGATATGTGACTTCTTACAAGGTCACAGAACACACACCCAACACGTTTCACACTATTAATAAAGAGCATCTATTTAACAGGAGCTGTAGTTTGTTTCAGTTTAATTATCAGAGTTGAACTAGATATGATGCCTTTCAGTAGGAAAAACAGTTCTTTTTGGGGGCTTGCTCATGTTTCTTGCTGTATTCCAGACCCTGGAAAGAAGAGCATACTTCTTGCGTTAAAACAGAGTGTGCTTCATGGAAGAGGACACTGGTCTGAATTTCCCTTCAGAAACGGAGTGAAACCACAGGATATGTGTCTTCCTACAAGCAAGAGGTCATTTCTGGTAAACCCAGGGAATTTGCGGCTGAAAAGAATTTATACAGTTCAAGAAACCAACGCGTTTCTCACAATGAACTAAAGAGCATTTATGTAAGGGGAGCGGTGGTCTGTATCAGTTTCATAAGCAGAGTTGAACTAGATATGGTCCGTAAGATTAGGATACACAGTTCTTTTTTTCTGGGCTTGCTCATACTTATTGCTGTACTGCAGATGCTTGAAAATGAGCATGTTTCTTGCAGTAGAACATAGTGTGTTTCATGGATGAGAACACAGGTCTGAATTTCCCTTCTGAAATGGATTTAAGGTCCAGGATCTGTGTCTTCCTACAAGCAAGGGGTCTGTTCTGGTAAACACAGTGAATTTGCGGCTCAAATGAATTTACACATAGCAGAAACACAAAGCGTTTCTCACTATTATCTAAAGAGCATTTTTTTAACATGAGCTGTGGTTTGTATCAGTTTCATAAGCAGCGTTGAACTAGATATGATCTGTATGTGTAGGAATCACACTTCTTTTATTCGGGGCTTGCTCATGTTTTTTGCTGTATTGGAGACGCTGGAAAGAAGAGCATGCTTCTTGGGTTAAAACAGCGTGTGTTTCATGGATAAGTACACTGGTCTGAAATTCCCTTCAGTAATGGAGTTAAACCACAGGATCTGTGTCTTCCTATAAGCAAGAGGTCATTTCTGGTAAACCCATTGAATTTGTGATTCAAATGAATTTACACTGTTCACAAACCCAACTCATTTCTCACAATTAACTGAAGGGCATTTATGTAAGAGGACCTGTGGTTTGTATCAGTGTCATGAGCAGAGATGAACTAGATATGGTCCATATGAGTATGAAACACCATTATTTTATTCGGGCTTGCTAATGTTTCTGGCTGTATTGGAGACGGTGGAAAGTAGAGCATGTTTCTTGCATTAAAACAGAGTGTGTGTCATGGAAGAGAACACTGGTCTGAATTTCCCTTCAGAAACGGAGTCAAACCACAGGATCTGTGTTTTCCTACAAGTAAGAGGTCATTTCTGTTAAACCCAGTGTATTTGCGGCACAAATGAATTTACACAGTTCAAAAACCCAACGCCTTTCTCAATATTATGCAAAGAGCATTTATTTAACAGGAGCTGTGGTTTGTATCAGTTTCATAAGCAGAGTTGAACTAGAAATGGTCTGTATGAGTATGAAACACCATTCTCTTATTCGGGGCTTGCTCATGTTTCTTGCTGTATTGGAGAATCTGGAAAGAAGAGCATGCTTCTTGCGTTAAAACTGACTGTGTTTCATGGAAGAGAACAGTATTCTGAATTTGCCTTCAGAAACGGCGTTAAACCAAAGGATCTGTTTCTTCCCACAAACAAGAGGTCATTTCTTGCAAACCTACTGAATTTTGTGCTCAATGAATTTACATAGTTCACAAACCCAACCCGTTTCTCACTATTAACTAAAAAGCAATTATTTAACAGGTGCCGTGGTTTGCATTAGTTTCAGAATCAGAGTTGAACTAAATATGTTCCATATGAGTAGGAAACACATTACTTTTTTTCTGGGATTGCTCATGTTACTTGCTATATAGCAGAAGCTAGAAAGAAGTGCATGCTTATTGCGTTAAACAAAGTGTGTTTCATGGATGATAAGACAGGTCTGAATTTCCCTTCAGAATCTGAGTCAAACCACAGGATCTCTGTCTTGCTACAAGCAAGAGGTCATTTCTGGTAAACCCAGTGAAATTGCGGCTCAAATCAATTTAAACAGAACACAAACCCAAAGCGTTTCTCACTATTAACTAAAGAGCATTTATTTAACATGAGCTGTGGTTTGTATCAGTTTCATAAGCAGCGTTGAACTAGATATGATCTGTATGCGTAGGAAACACTCTTCTTTATTCGGGGATTGCTCATGTTTCTTGCTGTATTGGAGACGCTGGAAAGAAGAGCATGCTTCTTGCGTTAAAACATAGTGTGTTTCATGGATGAGAACACTGGTCTGAATTTCCCTTCTGAAATGGATTTAAGGTCCAGGATCTGTGTCTTCCTACAAGCAAGAGGTCATTGCTGGTAAACCCATGGAATTTGTGGTTCAAATGAATTTACACAGAACACAAACACAAAGAGTATCTCACTAATAAATAAAGATCATTTATGTAAACGGAGCTGTGGTTTGTATCAGTTTCATAAGCAGAGTTGAACTAGATATGATCCGTTTGAGTAGGAAACACAGTATTTTTATTCTGGGCTTGCTCATGTTTCTTGCTGTATTTGAGACGGTGGAAAGTAGAGCATGCTTCTTGCATTAAAACAGAGTGTGTTTCATGGAAGAGAAAACTGGTCTGAATTTTCCTTAGGAAACGGAGTCAAACCACAGGATCTGTGTCTTCCTACAAACAAGAGGTCATTTTTGGTATACACACTAAATTTTAGGCTCAAATTAATTTACAAAGTTCACAAACCCAATGCGTTTCTCACTATTAAATAAAGAGCATTTATGTAAGAGGAGCTGTAGTTTGTATCAGTTTCATGAGCAGAGTTGACGTAGATATGGTCCGTATGAGTGGAAAACACAGTACTTTTATTCGGGGCTTGCTCATCTTTTTTGCTGTATTGGAGATACTGGAAAGAAGAGCATGCTTCTTCCGTTAAAACAGAGTGTGTTTCATGGAAGAGGACACTGGTCTGAATTTCCCTTCTGAAATGGATTTAAGGTCCAGGATCTGAGTCTTCCTACAAGCAACAGGTTATTTCTGGTAAACCCAGTCAATTTGCGGCTCAAATGATTTTATACAGAACACGAACCCAACGCTTTACTCACTATTGACTAAAGTGCATTTATTTAAAAGGAGCTGTGGTTTGTATCAGTTCCATAATCAGAGCTGATATAGATATGATGCCAATGAGTAGGAAACACAGTTATTTTTTCGGGGCTTGCTCATATTTCTTGCTGTATTGGAGACACTGAAAAGAAGAGCATGCTTCTTGTGTCAAAACACAGTGTTTTTCATGGAAGAGGACACTGGTCTGAATTTCCCTTCTGAAATGGATTTAGGGTCCAGGATCTGTGTCTTTCTACAAGCAAGATGTCATTTCTGGTAAACCCAGTCAATTTGCGGCTCAAATCAATTTACACAGTTCACAAACCCAATGCGTTTCTCACTATTAACTAAAGAGCTTTTATTTAACAGGAGCTGGTGTTTGTATTAGTTTCATAAGCAGAGTTGAACTAGATATGTTCCATATGAGTAGAAAACACACTTCTTTTTTTCTAGGCTTGATCAGATTTCTTGGTCTATTGGAGACGCTTGAAAGAAGAGCATGCTTCTTTCGTTAAAACAGAGTGTGTTTCATGGAAGAGAACACCCGTCTGAATTTCCATTCAGAAACGGAATTAAACCACGGGATCTCTGTCTTCCTACAAGCAAGAGGTCATTTCTGGTGAAATCACTGAATTTTGGGCTCAAATTATTTTACACAGTTCAAAAACCCAACGCGTTTCTCACTATAAACTAAAGAGCATTTATTTAACATGAGCTGTGTTTTGTATCAGTTTCATAATCACAGTTGAACTAGATATGATCCGTATGAGTAGGAACCACAGTTCTTTTATTCTGGGCTTACTCATGTTTCTTGCTGTATTGGAAAAACTGGAAAGAAGAGCATACTTCATGACTTAAAACAGACTGTGTTTCATGGAAGAGAATAATGTTCTGAATTTGCGTTCAGAAATGGAGTTAAACCAAAGGATCTGTATCTTCCCACAAACAAGAAGTCATTTCTGGAAAACACACTGAATTTTGGGCTCAAATGAATTTACAAAGTTCACAAACCAAACACGTTTCTCAAAATTAACTAAAGAGTATTTATTTAACAGGAACTGTAGTTTGTATCAGTTTCATAATCAGAGTTGAACTAGATATGATGCCTATGAGTAGGAAATACAGTTCTCATTTTCGGGGCTTGCTCATGTTTCTTTCTGTATTGGGGAAACTGGAAAGAAGAGCATGCGTCTTGCCTTAAAAAAGAGTGTGTTTCATGGAAAACGACAATGGCCTGAAATTCAATTCTGAAATGGATTTAAGTTCCAGGATCTGTGTCTTCCTACAAGCAAGAGGTCATTTATGGTATACCCAATGTATTTTGGGCTCAAATGATTTTACACAGTTCACAATCCCAACGCGTTTCTCTCAATTAACAAAGAGCATTTATTTAACAGGAGCTGTGGTTTGTATCAGTTTCATAAGCAGAGATGAACTAGATATGGTCCATATGAGTAGGAAACACAGTTCTTTATTTCTGGAATTTCTCATGTTTCGTGCTGTATTGGAGACTCCGGAAAGAAGAGCATGCTTCTTGCGTTAAAACAGAGTGAGTTTCATGGAAGAGAACACCCGTCTGAATTACCATTCAGAAACGGAGTTAAACCACGGGACCTCTGACTTCCTACAAGCAAGAGGTCATTTCTGGTAAACCCACTGAATTTTGGGCTCAAATGAATTTACACAGTTCACAAACCCAACGCGTTTCTTACTATTACCTAAAGAGCATTTATTTAACATGAGCTGTGTTTTGTATCAGTTTCATAAGCACAGTTGAACTAGATATGATCCGTATGAGTAGGAAACACAATTCTTTTATTGTGGGCTTACTCATGTTTCTTGCTGTATTGGAGACGCTGGAAAGAAGACCATGCTTCTTGTGATAAAACAGACTGTGTTTCATGGAAGAGAACACTGTTATGAATTTCCCTTCAGAAACAGAATTACACCACAAGATCTGTGTCTTCCTACAAGCAAGAGGTCATTTCTGGTAAACCCAGTGAATTGGTGGCTCAAATGAAATTACACAGTTCATGAACTCAACGCGTTTATCACAATTAAGTAAAGAGCATTTATGTAAGAGGAGCTGTGGTTTGTATGAGTTTCATGAGTAGAGTTGAACTAGATATGGTCGGTATGAGTAGGAAACACAGTTCTTTTTTTCTGGACTTGGTCATGTTTCTTGATGTATTGGAGACTCTGGAAAGAAGAGCATGCTTCTTGCGTTACAACAGAGTGTGTTTCATGGATGAGAACACTGGTCTGAATATCCCTTCAGAAACGGATTTAAACCACAGGATCTGTGTCTTCCTACAAGCAAGGGGTCAATTCTGGTAAACCTAGTCAATTTGCGGGTCAAATGAATATACACAGAACACAAACCCCACGCCTTTCTCACTATTAACTAAAGTGCCTTTATTTAACAGGAGCTGTGGTTTGTATCAGTTTCATAATCAGAGTTGAACTAGATATGATGCCTATGAGTAGGAAATGCAGTTCTTTTTTTCGGGGCTTGCTCATGTTTCTTTCTGTATTGGGGAAACTGTTAAGAAGAGCATGCTTCTTGCCTTAAAACAGAGTGTGTTTCATGGAAGACGACACTGGTCTGAATTTCCCTTCCTAAATGGATTTAAGGTCCAGGATCTGGGTCTTCCTACAAGCAACAGGTCATTTATGGTATACCCTCTGTATTTTAGGCTCAAAGGAATTTACACAGTTCACAATCCCAATGTGTTTTTCACAATTAACAAAGAGCATTTATTTAACAGGTCCTGTAGTTTGTATCAGTTTAATAAGCAGAGATGAACTAGATATGGTCCGTATGAGTAGGAAACACAGTTCTTTATTTCTGGGATTGCTCATGTTTCGTGCTGTACTTGAGACTCCGGAACGAAGAGCATGCTCCTTGCGTTAAAACAGTGTGTTCCGTGAATGAGAACACTTGTCTGAATTTCCCTTCAGAAACGGATTTAAACCACAGAATCTGTGTCTTCCTACAACAAGAGGTCATTTATGGTAAACCCACAGAATTTTGGGCTCAAATGAATTTACACATCTCACCAACCCAACGCGTTACTCACTATTAACTAAAGAACATTTATTTAACAGCAGCTGTGGTTTGTATCAGTTTCATAAGGAGAGTTGAACTAGATATGGTCCGTATGAGTAGGAAACACGGTTCTTTTATGCTGGGCATGCTCATGTTTCTTGCTGTATTGGAGAACCTGGAAAGAAGAGCATGCTTTTTGAATTAAAACAGAGTGTGTTTCATGGATGAGAACACTGGTCTGAATTTCCCTTCTGAAATGGATTTAAGGTCCAGGATCTGTGTCTTCCTACAATTAAGACGTTATTTCTGGCAAACACACTGAATTTTGGGCTCAAATGAATTTACAGAGTTCACAAACCCAACGCGGTTCTTACTATTAATTAAAAAGCATTTATTTAACAGGTGCTGTGGTTTGCATTAGTTTCATAAGCAGAGTTGAACTAGATATGGTCCATATGATTAGGGAACACAGTTCTTTTTTCTGTGCTTGCTCATTTTTCTTGCTGTACTGCAGATGCTTGAAAGAAGAGCATCCTTCATGCGATAAAACAGAGTGTGTTTCATGGATGAGAACACTGGTCTTAATTTCCCTTCTGAAATGGAGTTAAACCACAGGATCTGTGTCTTCCTACAATCAGGAGCTCATTTATGGCAAACACACTGAATTTTGGGCTCAAATGAATTTACACAGTTCACAAACCCAACGCGTTTCATACTATTACCTAAAGAGCATTTATTTAACATGAGCTATGGTTTGTATCAGTGTCATAATCAGAGTTGAACTAGATATGATGCCTATGAGTAGGAAATACAGTTCTTTTTTTCGGGGCTTGCTCATGTTTCTTTCTGTATTGGGGAAACTGGAAAGAAGAGCATGCTTCTTGCCTTAAAACAGAGTGTGTTTCATGGAAGAGGACACTGGTATGAATTTCCCTTCAGAAATGGATAAGGTCCAGGATCTGTGTCTTCATACAAGAAAGAGGTCATTTCTGGTAAACCCAGTCAATTTGCGGCACAAATGAATTTACACAGAACACAAACCCATCCCGTTTCTCACTATTAACTAAAGAGCATTTATTTAACAGGAGCTGTGGTTTGTATCAGTTTCATAATCAGAGTTGAACTAGATATGATGCCTATGAGTAGGAAACACAGTTCTTTTTTGGGGGCTTTCTCATGTTTCTTGCTGTAATGCAGAACCTTGAAAGAGGAGCATACCGCTTGCGTTAAAACAGCCTGTGTTTCATGGATGAGAACACTGGTCTGAAATTACCTTCACTAAGGGAGTTAAACCACAGGATCTGTGTCTTCCTACAAGCAAGAGGTCATTTATGGTAAACCCACTGAATTTGTGGTTCAAATGAATTTACACTGTTCGAAAACCCAACGCGTTTCTCACAATTAATAAAGAGCATTTATGTAAGAGGAGCTGTGGTTTGTATCAGTTTCATGAGCAGAGTAGAACTAGATATGGTCCGTATGAGAAGGAAACACAGTTCTTTTTTTCTTGGCTTGCTCATGTTTCTTGCTGTATTGGACAATCTGGAAAGAAGAGCATGTTTCTTGCTTTAGAACAGAGTGTGTTTCATGGATGAGAACCCAGGTCTGAATTTCCCTTCTGAAATGGATTTAAGGTCCAGGTTCTGTGTCTTTCTACAAGCAAGAGGTCATTTCTGGTAAACCCAGTGAATTTGTGGCTCAAATGAAATTACACAATTCACGAACCCAACGTGTTTCTCACAATTAAGTAAAGAGCATTTATGTAAGAGGAGCTGTGGTTTGTATCAGTTTCATGATCAGAGTTGAACTAGATATGGTCCATACGAGTAGGAAACCCAGTTCTTTTTTTCTGGGCTTGGTCATGTTTCTTGATGTATTGGAGACTCTGGAAAGAAGAGCTTGCTTCTTGCGTTACAACAGAGTGTGTTTCATGGATGAGAACACTGGTCTGAATTTCCCTTCAGAAATGGAGTTAAACCACAGGATCTGTGTCTTCCTACAAGCCAGGGGTCATTTCTGGTAAACCCAGTCAATTTGCGGGTCAAATGAATATACACAGAACACAAACCCAATGCCTTTCTCACTATTAACTAAAGTGCCTTTATTTAACAATAGCTGTGGTTTGTATCAGTTTCATAATCAGAGTTGAACTAGATATGATGCCTATGAGTAGGAAATACAGTTCTTTTTTTCTGGGCTTACTCATGTTTCTTTCTGTATTGGGGAAACTGGAAAGCAGAGCATGCTTCTTGCCTTAAAACAGAGTGTGTTTCATGGAAGAGGACACTGGTCTGAATTTCCCTTCAGAAACGGAGTCAAATCACAGGATCTGTGTCTTTCTACAAGCAAGAGGTCATTTCTGGTAAACCCAGTGAATTTGCGGCACAAATGAATTTACACAGTTCAAAAAACCAACGCGTTTCTCAATATTAACTAAAGACCATTTATTTAACATGAGCTGTGTTTTGTATCAGTTTCATAATCAGAGTTGAACTAGATATGATGCCTATGAGTAGGAAACACAGTTCTTTTTTGGGGGCTTTCTCATATTTCTTGCTGTATTGCAGACCCTTGAAAGAAGAGCATTCCGCTTGCGTTAAAACAGAGTGTGTTTCATGGATGAGAACACTGGTCTGAAATTACCTTCACTAACAGAGTTAATCCACAGGATCTGTGTCTTCCTATAAGCAAGAGGTCATTTATGGTAAACCCACTGAATTTTTGGTTCAAATGAATTTACACTGTTCACAAACCCAACGCGTTTCTCACAATTAATAAAGAGCATTTATGTAAGAGGACCTGTGGTTTGTATCAGTTTCATGAGCAGAGTTGAACTAGATATGGTCCGTATGAGAAGGAAACACAGTTCTTTTTTTCTTGGTTTGCTCATGTTTCTTGCTGTATTGCAGAATCTGGAAAGAAGAGCATGTTTCTTGCTTTAGAACAGAGTGTGTTTCATGGATGAGAGCACAGGTCTGAATTTCCCTTCTGAAATGGATTTAAGGTCCAGGTTCTGTGTCTTCCTACAAGCAAGAGGTCATTTCTGGTAAACCCAGTGAATTTGCGTCTCATATTAATTTACACATAACACAAACCCAAAGAGTTTCTCACTATTAACTCAAGAGCATTTATGTAACAGGTGCTATGGTTTGTATCAGTTTCATAAGCAGAGTTGAACTAGAAATGGTCTGTATATGTATGAAACACCATTATTTTATTCGGACTCGAGTATGTTTCTTGCTGTATTGGAGACGCTGGAAAGAAGATCATGCTTCTTGCATTAAAACAGAGTGTGTTTCATGGAAGTGAACACTGGTCTGAATTTTCCTTCAGAAACGGAGTTAAACCACAGCATCTGTGTCTTCCTACAAACAAGAGGTCATTTCTGGTAAACCCAGTAAATTTGCGGTTCAAATGAATTTACACAGAACATAAACCCAACGCATTTCTCACTATTGACTAAAGAGCATTTATATAACATAAGCTGTGGTTTGTATCAGTTTCATTAGCAGAGTTGAACTAGATATGATCCGTATGAGTAGGAAACACAGTTCTTTTATTGTGGGCTTGCTCATGTTTCTTGCTGTATTGGAGACGGTGGAAAGTAGAGCATGCTTCTTGCATTAAAACAGAGTGTGTTTCATGAAAAAGAACACTGGTCTGAATTTCCCTTCAGAAACGGAGTCAAACCACAGGATCTGTGTCTTTCTACAAGCAAGAGGTCATTTCTGGTAAACCCAGTGAATTTGCGGCACAAATGAATTTACACAGTTCAAAAAACCAACGCGTTTCTCAATATTAACTAAAGAGCATTTATTTAAGAGGAGCTGTGGTTTGTATCAGTTTCATAATCAGAGTTGAACTAGATATGATGCCTATGAGTAGGAAACACAGTTCTTTTTTGGGGGCTTTCTCATATTTCTTGCTGTATTGCAGACCCTTGAAAGAAGAGCATTCCGCTTGCGTTAAAACAGAGTGTGTTTCATGGATGAGAACACTGGTCTGAAATTACCTTCACTAACAGAGTTAATCCACAGGATCTGTGTCTTCCTATAAGCAAGAGGTCATTTATGGTAAACCCACTGAATTTTTGGTTCAAATGAATTTACACTGTTCACAAACCCAACGCGTTTCTCACAATTAATAAATAGCATTTATGTAAGAGGACCTGTGGTTTGTATCAGTTTCAAGAGCAGAGTTGAACTAGATATGGTCCGTATGAGAAGGAAACACAGTTCTTTTTTTCTTGGTTTGCTCATGTTTCTTGCTGTATTGCAGAATCTGGAAAGAAGAGCATGTTTCTTGCTTTAGAACAGAGTGTGTTTCATGGATGAGAGCACAGGTCTGAATTTCCCTTCTGAAATGGATTTAAGGTCCAGGTTCTGTGTCTTCCTACAAGCAAGAGGTCATTTCTGGTAAACCCAGTGAATTTGCGTCTCATATTAATTTACACATAACACAAACCCAAATTGTTTCTCACTATTAACTCAAGAGCATTTATGTAACAGGTGCTATGGTTTGTATCAGTTTCATAAGCAGAGTTGAACTAGAAATGGTCTGTATATGTATGAAACACCATTATTTTATTCGGACTTGATCATGTTTCTTGCTGTATTGGAGACGCTGGAAAGAAGATCATGCTTCTTGCATTAAAACAGAGTGTGTTTCATGGAAGTGAACACTGGTCTGAATTTTCCTTCAGAAACGGAGTTAAACCACAGTATCTGTGTCTTCCTACAAACAAGAGGTCATTTCTGGTAAACCCAGTAAATTTGCGGCTCAAATGAATTTACACAGAACATAAACCCAAAGCATTTCTCACTATTGACTAAAGAGCATTTATATAACATGAGCTGTGGTTTGTATCAGTTTCATTAGCAGAGTTGAACTAGATATGATCCGTATGAGTAGGAAACACAGTTCTTTTATTCTGGGCTTGCTCATGTTTCTTGCTGTATTGGAGACGGTGGAAAGTAGAGCATGCTTCTTGCATTAAAACAGAGTGTGTTTCATGAAAGAGAACACTGGTCTGAATTTCCCTTCAGAAACGGAGTCAAACCACAGGATCTGTGTCTTTCTACAAGCAAGAGGTCATTTCTGGTAAACCCAGTGAATTTGCGGCACAAATGAATTTACACAGTTCAAAAAACCAACGCGTTTCTCAATATTAACTAAAGAGCATTTATTTAAGAGGAGCTGTGGTTTGTACCAGTTTCATTAGCATAGTTGAAGTAGAAATGGTCCGTATGAGTATGAAACACCATTCTTTTATTCGTGGCTTGCTCATGTTTCTTGCTGTATTGGAGACGCTGGAAAGACGATCATGCTTCTTGCATAAAACCAAGTGTGTTTCATGGATGAGAACACAGGTCTGAATTTCCCTTCTGAAATGGAATTAAGGTCCATGATCTGTGTCTTCCTTGAAGCAAGAGGTCATTTTTGGCACACCCACTGAATTTTGGGCTCATATGAATTTACACAGTTCACAACACAACGTGTTCCTCACTATTAACTAAAGAGCATTTATTTCAAAGGGCTGTGGATTGTATCAGTTTCATAAGCAGAGTTGAACTAGAAATGGTCCATATGAGTATGAAACACCATTCTTTTATTCGGGGCTTGCTCATGTTTCTTGCTGTATTATAGACGCTGGAAAGAAGATCATGAGTCTTGCGTTAAATTGGAGTGTGTTGCATGCAAGAGAACACTGGTCTGATTTTCCCTTCAGAAATGCAGTTAAACCAAAGGATCTGTGCCTTCCTACTAGCAAGAGGTCATTTATAGTAAACCCACTGAATTTACGGCTCTAATGTATTCACACAGTTTACAAACCCAACGCGTTTCTCACAATTAACTAAAGAGCATTTATGTAAGAGGAGCTCTTGTTTGTATCAGTTTCATGATCAGAGTTGAACTAGATATGGTCTATATGAGTTGGAAACACAGTTCTTTTTTTCAGGGCTTGATCATATTTCTTGCTCTATTGTAGACGCTTGGAAAAAGAGCATGATTCTTGCGTTAAAACAGAGTGTGTTTCATGGATGAGAACACTGGTCTGAATTTCCCTTCAGAAATACAGTTAAACCACGGGATCTGTGTCTGTCTTCAAGCAAGAGGTCATTTATGGTAAACACACTGAATTTTGGGCTCAAATGAATTTACTCACCTCACGAACCCAATGTGTTTCTCACTATTGTCTACAGAGCATTTATTTAAGAGGAGCTGTGGTTTGTATCAGTTTCATAAGCAGAGTTGAACTAGAAATGGTCCGTATGAGTAGGAAACAGTTCTTTTTTCTGGGCTTGTTCATGTTCCTGCTGTATTGGATATCCTGGACAGAAAAGCATGCTTCCTGCATTAAAATAGAGTGTGTTTCATGGAAGAGAACACTGGTCTGAATTTCCCTTCAGAAACGGAGTTAAACCACAGGATCTGTGTCTTCCTACAAGCAAGGGGTCATTTCTGGTAAACCCAGTCAATTTGCAGGTCAAATGAATATACACAGAACACAAACCCAACGCGTTTCTCACTATTAGCTAAGGATCATTTATGTAAGAGGAGCTATGGTTTGTATCAGTTTCATAATCAGAGTTGAACTAGATATGATGCCTATGAGTAGTAAATACAGTTCTTTTTTTCGGGGCTTGCTCATGTTTCTTTTTGTATTGGGGAAACGGGAAAGAAGAGCATGCTTCTTGCCTTAAAACAGAGTGTGTTTCATGGAAGACCACACTGGTCTGAATTTACCTTCTGAAATGGATTTAAGGTCCAGGATCTGTGTCTTCCTACAAGCAAGATGTCATTAATGGTACACCCACTGTATTTTAGGCTCAAATGAATTTACACTGTTCACAATCGCAACGCGTTTCTCACAATTAACAAAGAGCATTTATTTTACAGGTGCTGTGGTTTGTATCAGTTTAATAAGCAGAGATGAACTAGATATGATCCGTACGAGTATGAAACACAGCATATTTATTCTGGGCTTGCTCATTTTTCTTGTTGTATTGGAGATGGTGGAAAGTAGAGCATGCTTCTTGCATTAAAACAGAGTGTGTTTCATGAAAGAGAACACTGGTCTGAATTTCCCTTCAGAAACGGAGTCAAACCACAGTATCTGTGTCTTCCTACAAGCAAGAGGTCATTTCTGGTAAACCCAGTCAATATGCGGCTCAAATGAATTTACACAGAACACAAACCCATCGCGATTCTCAATATTAACGAAAGAGCATTTATTTAACAGGAGCTATGATTTATATCAGTTTCATTAGCAGAGTTGAAGTAGAAATGGTCTGTATGAGTATGAAACACCATTCTTTTATTCGGGGCTTGCTCATGTTTCTTGCTGTATTGTAGACACTGGAAAGAAAATCATGAATCTTGCGTTATAACGGAGTGTGTTGCATGGAGGAGGTCACAGGTCTGAATTTCCCTCCAGAAATGGAGTTAAACCAAAGGAATTGTGTCTTCCTACTAGCAAGAGGTCATTTATGGTAAACCCACTGAATTTATGGCTCTAATAAATTTACACAGTTTACGAACCCAATGCGTTTCTCACAATTAACTAAAGAGCATTTATGTAAGAGGAGCTGTGGTTTGTATCAGTTTCATGATCAGAGTTGAACTAGATATGGTCTGTATGAGTTGGAAACACAGTTCTTTTTTTCAGGGCTTGCTCATGTTTCTTGCTCTATTGTAGACGCTTGAATGAAGAGCATGCTTCTTGCGTTAAAACAGAGTGTGTTTCATGGTTGAGAACACTGGTCTGAATTTCCCTTCTGAAACGGATTTAAGGTCCAGGATCTGTGTCTTCCTACAAACAAGAGGTCATATCTGGTAAAACCACTCAATTTTGGGCTCAAATGAATTTTCACAGTTCACAAACCCAACGCATTTCTCACTATTAACTAAAGAGCATTTATTTAACAGGAGCTATGGTTTGTATCAGTTTGAAGCAGAGTTGAACTAGAAATGGTCAGTATGAGCAGGAAACATGGTTCTCTTTTTCTGCGCTTGCTCATGTTTCTTGGTGATATGGAGACTCTGGAAAGAAGAGCATGCTTCTTAGGTTAAAATAGAGTGTGTTTCATGGAAGAGGACAGTGGTCTGAATTTCCCTTCAGAAATGGATATAAGGTCCAGGATCTGTGTCTTCCTACATGCACGATGTCATTTCTGGTAAACCCAGTGAATATGCGGCTCAAATGAATTTACACAGAACACAAACCCATCGCGTTTCTCACTATTAACTAAAGAGCATTTATTTAACAGGAGCTGTGGTTTGTATCAGTTTCATAATCAGAGTTGAACTAGATATGATGCCTATGTGTAGTGAACACAGTTCTTTTTTCGGGGCTTGCTCATGTTTCTTGAGGTATTGCAGACCCTGGAAAGAAGAGCATGGTTCTTGCGTTAAAAAACAGTGTGTTTCATGGAAGAGGACACTGGTCTGAATTTCCTTCAGAAATGGAGTGAAACCACAGGATATGTGTCATCCTACAAGCAAGAGGTCATTTATGGTAAACCAAGTGAATTTGAAGCTGAAAAGAATTTACACAGTTCAAAAAACCAACGCGTTTCTCACAATTAACTAACGAGCATTTATGTAAGGGGAGCTATGGTTTCTATCAGTTTCATGAGCAGAGTTGAACTAGATATGGTCCTTATGAGTAGGAAACACAGTTATTTCGTTCTGTGCTTGCTCACGATCTTGCCATATTGGAGATGCTTTAAAGAAGAGCGTGCTTCTTGTGTTAAAACAGAGAGTGTTTCATGGATGAGAACACAGGTCTGAATTTCAATTAAGAAATGGAGTTAAACCACAGTATCTGTGTCTTCCTACAAGCAACAGATCTTTTATGGTAAACACACTGATCTTTGGGCTCAAATGAATTACACAGCTCACAACCGAACACGTTTCTCACTATTAAGTATAGAGCATTTATTTAACAGCAGCTGTGGTTTGCAGCAGTTTCATAAGCAGAGTTGAACTAGATATGTTCCATATGAGTAGGGAACACATTTCTTTTTTTCTGGGCTTGCTCACGTTTCTTGCTCTATTGGAGACACTTGAAAGAAGAGCATGCTTCTTGCGTTAAAACAGATAGTGTTTCAAGGAAGAGAACACTCGTCTGAATTTTCCTTCAGTAATGGAGTTAAACCACAGGATCTCTGTTTTTCTACATTCAAGAGGTCATTAGTGGTAAACACAGTGAATTTGCGGCTCAAATGAATTTATACAGTTTACGAACCCAACGTGTTTCTCACAATTAACTAAAGAGCATTTATGTAAGAGGAGCTGTGGTTTGTATCAGTTTCATGAGCAGAGTTGAACTAGATATGGTCTGTATGAGTTGTAAACACAGATATTTTATTCTGGGCTTGTTCATGTTTCTTGCTTTATTGGAGATGCTTTAAAGAACAGCATGCTTCTTGCGTTAAAACAGAGTGTGTTTCATGGATGAGAACACTGGTCTGAATTTCCCTTCTGAAACGGATTTAAGGTCCAGGATCTGTGTCTTCCTACAAACAAGAGGTCATATCTTTTAAAACCACTCAATTTTGGGCTCAAATGAATTTTGACAGTTCACAAACCCAACGCGTTTCTCACTATTAACTAAAGTGCATTTATTTAACTGGAGCTGTTGTTTGTATCAGTTTCATAAGCAGAGTTGAACTAGATATGTTCCATATGAGTCGGAAACACATTTCTTTTTTCTGGGTTTGATCAGTTTTCTTGTTCTGTTGGAGACACTTGAAAAAAGAGCATGCTTCTTGCGTTAAAAGAGAGTGTATTTCATGGAAGAGGACACTGGTCTGAATTTCCCTTCTGAAATGGATTTAAGGTCCAGGATCTGTGTCTTTCTACAAGCAAGATGTCATTTCTGGTAAACCCACAGAATTTTGGGCTCAAATGTATTTACACAGTTCACTAACCCAACAGGTTTCTTACTATTAACTAAAGAATATTTATATAACATGAGCTATGTTTTGTATCAGTTTCATAAGCACAGTTGAACTAGATATGATCCTTATGAGTAGGAAACACAGTTCATTTATTCTGGGCTTACTCATGTTTCTTGCCTTATTGGAAACACTGGAAAGAAGAGCATGCTTCTTGCGTTAAAACAGACTGTGTTTCAAGGAAGAGAACACTGTTCTGATTTTGCCTTCAGAAACGTAGTTAAACCAAAGGATCTGTGTCTTCCTACAAGCAAGAGGTCATTTCTGGCAAATAACTTGAAATTTGAGCTCAATGAATTTACACAGTTCACAAACCCAACGCATTTGTCACTATTAACTAAAGCGCATTTATTTAACAGGAGCTGTGGTTAGTATCAGTTTCATAAGTAGACTTGAAGTAGATATGGTCCATATGAGTAGGAAACACAGTTCTTTTATTATGGGCATGCTCATGTTTCTTGCTGTATTGAAGACGCTTGAAAGAAGAGCTTGCTTTTTGAATTAAAACAGAGTGTTTTTCATGGATGAGAACACTGGTCTGAATTTCACTTCTGAAATGCATTTAAGGTCCAGAATCTGTGTCTTCCTACAATCAAGAGGTCATTTCTGGCAAACACACTGAATTTTGGGCTCAAATTAATTTACAAAGTTCACAAACCAAACGCGTTTCTCACAATTAACTAAAGAGCATTTATTTAACAGGAGCTGTGGTTTGTATCAGTTTCATAATCAGAGTTGAATTACATATGTTCCGAATGTGTAGGAAACTCATTTCTTTTTTCTGGGCTTGCTCAGTTTTCTTGTTCTATTTGAGATGCTTGAATGAAGAGCATGCTTCTTGCATTAAAACAGAATGTGTTTCAAGGATGTGAACATTGGTCTTAATTTCCCTTCTTAAATGGAGTTAAACCACAGGATCTGTGTCTTCCTACAATCAATAGCTCATTTCTGGCAAACACACTGAATTTGGGCTCAAATGAATTTACACAGTTCACAAACCCAACGAGTTTCTTACTATTACCTAAAGAGCATTTATTTAACATGAGCTGTGTTTTATATCAGTTTCATAAGCACAGTTGAACTAGATATGATCCGTATGAGTAGGAAACACAATTCTTTTATTATGGGCTTACGCATGTTTCTTGCTGTATTGGAGATGCTGGAAGAAGAGCATGCTTCTTGTGATAAAACGGACTGTGTTTCATGGAAGAGAACACTGCTCTGATTTCCCTTCAGAAATAGAGTTAAACCACAGGATCTGTGTCTTCCTACAAGCAAGAGGTCATTTCTGGAAAACCCAGTGAATTTGCGGCTCAGATGAATTTACACAGTTCACGAACCCAACGCGTTTCTCACCATTAAGTAAAGAGCATTTATGTTATAGCAGCTCTGGTTTGTATCAGTTTCATGAGCAAAATTGAACTAGATATGGTCCGTATGAATAGGAAACACAGTTCATTTTTTCGGGGCTTGCTCATGTTTCTTGCTGTATTGGAGTTTCTGGAAAGAAGAGCATGCTTCTTGCGTTAAAAAAAGTGTGTTTCATGGATGAGAACACTGGTCTGAATTTCACTTCTGAAATGGATTTAAGATCCAGGATCTGTTTCTTTCTACAAGCAAGAGAGCAGTTATGGTAAAAGCAGTGAATTTTCAGCTCAAATGAATTTACACAGTTCACAAACCCAACGCATTTCTCAACATTAACTAAAGAGTGTTTATGTAAGAGGAGCTGTTGTTTGTATCAGTTTCATGAGCAGAGTAGAAGTAGATATGGTCCGTATAAGTTGGAAACACAGTTCTTTTTTTCTGGGCTTGCGCATGTTTCTTGCTGTATTGGAGACTCTGGAAAGAAGAGCATTCTTCTTGCGTTAAAACAGAATGTATTTCATGGATGAGAACACAGGTTTGAATTTCCATTCTGAAGTGGATGAAAGATCCAGGATCTGTGTCTTCCTACAAGCAAGAGAGTATTTCTGGTAAAACCAGGGAATTTGCGTCTCAAATGAATTTACACAGAACACAATCCCAACGCGTTTCTCACTATAAACTAAAGAGCATTTATTTAACATGAGCTGTGGTTTGTATCAGTTTCATAATCAGCGTTGAACTAGATAAGATCTGTATGAGTAGGAAACACAATTCTTTTATTTGTGGCTTGGTCATATTTCTTGTTGTTTTGGAGACGCGGGAAAAAAGAGCATGCTTCTTGCGTTAAAACAGATTGTGTTGCATGGAAGAGAACACTGGTCTGAATTTCCCTTCAGAAACTCAATTAAACCACAGGATCTGTGTCTTCCTACAAGCAACAGGTCACTTCTGGAAAATACAGTGAATTTGCGGCTCAAATGAATTTACACAGTTCATGAACCCAACACATTTCTCACTATTAACTAAAGAGCATTTATGTTATAAGCGCTGTGGTTTGTAACCGTTTCATGAGCAGAATTGAACTAGATATGGTCCGTATGAATAGGAAACACAGTTCTTTTTTTCGGGTCTTGCTCATGTTTCTTGCTGTATCCGAGTCTCTGTAAAGTAGAACATGCTCCTTGCGTTAAAACAGAGTTTGTTTCATGGATGAGAACACTGGTATGAATTCCCTTCTGAAATGGATTTAAGATCCAGGATCTTTTTCTTCCCACAAGCAAGAGAGCAGTTATGGTAAAAGCAGTGAATGTGCAGCTCAAATGAATTTACACAGTTCACAACCCAACGCATTACTCAACATTAACTAAACAGTGTTTATGTAAGAAGAGCTGTTGTTTGTATCAGTTTCATGAGCAGAGTGGAAGTAAATAAGGTCCGTATAAGTGGGAAACACAGTTTTTTTTTTTTTTTCTGGGCTTGCTCATGTTTCTTCCTGTATTGGAGACTCTGGAAAGAATAGCATTCTTCTTGCGTTAAAACAGAGTGTGTTTCATGGATGAGAACACTGGTCTGAATATCCCTTCAGAAACACATTTAAACCACAGATCTGTGTCTTCCTACAAGCAAGAGGTCATTTCTGGTAAACCCAGTGAATTTTCGGCTCAAATAAATTTACAGAGATCACGAACAGAACGCCTTTCACACTATTAACTAAAGAGCCTTTATGTAAGAGTAGCTGTGATTTGTAACAGCTTCATTTGCAGAGTTGAACTAGATATGGTCCGTATGAGTGGGAAACACAGTTCTTTTTTTCTGGGCTTGCTCATGTGTCCTGCTGCATTGGAGACACTGGAAAAAAGAGCATTCTTCTTGCATTAAAACAGTGTGTTTCATGGATGAGAACACAGGTTTGAATTTCCCTTATGAAATTTATTTCAGATCCAGGATCTGTGCCTTCCTACAAGCAAGAGGTCATTTCTGGTAAACCCAGTGAATTTGCGGCTCAAATGAAATTACACAGTTCACGACCCAACGCGTTTCTCACTATTAACTAAAGAGTGTTTATGTAAGAGGAGCTGTTGTTTGTATCAGTTTCATGAGCAGAGTAGAAGTAGATATGGTCCGTATAAGTTGGAAACACAGTTCTTTTTTTCTGGGCTTGCGCATGTTTCTTGCTGTATTGGAGACTCTGGAAAGAAGAGCATTCTTCTTGCGTTAAAACAGAATGTATTTCATGGATGAGAACACAGGTTTGAATTTCCATTCTGAAGTGGATGAAAGATCCAGGATCTGTGTCTTCCTACAAGCAAGAGAGTATTTCTGGTAAAACCAGGGAATTTGCGTCTCAAATGAATTTACACAGAACACAATCCCAACGCGTTTCTCACTATAAACTAAAGAGCATTTATTTAACATGAGCTGTGGTTTGTATCAGTTTCATAATCAGCGTTGAACTAGATAAGATCTGTATGAGTAGGAAACACAATTCTTTTATTTGTGGCTTGGTCATATTTCTTGTTGTTTTGGAGACGCGGGAAAAAAGAGCATGCTTCTTGCGTTAAAACAGATTGTGTTGCATGGAAGAGAACACTGGTCTGAATTTCCCTTCAGAAACTCAATTAAACCACAGGATCTGTGTCTTCCTACAAGCAACAGGTCACTTCTGGAAAATACAGTGAATTTGCGGCTCAAATGAATTTACACAGTTCATGAACCCAACACATTTCTCACTATTAACTAAAGAGCATTTATGTTATAAGCGCTGTGGTTTGTAACCGTTTCATGAGCAGAATTGAACTAGATATGGTCCGTATGAATAGGAAACACAGTTCTTTTTTTCGGGTCTTGCTCATGTTTCTTGCTGTATCCGAGTCTCTGTAAAGTAGAACATGCTCCTTGCGTTAAAACAGAGTTTGTTTCATGGATGAGAACACTGGTATGAATTCCCTTCTGAAATGGATTTAAGATCCAGGATCTTTTTCTTCCCACAAGCAAGAGAGCAGTTATGGTAAAAGCAGTGAATGTGCAGCTCAAATGAATTTACACAGTTCACAACCCAACGCATTACTCAACATTAACTAAACAGTGTTTATGTAAGAAGAGCTGTTGTTTGTATCAGTTTCATGAGCAGAGTGGAAGTAAATAAGGTCCGTATAAGTGGGAAACACAGTTTTTTTTTTTTTTCTGGGCTTGCTCATGTTTCTTCCTGTATTGGAGACTCTGGAAAGAATAGCATTCTTCTTGCGTTAAAACAGAGTGTGTTTCATGGATGAGAACACTGGTCTGAATATCCCTTCAGAAACACATTTAAACCACAGATCTGTGTCTTCCTACAAGCAAGAGGTCATTTCTGGTAAACCCAGTGAATTTTCGGCTCAAATAAATTTACAGAGATCACGAACAGAACGCCTTTCACACTATTAACTAAAGAGCCTTTATGTAAGAGTAGCTGTGATTTGTAACAGCTTCATTTGCAGAGTTGAACTAGATATGGTCCGTATGAGTGGGAAACACAGTTCTTTTTTTCTGGGCTTGCTCATGTGTCCTGCTGCATTGGAGACACTGGAAAAAAGAGCATTCTTCTTGCATTAAAACAGTGTGTTTCATGGATGAGAACACAGGTTTGAATTTCCCTTATGAAATTTATTTCAGATCCAGGATCTGTGCCTTCCTACAAGCAAGAGGTCATTTCTGGTAAACCCAGTGAATTTGCGGCTCAAATGAAATTACACAGTTCACGACCCAACGCGTTTCTCACTATTAACTAAAGAGCATTTAAGTTATAAGAGTAGTGGTTCGTATCAGTTTCATCAGCAGAATTGAACTAGATATGGTCCGTATGAATAGGAAACACAGTTCTTTTTTTCGGGGCTTGCCCATATTTCTTACTGTATTGGAGTCACTGGAAAGAAGACATTGCTTCTTGCATTAAAACAGATTGTGTTGCATGAAAGAGAACACTGGTCTGAATTTCCCTTCAGATACTGAATTAAACTACAGGATCTGTGTCTTCCTATAAGCAAGAGGTCATTTCTGCTAAACCAGTGAATTTGCGGCTCAAATGAATTTACACAGTTCAAATACCCAACGCATTTCTCAACATTAACTAAAGAGCATTTATTTATCAGGAGCTGTGGTTTGTATCAGTTTAATAAGCAGAGTTGAAATAGATATGAGCCATATGAGTAGGAAACACAGTACTTTTTTTCTGGGCTTGCTCATGTTAATTGTGGTATTGGAGACTCTGGAGGGAAGAGCATTCTTCTTGCGTTAAAACAGAATGTGGTTCATGGATTAGAACACAGGTTGGAATTTCCCTTCTGAAATGGATTTAAGATACAGGATCTGTGTCTTCCTACAAGCTAGAGAGCATTTCTGGAAAAACCAGTGAATTTGCGGCTCAAATGAATTTATACAGTTCACGAACCCAACACGTTTCTGACTATAAAGAAAGAGCATTTATTTACCATGAGCTGTGGTTTGGATGACTTTCATAATCAGTGTTGAACTAGATATGATCCGTATGAGTAGGAAACACAGTTCTTTTATTCGTGGCCTGCTCATGTTTCTTGCTGTATTGGAGACACTGGAAAGAAGAGCATGCTTCTTGCGTTAAAACAGATTGTGTATCATGGAAGAGAACACTGGTATGAATTTCCCTTGAGAAATAGAGTTAAACCACAGGATCTGTGTCTTCCTACAAGCAAGAGGTCATTTCTAGTAAACACAGTGAATTTGCGGCTCAAATGAATTTACACAGTTCACGAACCCAACGCGTTTCTCACTATTAACTAAAGAGCATTTATGTAAGAAGAGCTGTGGTTTGTATCAGTTTCATGAGCAGAATTGAACTAGATATGTTCCATATGAGTGGGAAAAACAGGTCTTTTTTTCTGGGCTTGCTCATGTTTCTTGCTGTATTGGAGACTCTGGAAAGAAGAGATTTTCTTGCGTTAAAACAGAGTGTGTTTCCTGGATGTGAACACAAGTTTCAATTTCCCTTCCAAAATGGATTTAAGATCCTGTAGCTGTGTCTTCCAACAAGCAAGAGAGCATTTCTGGTAAAACCAGTGAATTTGCGGCTCAAATGAATTTACACAGTTCAAATACCCAACGCATTTCTCAACATTAACTAAAGAGCATTTATTTATCAGGAGCTGTGGTTTGTATCAGTTTAATAAGCAGAGTTGAAATAGATATGAGCCATATGAGTAGGAAACACAGTACTTTTTTTCTGGGCTTGCTCATGTTAATTGTGGTATTGGAGACTCTGGAGGGAAGAGCATTCTTCTTGCGTTAAAACAGAATGTGGTTCATGGATTAGAACACAGGTTGGAATTTCCCTTCTGAAATGGATTTAAGATACAGGATCTGTGTCTTCCTACAAGCTAGAGAGCATTTCTGGAAAAACCAGTGAATTTGCGGCTCAAATGAATTTATACAGTTCACGAACCCAACACGTTTCTGACTATAAAGAAAGAGCATTTATTTACCATGAGCTGTGGTTTGGATGACTTTCATAATCAGTGTTGAACTAGATATGATCCGTATGAGTAGGAAACACAGTTCTTTTATTCGTGGCCTGCTCATGTTTCTTGCTGTATTGGAGACACTGGAAAGAAGAGCATGCTTCTTGCGTTAAAACAGATTGTGTATCATGGAAGAGAACACTGGTATGAATTTCCCTTGAGAAATAGAGTTAAACCACAGGATCTGTGTCTTCCTACAAGCAAGAGGTCATTTCTAGTAAACACAGTGAATTTGCGGCTCAAATGAATTTACACAGTTCACGAACCCAACGCGTTTCTCACTATTAACTAAAGAGCATTTATGTAAGAAGAGCTGTGGTTTGTATCAGTTTCATGAGCAGAATTGAACTAGATATGTTCCATATGAGTGGGAAAAACAGGTCTTTTTTTCTGGGCTTGCTCATGTTTCTTGCTGTATTGGAGACTCTGGAAAGAAGAGATTTTCTTGCGTTAAAACAGAGTGTGTTTCCTGGATGTGAACACAAGTTTCAATTTCCCTTCCAAAATGGATTTAAGATCCTGTAGCTGTGTCTTCCAACAAGCAAGAGAGCATTTCTGGTAAAACCAGTGAATTTGTGTCTCAAATGAATTTACACAGAATGCAGACCCAACGCGTTTCTCACTGTAAAGAAAGAGCATTTATTTAACATGAGCTGTGGTTTGTATCAGTTTCATAATCAGCGATTAACAAGATATGATCCGTTTGAGTAGGAAGCACAGTTCTTTTATTTGGGCCTTGCTCAAGTTTCTTCCTGTATTGGAGATGCTTGAAAGAAGAGCATGCTTTTTGCATTTAAACAGAGTGTGTTACATGGCAGAGAACACTGGTCTGAATTTCCCTTCTGAAATGGATTTAAGATCCAGGATTTTTTTCTTCCTACAAGCAAGAGAGCATTTATGGTAAAACCAGTGAATTTGCGGCTCAAATGAATTTAGATAGTTCACAAACCCAACGCATTTCACATTATTAACTAAAGAGCATTTATTTAACAGGATCTGTGGGTTGTATCAGTTTCATAAGCAGAGTTGAACTAGATATGATCTGTATGTGTAGGAAACACAGTTCTTTTATTCGTGGCTTGCTCATGTTTCTTGCTTTATTGGAGACACAGGAAAGAAGAACATGCTTCTTGCGTTAAAAAAGATTGTGTTTCATGGAAGAGAACACTGTTCTGATTTACCCTTCAGATACTGAATTAAACCACAGGATATGTGTCTTCCTATAAGCAAGAGTTCATCTGATAAAACCAGTGAATTTGCGGCTCAAATGAATTTACACAGTTCACAAACCCAACGCATTTCTCAACATTAACTAAAGAGCATTTATTTATCAGGAGCTGTGGTTTGTATCAGTTTAATAAGCAGAGTTGAAATAGATATGAGCCGTATCGTAGGAAGCACAGTACTTTTTTTCTGGGCTTGCTCATGTTTCTTGCGGTATTGGAGACTCTGGACAGAAGAGCATTCTTCTTGCGTTAAAACAGAGTGTGGTTCATGGATGAGAACACAGGTTTGAATTTCCCTTCTGAAATGGATTTAAGATCCAGGATCTGTGTCTTCCTACAAGCTAGAGAGCATTTCTGGTAAAGCCAGTGAATTTGCGTCTCAAATGAATTTACACAGAACGCAGATCCAACGGGTTTCTCACTATAAAGAAAGAGCATTTATTTAACATGAGCTGTGGTTTGTATCAGTTTCATAATCATCGATGTACAAGATATGATCCATTTGAGTAGGAAGCACCGTTCTTTTATTCGGGTCTTGCTCAAGTTTCTTCCTTTATTGGAGATGCTTGAAAGAAGAGCATGCTTCTTGCGTTTAAACAGAGTGTGTTACATGGCAGAGAACACTGGTCTGAATTTCCCTTCTGAAATGGATTTAAGATCCAGGATTTGTTTCTTCCTACAAGCAAGAGAGCATTTATGGTAAAACCAGTGAATTTGCGGCTCAAATGAATTTACATAGTTCAAAAACACAACGCATTCCACATTGTTAACTAAAGAGCATTTATTTAACAGGATCTGTTGTTTGTATCAGTTTCATAAGCAGAGTTGAACTAGATATGAGCCATATGAGTAGGTAACACAGTTCTTTATTTGGGGCTTGCTCATGTTTCCTGCTCTATTGGAGACGCTGGAAAGATGAGCATGCTTCTTGCATTAAAACAGAATGTGTTTCATGGATGAGAACACTAGTCTGAATTTCCCTTCAGAAATGGAGTTAAACCACAGGATCTGTGTCTTCGTACAACCAAGAGGTCATTTCTGATAAACCCAGGGAATTTTCGGCTCAAATGAATTAACACAGTACACGAACCCAACGTGTTTCACACTATTAACTAAAGAGCGTTTATGTAAGAGGAGCTGTGGTTTGTATCAGCTTCATGAGCAGAGTTGAAGTAGATATGGTCTGTATAAGTGGGAAACACAGTTCATTTTTTCTGGGCTTGCTCATGTTTCTTGCTGTATTGGAGACTCTGGAAAAAAGAGCATTCTTCTTGCGTTAAAACAGAGTGTGTTTCATGGATGAGAACAAAGGTTTGAATTTCCCTTCTGAAATGGATGAAAGATCCAGGACCTGTGTCTTCCTACAAGCAAGAGAGTATTTCTGGTAAAACCAGTGAATTTGCGTCTCAAATGAATTTACACAGAACACAATCCCAATGTGTTTCTCACTATAAACTAAAGAGCATTTATTTAACATGAGTTGTGGTTTGTAGCAGTTTCACAATCAGTGTTGAACTAGATATGAGCCGTATGAGTAGGTAACACAGTTCTTTTATTTGGGGCTTGCTCATGTTTCCTGCTCTATTGGAGACGCTGGAAAGATGAGCATGCTTCTTGCATTAAAACAGAATGTGTTTCATGGATGAGAACACTAGTCTGAATTTCCCTTCAGAAATGGATTTAAGATGCAGGATCTGTGTATTCCTAAAAGCAAGAGAGCATTTCTGGTAAAACCAGTGAATTTACGTCTCACAGGAATTTTCAGAGCACCTAAACCCAAGCGTTTCTCAGTATAAACTAAAGAGCATTTATTTAACATGAGCTGTGGTTTGTATCAGTTTCATAATCAGCGATGAACAGGATATGATCTGTTTGAGTAGGAAGCACAGTTCTTTTATTCGTGCCTTGCTCAAGTTTCTTCCTGTATTGGAGATGCTTGAAAGAAGAGCATGCTTCTTGCGTTAAAACAGATTGTGTTTCATAGAAGAGAACACTGGTCTGAATTTCCCTTCTGCAATGGATCGAAGATCCAGGATGTGTTTCTTCCTACAAGCAAGAGAGCATTTATGGTAAAACCAGTGATTTTGCGGCTCAAATGAATTTACACAATTTACAAACCCAAAGCATTTCACACTATTAACAAAATAGCATTTATTTAACATGAGCTATGGTTTGTATCAGTTTCATAATCAGCGTTGAACTAGATATGATCCGTATGAGTAGGAAACAAAATTCTTTTATTTGTGGCTTGCTCATATTTCTTGTTGTTTTGGAGACGCGGGAAAAAAGAGCATGCTTCTTGCGTTAAAACAGATTGGGTTGCATGGAAGAGAACACTGGTCTGAATTTCCCTTCAGAAACTGAATTAAACCACAGGATCTGTGTCTTCCTACAAGCAACAGGTCACTTCTGGTAAATCCAGTGAATTTGCGGCTCAAATGAATTTACACAGTTCATGAACCCAACACATTTCTCACTATTAACTAAAGAGCATTTATGTTATAAGCGCTGTGGTTTGTATCCGTTTCATGAGCAGAATTGAACTAGATATGGTCCGTATGAATAGGAAACACAGTTCTTTTTTTCGGGTCTTGCTCATGTTTCTTGCTGTATCAGAGTCTCTGGAAAGAAGAGCATGCTCCTTGCGTTAAAACAGAGTTTGTTTCATGGATGAGAACACTGGTCTGAATTCCCTTCTGAAATGGATTTAAGATCCAGGATCTTTTTCTTCTCACAAGCAAGAGAGCAGTTATGGTAAAAGCAGTGAATGTGCAGCTCAAATGAATTTACACAGTTCACAAACCCAACGCATTTCTCAACATTAACTAAACAGTGTTTATGTAAGAGGAGCTGTTGTTTGTATCAGTTTTATGAGCAGAGTGGAAGTAGATAAGGTCCGTATAAGTGGGAAACACAGTTTTTTTTCCTGGGCTTGCTCATGTTTCTTCCTGTATTGGAGACTCTGGAAAGAAGAGCATTGTTCTTGCGTTAAAACAGAGTGTGTTTCATGGATGAGAACACTGGTCTGAATATCCCTTCAGAAACACAGTTAAACCACAGGATCTGTGTCTTCCTACAAGCAAGAGGTCATTTCTGGTAAACCCAGTGAATTTGCGGCTCAAATGAATTTACACAGTTCACGAACCCAACGCGTTTCTCACTATTAACTAAAGAGCATTTATGTTATAAGAGCTGTGGTTCGTATCAGTTTCATCAGCAGAATTGAACTAGATATGGTCCGTATGAATAGGAAACACAGTTCTTTTTTTCGGGGCTTGCTCATATTTCTTGCTGTATTGGAGACACTGGAAAGAAGAGAATGCTTCTTGCGTTAAAACAGATTGTGTTGCATGAAAGAGAACACTGGTCTGAATTTCCCTTCAGATACTGAATTAAACCACAGGATCTGTGTCTTCCTATAAGCAAGAGGTCATTTCTGATAAAACCAGTGAATTTGCGGCTCAAATGAATTTACACAGTTCACGAACCCAACTCCTTTCTCACAATTAACTTAAGAGCATTTATGTAAGAAGAGCTGTGGTTTGCATCAGTTTCATGAGCAGAATTGAACTAGATATGGTCCGTTTGAGTGGGAAACACAGTTCTTTTATTCTGGTCTTGCTCATGTTTCTTGTTGTATTGGAGACTCTGGAAAGAAAAGATTCTTCTTGCATTAAAACAGAGTGTGTTTCATGGATGAGAACAAAGGTTTGAATTTCCCTTCTGAAATGGATGAAAGATCCAGGATCTGTATCTTCCTACAAGCAAGTGAGTATTTCTGGTAAAACCAGTGAATTTGCGTCTCAAATGAATTTACACAGAACACAATACCAACGCGTTTCTCACTATAAACTAAAGAGCATTTATTTAACATGAGCTGTGGTTTGTATCAGTTTCATAATCAGTGTTGAACTAGACATGATCCGTATGAGTAGGAAACACAATTCTTTTATTTGTGGCTTGCTCATATTTCTTGTTGTTTCGGAGACGCGGGAAAGGAGAGCATTGTTCTTGCGTTAAAACAGAGTGTGTTTCGTGGATGAGAACACTGGTCTGAATTTCCCTTCAGAAACGGAGTTAAACCACAGGATCTGTGTCTTCCTACAAGCAAGAGGTCATTTCTGGTAAACCCAGGGAATTGTCGGCTCAAATGAATTTACACAGTTCACGAACCCAACGCATTTCACACTATTAACTAAAGAGCGTTTATGTTAGAGGAGCTGTGGTTTGTATCAGCTTCATGAGGAGAGTTGAACTAGATATGGTCTGTATGAGTGGGAAATACAGTTCTTTTTTTCTGGGCTTGCTCATGTTTCTTGCTGTATTGGAGATTCTGGAAAGAAAAGCATTCCTTTGCGTTAAAACAGAGTGTGGTTCATGGATAGAACACAGGTTTGAATTTCCCTTCTGAAATGGATTTAAGATCCAGGATCTGTGTCTTCCTACAAGCTAGAGAGCATTTCTGGTAATACCAGTGAATTTTAGGCTCAAATGAATTTACACAGTTCACGAACCCAAAGCGTTTCTCACTATGAACTAAAGAGCATTTAATTACCATGAGCTGTGGTTTTGATCAGTTTCATAATCAGCGTTTAACTAGATATGAACCGTATGAGAAGGAAGCACAGTTCTTTTATTCGGGGCTTCCTCATTTTTTTTTATGTGTATTGGAGTCTCTGGAAAGAAGAGCATTGTTCTTGCATTAAAACAGAGTGTGCTTCATGGATGAGAACACTGGTCTGAATTTCCCTTCTGAACTGGATTTAAGATCCAGGATGTGTTTTTTCCTACAAGCAAGAGAGCATTCACGGTAAAACCAGTGAATTTGCGTCTCAAATGAATTTACACAGAACGCAGATCCAATGCGTTTCTCACTATAAAGAAAGAGCATTTATTTAACATGAGCTGTGCTTTGTATCAGTTTCATAATCATCGATGTACAAGATATGATCCATTTGAGTAGGAAGCACCGTTCTTTTATTCGGGTCTTCCTCAAGTTTCTTCCTTTATTGGAGATGCTTGAAAGAAGAGCATGCTTCTTGCGTTTAAACAGAGTGTGTTACATGGCAGAGAACACTGGTCTGAATTTCCCTTCTGAAATGGATTTAAGATCCAGGATTTGTTTCTTCCTACAAGCAAGAGAGCATTTATGGTAAAACCAGTGAATTTGCGGCTCAAATGAATTTACATAGTTCACAAACCCAACGCATTTCACATTATTAACTAAAGAGCATTTATTTAACAGGATCTGTGGGTTGTATCAGTTTGATAAGCAGAGTTGAACTAGATATGAGCCGTATGAGTAGGAAACACAGTTCTTTTATTTGGGGCTTGCTCATGCTTCCTGCTCTATTGGAGACGCTGGAAAGATGAGCATGCTTCTTGCATTAAAACAGAATGTGTTTCATGGATGAGCACACTAGTCTGAATTTCCCTTCAGATATGAAGTTAAACCACAGGATCTGTGTCTTCGTACAAGCAAGAGTTCATTTCTGATAAACCCAGGGAATTTTCGGCTCAAATGAATTAACACAGTACACGAACCCAACGCGTTTCTCACTATTAACTATGGAGCATTTATGTAAGAAGAGCTGTGGTTTGTATCAGTTTCATGAGCAGAATTGAACTAGATATGGTCCCTATGTGTGGGAAACACAGTTCTTTTTTTCTGGGCTTGCTCATGTTTCTTGCTGTATTGGAGACTCTGGGTAGAAGAGTATTCTTCTTGCCATAAAACAGAGTGTGTTTCATGGAAGAGAACACAGGTTTGAATTTTCCTTCTGAAATGGATTTAAGATGCAGGATCTGTTTCTTCCTACAAGCTAGAGAGCATTTCAGGAAAAAGTAGTGAATTTTCGTCTGAAATGAATTTACACAGAACACAAACCCAATGCGTTTCTCTCTATAAACTAAAGAGCATTTCCAAAACATGAGCTGTGGTTTGTATCAGTTTCATAATCAGCATTGAACTAGATATGATCTGTATGAGTATGAAACACAGTTCTTTTATTCGTGGCTTGCTCATGTTTCTTCCTGTATTGGAGACGCTTGAAAGAAGAGCATGCTTCTTGCGTTAAAACATATTGTGTTTCATGGAAGAGAACACTGGTCTGAATTTCCCTTCAGAAACGCAGTTAAACCACAGGATCTGTGTCTTCCTAGAAGCAAGAGGTCATATCTGGTATACGCATTCAATTTTCGGCTCAAATGAATTTACACAGTTCACGAACCCAAGGAGTTGCTCACTATTAACTAAGGATCATTTATGTAAGAAGAGCTGTGGTTTGTATCAGGTTCATGAGCAAATTGAACTAGATATGATCCGTATGAGTGGGAAATACAGTTCTTTTTTCCTGGGCTTGCTCATGTTTCTTGCTGTATTGGAGACTCTGGATAGAAGAGCATTGTTCTTGCGTTAAAACAGAGTGTGTTTCATGGAGGAGAACACTGGTCTGAATTTCCCTTCAGAGACAGAGTTAAACCACAGGATCTGTGTCTTCCTACAAGTAAGAGGTCATTTCTGGTAAACCCCGTGAATTTGCGGCTCAAATGAATTTACACAGTTCACGAACCCAACGCGTTTCTCACTATTAACTATGGAGCATTTATGTAAGAAGAGCTGTGGTTTGTATCAGTTTCATGAGCAGAATTGAACTAGATATGGTGCCTATGAGTGGGAAACAGAGTTATTTTTTTCTGGGATTGCACAAGTTTCTTGCTGTATTGGAGACTCTGGATAGAAGAGCATTCTTCTTGCCCTAAAACAGAGTGAGTTTCATGGAGGAGAACACACGTAAGAATTTTCCTTCTGAAATGGATTTAAGATGGAGGATCTGTTTCTTCCTACAAGCTAGAGAGCATTTCTGGTAAAAGCAGTGAATTTTCGTCTCAAATGAATTTACACAGAACACAAACGCAACGCGTTTCTCACTATAAACTAAAGAGCATTTCCATAACATGAGCTGTGGTTTGTATCAATTTCATAATCAGCGTTGAACTAGATATGATCGGTCTGAGTAGGAAACACAGTTCTCTTATTTGTGGCTTGCTCATGTTTCTTGCTCTTTTGGAGAAGCTTGAAAGAAGAGCATGCTTCTTGCGTTAAAACAGATTGTGTTTCATGGAGGAGAACACTGGTCTGAATTTCCCTTCAGAAACTGAGTTAAACCACAGGATCTGTGTCTTCCTAGAAGCAAGAGGTCATATCTGGTATACCCATTCAATTTTCGGCTCAAATGAATTTACACAGTTCAGGAACTCAACGCGTTTCTCACTATTAACTAAAGAGCATTTATGTAAGAAGAGCTGTGGTTTGTATCAGTTTCATTAGTAGAATTGAAGTAGATATGGTCTGTATGAGTAGGAAGCACAGTTCTTTTATTTGGCGCTTGCTCATGCTTCTTGCTCTATTGGAGATGCTGGAAAGATCAGCATGCTTCTTGAGTTAAAACAGATTGTGTTTCATGGATGAGAACACTGGTCTGATTTTTGCTTCAGAAACGGAGTTAAACCACAGGATCTCTGTCTTCCTACAAGCAAGAGGTCATTTCTGGTAAACCCTGTCAATTTGCAGCTCAAATGAATTTACACAGTTCACTAACCCAACGCGTTGCTCACTATTAACTAAGGATCATTTATGTAAGAAGAGCTGTGGTTTCTTATCAGTTTCATGAGCAGAATTGAACTAGATATGGTCCATATGAGTGGGAAATTCAGTTCTTTTTTTCTGGGCTTTCTCATGTTTCTTGCTGTATTGGAGACTCTGGATAGAAGAGCATTCTTCTTGCGTTAAATCAGAGTGTGTTTCATGGATGAGAACAAAAGTTTGAATTGCCCTTCCGAAATGGATTTACGATCCAGGAGCTGTGTCTTCCTACAAGCAAGAGAGCATTTCTGGTGAAACCAGTGTATTTGCGTCTCAAATGAATTTACACAGAACGAAGATCCAACGCGTTTCTCATTATAAAAAAAGAGCATTTATTTAACATGAGCTGTGGTTTGTATCAGTTTCATAATCAGTGATGAACAAGATATGATCCGTTTGAGTAGGAAGCACAGTTCTTTTATTCGGGCCTTGCTCAAGTTTCTTTCTGTATTGGAGATGCTTGAAAGAAGAGCTTGCTTCTTGCGTTTAAACAGAGTGTGTTACATGGCAAGAACACTAGTCTGAATTTCCCTTCTGAAATGGATTTAAGATCCAGGATCTGTTTCTTCCTACAAGCAATAGAGCATTCATGGTAAAAACCAGTGAAATTGCGTCTCAAATGAATTTACACAGAACACACCCAATGCGTTTCTCACTATAAACTAAAGAGCATTTATTTAACATGAGCTGTGGTTTGCATCAGTTTCATAATCAGCGTTGAACTAGATATGATCCGTTTGAATAGGAAGCACAGTTATTTTATTCGTGGCTTGCTCATGTTTCTTGCTCTATTGGAGATGCTGAAAAGATGAGCATGCTTCTTGCATTAAAACAGAATGTGTTTCATGGATGAGAACACTACTCTGAATTTCCCTTCAGAAATGGATTTAAGATCCAGGATCTGTGTATTCCTAAAAGCAAGAGAGCATTTCTGGTAAAACCAGTGAATTTGCGTCTCACAGGAATTTTCAGAGCACACAAACACAAGCGTTTCTCAGTATAAACTAAAGAGCATTTATTTAACATAAGCTGTGGTTTGTATCAGTTTCATAATCAGCGATGAACAGGATATGATCTGTTTGAGTAGGAAGCACAGTTCTTTTATTCGTGCCTTGCTCAAGTTTCTTCCTGTATTGGATATGCTTGAAAGAAGAGCATGCTTCTTGCGTTAAAACAGATTGTGTTTCATAGAAGAGAACACTGGTCTGAATTTCCCTTCTGCAATGGATCGAAGATCCAGGATGTGTTTCCTCTACAAGCAAGAGAGCATTTATGGTATAACCAGTGATTTTGCGGCTCAAATGAATTTACACAATTTACAAACCCAAAGCATTTCACACTATTAACAAAATAGCATTTATTTAACATGAGCTATGGTTTGTATCAGTTTCATAATCAGCGTTGAACTAGATATGATCCGTATGAGTAGGAAACAAAATTCTTTTATTTGTGGCTTGCACATATTTCTTGTTGTTTTGGAGATGCGGGAAAAAAGAGCATGCTTCTTGCGTTAAAACAGATTGGGTTGCATGGAAGAGAACACTGGTCTGAATTTCCCTTCAGAAACTGAATTAAACCACAGGATCTGTGTCTTCCTACAAGCAACAGGTCACTTCTGGTAAATCCAGTGAATTTGCGGCTCAAATGAATTTACACAGTTCATGAACCCAACACATTTCTCACTATTAACTAAAGAGCATTTATGTTATAAGCGCTGTGGTTTGTATCCGTTTCATGAGCAGAATTGAACTAGATATGGTCCGTATGAATAGGAAACACAGTTCTTTTTTTCGGGTCTTGCTCATGTTTCTTGCTGTATCAGAGTCTCTGGAAAGAAGAGCATGCTCCTTGCGTTAAAACAGAGTTTGTTTCATGGATGAGAACACTGGTCTGAATTCCCTTCTGAAATGGATTTAAGATCCAGGATCTTTTTCTTCCCACAAGCAAGAGAGCAGTTATGGTAAAAGCAGTGAATGTGCAGCTCAAATGAATTTACACAGTTCACAAACCCAACGCATTTCTCAACATTAACTAAACAGTGTTTATGTAAGAGGAGCTGTTGTTTGTATCAGTTTTATGAGCAGAGTGGAAGTAGATAAGGTCCGTATAATTGGGAAACACAGTTTTTTTTCCTGGGCTTGCTCATGTTTCTTCCTGTATTGGAGACTCTGGAAAGAAGAGCATTGTTCTTGCGTTAAAACAGAGTGTGTTTCATGGATGAGAACACTGGTCTGAATATCCCTTCAGAAACACAGTTAAACCACAGGATCTGTGTCTTCCTACAAGCAAGAGGTCATTTCTGGTAAACCCAGTGAATTTGCGGCTCAAATGAATTTACACAGTTCACGAACCCAACGCGTTTCTCACTATTAACTAAAGAGCATTTATGTTATAAGAGCTGTGGTTCGTATCAGTTTCATCAGCAGAATTGAACTAGATAAGGTCCGTATGAATAGGAAACACAGTTCTTTTTTTCCGGGCTTGCTCATATTTCTTGCTGTATTGGAGACACTGGAAAGAAGAGCATGCTTCTTGCATTAAAACAGATTGTGTTGCATGAAAGAGAACACTGGTCTGAATTTCCCTTCAGATACTGAATTAAACCACAGGATCTGTGTCTTCCTATAAGCAAGAGGTCATTTCTGGTAAACCCAGTGAATTTGCGGCTCAAATGAATTTACACAGTTCATGAACCCAACACATTTCTCACTATTAACTAAAGAGCATTTATGTTATAAGCGCTGTGGTTTGTATCCGTTTCATGAGCAGAGTTGAACTAGATATGGTCCGTATGAATAGGAAACACAGTTCTTTTTTTCGGGTCTTGCTCATGTTTCTTGCTGTATCAGAATCTCTGGAAAGAAGAGCATGCTCCTTGCGTTAAAACAGAGTTTGTTTCATGGATGAGAACACTGGTCTGAATTCCCTTCTGAAATGGATTTAAGATCCAGGATCTTTTTCTTCCCACAAGCAAGAGAGCAGTTATGGTAAAAGCAGTGAATGTGCAGCTCAAATGAATTTACACAGTTCACAAACCCAACGCATTTCTCAACATTAACTAAACAGTGTTTATGTAAGAGGAGCTGTTGTTTGTATCAGTTTTCTGAGCAGAGTGGAAGTAGATAAGGTCCGTATAAGTGGGAAACACAGTTTTTTTTCCTGGGCTTGCTCATGTTTCTTGCTGTATTGGAGACTCTGGAAAGAAGAGCATTGTTCTTGCGTTAAAACAGAGTGTGTTTCATGGATGAGAACACTGGTCTGAATATCCCTTCAGAAACACAGTTAAACCACAGGATCTGTGTCTTCCTACAAGCAAGAGGTCATTTCTGGTAAACCCAGTGAATTTGCGGCTCAAATGAATTTACACAGTTCACGAACCCAACGCGTTTCTCACTATTAACTAAAGAGCATTTATGTTATAAGAGCTGTGGTTCGTATCAGTTTCATCAGCAGAATTGAACTAGATATGGTCCGTATGAATAGGAAACACAGTTCTTTTTTTCGGGGCTTGCTCATATTTCTTGCTGTATTGGAGACACTGGAAAGAAGAGCGTGCTTCTTGCGTTAAAACAGATTGTGTTGCATGAAAGAGAACACTGGTCTGAATTTCCCTTCAGATACTGAATTAAACCACAGGATCTGTGTCTTCCTATAAGCAAGAGGTCATTTCTGATAAAACCAGTGAATTTGCGGCTCAAATGAATTTCCACAGTTCACAAAACCAATGCATTTCTCAACATTAACTAAAGAGCATTTATTTATCAGGAGCTGTGGTTTTTATCAGTTTAATAAGCAGAGTTGAACTAGATATGAGTCGTATGAGTAGGAAACACAGTTCTTTTTTTCTGGGCTTGCTCATGTTTCTTGCGGTATTGGAGACTCTGGACAGAAGAGCATTCTTCTTGTGTTAAAACAGAGTGCGGTTCATAGATGAGAACACAGGTTTGAATTTCCCTTCTGAAATGGATTTAAGATCCAGGATCTGTGTCTTCCTACAAGCTCGAGAGCATTTCTGGTAAAGCCAGTGAATTTGCGTCTCAAATGAATTTACACAGAACGCAGTTCCAACGGGTTTCTCACTATAAAGAAAGAGCATTTATTTAACATGAGCTGTGGTTTGTATCAGTTTCATAATCAGCGATGAACAGGATATGATCTGTTTGAGTAGGAAGCACAGTTCTTTTATTCGTGCCTTGCTCAAGTTTCTTCCTGTATTGGAGATGCTTGAAAGAAGAGCATGCTTCTTGCATTAAAACAGATTGTGTTTCATAGAAGAGAACACTGGTCTGAATTTCCCTTCTGCAATGGATCGAAGATCCAGGATGTGTTTCTTCCTACAAGCAAGAGAGCATTTATGGTAAATCCAGTGATTTTGCGGCTCAAATGAATTTACACAATTTACAAACCCAAAGCATTTCACACTATTAACAAAATAGCATTTATTTAACATGAGCTATGGTTTGTATCAGTTTCATAAGCAGCGTTGAACTAGATATGAACCGTATGAGTAGGAAACACAGTTCATTTATTTGGGGCTTGCTCATGTTTCTTGCTGTATTGGAGACGCTGGAAAGATCAGCATGATTCTTGCATTAAAACAGATTGTGTTTCATGGAAGAGAACACTGGTATGAATTTCCCCTCAGAAACAGAGTTAAACCACAGGATCTGTGTATTCCTACAAGCAAGAATTCATTGCTGGTAAACCACGTGAATTTGCGGCTCAAATGAATTTACACAGTTCTCGAACCCAACTCCTTTCTCACTATTAACTTAAGAGCATTTATGTAAGAAGAGCTGTGGTTTGCATCAGTTTCATGAGCAGAATTGAACTAGATATGGTCCGTTTGAGTGGGAAACACAGTTCTTTTATTCTGGTCTTGCTCATGTTTCTTGTTGTATTGGAGACTCTGGAAAGAAAAGATTCTTCTTGCGTTAAAACAGAGTGTGTTTCATGGATGAGAACAAAAGTTTGAATTGCCCACCCGAAATGGATTTACAATCTAGGAACTGTGTCTTCCAACAAGCAAGAGAGAATTTCTGGTGAAACCAGTGAATTTGGGTCTCAAATGAATTTACACAGATCGCAGATCCAATGCGTTTCTCACCATAAAAAAAGAGCATTTATTTAACATGAGTTGTGGTTTGTATCAGTTTCATAGTCAGCGATGTACAAGATATGATCCGTTTGAGTAGGAATGCACAGTTCTTTTATTCGGGCCTTGCTCAAGTTTCTTCCTGTATTGGAGAAGCTTGAAAGAAGAGCATGCTTCTTGCGTTTAAACAGAGTGTGTTACATGGCAGAGAACACTGGTCTGAATTTCCCTTCTGAAATGGATTTAAGATCCAGGATTTGTTTCTTCCTACAAGCAAGAGAGCATTTATGGTAAAACCAGTGAATTTGCGGCTCAAATGAATTTACATAGTTCACAAACCCAACGCATTTCACATTATTAACTAAAGAGCATTTATTTAACAGGATCTGTGGTTTGTATCAGTTTCATAAGCAGAGTGGAGCTAGATATGAGCCGTGTAGGTAGGAAACACAGTTCTTTTATTTGTGGCTTGCTCATGTTTCCCGCTCTATTGGAGACGCTGGAAAGATGAGCATGCTTCTTGCATTAAAACAGAATGTGTTTCATGGATGAGAACACTAGTCTGAATTTCCCTTCAGAAATGGAGTTAAATCACAGTATCTGTGTCTTAGTACAAGCAAGAGTTCATTTCTGATAAACCCAGGGAATTTTCGGCTCAAATGAATTAACACAGCACACGAACCCAATGCGTTTCTCACTATAAACTAAAGAGCATTTATTTAACATGAGCTGTGGTTTGCATCAGTTTCATAATCAGCGTTGAACTATATATGATCCGTTTGAATAGGAATTACAGTTCTTTTAATCGTGGCTTGCTCATGTTTCTTGCTGTATTGGAGATGCTTGAAAGAAGAGCATGCTTCTTGCGTTAAAACAGATTGTGTTTCATGGAAGAGAACACTGGTCTGAATTTCCCTTCAAAAATGGAGTTAAACAACAGGATCTGTGTCTTCCTACAAGCAAGAGGTCATTTCTGGTATACCCAGTCAATTGGCGGCTCAAATGAATTTACACAGTTCACGAACCCAACGCGTAGCTCACTATTAGCTAAGGATCATTTATGTAAGAAGAGCTGTGGTTTGTATCAGTTTCATGAGCAGAATTGAACTCGATATGGTCCATATGAGTGGGAAATACAGTTGTTTTTTTCTGGGCTTGCTCATGTTTCTTGCTGTATTGGAGACTCTGGATAGAAGAGCATTCTTCTTGCGTTAAAACAGATTGTGTTTCATGGAAGAGAACACTGGTCTGAATTTCCCTTCTGCAATGGATCGAAGATGCAGGATGTGTTTCTTCCTACAAGCAAGAGAGCATTTATGGTAAAACCAGTGAATTTGCGGCTCAAATGATTTTACACAATTAACAAACACAAAGCATTTCACACTATTAACTAAATAGCATTTATTTAACATGAGCTATGGTTTGTATCAGTTTCATAAGCAGAGTTTAACTAGATATGAACCATATGACTAGGAAACACAGTTCTTTTATTTGGGGCTTGCTCATGTTTCTTGCTGTATTGGAGACGCTCGAAAGATCAGCATGATTCTTAGTTAAAACAGAGTGTGTTTCATGGATGAGAACACTGGTCTGAATTTCCCTTCTGAAATGGATTTAAGATCCAGGATCTGTGTCTTCCTTCAAGCAAGAGAGCATTTCTGTTTAAACCAGTGTATTTTCGTCTCAAATGAATTTACACAGAACACAAACCCAATGTGTTTCTCACTATAAACTAAAGAGCATTTATTTAACATGAGCTGTGGTTTGTATCAGTTTCATAATCAGCATTGAAATAGATATGATCCGTTTGAGCAGGAAACACAGTTCTTTTATTCGTGGCTTGCTCATGTTTCTTGCTGTATTGGAGACACTGGAAAGGAGAGCATGTTTATTGCGATAAAACAGATTGTGATCCATGGAAGAGAACACTGGTCTGAATTTCCCTTCAGAAACTGAGTTAAACCACAGGATCTGTGTGTTCCTACAAGCAAGAGATCATTTATGGTACAACCAGTGAATTTGCGGCTCAAATGAATTTACACAGTTCACAAACCCAAAGCATCTCACACTATTAACTAAATAGCATTTACTTAACAGGAGCTGTAGTTTGTATCAGTTTCATAAGCAGAGTTGAACTAGATATGATCCTTTTGAGTAGGAAACACAGTTCCTTTATTCGTGGCTTGAGCATGTTTCTTGCTGTATTGGAGACACTGGAAAGAAGAGCATGCTTCTTGTGTTAAAACAGAGTGTGTTTCATGGATGAGAACACTGGTCTGAAATTCCCTTCTGAAATGGATTTCAGATCCAGGATCTGTGTCTTCCTACAAGCAAGAGGTCATTTCTTGTAAACCCAGGGAATTTTCGGCTGAAATGAATTTACACAGTTCCCGAACCCAACACGTTTATCACTATTAACTAAAGAGCATTTATGTAAGAAGAGCTGTGGTTTGTATCAGTTTCATTAGCAGATTTGAAGTAGATATGGTCTGTAGGAGTAGGAAGCACAATTCTTTTATTTGGCGCTTGCTCATGTTTCTTGCTCTATTGGAGATGCTGGAAAGATCAGCATGCTTCTTGAGTTAATACAGATTGTGTTTCATGGATGAGAACACTGGTCTGATTTTTGCTTCAGAAACGGAGTTAAACCACAGGATCTCTGTCTTCCTACAAGGAAGAGATCATTTCTGGTAAACCCTGTCAATTGGCAGTTCAAATGAATTTACACAGTTCACTAACCCAACGCGTAGCTCACTATTAACTAAGGATCATTTATGTAAGAAGAGCTGTGGTTTGTATCAGTTTCATGAGCAGAATTGAACTAGATATGGTCCGTATGAGTGGGAAATTCAGTCCTTTTTTTCTGGGCTTGCTCATGTTTCTTGCTGTATTGGAGACTCTGGATAGACGAGCATTCTTCTTGCGTTAAAACAGAGTTGTTTCATGGAGGAGAACACTGGTCTGAATTTCCATAAGTGAGAGAGTTAAACCACAGGATATGTGTCTTCCTACAAGTAAGAGATCATTTCTGGTAATCCCAGTGAATTTGCGGCTCAAATGAATTTACACATTTCACGAACCCAACGCGTTTCTCACTATTAGCTATGGAGCATTTATTTAACATGAGCTGTGGTTTGTATCAGTTTCATAATCAGCGCTGAACTAGATATGATCCTTATGAGTTGGAAACACAGTTCTTTTATTCGTGGCTTGCTCATGTTTCCTACTGTATTGCAGAGGCTGAAAAGAAGAGCATGCTTCTTGAGGTCATTTCTGGTAATCCCCGTGAATTTGCGGCTCAAATGAATTTACACAGTTCACGAACCCAACGCGTTTCTCACTATTAGCTATGGAGCATTTATGTAAGAAGAGCTGTGGTTTGTATCAGTTTCATGAGCAGAATTGAACTAGATATGGTCCGTATGAGTGGGAAACACAGTTCTTTTTTTCTGGGCTTGCTCATGTTTCTTGCTGTATTGGAGACTCTGGATAGAAGAGAATTCTTCTTGCCATAAAACAGAGTGTGTTTCATGGAGGAGAACAAAGGTTTGAATTTTCCTTCTGAAATTTATTTAAGATGCAGGATCTGTGTCTTCCTACAAGCCAGAGGGCATTTCTGGTAAAAGCAGTGTATTTGTGTCTCAAATGAATTTACATAGAACATAAACCCAACGCGTTTCTCATTATAAACTAAAGAGCATTTACTTAACATGAGCTGTGGTTTGTATCAGTTTCATATTCAGCTTTGAACTAGATATGAGCAATAGGAGTAGGAAACACAGTTCTTTTATATGGGGCTTGGTCATGTTTCTTGCTCTATTGGAGACGCTGGAAATATCAGTAGGCTTCTTGCGTTAAAATGCACGGTGTTTCATGGATGAGAACACTGGTCTGAATTTCCCTTCTGAAACGGATTTAAGATCCAGGATCTGTGTCTTCCTCCCAGCAAGAGAGCATTTCTGGTAAAACCAGTGAATTTGCGTAATAAATGAATTTACACATAACACAAACCCAACGCGTTTCTCACTATAACCTAAAGAGCATTTATTTAACATGAGCTGTGGTTTGTATCAGTTTCATAATCAGCGCTGAACTAGATATGATCCTTATGAGTAGGAAACATAGTTCTTTTATTCGTGGCTTGCTCATGTTTCCTACTGTATTGCAGAGGCTGGAAAGAAGACCATGCTTCTTGCGTTAAAACAGATTGTGTTTCATGGAAGAGAACACTGGTCTGAATTTCCCTTCAGAAACTGAGTTAAATCACAGGATCTGTGTCTTCCTACAAGCAAGAGGTCATTTCTGGTAAACCCAGTGAATTGGCGGCTCAAATGAATTTACACAGTTCACAAACTCAACCCGTTTCTCACTATTAGCTATGGAGCATTTATGTAAGAAGAGCTGTGGTTTGTATCAGTTTCATGAGCAGAATTGAACTAGATATGGTCTGCATGAATAGGAAACACAGTTCATTTTTTCTGGGCTTGCTCATATTTCTTGCTATATTGGTGACGCTGGAAAGAAGAGCATGTTCCTTGCGTTAAAACAGAGTGTGTTTCATGGATGAGAACACTGCTCTGAATTTCCCTTGGGATATGGATTTAAGGTCCAGGATCTGGTTCTTCCTACAAGCAAGAGAGCATTTATGGAAAAACCAGTGAATTTGCGGCTCAAATGTATTTACACAGTTTACAAACCCAAAGCATTTCACACTATTAACTAAAGAGCATTTATTTAACAGGAGCTTGGTTTGTATCAGTTTCATAGGCAGAGTTGAACTAGATATGATCCATATGAGTTGGAAACACAGTTCTTCCTTACTGGGTTTGCTCATATTTCGTGTTGTATTGGGGACAATGAAAGAAGAGCATGCTTCTTCCATTAAAACAGAGTGTGTTTCATGGATGAGAACACAGGTATGAATTTTCCTTCAGAAACTTAGTTAAACCACAGGTTCTGTGTCTTCCTACAAGCAAGAGGTCATTTATGGTCAACCCAGTGATTTTGCAGCTCAAATGAATTTACACAGTTTATGAACCCAATGCGTATCACACAGTTAACTAAAGAGCATTTATGTATAAGTAGCTGTGGTTTGTATCAGTTTCATGAGCAGCGTTGAACTACATATGGTCTGTATGAGTAGGAAACACAGGTCTTTTATTTTGGGCTTGCTCATGTTTCTTGCTTTATTGGAGACCCTGGAAAGAAGAGCATGCTTTTTGAAATAAAAGAGAGTATGTTTCATAGTTGAGAACAAAGGTCTGAATTTTCCTTCTTAAATGGATTTAAGGTCCAGGATCTCTGTCTTCCCACAATCAAGAGGTCATTTCTGGCAAACACAGTGAATTTTGGGCTCAAATGAATTTACACAGTTCACAAACCCAACACGTTTCGTACTATTAAGTAAAAAGCATTTATTTAACAGGTGCTGTCGTTTGCATAAGTTTCATAAGCAGAGTTGAACTAGATAGGTTCCCTATTAGTAGGAAACACATTTCTTTTTTTCTGGGGTTGCTCATATTTTGTGCTGTATTGGGTCGATGAAAGAAGAGCATGCTTCTTGCATTAAAACAGAGTGTGTTTCATGGATGAGAACAGAGCTCTTATTTTCCCTTCAGAAACTGAGTTAAACCACAGGATCTGTGCTTATACAAGGTCACAGAACACACACCCAACACGTTTCTCACTATTAACTAAAGAGCATTTATTTAACAGGAGCTGTGGTTTATTTCAGTTTCATTATCAGAGTTGAAGTAGATACGATGCCTATGAGTAGGAAACACAGTTCTTTTATTGCTGCTTGCTCATGTTTCTTGCTGTATTCCAGACCCTGGAAAGAAGAGCATGCTTCTTGCGATAAAACAGAGTGTGCTTCATGGAAGAGAACACTGGTCTGAATTTCCCTTCAGAAACGGAGTCAAACCACAGGATCTGTGTCTTCCTACAAGCAAGAGGTCATTTCTGGTAAACCCAGTGAATTTGCGGCACAAATGAATTTACATAGTTCAAAAACCCAACACGTTTCTCACTATTAACTAAAGAGCATTTATTTAACAGGAGCTGTGGTTTGTATCAGTTTCATAAGTAGAGTTGAACTAGACATGGTCCGTATGAGTATGAAACACCATTCTCTTATTCGGGGCTTGCACATTTTTCTTGCTGTATTGGAGACGCTGGAAAGAAGATCATGCTTCTTGCGTAAATAGGGTGTGTTTCATGGATGAAAACACTGGTCTGAAATTCCCTTCAGTAAAGGAGTTAAACCACAGGACCTGTGCCTTCCTACAAGGAAGAGGTCATTTCTGGTAAACCCGGTGAATTTGTGGTTCAAATGAATTTGCACTGTTCACAAACCCAACACGTTTCTCACAATTAACTACAGAGCATTTATGTAAGGGGAGCTGTAGTTTGTATCAGTTTCATGAGCAGAGTTGAACTAGATATGGTCCGTATGAGTAGGAAACACAGTTCTTTTTCTCTTGGCTTGCTCATGTTTCTTGCTGTACTGGAGACTGTAGTTAGAGTTTTCCTGCCTGGCCCAGTCAGGACAAATCTCTCTACCCGCCAGTCCCACAGTCGCTCAGACCCAACCAAGAAAGCACACAGAAACTTATATTGTTTATAAACTGTATGGCTGTGGCAGGCTGCTTGTTATCTACCTTATCTATCTTAAATTAACCCATTTCTGTTCATCTATACTTTGCCACATGGCGTGTGGCTTACCAGTGTCTTTACATGTTGCTTCTCATGGCGGTGGCTGGCGGTGTCTCCCCCCCAGCCTTCTATTTCCCAGAATTCTCTTCTCTCTTGTCCCGCCTATACTTCCTGCCTGGCCACTGGCCAATCAGAACTTTATTGACAAAGAGCGATGTCCACAGCAGGAGACACTGGAAAGAAGAGCATGCTTCTTGCGTTAAAACAGATTGTGTTTTATGGAAGAGACCACTGGTCTGAATTTCCCTTCAGAAACGGAGTTAAACCACAGGATCTGTGTCTTCCTACAAGCAAGAGGTCATTTCTGGTAAACCCAGTGAATTTGCGGCTCAAATGTATTTACACAGTTCACAAACACAAAGCATTCACACTATTAACTAGAGAGCATTTATGTAAGAGGAGCTGTAGTTTTACTAATTTCATAAGCGGAGTTAAACAAGATATAGTCTGTATGAGTAGGCAACTCAGTTCTTTTATTCTGGGCATGCTCATATTCCATGCTGTATTGGAGACGCTGGAAAGAGGAGCATGCTTCTTGCATTAAAACAGAGTGTGTTTAAAGGATGAGAACAATGATCTGAAATTCCCTTAAGACATGGTTTAAAACCACAGGATCTGTGTCTTCTTACAAGTAAGAGGTCATTTCTGGTAAACCCAGTGAATTTGTTGCTCTAATGAATTTGTACAGTTCACGAACCCAACACGTTTCTCACTATTAACTAAAGAGCATTTATGAAAGAGGAGCTGAGGTTTGTATCAGTTTCATGAGCAGTGTTGAACTAGATATGGTCCGTATGAGTGGGAAACACAGTCTTTTTTTCTGGGCTTGCTCATTTTTCTTGCTGTATTGGAGACTATGGAAAAAAGAGCATGCTTCGTCCATTAAAACAGACTGTGTTTCATGGATGAGAACACAGGTCTAAATTTCCCTTATGAAATGTATTTAAGATACAGGATCTGTGTCTTTCTAAAAGCAAGAGAGCATTTCTTGTAAAGACAGTGAATTTGCGTCTCAAATGAATTTACATAGAACACAAACCCAGCGCGTTTCTCACTATTAACTAAAGAGCATTTATTGAACAGGAGCTGTGGTTTGTATCAGCTTCATAAGCAGAGTTGAACTACATATGAGCCGTATGAGTAGGAAACACAGTTCTTTTATTTGTGGCTTGCTCATGTTTCTTGCTCTATTGGAGATGCTGGAAAGATGAGCATGCTTCTTGCGTTAAAACAGCGTGTATTTCAAGGATGAGAACACTGGTCTGAATTTCGCTTCAGAAATGGAGTTAAACCACAGGATCTGTGTCTTCTTACAAGCAAGAGGTCATTTCTGGTAAACCCAGTGTATTGGCGGCTCAAATGAATTTACACAGTTCACGAACCCAACGCGTTTCTCACTATTAACTAAAGAGCATTTATGTAAGAAGAGCTGTGGTTTGTATCAGCTTCATGAGCAGAATTGAACTAGATATGGTCCATATGAGTAGGAAACACAGTTCTTATTTTCTGGGCTTGCTCATGTTTCTTGCTGTATTGGAGACTCTGGAAAGAAGAGCATGCTTCTTGCGTTAAAACAGACTGTGTTTCATGGATGAGAACACTGGTCTGAATTTCCTTCTGAAATGGATTTAAAACCTAGGATCTGTTTCTTCCTACATGCAAGAGAGCATTTATGGTAAAACCAGTGAGTTTGCGGCTCAAATGAATTTACACAATTTACAAACCTAAAGCATTTCACACTATTAACTAAAGAGCATTTATTTAAAAGGAGCTGTGGTTTATATCAGTTTCATAAACAGAGTTGAACTACATATGAGCCGTATGAATAGGAAACACAGTTCTTTTATTTGGGGCTTGCTCATGTTTCTTGCTGTATTGGAGACTCTGGAAAGAAGAGCATTCTTGTTGTGTTAAAACAGAGTGTGTTTCATGTATGAGAACACAGGTTTGTATTTCCCTACTGATATGGATTTAAGATCCAGGATTTGTGTATTCCTACATACAAGAAAGCATTTCAGGTAAAACCAGTGAATTTGTGTCTCAAATGAATTTACACAATTTACAAACCCAAATCTTTTCACACTATTAACTTAAGAGCATTTATTTAACAGGAGCTGTGGTTTGTATCAGTTTCATAAGCAGAGTTGAACTACATATGAGCCGTATTAGTAGGAAACACAGTTCTTTTATTTGGGGCTTTCTCATGTTTCTTGCTCTATTGGACATGCTTGAAAGATCAGCATGCTTCTTGTGTTAAAACACACTGTGTTTCAGGGATGAGAACACCGGTCTGAATTTCCCTTCAGAAACGAAGTTAAACCACAGGATCTGTGTCTTCCTACAAGCAAGAGGTCATTTCTTGTACCCAGGGAATTTTCGGCTCAAATGAGTTATACAGTTCACGAACCCAACACGTTTCTCACTATTAACTAAAGAGCATTTATGTAAGAAGAGCTGTGGTTTGTATCAGGTTCATGAGCAGAATTGAACTAGATACGGTCCATATGAATAGGAAACACAGTTCTGTATTTTTGGGCTTGCTCATGTTTATTGCTGTATTGGACACTCTGGAAAGAAGAGAATTCTTGTTGTGTTAAAACAGAGTGTGTTTCATGTATGAGAACACAGGTTTGTATTTCCCTACTGATATGGATTTAAGATCCAGGATCTGTGTATTCCTACAAACAAGAGAGCATTTCAGGTAAAACCAGTGAATTTGTGTCTCAAATGAATTTACACAGTTTACAAACCCAAATCTTTTCACACTATTAACTAAAGAGCATTTATTTAACAGGAGCTGTGGTTTGTATCAGTTTCATAAGCAGAGTTGAACTAGATATGAGCCGTTTGAGTAGGAAACACAGTTCTTTTATTTGTGGCTTGCTCATGTTTCTTGCTCTATTGGATATGCTGGAAAGATGAGCATGCTTCTTGCGTTAAAACAGCATGTATTTCAAGGATGAGAACACTGGTCTGAATTTCCCTTCAGAAACGGAGTTAAACCACAGGATCTGTGTCTTCTTACAAGCAAGAGGTCATTTCTGGTAAACCCAGTGTATTGGCGGCTAAAATGATTTTACACAGTTCACGAACCCAACACGTTTCTCACTATTAACTAAAGAGCATTTATGAAAGAAGAGCTGTGGTTTGTATCAGCTTCATGAGCAGAATTTACCTAGATATGGTCCGTATGAGTAGGAAACACAGTACTTTTTTTCTGGGCTTGCTCAAGGTTCTTGCTGCTTTGGAGACAGTGGAAAGAAGAGCATGCCTCTTGCTTTAAAACAGAGTGTGTTTCATGGATGAGAACACTGGTCTAAATTTCCCTTCTGAAATGGATTTAAAATCCAGGATCTGTTTCTTCCTACAAGCAAGAGAGCATTTATGGTAAAACCACTGAATTTGCAGCTCAAATGAACTTACACAGTTCACAAACCCAAAGCATTTCACACTATTTACTAAAGAGCATTTATTTAACAGGAGCTGTGGTTTATATCAGTTTCATAAACAGAGTTGAACTACATATGAGCTGAATGAATAGGAAACACAGTTCTTTTATTTGGGGCTTGCTCATGTTTCTTGCTCTATTGGAGATGCTGGAAAGATCAGCATGCTTCTTGTGTTAAAACAGAGTGTGTTTCATGGATGAGAACACTGGACTGAATCTCCCTTCAGAAACTCAGTTAAACCACAGGATCTGTGTCTTCCTACAAGCGAGAAGATATTTCTTCTACCCAGGGAATTTTCGGCTCAAATGAGTTTACAAAGTTCACGAACCCAACGCGTTTTACACTATTAACTAAAGAGCGTTTGTGTAAGAGGCGCTGTGGTTTGTATCAGCTTCATGAGCAGAATTGAACTAGATATGGTCCATATGAGTAGGAAAAACACTTCTTATTTTCTGGGCTTGCTCATGTTTCTTGCTGTATTGGAGACTCTGGAAAGAAGAGCATGCTTCTTGCGTTAAAACAGAGTGTGTTTCATGGATGAGAACACTGGTCTGTATTTTCCTACTGAAATGGATTTAAGATCCAGGATCTGTTTCTTCCTACGAGCAAGAGAGTATTTATGGTAAAACCAGTGAAATTGCGTCTCAAATGAATTTACACAGTTTACAAACCCAAAGCATTTCACACTATTAACTATAGAGTATTTATTTAACAGGAGCTGTGGTTTATATCAGTTTCATAAACAGAGTTGAACTACATATGAACCGTATGAGTAGGAAACACAGTTCTTTTATTTGGGGCTTGCTCATGTTTCTAGCTCTATTGGAGACGCTGGAAAGATCAGCATGCTTCTTGTGTTAAAACCCAGGGTGTTTCATGGATGAGAACATCGGTCTGAATTTCCCTTCAGAAACGGAGTTAAACCACAGGATCTGTATCTTCCTAGAAGCAAGAGGTCATTTCTCGTAAACACAGTGAATTGGCGGCTCAAATGAATTTACACAGTTCACGAACCCAACGCATTTCTCACTATTAACTAAAGACCACTTATGTAAGAGCTGTGGTTTGTATCAGATTCATGAGCAGAATTGAACTAGATATGGTCCATATGAGTAGGAAACACAGTTCTTATTTTCTGGGCTTGCTGATGTTTCTTGCTGTATTGGAGACTCTGGAAAGAGGAGCATGCTTCTGGCGTTAAAACAAACTGTGTTTCATGGATGAGAACACAGGTTTGTATTTCCCTTCTGAAATGGATTTAAGATCCAGGATATGTGTATTCCTACAATTAAGAGATCATTTCTAGTATCACCAGTGAATTTGTGTCTCAAATGAATTTACACAGTTTACAAACCCAAAGCATTTCACAATTTAACTAAAGAGCATTTATTTACCAGGAGCTGTGTTTTGTATAAGTTTCATAATCAGAGTTGAACTACATATGAGCTGTATGAGTAGGAAACACAGTTCTTTTATTTGGTGCTTACTCATATTTCTTGCTCTATTGGAGATGCTGGAAAGATAAGCATGCTTCTTGCATTAAAACAGAGTGTGTTTCATGGATGAAAACACTGGACTGAATCTTCCTTCAGAAACTCAGTTAAACCACAGGATCTGTGTCTTCCTACAGGCAAGAGGTCATTTTTTTTACCCAGGGAATTTTCGGCTCAAATGAGTTATACAGTTCACGAACCCAATACGTTTCTCACTATTAACTAAAGAGCGTTTATGTAAGAAGAGCTGTGGTTTGTATCAGTTTCATGAGCAGAATTGTAATAGATATGTTCCATATGATTAGGAAAACAGTTGTATATTTCTAGGCTTGCTCATGTTTCTTGCTGTATTGGAGACTCTGGAAATAAGAGCATGCTTTTTGCATTAAAACAGAGTGTGTTTCATGGATGAGAACACTGGTCTGAATTTTCCGTCTGAAATGGATTTAAGATACAGAATCTGTTTCTTCCTACAAGCAAAGAGCATTTATGTTAAAACCAGTGAATTTGCAGCTCAAATGAATTTACACAGTTTACAAACCCAAAGCATTTCACACTTAACTAAAGAGCATTTAATTAACAGGATCTGTGGTTTGTATCAGCTTCATGAGCAGACTTGAACTAGATATCGTCAGTATGAGTGGGAAACACAGTTCTTTTTTCTGGGCTTGCTCATGTTTCTTGCTATATTGGAGACTGTGGAAAGAAGAGCATTCTTCTTGCGTTAAAACAGAGTGTGTTTCGTGGATGAGAACACTGGTCTGAATTTCCCTTCAGAAACTCAGTTTAACCACAGGATCTGTGTCTTCCTACAAGCAAGAGGTCATTTCTGGTAAACCCAGTGAATAGGCAGCTCAAATGAATTTACACAGTTCACGAACCCAACGCGTTTCTCACTATAAACTAAAGAGCATTTATGTAAGAAGAGCTGTGGTTTGTATCAGATTCATGAGCAGAATTGACCTAGATATGGTCCGTATGAGTAGGAAACACAGTTCTTATTTTCTTGGCTTGCTCATGTTTCTTGCTGTATTGGAGACTCTGGAAAGAAGAGCATGATTCTTGCGTTAAAACATAGTGTGTTTCATGGACGAGATCACTGGTCTGATTTTCGTTCTGAAATGGATTTAAGATCCAAGATCTGTTTCTTTCTACAAGCAAGAGGTCATTTCTTGTATCCAGGGAATTTTTGGCTCAAATGAGTTTACACATTTCACGAACCAACCGCGTTTCAACTATTAACTAAAGAGCGTTTATGTAAGTGGAGCTCTGGTTTGTATCAGCTTCATGAGCAGAATTGAACTAGATATGGTCAGTACGAGTGAGAAACACAGTTCTTTTTCTCTTGGCTTGCTCATGTTTTGCTGTATTGGAGACTGTGGAAAGAAGAGTATTCTTCTTGCGTTAAAACAGAGTGTGTTTTATGGATGAGAACAGAAGTTTGAATTTCCCTTCTGAAATGTATTTAAGATCCAGGATCTATGTATTCCTACAAGCAACAGACCATTTCTGGTAAAACCAGAGAATTTGTGTCTCAAATGAATTTACACAGAACACAAACCCAAAGCATTTCACACTATTAAGTAAAGAGCATTTATTTAACCGGAGCTGTGGTTTCTATCAGTTTCATAACCAGAGTTGAACTACATATGAGCCGTATGAGTAGGAAACACAGTTCCTTTATTTGGGGCTTGCTCATGTTTCTTGCACTATTGGAGATGCTGGAAAGATCAGCATGCTTCTTGTGTTAAATCACAGGATGTTTCAGTGATGAGAACACCGTTCTGAATTTCCCTTCAGAAACGGAGTTAAACCACAGGATATGTGTCTTCCTACAAGCAAGAGGTCATTTCTGGTAAACCCAGTGAATTGGAGGTTCAAATGAATTTACCCAGTTCACGAACACAACACGTTTCTCACTAGGAACTAAAGAGCATTTATGTAAAAAGAGCTGTGGTTTGTATCCGCTTCATGAGCAGAATTGAACTAGATATGGTCCATATGAGTAGGAAACACAGTTCTTATTATCTGGGTTTGCTCATGTTTCTTGCTGTATTGGAGACTCTGAAACGAAGAGCATGCTTCTTGCGTTAAAACAGAGTGTGTTTCATGGATGAGAACACTGGTCTGTATTTTCCTTCTGAAATGGATTTAAGATCCAGGATCTGTTTCTTCCTACAAGCAAGAGTGCATTTATTGTAAAACCAGTGAATTTGAAGCTCAAATGAATTTACACAGTTTACAAACCCAAAGCATTTTACACTATTAACTAAAGAGCATTTATGTAAGAAGAGCTGTGATTTGTATCAGATTCATGAGCAGAATTTACCTAGATATGGTCCATATAAGTAGGAAACACAGTTCTTATTTTCTGGGCTTGCTCATGTTTCTTGCTGTATTGGAGACTCTGGAAAGAAGCGCATGCTTCTTGCGGTAAAACAGAGTGTGTTTCATGGATGAGAACACTGGTCTGAATTTTCCTTCTGAAATGGATTGAAGATCCAGGATCTGTTTCTTCCTACAAGCAAGAGAGCATTTATGGTAAAACCAGTGAATTTGCAGCTCAAATGAATTTACACAGAACACAAACCCAAAGCATTTCACACTATTAAGTAAAGAGCATTTATTTTAGTGGAGCTGTGGTTTGTATCAGTTTCATAACCAGAGTTGAACTACATATGAGTCGTATGAGTAGGAAACACAGTTCCTTTATTTGGGGCTTGCTCATATTTCTTGCTCTATTGGAGACACTGGAAAGATCAGCATGCTTCTTTTGTTAAAACAGAGTGTGTTTCTTGGATGAGAACACTGGACTGAATCTCCCTTCAGAAACTCAGTTAAACCACAGGATCTGTGTCTTCCTACAAGCAAGAGGATATTTCTTGTACCCAGGGAATTATCGGCTCAAATGAGTTTACACAGTTCATGAACCCAACGCGTTTCACACTATTAACTAAAGAGCGTTTGTGTAAGAGGAGCTGTGGTTTGTATCAATTTCATGAGCAGAGTTGAACTACATATTAGCCGTATGAGTAGGAAACACAGTTCCTGTATTTGGGGCTTGCTCATATTTCTTGCTCTATTGGAGACGCTGGAAAGATCAGCATGCTTCTTGTGTTAAAACAGAGTGTGTTTCAAGGATGAGAGCACTGGACTGAATCTCCCTTCAGAAACTCAGTTAAACCACAGGATCTGTGTCTTCCTATAAGCAAGAGGATATTTCTTGTACCCAGGGAATTATCGGCTCAAATGAGTTTACACAGTTCACGAACCCAACGCGTTTCACACTATTAACTAAAGAGCGTTTGTGTAAGAGGAGCTGTGGTTTGTATCAATTTCATGAGCAGAGTTGAACTACATATGAGCCGTATGAGTAGGAAACACAGTTCTTTTATTTGGGGCTTGCTCATGTTTCTTGCTCTATTGGAGATGCTGGAAAGATCAGCATGCTTCTTGTGTTATAACACAGGGTGTTTCATGGATGAGAACATCGGTCTGAATTTCCCTTCAGAAACGGAGTTAAACCACAGGATAAGTGTCTTCCTAAAAGCAAGAGGTCATTTCTGGTAAACCCAGTGAATTGGAGGCTCAAATGAATTTACACAGTTCTCGAAACCGATGCGTTTCTCACTATTAACTAAAGACCATTTATGTAAGAGCTGTGGTTTGAATCAGATTCATGAGCAGAATTGAACTAGATATGGTCCATATGAGTAGGAAACACAGTTCTTATTTTCTGGAATTGCTCATGTTTCTTGCTGTATTGGAGACTCTGGAAAGAAGAGCATGCTTCTGGCATTAAAACAGACTGTGTTTCATGGATGAGAACACAGGTTTGTATTTCCCTTCTGAAGTGGATTTAAGATCCAGGATATGTGTATTCCTACAATTAAGAGATCATTTCTAGTATCACCAGTGAATTTGTGTCTAAAATGAATTTACACAGTTTACAAACCCAAAGCATGTCACACTATTAACTAAAGAGCATTTATTTAACAGGAGCTGTGGTTTGTATGAGTTTCATACGCAGAGTTGAACTACATATGAGCCGTATGAGTAGGAAACACAGTTCTTTTATTTGGTGCTTGCTCATGTTTCTTGCTCTATTGGAGATGCTGGAAAGATAAGCATGCTTCTTGCGTTAAAACAGAGTGTGTTTCATGGATGAGAACACTGGTCTGAATTTTCCTTCTGAAATGGATTTAAGATCCAGAATCTGTTTCTTCCTATAAGCAAAGAGCATTTATGTTAAAACCAGTGAATTTGCGGCTGAAATGAATTTTCACAGTTTACAAACCCAAAGCATTTCACACTTAACTACAGAGCATTTATTTAACAGGATCTGTGGTTTGTATCAGCTTCATGAGCAGACTTGAACTAGATATGGTCAGTATGAGTGGGAAACACAGTTCTTTTTTTCTGGGCTTGCTCATGTTTCTTGCTATATTGGAGACTCTGGAAAGAAGAGCATGATTCTTGCGTTAAAACAGAGTGTGTTTCATGGACGAGAACACTGGTCTGAATTTTCATTTTGAAATGGGTTTAAGATCCAAGATCTGTTTCTTTCTACAAGCAAGAGGTCATTTCTTGTATCCAGGGAATTTTTGGCTCAAATGAGTTTACACATTTAACGAACCCACCGCGTTTCAACTATTAATTAAAGAGCGTTCATGTAAGAGGAGCTGTGGTTTGTATCAGCTTCATGAGCAGAGTTGAACTAGATATGGTCAGTATGAGTGGGAAACACAGTTCTTTTTCTCTGGGCTTGCTCATGTTTCTTGTTGTATTGGAGACTGTGGAAAGAAGAGTATTCTTCTTGCGTTAAAACAGAGTGTGTTTCATAGATGAGAACAGAGGTTTGAATTTCCCTTCTGAAATAGATTTAAGATCCAGGATCTGTGTATTCCTACAAGCAACAGAGCATTTTTGGTAAAACCAGAGAATTTGTGTCTCAAATGAATTTACACAGAACACAAACCCAAAGCATTTCACACTATTAAGTAAAGAGCATTTATTTTAGCGGAGCTGTGGTTTGTATCAGTTTCATAACCAGAGTTGAACTACATATGAGCCGTATGAGTAGGAAACACAGTTCCTTTATTTGGGGCTTGCTCATGTTTCTTGCACTATTGGAGATGCTGGAAAGATCAGCATGCTTCTTGTGTTAAATCACAGGATGTTTCAGTGATGAGAACACCGTTCTGAATTTCCCTTCAGAAACGGAGATAACCACAGGATATGTGTCTTCCTACAAGCAAGAGGTCATTTCTGGTAAACCCAGTGAATTGGAGGTTCAAATGAATTTACCCAGTTCACGAACACAACACGTTTCTCACTAGGAACTAAAGAGCATTTATGTAAAAAGAGCTGTGGTTTGTATCCGCTTCATGAGCAGAATTGAACTAGATATGGTCCATATGAGTAGGAAACACAGTTCTTATTATCTGGGTTTGCTCATGTTTCTTGCTGTATTGGAGACTCTGAAACGAAGAGCATGCTTCTTGCGTTAAAACAGAGTGTGTTTCATGGATGAGAACACTGGTCTGTATTTTCCTTCTGAAATGGATTTAAGATCCAGGATCTGTTTCTTCCTACAAGCAAGAGTGCATTTATTGTAAAACCAGTGAATTTGAAGCTCAAATGAATTTACACAGTTTACAAACCCAAAGCATTTTACACTATTAACTAAAGAGCATTTATGTAAGAAGAGCTGTGGTTTGTATCAGATTCATGAGCAGAATTTACCTAGATATGGTCCATATAAGTAGGAAACACAGTTCTTATTTTCTGGGCTTGCTCATGTTTCTTGCTGTATTGGAGACTCTGGAAAGAAGAGATTGCTTCTTGAGTTACAACAGAGTGTGCTTCATGGATGAGAACACTGGTCTGAATTTTCCTTCTGAAATGGATTGAAGATCCAGGATCTGTTTCTTCCTACAAGCAAGAGAGCATTTATGGTAAAACCAGTGAATTTGCAGCTCAAATGAATTTACACAGAACACAAACCCAAAGCATTTCACACTATTAAGTAAAGAGCATTTATTTTAGTAGAGCTGTGGTTTGTATCACTTTCATAACCAGAGTTGAACTACATATGAGTCGTATGAGTAGGAAACACAGTTCCTTTATTTGGGGCTTGCTCATATTTCTTGCTCTATTGGAGACACTGGAAAGATCAGCATGCTTCTTTTGTTAAAACAGAGTGTGTTTCTTGGATGAGAACACTGGACTGAATCTCCCTTCAGAAACTCAGTTAAACCACAGGATCTGTGTCTTCCTACAAGCAAGAGGATATTTCTTGTACCCAGGGAATTATCGGCTCAAATGAGTTTACACAGTTCATGAACCCAAGGCGTTTCACACTATTAACTAAAGAGCGTTTGTGTAAGAGGAGCTGTGGTTTGTATCAATTTCATGAGCAGAGTTGAACTACATATTAGCCGTATGAGTAGGAAACACAGTTCCTGTATTTGGGGCTTGCTCATATTTCTTGCTCTATTGGAGACGCTGGAAAGATCAGCATGCTTCTTGTGTTAAAACAGAGTGTGTTTCAAGGATGAGAGCACTGGACTGAATCTCCCTTCAGAAACTCAGTTAAACCACAGGATCTGTGTCTTCCTACAAGCAAGAGGATATTTCTTGTACCCAGGGAATTATCGGCTCAAATGTGTTTACACAGTTCACGAACCCAACGCGTTTCACACTATTAACTAAAGAGCGTTTGTGTAAGAGGAGCTGTGGTTTGTATCAATTTCATGAGCAGAGTTGAACTACATATGAGCCGTATGAGTAGGAAACACAGTTCTTTTATTTGGGGCTTGCTCATGTTTCTTGCTCTATTGGAGATGCTGGAAAGATCAGCATGCTTCTTGTGTTATAACACAGGGTGTTTCATGGATGAGAACATCGGTCTGAATTTCCCTTCAGAAAAGGAGTTAAACCACAGGATCTGTGTCTTCCTAAAAGCAAGAGGTCATTTCTGGTAAATCCAGTGAATTGGAGGCTCAAATGAATTTACACAGTTCTCGAAACCGATGCGTTTCTCACTATTAACTAAAGACCATTTATGTAAGAGCTGTGGTTTGAATCAGATTCATGAGCAGAATTGAACTAGATATGGTCCATATGAGTAGGAAACACAGTTCTTATTTTCTGGAATTGCTCATGTTTCTTGCTGTATTGGAGACTCTGGAAAGAAGAGCATGCTTCTGGCATTAAAACAGACTGTGTTTCATGGATGAGAACACAGGTTTGTATTTCCCTTCTGAAGTGGATTTAAGATCCAGGATATGTGTATTCCTACAATTAAGAGATCATTTCTAGTATCACCAGTGAATTTGTGTCTAAAATGAATTTACACAGTTTACAAACCCAAAGCATGTCACACTATTAACTAAAGAGCATTTATTTAACAGGAGCTGTGGTTTGTATGAGTTTCATACGCAGAGTTGAACTACATATGAGCCGTATGAGTAGGAAACACAGTTCTTTTATTTGGTGCTTGCTCATGTTTCTTGCTCTATTGGAGATGCTGGAAAGATAAGCATGCTTCTTGCGTTAAAACAGAGTGTGTTTCATGGATGAGAACACTGGTCTGAATTTTCCTTCTGAAATGGATTCAAGATCCAGAATCTGTTTCTTCCTATAAGCAAAGAGCATTTATGTTAAAACCAGTGAATTTGCGGCTGAAATGAATTTTCACAGTTTACAAACCCAAAGCATTTCACACTTAACTACAGAGCATTTATTTAACAGGATCTGTGGTTTGTATCAGCTTCATGAGCAGACTTGAACTAGATATGGTCAGTATGAGTAGGAAACACAGTTCCTTTATTTGGGGCTTGCTCATATTTCTTGCTCAATTGGAGACGCTGGAAAGATCAGCATGCTTCTTGTGTTAAAAGAGAGTGTGTTTCATGAATGAGAACACTGGACTGAATCTCCCTTCAGAAACTCAGTTAAACCACAGGATCTGTGTCTTCCTACAAGCAAGAGGATATTTCTTGTACCCAGGGAATTATCGGCTCAAATGAGTTTACACAGTTCACGAACCCAACGCGTTTCACACTATTAACTAAAGAGCGTTTGTGTAAGAGGAGCTGTGGTTTGTATCAATTTCATGAGCAGAGTTGAACTACATATTAGCCGTAGGAGTAGGAAACACAGTTCCTGTATTTGGGGCTTGCTCATATTTCTTGCTCTATTGGAGACGCTGGAAAGATCAGCATGCTTCTTATGTTAAATCAGAGTGTGTTTCATGGATGAGAACACTGGTCTGAATTTCCCTTCTGAAATGGATTTAAGATCCAGGATCTGTTTCTTCCTACAAGCAAGAGAGGCTTTATGGTAAAACCAGTGAATTTGAACCTCAAATGAATTTACACAGTTCACAAACCCAAAGCATTTCACACTATTAACTAAAGAACATTTATTTAACAGGAGCTGTGGTTTGTATCAGTTTCATAAGCAGAGTTGAACTAGATATGAGCCGTATGAGTAGGAAACATAGTTCTTTTATTTGGGGTTTGCTCATGTTTCTTGCTTTATTGGAGACGCTGGAAAGATCAGCATGGTTCTTGTGTTAAAACACAGGGTGTTCCTAGGATAAGAACACCCTTCTGAATTTCCCTTCAGAAACGGATTTAAACCACAGGATCTGTGTCTTCCTAGAAGCAAGAGGTCATTTCTTGTAAACACAGTGAATTGGCGGCTCAAATGAATTTACACAGTTCACGAACCCAATGCATTTCTCACTATTAACTAAAGACCATTTATGTAAGAGCTGTGGTTTGTATCAGATTCATGAGCAGAATTGAACTAGATATGGTCCATATGAGTAGGAAACACAGTTCTTATTTTCTGGGCTTGCTCATGTTTCTTGCTGTATTGGAGACTCTGGAAAGAAGAGCATGCTTCTTGCATTAAAACAGAGTGTGTTTCATGGATGAGAACACAGGTTTGTATTTCCCTTCTGAAGTGGATTTAAGATCCAGGATATGTGTATTCCTACAATTAAGAGATCATTTCTAGTATCACCAGTGAATTTGTGTCTAAAATGAATTTACACAGTTTACAAACCCAAAGCATGTCACACTATTAACTAAAGAGCATTTATTTAACAGGAGCTGTGGTTTGTATGAGTTTCATACGCAGAGTTGAACTACATATGAGCCGTATGAGTAGGAAACACAGTTCTTTTATTTGGTGCTTGCTCATGTTTCTTGCTCTATTGGAGATGCTGGAAAGATAAGCATGCTTCTTGCGTTAAAACAGAGTGTGTTTCATGGATGAGAACACTGGTCTGAATTTTCCTTCTGAAATGGATTTAAGATCCAGAATCTGTTTCTTCCTATAAGCAAAGAGCATTTATGTTAAAACCAGTGAATTTGCGGCTGAAATGAATTTTCACAGTTTACAAACCCAAAGCATTTCACACTTAACTACAGAGCATTTATTTAACAGGATCTGTGGTTTGTATCAGCTTCATGAGCAGACTTGAACTAGATATGGTCAGTATGAGTGGGAAACACAGTTCTTTTTTTCTGGGCTTGCTCATGTTTCTTGCTATATTGGAGACTCTGGAAAGAAGAGCATGATTCTTGCGTTAAAACAGAGTGTGTTTCATGGACGAGAACACTGGTCTGAATTTTCATTTTGAAATGGGTTTAAGATCCAAGATCTGTTTCTTTCTACAAGCAAGAGGTCATTTCTTGTATCCAGGGAATTTTTGGCTCAAATGAGTTTACACATTTAACGAACCCACCGCGTTTCAACTATTAATTAAAGAGCGTTCATGTAAGAGGAGCTGTGGTTTGTATCAGCTTCATGAGCAGAGTTGAACTAGATATGGTCAGTATGAGTGGGAAACACAGTTCTTTTTCTCTGGGCTTGCTCATGTTTCTTGTTGTATTGGAGACTGTGGAAAGAAGAGTATTCTTCTTGCGTTAAAACAGAGTGTGTTTCATAGATGAGAACAGAGGTTTGAATTTCCCTTCTGAAATAGATTTAAGATCCAGGATCTGTGTATTCCTACAAGCAACAGAGCATTTTTGGTAAAACCAGAGAATTTGTGTCTCAAATGAATTTACACAGAACACAAACCCAAAGCATTTCACACTATTAAGTAAAGAGCATTTATTTTAGCGGAGCTGTGGTTTGTATCAGTTTCATAACCAGAGTTGAACTACATATGAGCCGTATGAGTAGGAAACACAGTTCCTTTATTTGGGGCTTGCTCATGTTTCTTGCACTATTGGAGATGCTGGAAAGATCAGCATGCTTCTTGTGTTAAATCACAGGATGTTTCAGTGATGAGAACACCGTTCTGAATTTCCCTTCAGAAACGGAGATAACCACAGGATATGTGTCTTCCTACAAGCAAGAGGTCATTTCTGGTAAACCCAGTGAATTGGAGGTTCAAATGAATTTACCCAGTTCACGAACACAACACGTTTCTCACTAGGAACTAAAGAGCATTTATGTAAAAAGAGCTGTGGTTTGTATCCGCTTCATGAGCAGAATTGAACTAGATATGGTCCATATGAGTAGGAAACACAGTTCTTATTATCTGGGTTTGCTCATGTTTCTTGCTGTATTGGAGACTCTGAAACGAAGAGCATGCTTCTTGCGTTAAAACAGAGTGTGTTTCATGGATGAGAACACTGGTCTGTATTTTCCTTCTGAAATGGATTTAAGATCCAGGATCTGTTTCTTCCTACAAGCAAGAGTGCATTTATTGTAAAACCAGTGAATTTGAAGCTCAAATGAATTTACACAGTTTACAAACCCAAAGCATTTTACACTATTAACTAAAGAGCATTTATGTAAGAAGAGCTGTGATTTGTATCAGATTCATGAGCAGAATTTACCTAGATATGGTCCATATAAGTAGGAAACACAGTTCTTATTTTCTGGGCTTGCTCATGTTTCTTGCTGTATTGGAGACTCTGGAAAGAAGAGATTGCTTCTTGAGTTACAACAGAGTGTGCTTCATGGATGAGAACACTGGTCTGAATTTTCCTTCTGAAATGGATTGAAGATCCAGGATCTGTTTCTTCCTACAAGCAAGAGAGCATTTATGGTAAAACCAGTGAATTTGCAGCTCAAATGAATTTACACAGAACACAAACCCAAAGCATTTCACACTATTAAGTAAAGAGCATTTATTTTAGTAGAGCTGTGGTTTGTATCACTTTCATAACCAGAGTTGAACTACATATGAGTCGTATGAGTAGGAAACACAGTTCCTTTATTTGGGGCTTGCTCATATTTCTTGCTCTATTGGAGACACTGGAAAGATCAGCATGCTTCTTTTGTTAAAACAGAGTGTGTTTCTTGGATGAGAACACTGGACTGAATCTCCCTTCAGAAACTCAGTTAAACCACAGGATCTGTGTCTTCCTACAAGCAAGAGGATATTTCTTGTACCCAGGGAATTATCGGCTCAAATGAGTTTACACAGTTCATGAACCCAAGGCGTTTCACACTATTAACTAAAGAGCGTTTGTGTAAGAGGAGCTGTGGTTTGTATCAATTTCATGAGCAGAGTTGAACTACATATTAGCCGTATGAGTAGGAAACACAGTTCCTGTATTTGGGGCTTGCTCATATTTCTTGCTCTATTGGAGACGCTGGAAAGATCAGCATGCTTCTTGTGTTAAAACAGAGTGTGTTTCAAGGATGAGAGCACTGGACTGAATCTCCCTTCAGAAACTCAGTTAAACCACAGGATCTGTGTCTTCCTACAAGCAAGAGGATATTTCTTGTACCCAGGGAATTATCGGCTCAAATGTGTTTACACAGTTCACGAACCCAACGCGTTTCACACTATTAACTAAAGAGCGTTTGTGTAAGAGGAGCTGTGGTTTGTATCAATTTCATGAGCAGAGTTGAACTACATATGAGCCGTATGAGTAGGAAACACAGTTCTTTTATTTGGGGCTTGCTCATGTTTCTTGCTCTATTGGAGATGCTGGAAAGATCAGCATGCTTCTTGTGTTATAACACAGGGTGTTTCATGGATGAGAACATCGGTCTGAATTTCCCTTCAGAAAAGGAGTTAAACCACAGGATCTGTGTCTTCCTAAAAGCAAGAGGTCATTTCTGGTAAATCCAGTGAATTGGAGGCTCAAATGAATTTACACAGTTCTCAAAACCGATGCGTTTCTCACTATTAACTAAAGACCATTTATGTAAGAGCTGTGGTTTGAATCAGATTCATGAGCAGAATTGAACTAGATATGGTCCATATGAGTAGGAAACACAGTTCTTATTTTCTGGAATTGCTCATGTTTCTTGCTGTATTGGAGACTCTGGAAAGAAGAGCATGCTTCTGGCATTAAAACAGACTGTGTTTCATGGATGAGAACACAGGTTTGTATTTCCCTTCTGAAGTGGATTTAAGATCCAGGATATGTGTATTCCTACAATTAAGAGATCATTTCTAGTATCACCAGTGAATTTGTCTCTCAAATGAATTTACACAGTTTACAAACCCAAAGCATGTCACACTATTAACTAAAGAGCATTTATTTAACAGGAGCTGTGGTTTGTATGAGTTTCATACGCAGAGTTGAACTACATATGAGCCGTATGAGTAGGAAACACAGTTCTTTTATTTGGTGCTTGCTCATGTTTCTTGCTCTATTGGAGATGCTGGAAAGATAAGCATGCTTCTTGCGTTAAAACAGAGTGTGTTTCATGGATGAGAACACTGGTCTGAATTTTCCTTCTGAAATGGATTCAAGATCCAGAATCTGTTTCTTCCTATAAGCAAAGAGCATTTATGTTAAAACCAGTGAATTTGCGGCTGAAATGAATTTTCACAGTTTACAAACCCAAAGCATTTCACACTTAACTACAGAGCATTTATTTAACAGGATCTGTGGTTTGTATCAGCTTCATGAGCAGACTTGAACTAGATATGGTCAGTATGAGTAGGAAACACAGTTCCTTTATTTGGGGCTTGCTCATATTTCTTGCTCAATTGGAGACGCTGGAAAGATCAGCATGCTTCTTGTGTTAAAAGAGAGTGTGTTTCATGAATGAGAACACTGGACTGAATCTCCCTTCAGAAACTCAGTTAAACCACAGGATCTGTGTCTTCCTACAAGCAAGAGGATATTTCTTGTACCCAGGGAATTATCGGCTCAAATGAGTTTACACAGTTCACGAACCCAACGCGTTTCACACTATTAACTAAAGAGCGTTTGTGTAAGAGGAGCTGTGGTTTGTATCAATTTCATGAGCAGAGTTGAACTACATATTAGCCGTAGGAGTAGGAAACACAGTTCCTGTATTTGGGGCTTGCTCATATTTCTTGCTCTATTGGAGACGCTGGAAAGATCAGCATGCTTCTTATGTTAAATCAGAGTGTGTTTCATGGATGAGAACACTGGTCTGAATTTCCCTTCTGAAATGGATTTAAGATCCAGGATCTGTTTCTTCCTACAAGCAAGAGAGGCTTTATGGTAAAACCAGTGAATTTGAACCTCAAATGAATTTACACAGTTCACAAACCCAAAGCATTTCACACTATTAACTAAAGAACATTTATTTAACAGGAGCTGTGGTTTGTATCAGTTTCATAAGCAGAGTTGAACTAGATATGAGCCGTATGAGTAGGAAACATAGTTCTTTTATTTGGGGTTTGCTCATGTTTCTTGCTTTATTGGAGACGCTGGAAAGATCAGCATGGTTCTTGTGTTAAAACACAGGGTGTTCCTAGGATAAGAACACCCTTCTGAATTTCCCTTCAGAAACGGATTTAAACCACAGGATCTGTGTCTTCCTAGAAGCAAGAGGTCATTTCTTGTAAACACAGTGAATTGGCGGCTCAAATGAATTTACACAGTTCACGAACCCAATGCATTTCTCACTATTAACTAAAGACCATTTATGTAAGAGCTGTGGTTTGTATCAGATTCATGAGCAGAATTGAACTAGATATGGTCCATATGAGTAGGAAACACAGTTCTTATTTTCTGGGCTTGCTCATGTTTCTTGCTGTATTGGAGACTCTGGAAAGAAGAGCATGCTTCTTGCATTAAAACAGAGTGTGTTTCATGGATGAGAACACAGGTTTGTATTTCCCTTCTGAAGTGGATTTAAGATCCAAGATATGTGTATTCCTACAATTAAGAGATCATTTCTAGTATCACCAGTGAATTTGTGTCTAAAATGAATTTACACAGTTTACAAACCCAAAGCATGTCACACTATTAACTAAAGAGCATTTATTTAACAGGAGCTGTGGTTTGTATGAGTTTCATACGCAGAGTTGAACTACATATGAGCCGTATGAGTAGGAAACACAGTTCTTTTATTTGGTGCTTGCTCATGTTTCTTGCTCTATTGGAGATGCTGGAAAGATAAGCATGCTTCTTGCGTTAAAACAGAGTGTGTTTCATGGATGAGAACACTGGTCTGAATTTTCCTTCTGAAATGGATTTAAGATCCAGAATCTGTTTCTTCCTATAAGCAAAGAGCATTTATGTTAAAACCAGTGAATTTGCGGCTGAAATGAATTTTCACAGTTTACAAACCCAAAGCATTTCACACTTAACTACAGAGCATTTATTTAACAGGATCTGTGGTTTGTATCAGCTTCATGAGCAGACTTGAACTAGATATGGTCAGTATGAGTGGGAAACACAGTTCTTTTTTTCTGGGCTTGCTCATGTTTCTTGCTATATTGGAGACTCTGGAAAGAAGAGCATGATTCTTGCGTTAAAACAGAGTGTGTTTCATGGACGAGAACACTGGTCTGAATTTTCATTTTGAAATGGGTTTAAGATCCAAGATCTGTTTCTTTCTACAAGCAAGAGGTCATTTCTTGTATCCAGGGAATTTTTGGCTCAAATGAGTTTACACATTTAACGAACCCACCGCGTTTCAACTATTAATTAAAGAGCGTTCATGTAAGAGGAGCTGTGGTTTGTATCAGCTTCATGAGCAGAGTTGAACTAGATATGGTCAGTATGAGTGGGAAACACAGTTCTTTTTCTCTGGGCTTGCTCATGTTTCTTGTTGTATTGGAGACTGTGGAAAGAAGAGTATTCTTCTTGCGTTAAAACAGAGTGTGTTTCATAGATGAGAACAGAGGTTTGAATTTCCCTTCTGAAATAGATTTAAGATCCAGGATCTGTGTATTCCTACAAGCAACAGAGCATTTTTGGTAAAACCAGAGAATTTGTGTCTCAAATGAATTTACACAGAACACAAACCCAAAGCATTTCACACTATTAAGTAAAGAGCATTTATTTTAGCGGAGCTGTGGTTTGTATCAGTTTCATAACCAGAGTTGAACTACATATGAGCCGTATGAGTAGGAAACACAGTTCCTTTATTTGGGGCTTGCTCATGTTTCTTGCACTATTGGAGATGCTGGAAAGATCAGCATGCTTCTTGTGTTAAATCACAGGATGTTTCAGTGATGAGAACACCGTTCTGAATTTCCCTTCAGAAACGGAGATAACCACAGGATATGTGTCTTCCTACAAGCAAGAGGTCATTTCTGGTAAACCCAGTGAATTGGAGGTTCAAATGAATTTACCCAGTTCACGAACACAACACGTTTCTCACTAGGAACTAAAGAGCATTTATGTAAAAAGAGCTGTGGTTTGTATCCGCTTCATGAGCAGAATTGAACTAGATATGGTCCATATGAGTAGGAAACACAGTTCTTATTATCTGGGTTTGCTCATGTTTCTTGCTGTATTGGAGACTCTGAAACGAAGAGCATGCTTCTTGCGTTAAAACAGAGTGTGTTTCATGGATGAGAACACTGGTCTGTATTTTCCTTCTGAAATGGATTTAAGATCCAGGATCTGTTTCTTCCTACAAGCAAGAGTGCATTTATTGTAAAACCAGTGAATTTGAAGCTCAAATGAATTTACACAGTTTACAAACCCAAAGCATTTTACACTATTAACTAAAGAGCATTTATGTAAGAAGAGCTGTGATTTGTATCAGATTCATGAGCAGAATTTACCTAGATATGGTCCATATAAGTAGGAAACACAGTTCTTATTTTCTGGGCTTGCTCATGTTTCTTGCTGTATTGGAGACTCTGGAAAGAAGAGATTGCTTCTTGAGTTACAACAGAGTGTGCTTCATGGATGAGAACACTGGTCTGAATTTTCCTTCTGAAATGGATTGAAGATCCAGGATCTGTTTCTTCCTACAAGCAAGAGAGCATTTATGGTAAAACCAGTGAATTTGCAGCTCAAATGAATTTACACAGAACACAAACCCAAAGCATTTCACACTATTAAGTAAAGAGCATTTATTTTAGTAGAGCTGTGGTTTGTATCACTTTCATAACCAGAGTTGAACTACATATGAGTCGTATGAGTAGGAAACACAGTTCCTTTATTTGGGGCTTGCTCATATTTCTTGCTCTATTGGAGACACTGGAAAGATCAGCATGCTTCTTTTGTTAAAACAGAGTGTGTTTCTTGGATGAGAACACTGGACTGAATCTCCCTTCAGAAACTCAGTTAAACCACAGGATCTGTGTCTTCCTACAAGCAAGAGGATATTTCTTGTACCCAGGGAATTATCGGCTCAAATGAGTTTACACAGTTCATGAACCCAAGGCGTTTCACACTATTAACTAAAGAGCGTTTGTGTAAGAGGAGCTGTGGTTTGTATCAATTTCATGAGCAGAGTTGAACTACATATTAGCCGTATGAGTAGGAAACACAGTTCCTGTATTTGGGGCTTGCTCATATTTCTTGCTCTATTGGAGACGCTGGAAAGATCAGCATGCTTCTTGTGTTAAAACAGAGTGTGTTTCAAGGATGAGAGCACTGGACTGAATCTCCCTTCAGAAACTCAGTTAAACCACAGGATCTGTGTCTTCCTACAAGCAAGAGGATATTTCTTGTACCCAGGGAATTATCGGCTCAAATGTGTTTACACAGTTCACGAACCCAACGCGTTTCACACTATTAACTAAAGAGCGTTTGTGTAAGAGGAGCTGTGGTTTGTATCAATTTCATGAGCAGAGTTGAACTACATATGAGCCGTATGAGTAGGAAACACAGTTCTTTTATTTGGGGCTTGCTCATGTTTCTTGCTCTATTGGAGATGCTGGAAAGATCAGCATGCTTCTTGTGTTATAACACAGGGTGTTTCATGGATGAGAACATCGGTCTGAATTTCCCTTCAGAAAAGGAGTTAAACCACAGGATCTGTGTCTTCCTAAAAGCAAGAGGTCATTTCTGGTAAATCCAGTGAATTGGAGGCTCAAATGAATTTACACAGTTCTCGAAACCGATGCGTTTCTCACTATTAACTAAAGACCATTTATGTAAGAGCTGTGGTTTGAATCAGATTCATGAGCAGAATTGAACTAGATATGGTCCATATGAGTAGGAAACACAGTTCTTATTTTCTGGAATTGCTCATGTTTCTTGCTGTATTGGAGACTCTGGAAAGAAGAGCATGCTTCTGGCATTAAAACAGACTGTGTTTCATGGATGAGAACACAGGTTTGTATTTCCCTTCTGAAGTGGATTTAAGATCCAGGATATGTGTATTCCTACAATTAAGAGATCATTTCTAGTATCACCAGTGAATTTGTGTCTAAAATGAATTTACACAGTTTACAAACCCAAAGCATGTCACACTATTAACTAAAGAGTATTTATTTAACAGGAGCTGTGGTTTGTATGAGTTTCATACGCAGAGTTGAACTACATATGAGCCGTATGAGTAGGAAACACAGTTCTTTTATTTGGTGCTTGCTCATGTTTCTTGCTCTATTGGAGATGCTGGAAAGATAAGCATGCTTCTTGCGTTAAAACAGAGTGTGTTTCATGGATGAGAACACTGGTCTGAATTTTCCTTCTGAAATGGATTTAAGATCCAGAATCTGTTTCTTCCTATAAGCAAAGAGCATTTATGTTAAAACCAGTGAATTTGCGGCTGAAATGAATTTTCACAGTTTACAAACCCAAAGCATTTCACACTTAACTACAGAGCATTTATTTAACAGGATCTGTGGTTTGTATCAGCTTCATGAGCAGACTTGAACTAGATATGGTCAGTATGAGTGGGAAACACAGTTCTTTTTTTCTGGGCTTGCTCATGTTTCTTGCTATATTGGAGACTCTGGAAAGAAGAGCATGATTCTTGCGTTAAAACAGAGTGTGTTTCATGGACGAGAACACTGGTCTGAATTTTCATTTTGAAATGGGTTTAAGATCCAAGATCTGTTTCTTTCTACAAGCAAGAGGTCATTTCTTGTACCCAGGGAATTTTTGGCTCAAATGAGTTTACACATTTAACGAACCCACCGCGTTTCAACTATTAATTAAAGAGCGTTCATGTAAGAGGAGCTGTGGTTTGTATCAGCTTCATGAGCAGAGTTGAACTAGATATGGTCAGTATGAGTGGGAAACACAGTTCTTTTTCTCTGGGCTTGCTCATGTTTCTTGTTGTATTGGAGACTGTGGAAAGAAGAGTATTCTTCTTGCGTTAAAACAGAGTGTGTTTCATAGATGAGAACAGAGGTTTGAATTTCCCTTCTGAAATAGATTTAAGATCCAGGATCTGTGTATTCCTACAAGCAACAGAGCATTTTTGGTAAAACCAGAGAATTTGTGTCTCAAATGAATTTACACAGAACACAAACCCAAAGCATTTCACACTATTAAGTAAAGAGCATTTATTTTAGCGGAGCTGTGGTTTGTATCAGTTTCATAACCAGAGTTGAACTACATATGAGCCGTATGAGTAGGAAACACAGTTCCTTTATTTGGGGCTTGCTCATGTTTCTTGCACTATTGGAGATGCTGGAAAGATCAGCATGCTTCTTGTGTTAAATCACAGGATGTTTCAGTGATGAGAACACCGTTCTGAATTTCCCTTCAGAAACGGAGATAACCACAGGATATGTGTCTTCCTACAAGCAAGAGGTCATTTCTGGTAAACCCAGTGAATTGGAGGTTCAAATGAATTTACCCAGTTCACGAACACAACACGTTTCTCACTAGGAACTAAAGAGCATTTATGTAAAAAGAGCTGTGGTTTGTATCCGCTTCATGAGCAGAATTGAACTAGATATGGTCCATATGAGTAGGAAACACAGTTCTTATTATCTGGGTTTGCTCATGTTTCTTGCTGTATTGGAGACTCTGAAACGAAGAGCATGCTTCTTGCGTTAAAACAGAGTGTGTTTCATGGATGAGAACACTGGTCTGTATTTTCCTTCTGAAATGGATTTAAGATCCAGGATCTGTTTCTTCCTACAAGCAAGAGTGCATTTATTGTAAAACCAGTGAATTTGAAGCTCAAATGAATTTACACAGTTTACAAACCCAAAGCATTTTACACTATTAACTAAAGAGCATTTATGTAAGAAGAGCTGTGATTTGTATCAGATTCATGAGCAGAATTTACCTAGATATGGTCCATATAAGTAGGAAACACAGTTCTTATTTTCTGGGCTTGCTCATGTTTCTTGCTGTATTGGAGACTCTGGAAAGAAGAGATTGCTTCTTGAGTTACAACAGAGTGTGCTTCATGGATGAGAACACTGGTCTGAATTTTCCTTCTGAAATGGATTGAAGATCCAGGATCTGTTTCTTCCTACAAGCAAGAGAGCATTTATGGTAAAACCAGTGAATTTGCAGCTCAAATGAATTTACACAGAACACAAACCCAAAGCATTTCACACTATTAAGTAAAGAGCATTTATTTTAGTAGAGCTGTGGTTTGTATCACTTTCATAACCAGAGTTGAACTACATATGAGTCGTATGAGTAGGAAACACAGTTCCTTTATTTGGGGCTTGCTCATATTTCTTGCTCTATTGGAGACACTGGAAAGATCAGCATGCTTCTTTTGTTAAAACAGAGTGTGTTTCTTGGATGAGAACACTGGACTGAATCTCCCTTCAGAAACTCAGTTAAACCACAGGATCTGTGTCTTCCTACAAGCAAGAGGATATTTCTTGTACCCAGGGAATTATCGGCTCAAATGAGTTTACACAGTTCATGAACCCAAGGCGTTTCACACTATTAACTAAAGAGCGTTTGTGTAAGAGGAGCTGTGGTTTGTATCAATTTCATGAGCAGAGTTGAACTACATATTAGCCGTATGAGTAGGAAACACAGTTCCTGTATTTGGGGCTTGCTCATATTTCTTGCTCTATTGGAGACGCTGGAAAGATCAGCATGCTTCTTGTGTTAAAACAGAGTGTGTTTCAAGGATGAGAGCACTGGACTGAATCTCCCTTCAGAAACTCAGTTAAACCACAGGATCTGTGTCTTCCTACAAGCAAGAGGATATTTCTTGTACCCAGGGAATTATCGGCTCAAATGTGTTTACACAGTTCACGAACCCAACGCGTTTCACACTATTAACTAAAGAGCATTTGTGTAAGAGGAGCTGTGGTTTGTATCAATTTCATGAGCAGAGTTGAACTACATATGAGCCGTATGAGTAGGAAACACAGTTCTTTTATTTGGGGCTTGCTCATGTTTCTTGCTCTATTGGAGATGCTGGAAAGATCAGCATGCTTCTTGTGTTATAACACAGGGTGTTTCATGGATGAGAACATCGGTCTGAATTTCCCTTCAGAAAAGGAGTTAAACCACAGGATCTGTGTCTTCCTAAAAGCAAGAGGTCATTTCTGGTAAATCCAGTGAATTGGAGGCTCAAATGAATTTACACAGTTCTCGAAACCGATGCGTTTCTCACTATTAACTAAAGACCATTTATGTAAGAGCTGTGGTTTGAATCAGATTCATGAGCAGAATTGAACTAGATATGGTCCATATGAGTAGGAAACACAGTTCTTATTTTCTGGAATTGCTCATGTTTCTTGCTGTATTGGAGACTCTGGAAAGAAGAGCATGCTTCTGGCATTAAAACAGACTGTGTTTCATGGATGAGAACACAGGTTTGTATTTCCCTTCTGAAGTGGATTTAAGATCCAGGATATGTGTATTCCTACAATTAAGAGATCATTTCTAGTATCACCAGTGAATTTGTCTCTCAAATGAATTTACACAGTTTACAAACCCAAAGCATGTCACACTATTAACTAAAGAGCATTTATTTAACAGGAGCTGTGGTTTGTATGAGTTTCATAAGCAGAGTTGAACTACATATGAGCCGTATGAGTAGGAAACACAGTTCTTTTATTTGGTGCTTGCTCATGTTTCTTGCTCTATTGGAGATGCTGGAAAGATAAGCATGCTTCTTGCGTTAAAACAGAGTGTGTTTCATGGATGAGAACACTGGTCTGAATTTTCCTTCTGAAATGGATTCAAGATCCAGAATCTGTTTCTTCCTATAAGCAAAGAGCATTTATGTTAAAACCAGTGAATTTGCGGCTGAAATGAATTTTCACAGTTTACAAACCCAAAGCATTTCACACTTAACTACAGAGCATTTATTTAACAGGATCTGTGGTTTGTATCAGCTTCATGAGCAGACTTGAACTAGATATGGTCAGTATGAGTAGGAAACACAGTTCCTTTATTTGGGGCTTGCTCATATTTCTTGCTCAATTGGAGACGCTGGAAAGATCAGCATGCTTCTTGTGTTAAAAGAGAGTGTGTTTCATGAATGAGAACACTGGACTGAATCTCCCTTCAGAAACTCAGTTAAACCACAGGATCTGTGTCTTCCTACAAGCAAGAGGATATTTCTTGTACCCAGGGAATTATCGGCTCAAATGAGTTTACACAGTTCACGAACCCAACGCGTTTCACACTATTAACTAAAGAGCGTTTGTGTAAGAGGAGCTGTGGTTTGTATCAATTTCATGAGCAGAGTTGAACTACATATTAGCCGTAGGAGTAGGAAACACAGTTCCTGTATTTGGGGCTTGCTCATATTTCTTGCTCTATTGGAGACGCTGGAAAGATCAGCATGCTTCTTATGTTAAATCAGAGTGTGTTTCATGGATGAGAACACTGGTCTGAATTTCCCTTCTGAAATGGATTTAAGATCCAGGATCTGTTTCTTCCTACAAGCAAGAGAGGCTTTATGGTAAAACCAGTGAATTTGAACCTCAAATGAATTTACACAGTTCACAAACCCAAAGCACTTCACACTATCAACTAAAGAACATTTATTTAACAGGAGCTGTGGTTTGTATCAGTTTCATAAGCAGAGTTGAACTAGATATGAGCCGTATGAGTAGGAAACATAGTTCTTTTATTTGGGGTTTGCTCATGTTTCTTGCTTTATTGGAGACGCTGGAAAGATCAGCATGGTTCTTGTGTTAAAACACAGGGTGTTCCTAGGATAAGAACACCCTTCTGAATTTCCCTTCAGAAACGGATTTAAACCACAGGATCTGTGTCTTCCTAGAAGCAAGAGGTCATTTCTTGTAAACACAGTGAATTGGCGGCTCAAATGAATTTACACAGTTCACGAACCCAATGCATTTCTCACTATTAACTAAAGACCATTTATGTAAGAGCTGTGGTTTGTATCAGATTCATGAGCAGAATTGAACTAGATATGGTCCATATGAGTAGGAAACACAGTTCTTATTTTCTGGGCTTGCTCATGTTTCTTGCTGTATTGGAGACTCTGGAAAGAAGAGCATGCTTCTTGCGTTACAACAGAGTGTGTTTCATGGATGAGAACACAGGTTTGTATTTTCCTACTGAAATGGATTTAAGATCCAGAATCTGTTTCTTCCTATAAGCAAGAGAGCATTTCTGGTAAAACCAGTGAATTTGTGGCTCAAATGAATTTACACAGTTTATAAACCCAAAGCATTTCACACTATTAACTAAAGAGTATTTATTTAACAGGAGCTGTGGTTTGTATGAGTTTCATAAGCAGAGTTGAACTACATATGAGCCGTATGAGTAGGAAACACAGTTCTTTTATTTGGTGCTTGCTCATGTTTCTTGCTCTATTGGAGATGCTGGAAAGATAAGCATGCTTCTTGCGTTAAAACAGAGTGTGTTTCATGGATGAGAACACTGGTCTGAATTTTCCTTCTGAAATGGATTTAAGATCCAGAATCTGTTTCTTCCTATAAGCAAAGAGCATTTATGTTAAAACCAGTGAATTTGCGGCTGAAATGAATTTTCACAGTTTACAAACCCAAAGCATTTCACACTTAACTACAGAGCATTTATTTAACAGGATCTGTGGTTTGTATCAGCTTCATGAGCAGACTTGAACTAGATATGGTCAGTATGAGTGGGAAACACAGTTCTTTTTTTCTGGGCTTGCTCATGTTTCTTGCTGTATTGGAGACTCTGGAAAGAAGAGCATGATTCTTGCGTTAAAACAGAGTGTGTTTCATGGACGAGAACACTGGTCTGAATTTTCGTTTTGAAATGGGTTTAAGATCCAAGATCTGTTTCTTTCTACAAGCAAGAGGTCATTTCTTGTATCCAGGGAATTTTTGGCTCAAATGAGTTTACACATTTAACGAACCCACCGCGTTTCAACTATTAATTAAAGAGCGTTCATGTAAGAGGAGCTGTGGTTTGTATCAGCTTCATGAGCAGAGTTGAACTAGATATGGTCAGTATGAGTGGGAAACACAGTTCTTTTTCTCTGGGCTTGCTCATGTTTCTTGCTGTATTGGAGACTGTGGAAAGAAGAGTATTCTTCTTGCGTTAAAACAGAGTGTGTTTCATAGATGAGAACAGAGGTTTGAATTTCCCTTCTGAAATAGATTTAAGATCCAGGATCTGTGTATTCCTACAAGCAACAGAGCATTTCTGGTAAAACCAGAGAATTTGTGTCTCAAATGAATTTACACAGAACACAAACCCAAAGCTTTTCACACTATTAAGTAAAGAGCATTTATTTTAGCGGAGCTGTGGTTTGTATCAGTTTCATAACCAGAGTTGAACTACATATGATTCGTATGAGTAGGAAACAAAGTTCCTTTATTTTGGGCTTGCTCATATTTCTTGCTCTATTGGAGACACTGGAAAGATCAGCATGCTTCTTTTGTTAAAACAGAGTGTGTTTCTTGGATGAGAACACTGGACTGAATCTCCCTTCAGAAACTCAGTTAAACCACAGGATCTGTGTCTTCCTACAAGCAAGAGGATATTTCTTGTACCCAGGGAATTATCGGCTCAAATGAGTTTACACAGTTCATGAACCCAACGCGTTTCACACTATTAACTAAAGAGCGTTTGTGTAAGAGGAGCTGTGGTTTGTATCAGCTTCATGAGCAGAGTTGAACTAGATATGGTCAGTAAGAGTTGGAAACACCGTTCTTTTTTTCTGGCCTAGCTCATGTTTCTTGCTGTATTAGAGACTGTGGAAAGAAGAGCATGCTTCTTGCGTGAAAACAGAGTGTGTTTCATGGATGAGAACACTGGTCTGAATTTTCGTTCTGAAATGGATTTAAGATCCAGGATCTGTTTCTATCTACAAACAAGAGAGCATTTATCGTTAAACCAGTGAATTTGCGGATCAAATGAATTTCCACAGTTTACAAAAACAAAGCATTTCACACTATTAACTAAAGAGCATTTATTTAACAGGAGCTGTGGTTTATATTAGTTTCATAAGCAGAGTTGAACTACATATGAGCCGTATGAATAGGAAACACATATCTTTTATATGGGGCTTACACATGTTTCATGCTCTATTGGAGATGCTGGAAAGATCAGCATGCTTTTGCGTTAAAACAGAGTGTGTTTCATGGATGAGAACACTGGACTGAATCTCCCTTCAGAAACTCAGTTAAACCACAGGATCTGTGTCTTCCTACAAGCAAGAGGATATTTCTTGTACCCAGGGAATTTTCGGCTCTAATGAGATTACACAGAACACAAACCCAAAGCATTTCGCACTATTAACTAAAGAGCATTTATTTAACAGGAGCTGTGGTTTGTATCAGTTTCATAACCAGAGTTGAAATACATATGAGCTGTATGAGTACGAAACACAGTTCTTTTATTTGGGGTTTGCTCATGTTTCTTGCTCTATTGGACATGCTGGAAAGATCTGCATGCTTCTTGTGTTAAAACACAGGGTGTTTCAGGAATGAGAACACCGATCTGAATTTCCGTTCTGAAATGGAGTTAAACCACAGGATATGTGTCTTCCTACAAGCAAGAGGTCATTTCTGGTAAGCCCAGTGAATTGGAGGCTAAAATGAGTTTACACAGTTCATGAACCCAACGCGTTTAACACTATTAACTGAAGAGCATTTATGTAAGAAGAGCTGTGGTTTGTATCAGTTTCATAAGCATAGTTGAACTACATATGAGCCGTAAGAGTAGGAAGCACAGTTCTTTTATTTGGGGATTGCTCATGTTTCTTGCTCTATTGGAGAGGCTAGAAAGATCAGCATGCTTCTTGCGATAAAACAGAGTGTGTTTCATGGATGAGAACACAGGTTTGTATTTCCCTTCTGTAATGGATTTAACATCCAGGATCTGTGTATTCCTACAAGCAAGAGAGCATTTTTGGTAAAACCAGTGAATTTCTGTCTCAAATGAATTTACACAGTACACAAACCCAAAGCATTTCGCACTATTAACTAAAGAGCATTTATTTAACAGGAGCTGTGGTTTGTATCAGTTTCATAACCAGAGTTGAACTACATATGAACCGTATAGGTAGGAAACACAGCTCTTTTATTTGGGGCTTGCTCATGTTTCTTGCTCTATTGGACATGCTGGAAAGATCAGCATGCTTCTTGTGTTAAAACACAGGGTGTTTCAGGAATGAGAACACCGATCTGAATTTCCGTTCCAAAATGGAGTTAAACCACAGGATCTGTGTCTTCCTACAAGCAAGAGGTCATTTCTGGTAAACCCAGTGAATTGGAGGCTAAAATGAGTTTACACAGTTCATGAACCCAACGCGTTTAACACTATTAACTAAAGAGCATTTATGTAAGAAGAGCTGTGGTTTGTATCAGTTTCAAAAGCACAGTTGAACTACATATGAGCCGTAAGAGTAGGAAGCACAGTTCTTTTATTTGGGGATTGCTCATGTTTCTTGCTCTATTGGAGAGGCTAGAAAGATCAGCATGCTTCTTGCGTTAAAACAGAGTGTGTTTCATGGATGAGAACACTGGAATGAATCTCCCTTCAGAAGCTCAGTTAAACCACAGGATCTGTGTCTTCCTATAAGCAAGAGGTCATTTCTGGTACCCAGGGAATTTTCGGCTCAAATGAGTTCACAAAGTTCACGAACCCAACTCGTTTCACAATATTAACTAAAGAGCGTTTATGTAAGAGGGGCTGTGGTTTGTATCAGCTTCATAAGCAGTGTTGAACTAGATATGGTCAGTATGAGTGGGAAACACAGTTCTTTTTTTCTGGGCTTGCTCATGTTTCTTGCTCTATTGGAGATGCTGGAAAGATCAGCATGCTTCTTGTGTTAAAACACAGGGTGTTTCATGGATGAGAACACCGGTCTGAATTTCCCTACAGAAACGGAGTTAAACCACAGGATCTGTGTCTTCCTACAAGCAAGAGGTCATTTCTGGTAAACCCAGTGAATTGGAGGCTCAAATGAATTTACACAGTTCACGAACCCAACACGTTTCTCACTATTAACTAAAGAGCATTTATGTAAGAAGAGCTGTGGTTTGTATCAGATTCATGAGCAGAATTGAACTAGATATGGTCTGTATGAGTAGGAAACACAGTTCTTACTTTCTGGGCTTGCTCATGTTTCTTGCTGTATTGGAGACTCTGGAAAGAAGAGCATGCTTCTGGCGTTAAAACAGACTTTGTTTCATGGATGAGAACACAGGTTTGTATTTCCCTTCTGAAATGGATTTAAGATCCAGGATATGTGTATTCCTACAATTAAGAGATCATTTCTAGTATCACCAGTGAATTTGTCTCTCAAATGAATTTACACAGTTTACAAACCCAAAGAATTTCACACTATTAACTAAAGAGCATTTATTTAACAGGAGCTGTGGTTTGTATCAGTTTCATAAGCAGAGTTGAACTATATATGAGCCGTATGTGTAGGAAACACAGTTCTTTTTTTGGGGGCTTGCTCATGTTTCTTGCTCTTTTGGAGATGCTGGAAAGATCAGCATGCTTCTTGTGTTAAAACACAGGGTGTTTCAGGGATGAGAACACCGTTCTGAATGTCCCTTGAGAAATGGAGTTAAACCACAGGATCTGTGTCTTCCTACAAGCAAGAGGTCATTTCTGGTAAACCCAGTGAATTGGCGGCTCAAATGAATTTACACAGTTCACGAACCCAATGCGTTTCTCACTATAAACTAAAGAGCATTTATGTAAGAAGAGCTGTGGTTTGTATCAGATTCATGAGCAGAATTTTACTGGATATGGTCCGTATGAGTAGGAAACACAGTTCTTATTTTCTGGGCTTGCTCATGTTTCTTGCTGTATTGGAGACTCTGGAAAGAAGAGCATGCTTCTTGCGTTACAACAGAGTGTGCTTCATGGATGAGAACACTGGTCTGAATTTTCCTTCTGAAATGGATTTAAGTTCCAGGATCTGTTTCTCCCTACAAGCAAGAGAGCATTTATGGTAAAACCAGTGAATTTGCGGCTCAAATGAATTTACACAGTTTACAAACCCAAAGCATTTCACACTATTATCTAAAGAGCATTAATTTAACAGGAGCTGTGGTTTATATCAGTTTCATAAGCAGAGTTGAACTAGACATGAGCCGTATGAGTAGGAAACACAGATCTTTTATTTGGGGCTTGCTCATGTTTCTTGCTCTATTGGATATGCTGGAAAGATCAGCATGCTTCTTTCGTTAAAACAGAGTGTGTTTCATGGATGAGAACACTGGACTGAATCTCCCTTCAGAAACTCAGTTAAACCACAGGATCTGTGTCTTCCTACAAGCAAGAGGTCATTTCTGGTAAACCCAGTGAATTGGCGGCTCAAATGAATTTACACAGTTCACGAACACGCGTTTCTCACCATTAACTAAAGAGCATTTATGTAAGAAGAGCTTTTGTTTGTATCAGATTCATGAGACGAATTGAACTAGATATGGTCCATATGACTAGGAAACACAGTTCTTTTTTTCTGGGCTTGCTCATGTTTCTTGCTGTATTGGAGACTCTGGAAAGAAGAGCATGCTTCTTGCTTTAAAACAGAGTGTGTTTCATGGATGAGAACACTGGTCTTAATTTCCCTTCTGAAATGGATTTAAGATCCAGGATCTGTTTCTTACTACAAGCAAGATAGCATTTATGGTAAAACCAGTGATTTTGCAGCTCAAATGAATTTACACAGTTCACAAACCCAAAGCATTTCACACTATTAACTAAAGAACATTTATTTAACAGGAGCTGTGGTTTGTATCAGTTTCATGAGCAGAGTTGAACTAGATATGAGCCATATGAGTAGGAAACACAGTTCTTTTATTTGTGACTTGCTCATGTTTCTTGCTCTATTGGAGATGTTGGAAAGATGAGCGTGCTTCCTGCGTTAAAACAGAGTATATTTCAAGGATGAGAACACTGGTCTGAATTTCCCTTCATAAACTCAGTTAAACCACACGATCTGTGTCTTCCTACAAGCAAGAGGATATTTGTTGTACCCAGGGAATTTTCGGCTCAAATGAGTTTACACAGTTCACGAACCCAACGCCTTTCACACTATTAACTAAAGAGCGTTTGTGTAAGAGGAGCTGTGGTTTGTATCAGCTTCATGAGCAGAGTTGAACTAGATATGGTCAGTAAGAGTTGGAAACACAGTTCTTTTTTTCTGGCCTTGCTCATGTTTCTTGCTGTATTAGAGACTGTGGAAAGAAGAGCATGCTTCTTGCGTTAAAACAGAGTGTGTTTCATGGATGAGAACACTGGTCTGAATTTTCCTTCTGAAATGGATTTAAGATCCAGGATCTGTTTCTTCCTACAAACAAGAGAGCATTTATGGTAAAACCAGTGAATTTGCAGATCAAATGAATTTACACAGTTTACAAAACCAAAGCATTTCACACTATTAACTAAAGAGCATTTATTTAACAAGAGCTGTGGTTTATATTAGTTTCATAAGCAGAGTTGAACTACATATGAGCCGTATGAATAGGAAACACAGATCTTTTATATGGGGCTTACTCATGTTTCTTGCTCTATTGGAGATGCTGGAAAGATCAGCATGCTTCTTGCGTTAAAACAGAGTGTGTTTCATGGATGAGAACACTGGACTGAATCTCCCTTCAGAAACTCAGTAAATACACAGGATCTGTGTCTTCCTACAACCAAGAGGATATTTCTTGTACCCAGGGAATTTTCGGCTCAAATGAGTTTACACAGGTCATGAACCCAACGGTTTTCACACTATTAACTAAAGAGCGTATATGTAAGAAGAGCTGTGGTTTGTATCAGATTCATGAGCAGAATTGAACTAGATATGGTCCGTATGAGTTGGAAACACTGTTCTTTTTCTGGGTTTGCTCATGTTTCTTCCTGTATTGGAGACTCTGGAAAGAAGAGCATGATTCTTGCGATAAAACAGAGTGTGTTTCATGGATGAGAACACAGGTTTGTATTTCCCTTCTGTAATGGATTTAACATCCAGGATCTGTGTATTCCTACAAGCAAGAGAGCATTTTTGGTAAAACCAGTGAATTTCTGTCTCAAATGAATTTACACAGTACACAAACCCAAAGCATTTCAAACTATTAACTAAAGAGCATTTATTTAACAGGAGCTGTGGTTTGTATCAGTTTCATAACCAGAGTTGAAATACATATGAGCTGTATGAGTAGGAAACACAGTTCTTTTATTTGTGGCTTGCTCATGTTTCTTGCTCTATTGGACATGCTGGAAAGATCTGCATGCTTCTTGTGTTAAAACACAGGGTGTTTCAGGAATGAGAACACCGATCTGAATTTCCGTTCCAAAATGGAGTTAAACCACAGGATCTGTGTCTTCCTACGAGCAAGAGGCCATTTCTGGTAAACCCAGTGAATTGGAAGCTAAAATGAGTTTACACAGTTCATGAACCCAACGCGTTTAACACTATTAACTAAAGAGCATTTATGTAAGAAGAGCTGTGGTTTGTATCAGTTTCAAAAGCACAGTTGAACTACATATGAGCCGTAAGAGTAGGAAGCACAGTTCTTTTATTTGGGGATTGCTCATGTTTCTTGCTCTATTGGAGAGGCTAGAAAGATCAGCATGCTTCTTGCGTTAAAACAGAGTGTGTTTCATGGATGAGAACACTGGAATGAATCTCCCTTCAGAAGCTCAGTTAAACCACAGGATCTGTGTCTTCCTATAAGCAAGAGGTCATTTCTGGTACCCAGGGAATTTTCGGCTCAAATGAGTTCACAAAGTTCACGAACCCAACTCGTTTCACAATATTAACTAAAGAGCGTTTATGTAAGAGGGGCTGTGGTTTGTATCAGCTTCATAAGCAGTGTTGAACTAGATATGGTCAGTATGAGTGGGAAACACAGTTCTTTTTTTCTGGGCTTGCTCATGTTTCTTGCTCTATTGGAGATGCTGGAAAGATCAGCATGCTTCTTGTGTTAAAACACAGGGTGTTTCATGGATGAGAACACCGGTCTGAATTTCCCTACAGAAACGGAGTTAAACCACAGGATCTGTGTCTTCCTACAAGCAAGAGGTCATTTCTGGTAAACCCAGTGAATTGGAGGCTCAAATGAATTTACACAGTTCACGAACCCAACACGTTTCTCACTATTAACTAAAGAGCATTTATGTAAGAAGAGCTGTGGTTTGTATCAGATTCATGAGCAGAATTGAACTAGATATGGTCTGTATGAGTAGGAAACACAGTTCTTACTTTCTGGGCTTGCTCATGTTTCTTGCTGTATTGGAGACTCTGGAAAGAAGAGCATGCTTCTGGCGTTAAAACAGACTTTGTTTCATGGATGAGAACACAGGTTTGTATTTCCCTTCTGAAATGGATTTAAGATCCAGGATATGTGTATTCCTACAATTAAGAGATCATTTCTAGTATCACCAGTGAATTTGTCTCTCAAATGAATTTACACAGTTTACAAACCCAAAGAATTTCACACTATTAACTAAAGAGCATTTATTTAACAGGAGCTGTGGTTTGTATCAGTTTCATAAGCAGAGTTGAACTATATATGAGCCGTATGTGTAGGAAACACAGTTCTTTTTTTGGGGGCTTGCTCATGTTTCTTGCTCTTTTGGAGATGCTGGAAAGATCAGCATGCTTCTTGTGTTAAAACACAGGGTGTTTCAGGGATGAGAACACCGTTCTGAATGTCCCTTGAGAAATGGAGTTAAACCACAGGATCTGTGTCTTCCTACAAGCAAGAGGTCATTTCTGGTAAACCCAGTGAATTGGCGGCTCAAATGAATTTACACAGTTCACGAACCCAATGCGTTTCTCACTATAAACTAAAGAGCATTTATGTAAGAAGAGCTGTGGTTTGTATCAGATTCATGAGCAGAATTTTACTGGATATGGTCCGTATGAGTAGGAAACACAGTTCTTATTTTCTGGGCTTGCTCATGTTTCTTGCTGTATTGGAGACTCTGGAAAGAAGAGCATGCTTCTTGCGTTACAACAGAGTGTGCTTCATGGATGAGAACACTGGTCTGAATTTTCCTTCTGAAATGGATTTAAGTTCCAGGATCTGTTTCTCCCTACAAGCAAGAGAGCATTTATGGTAAAACCAGTGAATTTGCGGCTCAAATGAATTTACACAGTTTACAAACCCAAAGCATTTCACACTATTAACTAAAGAGCATTAATTTAACAGGAGCTGTGGTTTATATCAGTTTCATAAGCAGAGTTGAACTAGACATGAGCCGTATGAGTAGGAAACACAGATCTTTTATTTGGGGCTTGCTCATGTTTCTTGCTCTATTGGATATGCTGGAAAGATCAGCATGCTTCTTTCGTTAAAACAGAGTGTGTTTCATGGATGAGAACACTGGACTGAATCTCCCTTCAGAAACTCAGTTAAACCACAGGATCTGTGTCTTCCTACAAGCAAGAGGTCATTTCTGGTAAACCCAGTGAATTGGCGGCTCAAATGAATTTACACAGTTCACGAACCCAACGCGTTTCTCACCATTAACTAAAGAGCATTTATGTAAGAAGAGCTTTTGTTTGTATCAGATTCATGAGACGAATTGAACTAGATATGGTCCATATGACTAGGAAACACAGTTCTTTTTTTCTGGGCTTGCTCATGTTTCTTGCTGTATTAGAGACTGTGGAAAGAAGAGCATGCTTCTTGCGTTAAAACAGAGTGTGTTTCATGGATGAGAACACTGGTCTGAATTTTCCTTCTGAAATGGATTTAAGATCCAGGATATGTATCTTCCTACAAACAAGAGAGCATTTATGGTAAAACCAGTGAATTTGCAGATCAAATGAATTTACACAGTTTACAAAACCAAAGCATTTCACACTATTAACTAAAGAGCATTTATTTAACAGGAGCTGTGGTTTATATTAGTTTCATAAGCAGAGTTGAACTACATATGAGCCGTATGAATAGGAAACACAGATCTTTTATTTGGGGCTTACTCATGTTTCTTGCTCTATTGAAGATGCTGGAAAGATCAGCATGCTTCTTGCGTTAAAACAGAGTGTGTTTCATGGATGAGAATACTGGACTGAATCTCCCTTCAGAAACTCAGTAAATAAACAGGATCTGTGTCTTCCTACAACCAAGAGGATATTTCTTGTACCCAGGGAATTTTCGGCTCAAATGAGTTTACACAGGTCATGAACCCAACGGTTTTCACACTATTAACTAAAGAGCGTATATGTAAGAAGAGCTGTGGTTTGTATCAGATTCATGAGCAGAATTGAACTAGATATGGTCCGTATGAGTTGGAAACACTGTTCTTTTTCTGGGTTTGCTCATGTTTCTTCCTGTATTGGAGACTCTGGAAAGAAGAGCATGCTTCTTGCGATAAAACAGAGTGTGTTTCATGGATGAGAACACAGGTTTGTATTTCCCTTCTGTAATGGATTTAACATCCAGGATCTGTGTATTCCTACAAGCAAGAGAGCATTTTTGGTAATACCAGTGAATTTCTGTCTCAAATGAATTTACACAGTACACAAACCCAAAGCATTTCGCACTATTAACTAAAGAGCATTTATTTAACAGGAGCTGTGGTTTGTATCAGTTTCATAACCAGAGTTGAACTACATATGAACCGTATAGGTAGGAAACACAGTTCTTTTATTTGGGGCTTGCTCATGTTTCTTGCTCTATTGGACATGCTGGAAAGATCAGCATGCTTCTTGTGTTAAAACACAGGGTGTTTCAGGAATGAGAACACCGATCTGAATTTCCGTTCCAAAATGGAGTTAAACCACAGGATCTGTGTCTTCCTACCAGCAAGAGGTCATTTCTGGTAAACCCAGTGAATTGGAGGCTAAAATGAGTTTACACAGTTCATGAACCCAACGCGTTTAACACTATTAACTAAAGAGCATTTATGTAAGAAGAGCTGTGGTTTGTATCAGTTTCAAAAGCACAGTTGAACTACATATGAGCCGTAAGAGTAGGAAGCACAGTTCTTTTATTTGGGGATTGCTCATGTTTCTTGCACTATTGGAGAGGCTAGAAAGATCAGCATGCTTCTTGCGTTAAAACAGAGTGTGTTTCATGGATGAGAACACTGGAATGAATCTCCCTTCAGAAGCTCAGTTAAACCACAGGATCTGTGTCTTCCTATAAGCAAGAGGTCATTTCTGGTACCCAGGGAATTTTCGGCTCAAATGAGTTTACAAAGTTCACGAACCCAACTCGTTTCACAATGTTAACTAAAGAGCGTTTATGTAAGAGGAGCTGTGGTTTGTATCAGCTTCATAAGCAGTGTTGAACTAGATATGGTCAGTATGAGTGGGAAACACAGTTCTTTTTTTCTGGGCTTGCTCATGTTTCTTGCTCTATTGGAGATGCTGGAAAGATCAGCATGCTTCTTGTGTTAAAACACAGGGTGTTTCATGGATGAGAACACCGGTCTGAATTTCCCTTCAGAAACGGAGTTAAACCACAGGATCTGTGTCTTCCTACAAGCAAGAGGTCATTTCTGGTAAACCCAGTGAATTGGAGGCTCAAATGAATTTACACAGTTCACGAACCCAATGCGTTTCTCACTATTAACTAAAGAGCATTTATGTAAGAAGAGCTGTGGTTTGTATCAGTTTCATGAGCAGAATTGAACTAGATATGGTTTGTATGAGTAGGAAACACAGTTCTTACTTTCTGGGCTTGCTCATGTTTCTTGCTGTATTGGAGACTCTGGAAAGAAGAGCATGCTTCTGGCGTTAAAACAGACTGTGTTTCATGGATGAGAACACAGGTTTGTATTTCCCTTCTGAAATGGATTTAAGATCCAGGATATGTGTATTCCTACAATTAAGAGATCATTTCTAGTATCACCAGTGAATTTGTCTCTCAAATGAATTACACAGTTTACAAACCCAAAGAATTTCACACTATTAACTAAAGAGCATTTATTTAACAGGAGCTGTGGTTTGTATCAGTTTCATAAGCAGAGTTGAACTATATATGAGCCGTATGTGTAGGAAACACAGTTCTTTTTTTGGGGGGTTGCTCATGTTTCTTGCTCTTTTGGAGATGCTGGAAAGATCAGCATGCTTCTTTTGTTAAAACACAGGGTGTTTCAGGGATGAGAACACCGTTCTGAATGTCCCTTGAGAAATGGAGTTAAACCACAGGATCTGTGTCTTCCTACAAGCAAGAGGTCATTTCTGGTAAACCCAGTGAATTGGCGGCTCAAATGAATTTACACAGTTCACGAACCCAATGCGTTTCTCACTATAAACTAAAGAGCATTTATGTAAGAAGAGCTGTGGTTTGTATCAGATTCATGAGCAGAATTTTACTGGATATGGTCCGTATGAGTAGGAAACACAGTTCTTATTTTCTGGGCTTGCTCATGTTTCTTGCTGTATTGGAGACTCTGGAAAGAAGAGCATGCTTCTTGCGTTACAACAGAGTGTGCTTCATGGATGAGAACACTGGTCTGAATTTTCCTTCTGAAATGGATTTAAGTTCCAGGATCTGTTTCTCCCTACAAGCAAGAGAGCATTTATGGTAAAACCAGTGAATTTGCGGCTCAAATGAATTTACACAGTTTACAAACCCAAAGCATTTCATACTATTAACTAAAGAGCATTAATTTAACAGGAGCTGTGGCTTATATCAGTTTCATAAGCAGAGTTGAACTAGACATGAGCCGTATGAGTAGGAAACACAGATCTTTTATTTGGGGCTTGCTCATGTTTCTTGCTCTATTGGATATGCTGGAAAGATCAGCATGCTTCTTTCGTTAAAACAGAGTGTGTTTCATGGATGAGAACACTGGACTGAATCTCCCTTCAGAAACTCAGTTAAACCACAGGATCTGTGTCTTCCTACAAGCAAGAGGTCATTTCTGGTAAACCCAGTGAATTGGCGGCTCAAATGAATTTACACAGTTCACGAACCCAACGCGTTTCTCACCATTAACTAAAGAGCATTTATGTAAGAAGAGCTTTTGTTTGTATCAGATTCATGAGACGAATTGAACTAGATATGGTCCATATGACTAGGAAACACAGTTCTTTTTTTCTGGGCTTGCTCATGTTTCTTGCTGTATTGGAGACTCTGGAAAGAAGAGCATGCTTCTTGCTTTAAAACAGAGTGTGTTTCATGGATGAGAACACTGGTCTTAATTTCCCTTCTGAAATGGATTTAAGATCCAGGATCTGTTTCTTGCTACAAGCAAGATAGCATTTATGGTAAAACCAGTGATTTTGCAGCTCAAATGAATTTACACAGTTCACAAACCCAAAGCATTTCACACTATTAACCAAAGAACATTTATTTAACAGGAGCTGTGGTTTGTATCAGTTTCATGAGCAGAGTTGAACTAGATATGAGCCGTATGAGTAGGAAACACAGTTCTTTTATTTGTGACTTGCTCATGTTTCTTGCTCTATTGGAGATGCTGGAAAGATGAGCATGCTTCCTGCGTTAAAACAGAGTGTATTTCAAGGATGAGAACACTGGTCTGAATTTCCCTTCATAAACTCAGTTAAACCACACGATCTGTGTCTTCCTACAAGCAAGAGGATATTTGTTGTACCCAGGGAATTTTCGGCTCAAATGAGTTTACACAGGTCATGAACCCAATGGTTTTCACACTATTAACTAAAGAGCGTATATGTAAGAAGAGCTGTGGTTTGTATCAGATTCATGAGCAGAATTGAACTAGATATGGTCCGTATGAGTTGGAAACACTGTTCTTTTTCTGGGTTTGCTCATGTTTCTTCCTGTATTGGAGACTCTGGAAAGAAGAGCATGCTTCTTGCGATAAAACAGAGTGTGTTTCATGGATGAGAACACAGGTTTGTATTTCCCTTCTGTAATGGATTTAACATCCAGGATCTGTGTATTCCTACAAGCAAGAGAGCATTTTTGGTAATACCAGTGAATTTCTGTCTCAAATGAATTTACACAGTACACAAACCCAAAGCATTTCGCACTATTAACTAAAGAGCATTTATTTAACAGGAGCTGTGGTTTGTATCAGTTTCATAACCAGAGTTGAACTACATATGAACCGTATAGGTAGGAAACACAGTTCTTTTATTTGGGGCTTGCTCATGTTTCTTGCTCTATTGGACATGCTGGAAAGATCAGCATGCGTCTTGTGTTAAAACACAGGGTGTTTCAGGAATGAGAACACCGATCTGAATTTCCGTTCCAAAATGGAGTTAAACCACAGGATCTGTGTCTTCCTACAAGCAAGAGGTCATTTCTGGTAAACCCAGTGAATTGGAGGCTAAAATGAGTTTACACAGTTCATGAACCCAACGCGTTTAACAGTATTAACTAAAGAGCATTTATGTAAGAAGAGCTGTGGTTTGTATCAGTTTCAAAAGCACAGTTGAACTACATATGAGCCGTAAGAGTAGGAAGCACAGTTCTTTTATTTGGGGATTGCTCATGTTTCTTGCTCTATTGGAGAGGCTAGAAAGATCAGCATGCTTCTTGTGTTAAAACAGAGTGTGTTTCATGGATGAGAACACTGGAATGAATCTCCCTTCAGAAGCTCAGTTAAACCACAGGATCTGTGTCTTCCTATAAGCAAGAGGTCATTTCTGGTACCCAGGGAATTTTCGGCTCAAATGAGTTTACAAAGTTCACGAACCCAACTCGTTTCACAATATTAACTAAAGAGCGTTTATGTAAGAGGAGCAGTGGTTTGTATCAGCTTCATAAGCGGTGTTGAACTAGATATGGTCAGTATGAGTGGGAAACACAGTTCTTTTTTTCTGGGCTTGCTCATGTTTCTTGCTCTATTGGAGATGCTGGAAAGATCAGCATGCTTCTTGTGTTAAAACACAGGGTGTTTCATGGATGAGAACACCGGTCTGAATTTCCCTTCAGAAACGGAGTTAAACCACAGGATCTGTGTCTTCCTACAAGCAAGAGGTCATTTCTGGTAAACCCAGATAATTGGAGGCTCAAATGAATTTACACAGTTTACAAACCCAAAGCATTTCACACTATTTACTAAAGAGCATTTATTTAACAGGAGCTGTGGTTTGTATCAGCTTTATGAGCAGGGTTGAACTACATATGAGCCGTATGAGTATGAAACACGGTTCTTTTATTTGGGACTTGCTCATGTTTCTTGCTCTATTGGAGATGCTGGAAAGATCAGCATTCTTCTTGCGTTAAAACAGAGTGTGTTTCATGGATGAGAACACTGGTCTGAATTTCCCTTCAGAAATGGATTTACGATCCAGGATGTATTTCTTCCTACAAGGAAGAGAGCATTTATGGTAAAACCAGTGAATATGAGGCTCAAATGAATTTACACAGTTTACAAACCCAAAGCATTTCACACTATTTACTAAAGAGCATTTATTTAACAGGAGCTGTGGTTTGTATCAGCTTCATGAGCAGAACTGAAGTAGATATGGTCCATATGAGTAGAAAACATAGTTCTTATTTTCTGGGTTTGCTCATGTTTCTTGCTGTATTAGAGATTCTGGAAAGAAGAGCATGATTCTTGCGTTAAAACAGAGTGTGTTTCATGGATGAGAACACTGGTCTGAATTTTCCTTCTGAAATGCATTTAAGATCCAGGATCTGTTTCTTCCTACAAGCAAGAGAGCATTAACGGTAAAACCAGTGAATTTGTGGCTCAAATGAATTTACACAGTTCACAAACCCAAAGTATTTCACTCTATAACCTAAAGAGCATTTATTTAACAGGATCTGTGGTTTGTATCAGTTTCATAAGCAGAGTTGAACTAGATATGAGCTGTATGAGTAGGAAACACAGTTCTTTTATTTGTGGCTTGCTCATGTTTCCTGCTCTATTGGAGACGCTGGAAAGATGAGCATGCTTCTTGCGTTAAAACAGAGTGTATTTCAAGGATGAGAACACTGGTCTGAATTTCCCTTCATAAACTCAGTTAAACCACATGATCTGTGTCCTCCTACAAGCAAGAGGTCATTTGTGGTAAACCCAGGGAATTTTCGGCTCAAATGAATTTACACAGTTCATGGACCCAACCCGTTTTACACTATTAACTAAAGAGCGTTTATTTAAGAGGAGCTGTGGTTTGTATTAGATTCATGAGCAGAATTGAACTAGATATGGTCCTTATGAGTAGGAAACACAGTTCTTTTTTTCTGGGCTTGCTCATGTTTCTTGCTGTATTGCAGACTCTGGAAAGAAGAGCATGCTTCTTGCGTTAACACAGAGTGTGTTTCATGGATGAGAACACTGGTCTAAATTTTCCTTCTGAAATGGATTTATGATCCAGGATGTATTTCTTCCTACAAGCAAGAGGGCATTTATGGTTAAATCAGTGAATTTTCAGCTCAATTGAATTTACACAGTTTACAAACCCAAAGCATTTCACACTATTTACTAAAGAGCATTTATTTAAGAGGAGCTGTGGTTTGTATCAGCTTCATGATCAGAGTTGAACTACATATGAGCCGTATGAGTAGGAAACACGGTTCTTTTATTTGGGGCTTGCTCATGTTTCTTGCTCTATTGGAGATGCTGGAAAGATCAGCATTCTTATTGCGTTAAAACAGAGTGTGTTTCATGGAAGAGAACACTGGTCGGAATTTCCAATCTGAAATGGATGTAAGATCCAGGATCTGTTTCTTCCTACAAGCAAGAGAGCATATATGGTAAAAAAAAGTGAATTTGCAGCTCAAATGAATTTACACAGTTCACAAACCCAAAGCATTTCACAGTATTAACTAAAGAACATTTATTTAACAGGAGCTGTGGTTGGTATCAGTTTCATAAGCAGAGTTGAACTAGATATGAGCCGTATTAATAGGAAACAGTGTTCTTATATTTGGGGCTTGCTCATGTTTCTTGCTCTATTGGACATGCTGGAAAGATCAGCATGTTTCTTGTGTTAAAAAACAGGGAGTTTTAGGGATGAGAACACTGGTCTGAATTTCCATTCAGGAACGGAGTTAAACCACAGGATCTGTGTCTTCCTACAAGCAAGAGGTCATTTCTGGTAAACCCAGTGAATTGGCAGCTCAAATGAATTTACACAGATCACGAACCCAACCCATTTCTCACTATTAACTAAAGAGCAATTATGTAAGAAGAGCTGTGTTTTGTATCAGATTCATGAGCAGAATTGAACTAGATATGGTCCATATGAGTAGTAAACATAGTTCTTATTTTCTGGGCTTGCTCATGTTTCTTGCTGTATTAGAGACTCTGGGAAGAAGAGCATGATTCTTGCGTTAAAACAGAGTGTTTTTCATGGATGAGAACACTGGTCTGAATTTTCCTTCTAAATTGCTTTACGACCCAGGATCTGTTTCTTCCTACAATCTAGAGAGCATTAATGGTAAAACCAGTGATTTTGCGGCTCAAATGAATTTACACAGTTTACAAACCCAAATAATTTCACACTATTAACTAAAGAGCATTTATTTAACAGGTGCTGTGGTTTGTATCAGTTCCATAAGCAGAGTTGAACTATATATGAGCCGTATGAGTAGGAAACACAGTTCTTTTATTTGGGGCTTGCTCATGTTTCTTGCTCTATTTGAGATGCTGGAGAGATCAGCATGCTTCTTGCGTTAAAACAGAGTGTGTTTCATGGATGAGAACACTGGACTGAATCTCCCTTCAGAAACTCAGTTAAACCACAGGATCTGTGTCTTCCTACAAGCAAGAGGATATTTGTTGTACCCAGGGAATTTTCGGCTCAAATGAGTTTACACAGTTCATGAACCCAACGCGTTTAACACTATTTACTAAAGAGCGTTTATGTAAGAGGAGCAGTGGTTTGTATCAGCTTCATGATATGGTCAGTATGAGTGGGAAACACAGTTCTTTTATTTGGGGCTTGCTCATGTTTCTTGCTCTATTGGACAAGCTGGAAAGATCAGCATGCTTCTTGGGTTAAAACAGAGTGTGTTTCATGGATGAGAACACAGGTTGGAATTTCCCTTCCGAAATGGATTTATGATCCATGATCTGTGTATTCCTACAAGCAAGAGAGTTTTTCTGGTAAAACCAGGGAATTTGCGTCTCAAATGAATTTACACAGAACATAAAACCAACACGTTTCTCACAATAAACTAAAGAGCATTTTTAACATTAGCTGTGGTTTGTATCAGTTTCATAATCAGCGTTGAACTAGATATGATCTTTATGAGTAGGAGGCACAATTCTTTTATTCGTGGCTTGCTCATGTTTCTTGCTGTATTGGAGACACTGGAAAGAAGAGCATGCTTCTTGCATTAAAACAGAGTGTGTTTAATGAATGAGAACAGTGGTCTGAATTTTCCTTCTAAAATGGATTTAAGATCCAGGATCTGTTTCTTCCTACAAGGAAGAGAACATTTATGGTAAAAGAGGTGAATTTGCGGCTCAAATGAATTTACACAGTTCACAACCCCAAAGTATTTCACACTATTAACTAAAGAGCATTTATTTAACAGGAGCTGTGGTTTGTATCAGCTTCATAGGGAGAGTTGAAGTACATATGAGCCGTATAGGTAGGAAACACAGTTCTTTTATTTGGGGCTTGCTCATGTTTCTTGCTCTATTGGACATGCTGGAAAGATCAGCATGCTTCTTGGGTTAAAACATTGTGTGTCTCATGGATGAGAACGCAGGTTTGAATTTCCCTTCAGAAATGGATTTAAGATCCAGGATCTGTGTATTCCTGCAAGCAAGAGAGTATTTCTGGTAAAACCAGGGAATTTGCGTCTCAAATGAATTTACACAGAACATAAACCCAACACGTTTCTCACAATAAACTAAAGAGCATTTTTAACATTAGCTGTGGTTTGTATCAGTTTCATAATCAGCGTTGAACTAGATATGATCTGTATGAGTAGGAAGCACAATTCTTTTATTTGTGGCTTGTTCATGTTTCTTGCTGTATTGGAGACACTGGAAAGAAGAGCATGCTTCTTTCGTTAAAACAGATTGTGTTTCATGAAGAGAACACTGGTCTGAATTTCCCTTCAGAAACGGAGTTAAACCACAGGATCTGTGTCTTCCTACAAGCAAGAGGTCATTTCTGGTAAACCCAGCGAATTTGCGGCTCAAATGAATTTACACAGTTCACGAACCCAACACGTTTCTCACTATTAACTAAAGAGCATTTATGTAAGAAGTGCTGTGGTTTGTATCAGTTTCATGTGCAGAATTGAACTAGATATGGTCCATATGAATAGGAAACACAGTTCTTTATATCTGGGCTTCTTCATGTTTCTTGCTGTATTGGAGTCTCTGGAAAGAAGAGCATGCTTCTTGCGTTAAAACAGATTGTGTTTCATTGAAGAGAACACTGGTCTGAATTTCCCTTCAGAAACAGCGTTAAACCACAGGATCTGTGTCTTCCTACAAGCAAGATGTCATTTCTGGTAAACCCAGTGAATTGGCGGCTCAAATGAATTTACACAGTTCACGAACCCAACGCGTTTCTCACTATTAACTAAAGAGCATTTATGTAAGAAGAGCTGTGGTTTGTATCAGACATGAGCAGAATGGAACTAGATATGGTCCGTATGGGTAGGAAACACAGTTCTTTATTTCTGGGCTTGCTCATGTTTCTTGCTGTATTGGAGACTCTGGAAAGAAGAGCATGCTTCATGCATTAAAACGGAGTGTGTTTCATGGATGAGAACACTGGACTGAATTTTCCTTCTAAAATGGATTTAAGATCCAGTTTCTGTTTCTTCCTACAAGCAAGAGAGCATTTATGGTAAAACCAGTGAATTTGCAGCCCAAATGAATTACACTGTTCACAAACTCAAAGCATTTCACACTATTAACTAAAGACCATATATTTAACAGGAGCTGTGGTTTAAATTAGCTTCATAAGCAGAGTTGAACTACATTTGAGCCCTATGAATAGGAAACACAGTTCTTTTATTTGGGGCTTGCTCATGTTTCTTCCTCTATTGGACATGCTGGAAAGATCAGCATGCTTCTTGCATTAAAACAGAGTGTGTTTCATGGATGAGAACACTGTACTTAATCTCCCTTCAGAAACTCAGTTAAACCACAGGATCTGTGTCTTCCTACAAGCAAGAGGTCATTCTGGTAAACCCAGGGAATTTTCGGCTCAAATGAATTTACAAGTTCACGAACCCAACGCGTTTCTCACTATTAACTGAAGAGCATTTATATAAGAAGAGCTGTGGTTTGTATCAGATTCATGAGCAGAATTGAACTAGATATGGTCCATATGAGTAGGAAACACAGTTCTTATTTTCTGGGCTTGCTCATGTTTCTTGCTGTATTGGAGACTCTGGAAAGAAGAGCATGCTTCTTGCTTTAAAACAGAATGTGTTTCATGGATGAGAACACTGGTCTGAATTTTCCTTCTGAAATTGATTAAAGATCCAGGATCTGTTTCTTTGTACAAGCAAGAGAGCATTTATGATAAAACCAGTGAATTTGCGGCTCAAAAGAATTTACACAGTTTACAAACCCAAAGCATTTCACACTGTTAATTAAAGAGCATTTATTTAACAGGAGCTGTGGTTTGTATCAGTTTTAAGAGCAGAGTTGAACTACATATGAGCCGTATGAGTAGGAAACACATTTCTTTTATTTGGGGCTTGCTCATGTTTCTTGCTCTATTGGAGATGTTGGAAAGATCAGTATGCTTCATGCATTAAAACAGAGTGTGTTTCATGGATGAGAACACTGGACTGAATCTCCCTTCAGAAACTCTTTTAAACCACAGGATCTTTGTCTTCCTACAAGCAACAGGTCATTTCTTATACCAAGGGAATTTTAGGCTCAAATGAGTTTACACAGTTCACGAATCCAACATGTTTCACAGTATTAACTACAGAGCGTTTATGTAAGAGGAGCTGTGGATTGTATCAACCTCATGAGCAGAGTTGAACTAGATATGTTCAGTATGAGTGGGACACACAGTTCTTTTTTTCTGGGCTTGCTCATTTTTCTTGCTGTATTGGAGACTGTGGAAAGAAGAGCATTCTTCTTGCGTTAAAACAGAGTATGTTTCATGGATGAGAACACATGTTTGAATTTCCTTCTTAAATGGATTTGAGATCCAGAATCTGTGTATTCCTACAAGCAAGGGAGCATTTATGTTAAAACCAGTGAATTTGCGGCTCAAATGAATTTACACAGATTACAAACCCAAAGCATTTCACACTATTAACTAAAGAGCATTTATGTAAGAAGTGCTGTGGTTCGTATCAGTTTCATGTGCAGAATTGAACTAGATATGGTCCGTATGAATAGGAAACACAGTTCTTTATATCTGGGCTTCTTCATGTTTCTTGCTGTATTGGAGACTCTGGAAAGAAGAGCATGCTTCTTGCGTTAAAACAGATTGTGTTTCATTGAAGAGAACGCTGGTCTGAATTTCCCTTCAGAAACGGAGTTAAACCACAGGATCTGTGTCTTCCTACAAGCAAGAGGTCATTTCTGGTAAAACCAGTGAATTGGCGGCTCAAATGAATTTACACAGTTCACGAACCCAACGCGTTCCTCACTATTAACTAAAGAGCATTTATGTAAGAAGAGCTGTGGTTTGTATCAGACATGAGCAGAATGGAACTAGATATGGTCCGTATGGGTAGGAAACACAGTTCTTTATTTCTGGGCTTGCTCATGTTTCTTGCTGTATTGGAGACTCTGGAAAGCAGGGCATGATTCGTGCATTAAAAAGGAGTGTGTTTCATGGATGAGAACACTGGTTTGAATTTCCTTTCAGAAATGTATTTAAGATCTAGGATCTGTGTATTCCTACAAGCAAGAGAGTATTTCTGGTAAAACCAGGGAATTTGCGTCTCAAATGAATTTACACAGAACATAAACCCAACACGTTTCTCACAATAAACTAAAGAGCATTTTTAACATTAGCTGTGGTTTGTATCAGTTTCATAATCAGCATTGAACTAGATATGATCTGTATGAGTAGGAGGCACAATTCTTTTATTCGTGGCTTGTTCATGTTTCTTGCTGTATTGGAGATACTGGAAAGAAGAGCATGCTTCTTTCGTTAAAACAGATTGTGTTTCATGAAGAGAACACTGGTCTGAATTTCCCTTCAGAAACAGAGTTAAACCACAGGATCTGTGTCTTCCTACAAGCAAGAGGTCATTTCTGGTAAACCCAGTGAATTTGGCGGCTCAATTGAATTTACACAGTTGTCGAACCCAACACGTTTCTCACTATTAACTAAAGATCATTTATGTAAGAAGAGCTGTGGTTTGTATCAGTTTCATGAGAAGAATTGAACTAGATATGGTCCGTATGAATAGGAAACACAGTTCTTTATATCTGGGCTTGTTCATGTTTCTTGCTGTATTGGAGACTCTGGAAAGAAGAGCATGCTTCTTGCATTAAAACAGAGTGTGTTTAATGGATGAGACGACTGGTCTGAATTTCCCTTCTAAAATGGATTTAAGATCCAGGATCTGTTTCTTCCTACAAGGAAGAGAGCATTTATGGTAAAACCAGTGAATTTGCGGCTCAAATTAATTTACACAGTTCACAACCCCAAAGCATTTCACACTATTAACTAAAGAGCATTTATTTAACAGGTGCTGTGGTTTGTATCAGCTTCATAAGCAGAGTTGAACTACATACTAACCGTATAGGTAGGAACCACAGTTCTTTTATTTGGGGCTTGCTCATGTTTCTTGCTCTATTGGACATGCTGGAAATATCAGCATGTTCTTGGGTTAAATCAGAGTGTGTTTCATGGATGAGAACACAGGTTTGAATTTCCTTTCAGAAATGGATTTAAGATCTAGGATCTGTGTATTCCTACAAGCAAGAGAGTATTTCTGGTAAAACCAGGGAATTTGCGTCTCAAATGAATTTACACAGAACATAAACCCAACATGTTTCTCACAATAAACTAAAGAGCATTTTTAACATTAGCTGTGGTTTGTATCAATTTCATAATCAGCGTTGAACTAGATATGATCTGTATGAGTATGAAGCACAATTCTTTTATTCGTGGCTTGTTCATGTTTCTTGCTGTATTGGAGACACTGGAAAGAAGAGCATGCTTCTTTCGTTAAAACAGATTGTGTTTCATGAAGAGAACACTGGTCTGAATTTCCCCTCAGAAACGGAGTTAAACCACAGGATCTGTGTCTTCCTACATGCAAGAGGTCATTTCTGGTAAACCCAGTGAATTTGGCGGCTCAAATGAATTTACACAGTTGTCGAACCCAACATGTTTCTCACTATTAACTAAAGTGCATTTAAGTAAGAATTGCTGCGGTTTGTATCAGTTTCATGTGCATAATTGAACTAGATATGGTCTGTATGAATAGGAAACACAGTTCTTTCTATCTGGGCTTGTTCATGTTTCTTGCTGTATTGGAGACTCTGGAAAGAAGAGCATGCTTCTTGCTTTAAAACAGAGTGTGTTTAATGCATGAGAACACTGGTCTGAATTTCCCTTCTAAAATGGATTTAAGACCCAGGATCTGTTTCTTCTTACAAGGAAGAGAGCATTTAGTGTAAAACCAGTGAATTTGCGGCTCCAATGAATTTACACAGTTCACAAACCCAAAGCATTTCACAGTATTAACTAAAGAGAATTTATTTAACAGGAGCTGTGCTTTGTATCAGCTTCATAAGCAGTGTTGAACTACATATGAGCCGTATAGGTAGGAATCACAGTTCTTTTATTTGTCGCTTACTCATTTTTCTTTCTCTATTGGAGACACTGGAAAGATGAGCATGCTTCTTGTGTTAAAACAGAGAGTGTTTCATGGATGAGAACACGGGTCTTAATCCCTTCAGAAACGGAGTTAAACTACAGGATCTGTGTCTTCCTACAAGGAAGAGGTCATTTCTGGTAAACCCTGTGAATTTGCAGCTCAAATGAATTTACACAGTTCAAGAATCCAACGTGTTTCTCACTGTTAACTAAAGAGCATTCATGTAAGAAGAGCTGTGGTTTGTATCAGGTTCATGAGCAGAATTGAACTAGATATGGTCCGTATGAATAGGAAACACAGTTCTTTATAGCTGGGCTTGCTCATGTTTCTTGCTGTATTGGAGACTCTGGAAAGAAGAGCATGCTTCTTGCATTAAAACAGAGTGTGTATCATGGCTGAGAACACTGATCTGAATATCCCTTCTAAAATGGATTTAAGATCCAGGATCTGTTTCTTCCTACAAGGAAGAGAGCATTTATGGTAAACCAGTGAATTTGCAGCTCAAATGAATTTACTCAGTTCAGAAACCCAAAGCATTTTACACTATTAACTAAAGAGGATTTATTTAACAGGAGCTGTGGTTTGTATCAGCTTCATAAGCAGAGTTGAGCTACATATGAGCTGTATGATTAGGAAACACAGTTCTTTTATTTGGGGCTTGCTCATGATTCTTGCTCTATTGGACATGCTGGAAAGACCAGCATGCTTCTTGTATTAAAACACAGGGTGTTTCAGGGATGAGAACACCGGTCTGAATTTCCCTTCAGAAACGGAGTTAAACCACAGGATCTGTGTCTTCCTTTAAGCAAGAGGTCATTTCTGGTAAACCCAGTGAATTTGGGGCTCAAATGAATTTACACAGTTCACGGACCCAACGCTTTTCTCAGTATTAACTAAAGAGAATTAATGTAAGAAGAGCTGTGGTTTGTATCAGATTCATGAGCAGAATTGAACTAGATATGGTCCGTATTAGTAGGAAACACAGTTCTTTATTTCTGGGCTTGCTCATGTTTCTTGCTGTATTGGAGAATCTGGAAAGAAGAGCATGCTTCGTGCATTAAAACAGAGAGTGTTTCATGGATGAGAACACTGGTCTGAATTTTCCTTCTAAAAAGGATTTAAGATCCAGGATCTGTTTCTTCCTACAAGCAAGAGAGCATTTATGGTAAAACCAGTGAATTTGCGGCTCAAATGAATTTACACAGTTTACAAACCAAAAGCATTTCACACTATTAACTAAAGAGCATTTATTTAACAAGAGCTGTGCTTTGTATCAGCTTCATGACCATAGTTGAACTACATATGAGCCGTATGAGTAGGAAACACGGTTCTTTTATTTGGGGCTTACTAATATTTCTTGCTCTATTGGAGATGCTGGAAAGATCAGCATGCTTCTTGCGTTAAAACAGCGTGTGTTTCATGGATGAGAACACTGGTTTGAATTTCCCTTCAGAAATGGGTTTCAAATCCAGGATCTGTGTATTCCTACAAGCAAGAGAGCATTTCTGGTAAAACCTGGGAATTTGTGTCTCAAATGAATTTACACAGAACACAAACCCAACGCTTTTCTCACTATAAACTAAAGAGCATTTATTTAACCTGAGCTGTGCTTTGTATCAGTTTCATAATCAGCATTGAACTAGACATGACCTGTATGAGTAGGAAGCACAGTTCTTTTATTCATGGCTTGCTCATATTTCTTGCTGTATTGGAGACACTGGAGAGAAGAGCATACTTCTTGCGTTAAAACAGATTGAGTTTAATGGAAGAGAACACTGGTCTGAATTTCCCTTCAGAAACGGCGTTAAACCACAGGATCTGTGTCTTCCTACAAGCAAGAGGTCATTTCTGGTAAACCCAGTGAATTTGCGGCTCAAATGAATTTACACAGTTCACGAACCCAACGCGTTTCTCAGTATTAACTAAAGAGCATTTATGTAAGAAGAGCTGTGGTTTTATCAGACATGAGCAGAATGGAACTAGATATGGTCCTTATGGGTAGGAAACACAGTTCTTTATTTCTGGGCTTGCTCATGTTTCTTGCTGTATTGGAGACACTGGAAAGAAGAGCATGCTTCGTGCATTAAAACGGAGTGTGTTTCATGGATGAGAACACTGGTCTGAATTTTCCTTCTAAAAAGGATTTAAGATCCAGGATCTGTTTCTTCCTACAAGCAAGAGAGCATTTATGGTAAAACCAGTGAATTTGCAGCTCAAATGAATTTACACCGTTCACAAACTCAAAGCATTTCACACTATTAACTAAAGAGCATTTATTTAACAGGAGCTGTGGTTTAAATCAGCTTCATAAGCAGAGTTGAACTACATATGTGCCGTATGAATAGGAAACACAGTTCTTTTATTTGGGGCTTGCTCATTTTTCTTGTTCTATTGGACATGCTGGAAAGATCAGCATGCTTCTTGCGTTAAAACAGAGTGTGTTTCATGGATGAGAACACTGGACTTAATCTCCCTTCAGAAACTCAGTTAAACCACAGGTTCTGTGTCTTCCTAAAGGCAAGAGGTCAGTTCTTGTACCCAGGGAATTTTCGGCTCAAATGAGTTTACACAGTTCACAAACCCAACGCGTTTCACACTATTAACTAAAGAGCGTTTATGTAAGAGGAGATGTGGTTTGTATCAGCTTCATGAGGAGAGTTGAACTAGATATGGTCAGTATTAGTGGGACACACATTTCTTTTTTTCTGGGCTTGCTCATGTTTCTTGCTGTATTGGAGACTGTGGAAAGAAGAGCATTCTTCTTGCGTTAAACAGAGTGTGTTTCATGGATGAGAACACATGTTTGAATTTCCCTTCTGAAATGGATTTACGATCCAGGATCTGTGTATTCCTACAAGCAAGAGAGCATTTCTGGTCAAACCAGTGAATTTGTTGCTCAAATGAATTTACACAGAACCAAAACCCAAAGCATTTCACACTATTAACTAAAGAGCATTTATTTAGCAGGAGCTATGGTTTGTATCAGTTTCATAAGCAGAGTTGAACTACATATGAGCCGTATGAATAGGAAACACAGTTCTTTTATTTGGGGCTTGCTCATGATTCTTGCTCTATTGGAGAAGCTGGAAAGATCAGCATGCTTCTTGAGTTAAAACACAGGGTGTTTCAGGATAAGAACACCGGTCTGAATTTCCCTTCAGAAACGGAGTTAAACCACAGGATCTGTGTCTTCCTACAAGCAAGAGGTCATTTCTGAAACCCAGTGGATTGGCGGCTCTAATGAATTTACACAGTTCACGAACCCAACGAGTTTCTCACTATTAACTAAAGAGCATTTATGTAAGAAGAGCTGTGGTTGTCTCAGCTTCATGTGCAGAGTTGAACTAGATATGGTTCATATGATGGGAAACACAGTTCTTTTTTTCTGGGCTTGCTCATGTTTCTTGCTCTTTTGGAGACTCTGGAATGAGGAGCATGTTTCTTGCGTTAAAACAGAGTGTGTTTTTTGGATGAGAACACTGGTCTGAATTTTCCTTCTGAAATGGATTTAAGATCCAGGATCTGTGTATTCCTACAAGCAAGGGAGCATTTCTGGTAAAAGCAGTGATTTTGCTTCTCAAATGAATTTAAACAGAACACAAACCCAACGCGTTTCACACTATAAACTAAAGAGCATTTATTTAACATGAGCTTTGGTTTTTATCCGTTTCATAATCAGCATTGAACTAGATATGATCTGTATGAGTAGGAAGCACAGTTCTTTTATTCGTGGCTTACTCATGTTTCTTGCTGCATTGGAGACTCTGGAAAGAAGAGCATGCTTCTTGCGTTAAAACAGAGTGTGTTTCATGGATGAGAACACTGGTCTGAATTTTCATTCTGAAATGGATTTAAGATCCAGGATCTGTTTCTTCCTACAAGCAAGAGAGCATTTATGGTAAAACCAGTGATTTTGCGGCTAAAATGAATTTACACAGTTTACAAACCCAAAGCATTTCACACTATTAACTAAAGAGCATTTATTTAAGAGGAGCTGTCATTTGTATCAGCATCATGAGCAGAGTTGAACTACATTTGAGCCGTATGAGTAGGAAACACACTTCTTTTATTTGGGGCTTGCTCATGTTTCTTGCTCTATTGGAGATCCTGGAAAGATCAGCATGCTTCTTGTGTTAAAACACAGTGTATTTCATGGATGAGAACACAGGTTTTAATTTCCCTTCGGAAATGGATTTAAGATCCAGGATCTGTGTATTCCTACAAGCAAGAGATCATTTCTGGTAAAACCAGTGAATTTACGAATCAAATGAATTTACACAGAACAAAATCCCAATGAGATTCTCCCTATGAACTAAAGAGCATTTATTTAACATGAGCTGTGGTTTGTATCAGTTTCATAATAAGTGTTGCACTAGATATGATCTGTATGAGTAGGAAGTACATTTCTTTTATTCGTGGCTTGCTCATGTTTCCTTCTGTATTGGAGACACTGCAAAGTACAGCATGCTTCTTGCTTTAAAACAGATTGTGTTTCATGGAAGAGAACACTGGTCTGAATTTCCCTTCAGAACAGAGTTAAACCACAGGATCTGTGTCTTCCTACAAGCAAGAGAGCATTTATGGTAAAACCAGTGAATTTGCGGCTCAAATGAATTTACACAGTTTAAAAACCCAAAGCATTTCACACTATTAACTAAAGAGCATTTATTTAAGAGGAGCTGTCGTTTGTATCAGCTTCATGAGCAGAGTTTAACTACATATGAGCCGTATGAGTAGGAAACACGGTTCTTTTATTTGTGGCTTGCTCATGTTTCTTGTTCTATTGGACATTCTGGAAAGATCGGCATGCTTCTTGTGCTAAAACACAGGGTGTTTCAGGGATGAGAACAACCGTCTGAATTTCCCCTAAGAAACGGAGTTAAACCACAGGATCTGTGTCTTCCTTTAAGCAAGAGGTCATTTCTGGTAAACCCAGTGAATTTGCGCCTCAAATGAATTTACACAGTTCACCAAACCAACGCGATTCTCACTATTAACTAAAGAGCGTTTAGGTAAGAGGAGCTGTGGTTTGTATCAGCTTCATGAGCATAGTTGATCTAGATATGGTCCGTATGATGGGAAACACAGTTCTTTTTTTTGGGCTTGCTCATATTACTTGCTGTATTGGAGACTCTGGAAAGAAGAGCATGCTTTTTGCATTAAAACAGAGTGTTTCATGGATGAGAACACTGATCTGTGTTTCCCTTCTGAAATGGATTTAAGATCCAGGATCTATTTCTTCCTACAAGCAAGAGAGCATTTACGGTAAAATGAGTGAATTTGCGGCTCAATGAATTTACACAGTTCACAAACCCAAAGCATTTCACACTATTAACTAAAGAGCATTTATTTAACAGGAGGTGTGGTTTGTATCAGCTTCCTGAGCAGAGTTGAACTACATATGAGCCGTATGAGTCGGAAACACGGTTCTTTTATTTGGGGCATGCTCATGTTTCTTGCTCTATTGGAGATGCTGGAAAGATCAGCATGCTTGTTGCGTTAAAACAGAGTGTGTTTCATGGATGAGAACACAGGTTTAAATTTCCCTTCCGAAATGGATGTAAGAAACAGGATCTGTGTATTCCTACAAGCAAGAGAGCATTTCTGGTAAAACCAGTGAATTTTCGTCTCAAATGAATTTACACAGAACACAATCCAACGCGTTTCTCACTATTAACTATAGAGAATTTATGTAAGAAGAGCTGTGGTTTGTATCAGTTTCATAATAAGCGTTGCACTAGATATGATCTGTATGAGTAGGAAGTACAGTTCTTTTATTTGTGGCTTGCTCATGTTTCCATCTCTATTGGAGACACTGCAAAGTAGAGCATGCTTCTTGCTTTAAAACAGATTGTGTTTCATGGAAGAGAACACTGGTCTGAATTTCCCTTCATAACGGAGTTAAACCACAGGATCTGTGTCTTCCTACAAGCAAGAGAGCATTTATGGTAAAACCAGTGAATTTGTGGCTCAAATGAATTTACACAGTTTAAAAACCCAAAGCATTTCACACTATTAACTAAAGAGCATTTATTTAAGAGGAGCTGTCATTTGTAACAGCTTCATGAGCAGAGTTGAACTACATATGAGCCGTATGAGTAGGAAACACGGTTCTTTTATTTGGGGCTTGCTCATGTTTCTTGCTCTATTGGACATGCTGGAAAGATCGGCATGCTTCTTGTGTTAAAACACAGGGTTTTTCAGGGATGAGAACAACCGTCTGAATTTCCCTTCAGAAACGGAGTTAAGCCACAGGATCTGTGTCTTCCTACAAGCAAGAGGTCATTTCTGGTAAACCCAGTGATTTTGCGGCTCAAATGAATTTACACAGTTCAAGAACCCAACACGTTTCTCACTATTAACTAAAGAGCATTTATGTAAGAAGTGCTGTGGTTTGTATCAGTTTCATGTGCAGAATTGAACTAGATATGGTCCGTATGAATAGGAAACACAGTTCTTTATATCTGGGCTTGTTCATGTTTCTTGCGGTATTGGAGACTCTGGAAAAAAGAGCATGCTTCTTGCATTAAAACAGAGTGTTTCATGGATGAGAACACTGGTCTGAATTTCCCTTCTAAAATGCATTTAAGACCCAGGATCTGTTTCTTCTTACAAGGAAGAGAGCATTTAGGGTAAATCCAGTGAATTTGCGGCTCAAATGAATTTACACAGTTCACAAACCCAAAGCATTTCACAGTATTAACTAAAGAGCATTTATTTAACAGGAGCTGTGGTTTGTATCAGCTTCATAAGAAGTGTTGAACTACATATGAGCCGTATAGGTAGGAATCACAGTTCTTTTATTTGTTGCTTGCTCATGTTTCTTTCTCTATTTGAGACGCTGGAAAGATGAGCATGCTTCTTGCATTAAAACAGAGAGTGTTTCATGGATGAGAACACTGGACTGAATCTCCCTTCAGAAACTCAGTTAAACCACAGGATCTGTGTCTTCCTACAAGCAAGAGGTCATTTCTGGTAAACCCAGTGAATTGGAGGCTCAAATGAATTTACACAGTTCACGAACCCAATGCGTTTCTCACTATTAACTAAAGAGCATTTATGTAAGAAGAGCTGTGGTTTGTATCAGTTTCTTGCGCAGAATTGAACTAGATATGGTCTGTATGAGTAGGAAACACAGTTCTTACTTTCTGGGCTTGCTCATGTTTCTTGCTGTATTGGAGACTCTGGAAAGAAGAGCATGCTTCTGGCGTTAAAACAGACTGTGTTTCATGGATGAGAACACAGGTTTGTATTTCCCTTCTGAAATGGATTTAAGATCCAGGATATGTGTATTCCTACAATTAAGAGATCATTTCTAGTATCACCAGTGTATTTGTCTCTCAAATGAATTTACACAGTTTACAAACCCAAAGAATTTCACACTATTAACTAAAGAGCATTTATTTAACAGGAGCTGTGGTTTGTATCAGTTTCATGAGCAGATTTGAACTATATATGAGCCGTATGTGTAGGAAACACAGTTCTTTTTTTGGGGGCTTGCTCATGTTTCTTGCTCTTTTGGAGATGCTGGAAAGATCAGCATCCTTCTTGTGTTAAAACACAGGGTGTTTCAGGGATGAGAACACCGTTCTGAATGTCCCTTGAGAAATGGAGTTAAACCACAGGATCTGTGTCTTCCTACAAGCAAGAGGTCATTTCTGGTAAACCCAGTGAATTGGCGGCTCAAATGAATTTACACAGTTCACGAACCCAACGCGTTTCTCACCATTAACTAAAGAGCATTTATGTAAGAAGAGCTGTGGTTTGTATCAGATTCATGAGACGAATTGAACTAGATATGGTCCATATGACTAGGAAACACAGTTCTTTTTTTCTGGGCTTGCTCATGTTTCTTGCTGTATTGGAGACTCTGGAAAGAAGAGCATGCTTCTTGCTTTAAAACAGAGTGTGTTTCATGGATGAGAACACTGGACTTAATTTCCCTTCTGAAATGGATTTAAGATCCAGGATCTGTTTCTTGCTACAAGCAAGATAGCATTTATGGTAAAACCAGTGATTTTGCAGCTCAAATGAATTTACACAGTTCACAAACCCAAAGCATTTCACACTATTAACTAAAGAACATTTATTTAACAGGAGCTGTGGTTTGTATCAGTTTCATGAGCAGAGTTGAACTAGATATGAGCCATATGAGTAGGAAACACAGTTCTTTTATTTGTGACTTGCTCATGTTTCTTGCTCTATTGGAGATGCTGGAAAGATGAGCATGCTTCCTGCGTTAAAACAGAGTGTATTTCAAGGATGAGAACACTGGTCTGAATTTCCCTTCATAAACTCAGTTAAACCACACGATCTGTGTCTTCCTACAAGCAAGAGGATATTTGTTGTACCCAGGGAATTTTCGGCTCAAATGAGTTTACACAGTTCACGAACCCAACGCCTTTCACACTATTAACTAAAGAGCGTTTGTGTAAGAGGAGCTGTGGTTTGTATCAGCTTCATGAGCAGAGTTGAACTAGATATGGTCAGTAAGAGTTGGAAACACAGTTCTTTTTTTCTGGCCTTGCTCATGTTTCTTGCTGTATTAGAGACTGTGGAAAGAAGAGCATGCTTCTTGCGTTAAAACAGAGTGTGTTTCATGGATGAGAACACTGGTCTGAATTTTCCTTCTGAAATGGATTTAAGATCCAGGATCTGTTTCTTCCTACAAACAAGAGAGCATTTATGGTAAAACCAGTGAATTTGCAGATCAAATGGATTTACACAGTTTACTAAACCAAAGCATTTCACACTATTAACTAAAGAGCATTTATTTAACAGGAGCTGTGGTTTATATTAGTTTCATAAGCAGAGTTGAACTACATATGAGCCGTATGAATAGGAAACACAGATCTTTTATATGGGGCTTACTCATGTTTCTTGATCTATTGGAGATGCTGGAAAGATCAGCATGCTTCTTGCGTTAAAACAGAGTATGTTTCATGGATGAGAACACTGGACTGAATCTCCCTTCAGAAACTCAGTAAATACACAGGATCTGTGTCTTCCTACAACCAAGAGGATATTTCTTGTACCCAGGGAATTTTCCGCTCAAATGAGTTTACACAGGTCATGAACCCAATGGTTTTCACACTATTAACTAAAGAGCGTATATGTAAGAAGAGCTGTGGTTTGTATCAGATTCATGAGCAGAATTGAACTAGATAAGGTCCGTATGAGTTGGAAACACTGTTCTTTTTCTGGGTTTGCTCATGTTTCTTCCTGTATTGGAGACTCTGGAAAGAAGAGCATGCTTCTTGCGATAAAACAGAGTGTGTTTCATGGATGAGAACACAGGTTTGTATTTCCCTTCTGTAATGGATTTAACATCCAGGATCTGTGTATTCCTACAAGCAAGAGAGCATTTTTGGTAATACCAGTGAATTTCTGTCTCAAATGAATTTACACAGTACACAAACCCAAAGCATTTCGCACTATTAACTAAAGAGCATTTATTTAACAGGAGCTGTGGTTTGTATCAGTTTCATAACCAGAGTTGAACTACATATGAACCGTATAGGTTGGAAACACAGTTCTTTTATTTGGGGCTTGCTCATGTTTCTTGCTCTATTGGACATGCTGGAAAGATCAGCATGCTTCTTGTGTTAAAACACAGGGTGTTTCAGGAATGAGAACACCGATCTGAATTTCCGTTCCAAAATGGAGTTAAACCACAGGATGTGTGTCTTCCTACAAGCAAGAAGTCATTTCTGGTAAACCCAGTGAATTGGCGGCTCAAATGAATTTACACAGTTCACGAACCCAATGCGTTTCTCACTATTAACTAAAGAGCATTTATGTAAGAAGAGCTGTGGTTTGTATCAGTTTCAAAAGCATAGTTGAACTACATATGAGCCGTAAGAGTAGGAAGCACAGTTCTTTTATTTGGAGATTGCTCATGTTTCTTGCTCTATTGGAGAGGCTAGAAAGATCAGCATGCTTCTTGCGTTAAAACAGAGTGTGTTTCATGGATGAGAACACTGGAATGAATCTCCCTTCAGAAGCTCAGTTAAACCACAGGATCTGTGTCTTCCTATAAGCAAGAGGTCATTTCTGGTACCCAGGGAATTTTCGGCTCAAATGAGTTTACAAAGTTCACGAACCCAACTCGTTTCACAATATTAACTAAAGAGCGTTTATGTAAGAGGAGCTGTGGTTTGTATCAGCTTCATAAGCAGTGTTGAACTAGATATGGTCAGTATGAGTGGGAAACACAGTTCTTTTTTTCTGGGCTTGCTCATGTTTCTTGCTCTATTGGAGATGCTGGAAAGATCAGCATGCTTCTTGTGTTAAAACACAGGGTGTTTCATGGATGAGAACACCGGTCTGAATTTCCCTTCAGAAACGGAGTTAAACCACAGGATCTGTGTCTTCCTACAAGCAAGAGGTCATTTCTGGTAAACCCAGTGAATTGGAGGCTCAAATGAATTTACACAGTTCACGAACCCAATGCGTTTCTCACTATTAACTAAAGAGCATTTATGTAAGAAGAGCTGTGGTTTGTATCAGTTTCATGAGCAGAATTGAACTAGATATGGTCTGTATGAGTAGGAAACACAGTTCTTACTTTCTGTGCTTGCTCATGTTTCTTGCTGTATTGGAGACTCTGGAAAGAAGAGCATGCTTCTGGCGTTAAAACAGACTGTGTTTCATGGATGAGAACACAGGTTTGTATTTCCCTTCTGAAATGGATTTAAGATCCAGGATATGTGTATTCCTACAATTAAGAGATCATTTCTAGTATCACCAGTGTATTTGTCTCTCAAATGAATTTACACAGTTTACAAACCCAAAGAATTTCACACTATTAACTAAAGAGCATTTATTTAACAGGAGCTGTGGTTTGTATCAGTTTCATAAGCAGAGTTGAACTATATATGAGCCGTATGTGTAGGAAACACAGTTCTTTTTTTGGGGGCTTGCTCATGTTTCTTGCTCTTTTGGAGATGCTGGAAAGATCAGCATCCTTCTTGTGTTAAAACACAGGGTGTTTCAGGGATGAGAACACCGTTCTGAATGTCCCTTGAGAAATGGAGTTAAACCACAGGATCTGTGTCTTCCTACAAGCAAGAGGTCATTTCTGGTAAACCCAGTGAATTGGCGGCTCAAATGAATTTACACAGTTCACGAACCCAACGCGTTTCTCACCATTAACTAAAGAGCATTTATGTAAGAAGAGCTGTGGTTTGTATCAGATTCATGAGCAGAATTTTACTGGATATGGTCCGTATGAGTAGGAAACACAGTTCTTATTTTCTGGGCTTGCTCATGTTTCTTGCTGTATTGGAGACTCTGGAAAGAAGAGATTGCTTCTTGCGTTACAACAGAGTGTGCTTCATGGATGAGAACACTGGTCTGAATTTTCCTTCTGAAATGGATTTAAGTTCCAGGATCTGTTTCTCCCTACAAGCAAGAGAGCATTTATGGTAAAACCAGTGAATTTGCGGCTCAAATGAATTTACACAGTTTACAAACCCAAAGCATTTCACACTATTAACTAAAGAGCCATAATTTAATAGGAGCTGTGGTTTATATCAGTTTCATAAGCAGAGTTGAACTAGACATGAGCCGTATGAGTAGGAAACACAGATCTTTTATTTGGGGCTTGCTCATGTTTCTTGCTCTATTGGATATGCTGGAAAGATCAGCATGCTTCTTTCGTTAAAACAGAGTGTGTTTCATGGATGAGAAGACTCGACTGAATCTCCCTTCAGAAACTCAGTTAAACCACAGGATCTGTGTCTTCCTACAAGCAAGAGGTCATTTCTGGTAAACCCAGTGAATTGGCGGCTCAAATGAATTTACACAGTTCACGAACCCAACGCGTTTCTCACCATTAACTAAAGAGCATTTATGTAAGAAGAGCTGTGGTTTGTATCAGATTCATGAGACGAATTGAACTAGATATGGTCCATATGACTAGGAAACACAGTTCTTTTTTTCTGGGCTTGCTCATGTTTCTTGCTGTATTGGAGACTCTGGAAAGAAGAGCATGCTTCTTGCTTTAAAACAGAGTGTGTTTCATGGATGAGAACACTGGTCTTAATTTCCCTTCTGAAATGGATTTAAGATCCAGGATCTGTTTCTTGCTACAAGCAAGATAGCATTTATGGTAAAACCAGTGATTTTGCAGCTCAAATGAATTTACACAGTTCACAAACCCAAAGCATTTCACACTATTAACTAAAGAACATTTATTTAACAGGAGCTGTGGTTTGTATCAGTTTCATGAGCAGAGTTGAACTAGATATGAGCCATATGAGTAGGAAACACAGTTCTTTTATTTGTGACTTGCTCATGTTTCTTGCTCTATTGGAGATGCTGGAATGAAGAGGTTTTTCTTGCGTTAAAAGAGAATTTGTTTCATGGATGAGAACACTGGTCTGAATTTCCCTTCAGAAACTGAGTTGAACCCTAGGATCTGTGTCTTCCTACAAGCAAGTGTTCATTTCTGGTAAACCCAGTGAATTTTGAGCTCAAATGATTTTACACAGTTCAAGAACCCAATGCAATTCTCACTATTAACTAAAGAGCATTTATATAAGAGGAGCTGTGGTTTGTATCAGTTTTATAAGCAGAGTTGAACTACATATGGTCTGTATGAGTAAGAAACCCAGTTCTTTTTTTTGGGCATGCTCATGGTTCTTGCTGTATTGGAGACGCTTGAAAGAAGAGGATGATTCTTGCGTTAAAACAGCATGTGTTTCATGGATGAGATCACTGGACTGAATTTCCCTTCATACACGGAGTTAAACCCCAGGATCTGTGTCATCCTACAAGCAAGTGTTCATTTCTGGTAAACCCAGTGATTTGGGGGCTCAAATGATTTTACACAGTCCACGAAAACAACACGATTCTCACTACTAACTAAAGAACATTTATGTAAGAGGAGCTGTGGTTTGTATCGGTTTCATAAGAAAAGTTGAAATACATATGGTCCGTATGAGTAGGAAACACAGTTCTTTTTTTCTGTGCCGGTTTATATTTCTTGCTGAATTAGAGACACTGGAAAGAAGAGCATGCTTCTTGCATTAAAACGTAGTGTTGTTCATGAATGACAACACTGGTCTGAATTTCCCTTGGAAAACGGAGTTCAACCCCAGGATCTGTGTCATCCTACAGCAAAGAGTTCATTTCTGGTAAACCAAGTGAATTTTGGGCTCAAATGATTTGACATAGTTCACGAAACCAACGGTTTTCTCACTATTCACTAAAGAGAATTTACATAAGAGGAGCTGTAGTTTGTATCAGTTTCATAAGCAGAATTGAACTACATATGGTCTGTATGAGTAAGAAACCCAGTTACTTCTTTCTGGGCAGGCTCATATTTATTGCTGTATTAGAGACACTGGAAAGAAGAGCATGCTTCTTCAGTTCAAAAGATGTGTGTTTCATGAATGAGAACACTGGTATGAATTTACCTTGAGAAAAGGAGTTAAACCACAGGATCTGTGTCTTCCTACAAGAAAGAGTTCATTTCTGGTAAACCAAGTGAATTTTGGACTCAAATGATTTCACACAGATCAAGAACCCAACTCAATTCTCACTATTACCTAAAGAGCTTTTATGTAAGAGGAGTTGTGGTTTGTATCAGTTTCATAAGCAGAATTGAACTACATATGGTCCATACAAGAAGGAAACCCAGTTCTTTTTTTCTGGCATGCTCATGGTTCTTGCTGTATTGGAGACGCTCGAAAGAAGGGTATGATTCTTGGGTTAAAACAGCATGTGTTTCATGAATGAGAACACTGGTTGAATTCCCCTTCAAAAACGGAGTTAAACCCCAGGATCTGTGTCTTCCTACAAGCAAGAGTTCATTTCTGGTAAATCCAGTGAATTTTTTGATCAAATGATTTTACACAGTTCATGAACCCAACGCGATTCTCACTATTAACTAAAGAGAATTTACATAAGAGGAGCTGTGGTTTGTATCAGTTTCATAAGCAGATTTGAACTAATTATGGTCTGTATGAGTAGGAAACACAGTTTTTTTTTTCTTTGGCATGCTCATGGTTCTTGCTGTATTAGAGACGCTGGAAAGAAGAGGATGCTTCTTGTGTAAAAACAGCATCTGTTTCATGGATGAGAATACTGGTATGAATTTCCCTTCAGAAATGGAGTTAAACCCCAGAATCTCTGACTTCCTACAAGAAAGAGTTCATTTCTGGTAAACCAATTGAATTTTGGGCTCAAATGATATTACACAGTTCAAGAACCAAACTCAATTCTCACTATTAACTAAAGAACTTTTATGTAAGAGGAGCCGTGGTTTGTATCAGTTTCATAAGCAGAGTTGGACTACATATGGTCCACATGAGTAGGAAACCCAGTTCTTTTTTTCTGGGCATTCTCATGGTTCTTGCTGTATTGGAGATGCTGGAAAGAAGAGGATGCTTCTTGCGTTAAAACACCATGTGTTTCATGGATGAGACACTGGTCTTTATTGCCCTTCAGAAACGGAGTTAAACCCCAGGATCTGTGTCTTCCTACAAGCAAGAGTTGATTTCTGGTAAACCCAGTGAATTTTAGGCTCAAATGATTTTACACAATTCACGAAACCAACATGATTCTCCCTATTAACTTAAGAACATTTATGTAAGATTAACTGTGGTTTGTATAGGTTTCATAAGCAGAGTTGAACTACATATGATTCGTTTGAGTAGGAAACACAGTTGTTTTTGTCTGGACAGGATCCTATTTCTTGCTGTATTAGAGACACTGGAAAGAAGAGCATGCATCTTGCGTTAAAAAGTAGTGTGTTTCATGAATGATACACTGGTATGAATTTCCATTCAGAAACGGAGTTAAACCTCAAGATCTGTGTCTTCCTACAAGAAAGAGGTAATTTCTGGTAAACCAAGTGAATTTTGGGCTCAAATGATTTTATACAGTTCAAGAACCCAACTCAATTCTCAGTATTAACTAAACAGCTTTAATGTAAGAGGAGCTGTGGTTTGTATCAGTTTCATAAGCAGAGTTGAACTACTTATGGTCCCTATGAGTAGGAAACCCAGTTATTTTTTTCTGTGCATGATTATGGTTCTTGCTGTATTGGAGATGCTGGAAAGAAGAGGAAGATTCTTGTGTTAAAAGAGCATGTGTTTCATGGATGAAAACACTGGTCTGAATTTCCCTTCAGAAACGGAGTTATACCCCTGGATCTGTGTCTTCCTACAAGAAAGAGTTCATTTCTGGTAAACCAAGTGATTTTTGGGCTCAAATGATTTTACCCATTTTAAGAACCCAACACAATTCTCACTAATAACTAAAGAGCATTTGTGTAAGAGGAGTTGTGGTTTGTATCAGTTTCATAAGCAGAGTTGAACTACACAAGGTCCATATGAGTAGGAAACAAAGTTCTATTTTTCTGGGCATACTCATGGTTCTTGATGTATTAGAGATTCTGGAAAGAAGAGCATGCCTCTTCCGTTAAAACAGAGTGTGATTCATGGATGAGAACTCTGGTCGAAATTTCCCTTCAAAAACGGAGTTAAAGCCCAGGATCTGTGTCTTCCTTCAAGCAAGAGTTCATTTCTGTTAAACACAGTGAATTTTGAGCTCAAATGATTTTCCACGGTTCAAGAACCCAACACAATTCTCACTATTAACTAAAGAGCATTTACATACGAAAAACAGTGGTTTCTATCACTTTCATAAGCAGAGTTGAACTACATATGGTCTGTATGAGAAAGAAACCCAGGTCTTTTTTTCTGGCCATGCTCATTTTTCTTGCTGTATTGGAGATGCTGGAAAGAAGAGGATGGTTCTTGCGTTAAAACATGATGTGTTTCATGGATGAGAACACTGGACTGTATTGCCCTTCAGAAACGGAGTTATACCCCAGGATCTGTGTCTCCCTACAAGCAAGAGTTCATTTCTGGTAAACCCAGTGAATTTTGGGCTCAAATGATTTTACACAGTTCACGAAACCAACATAATTCTCACTATTAACTAAAGAATATTTATGTAAGAGGAGCTGTGGTTTGTATGGGTTTCATAAGCAGAGTTGAACTGCATATGATCCATTTGAGTAGGAAACACAGTTCTTTTTGTCTGGGCAGTCTCACATTTCTTGCTGTATTAGAGAAACTGGAAAGAACAGTATGCTTCTTGCGTTAAAAAGTAGTGTGTCTCATGAATGAGAACACTGGTATGAAATTCCCTCCAGAAATGGAGTTAAACCCCAGGATCTCTGTCTTCCTACAAGAAAGCGTTCATTTCTGGTAAACCAAGTGAATTTTGGGCTCAAAAGATTTTACACAGTTCAAGAACCCAACGCAATTCTCACTATTAACTAAAGAGCATTTATGTAAGTGGAGCTGTGGTTTGTATCAGTTTCATAAGCAGAGTTGAACTACAAATGGTCCGTATGAGTAGGAAACCCAGTTCAATTTTTTCGGGGCATGCACATGGTTCTTGCTGGATTGGAGACTCTGGAAAGAAGAGGATGCTTCTTGCGTTAAACAGCATGTGTTTCATGGATGAGAACACTGTTCTGAATTTCCCTTCAGAAACAGAGTTAAACCCCAGGATCTGTGTCTTCCTACAAGTAAGAGTTCATTTCTGGTAAACCCTCTGAATTTTGAGCTCAAATGATTTTACACAGTTCAGGAACCCAACACAATTCTCACTATTAACTAAAGAATATTTATGTAAGAGGAGCTGTGGTTTCTATGGGTTTCATAAGCAGAGTTGAACTGCATATGATCCATTTGAGTAGGAAACACAATTCTTTTTTTCAAGGCAGGCTCATATTTCTTGCTGTAGTGGAGACGCTGGAAAGAAGAGGATGATTCTTTTATTAAAACAGCATGAGTTTTATGGATGAGAACACTGGTCTGAATTTCCCTTCAGAAACGGAATTAAACCCCAGGATCAGTGTCTTCCTAAAAGCAACAGTTCATTTCAGATAAACAATGTGAATTTTGGGCTCAAAATATTTTACACAGTTCACGAACCCGATGCGATTCTGACTATTAACTAAAGAGAATTTACATAAGAAGAACTGTGGTTTGTATCAGTTTCATAAACAGAGTTGAAATAATTATGGTCTGTATGTGTCAGAAACACAGTTCTTTTTTTCTGTGCATTCTCATGGTTCTTGCAGTATTGGAGAAGCTGGAAAGAAGAGGATGCTTCTTGCGTTAAAACAGCATGTGTTTCTTGGATGAGAACACTGGTCTTAATTTCCCTTCTGATACGGAGTTCAACCCCAGGATCTGTGTCTTCCTACAACAAAGAGTTCATTTCTGGTAAAGCAAGTGAATTTTGGGATCAAAAGACTTTACACAGTTCAAGAACCCAACACAATTCTCACTATTAACTGAAGAGATTTTATGTAAGAGGAGCTGTGGTTTGTATCAGTTTCATAAGCAGAGTTGAACTACATATGGTCCATATGAGTAGGAAACCCAGTTTTTTTTTTTTTTTCGGGTCATGCTCATGGTTCTTGCTGTATTGTACACGCTTTAAAGAAGAGGATGATTCTTGCGTTAAAACAGCATGTGTTCCATGGATGAGAACACTGCTCTGTATTGCCCTTCAGAAACGGAGTTAAATCCCAGGATCAGTGTCTTCCTAAAAGCAACAGTTCATTTCAGATAATAAATGTGAATTTTGGGCTCAATAGATTTTACACAGTTCACAAACCCAACACGATTCTCATTATTAACTAAAGAGAATTTACATAAGAGGAACTTTGGTTTGTATCAGTTTCATAAACAGAGTTGAAATAATTATGGTCTCTATGTGTCGGAATCCCAGTTCTTTTTTTCTGGGTATGCTCATGGTTCTTGCTGTATTGGAGACGCTGGAAAGAAGAGGATGATTCTGCGTTAAAACAGCATGTGTTTCATGGATGAGGACACTGGTCTGAATTTCCCTGCAGAAAAGGAGTTAAACCCCAGGATCTGTTCTTCCTACAAGAAAGAGTTCGTTTCTGGTAAACCAAGTGAATTTTGGGCTCAAATGATTTTACACAGTTCATGAAACCAACATGATTCTCCCTATTAACTAAAGAACATTTATGTAAGTGGAGCTGTGGATTGTATCTGGTTCATAAGCGGAGTTGAAGTAATTATGGTCTGTATGAGAAGGAAACACAGTCCTTTTTTTCTGGGCAGGCTCATATTTCTTGGTGTATTAGATATACTGGAAAGTATTGCAATCTTCTTGGTTAAAAACAGCATGTGTTTCATGGATGAGAACACTGGTCTGAATTTCCCTTCAGAAACGGAGATAAACCCCAGGATCTGTGTCTTCCTACAAGCAAGAGTTCATTTCTGGTAAACCCTTTGAATTTTGAGCTCAAATGATTTTACACAGTTCAGGAACCCAACACAATTCTCACTATTAACTAAAGAATATTTATGTAAGAGGAGCTGTGGTTTGTATGGGTTTCATAAGCAGAGTTGAACTGCATATGATCCATTTGAGTAGGAAACACAATTCTTTTTTTCAAGGCAGGCTCATATTACTTGCTGTAGTGGAGACGCTGGAAAGAAGAGGATGCTTCTTGCGTTAAAACAGCATGTGTTTCATGGATGAAAACACTGGTCTGAATTTCCCTTCAGAAACGGAGTTATACCCCTGGATCTGTGTCTTCCTACAAGAAAGAGTTCATTTCTGGTAAATCAAGTGATTTTTGGGCTCAAATGATTTTACCCATTTCAAGAACCCAACACAATTCTCACTAATAACTAAAGAGCATTTGTGTAAGAGGAGTTGTGGTTTGTATCAGTTTCATAAGCAGAGTTGAACTACATAAGGTCCATATGAGTAGGAAACAAAGTTCTATTTTTCTGGGCATACTCATGGTTCTTGATGTATTGGAGATTCTGGAAAGAAGAGCATGCCTCTTCCGTTAAAACAGAGTGTGTTTCATGGATGAGAACTCTGGTCGAAATTTCCCTTCAAAAACGGAGTTAAAGCCCAGGATCTGTGTCTTCCTTCAAGCAAGATTTCATTTCTGTTAAACACAGTGAATTTTGAGCTCAAATGATTTTCCACGGTTCAAGAACCCAACACAATTCTCACTATTAACTAAAGAGCATTTACGTACGAAAAACAGTGGTTCGTATCAGTTTCATAAGCAGAGTTGAACTACATATGGTCTGTATGAGAAAGAAACCCAGGTCTTTTTTTCTGGCCATGCTCATTTTTCTTGCTGTATTGGAGATGCTGGAAAGAAGAGGATGGTTCTTGCGTTAAAACATGATGTGTTTCATGGATGAGAACACTGGACTGTATTGCCCTTCAGAAACGGAGTTAAACCCTAGGATCTGTGTCTCCCTACAAGCAAGAGTTCATTTCTGGTAAACCCAGTGAATTTTGGGCTCAAATGATTTTACACAGTTCACGAAACCAACATAATTCTCACTATTAACTAAAGAATATTTATGTAAGAGGTTCTGTGGTTTGTATGGGTTTCATAAGCAGAGTTGAACTGCATATGATCCATTTGAGTAGGAAACACAGTTCTTTTTGTCTGGGCAGTCTCATATTTCTTGCTGTATTAGAGACACTGGAAAGAACAGTATGCTTCTTGCGTTAAAAAGTAGTGTGTTTCATGAATGAGAACACTGGTATGAAATTCCCTCCAGAAATGGAGTTAAACCCCAGGATCTCTGTCTTCCTACAAGAAAGCGTTCATTTCTGGTAAACCAAGTGAATTTTGGGCTCAAAAGATTTTACACAGTTCAAGAACCCAACGCAATTCTCACTATTAACTAAAGAGCATTTATGTAAGTGAAGCTGTGGTTTGTATCAGTTTCATAAGCAGAGTTGAACTACAAATGGTGCGTATGAGTAGGAAACCCAGTTCAATTTTTTCGGGGCATGCACATGGTTCTTGCTGTATTGGAGACTCTGGAAAGAAGAGGATGCTTCTTGCGTTAAACAGCATGTGTTTCATGGATGAGAACACTGTTCTGAATTTCCCTTCAGAAAAGGAGTTAAACCCCAGTATCTGTGTCTTCCTACAAGTAAGAGTTCATTTCTGGTAAACCCTCTGAATTTTGAGCTCAAATGATTTTACACAGTTCAGGAACTCAACACAATTATCACTATTAACTAAAGAATATTTATGTAAGAGGAGCTGTGGTTTCTATGGGTTTCATAAGCAGAGTTGAACTGCATATGATCCATTTGAGTAGGAAACACAATTCTTTTTTTCAAGGCAGGCTCATATTTCTTGCTGTAGTGGAGACGCTGGAAAGAAGAGGATGTTTCTTGCGTTAAAACAGCATGTGTTTTATGGATGAGAACACTGGTCTGAATTTCCCTTCAGAAACGGAATTAAACCCCAGGATCAGTGTCTTCCTAAAAGCAACAGTTCATTTCAGATAATCAATGTGAATTTTGGGCTCAAAATATTTTACACAGTTCACGAACCCAACACGATTCTCACTATTAACTAAAGAGAATTTACATAAGAAGAACTGTGGTTTGTATCAGTTTCATAAACAGCGTTAAAATAATTATGGTCTGTATGTGTCAGAAACACAGTTCTTTTTTTCTGGGCATTCTCATGGTTCTTGCAGTATTGGAGAAGCTGGAAAGAAGAGGATGCTTCTTGCGTTAAAATAGCATGTGTTTCATTTATGAGAACACTGGTCTGAATTTCCCTTCAGAAACGGAGTTAAACCATAGGATCAGTGTCTTCCTAAAAGCAAGAGTTCATTTCGGATAAACCCAGGGAATTTAGAGCTCAAATGATTTTTCACAGTTCAAGAACCCAACACAATTCTCACTATTAACTAAAGAGCATTTTTGTAAGAGGAGGTGTGGTTTGTATCAGTTTCATAAGCAAAGTTGAACTACATATGGTCCTTATGAGTAGGAAACACAGTTCTTTTTTTCTGGGGAGGCTCATATTTCTTGCTGTATTAGTGACACTGGAAAGAATTGCACTCTTCTTGCGTTAAAACAGCATGTGTTTCTTGGATGAGAACACTGGTCTTAATTTCCCTTCTGATACGGAGTTCAACCCCAGGATCTGTGTCTTCCTACAACAAAGAGTTCATTTCTGGTAAAGCAAGTGAATTTTGGGATCAAAAGACTTTACACAGTTCAAGAACCCAACACAATTCTCACTATTAACTGAAGAGCTTTTATGTAAGAGGAGGTGTGGTTTGTATCAGTTTCATAAGCAGAGTTGAACTACATATGGTCCATATGAGTAGGAAACCCAGTTTTTTTTTTTTTTTTTCGGGTCATGATCATGGTTCTTGCTGTATTGTACACGCTTTAAAGAAGAGGATGATTCTTGCGTTAAAACAGCATGTGTTCCATGGATGAGAACACTGCTCTGTATTGCCCTTCAGAAACGGAGTTAAATCCCAGGATCAGTGTCTTCCTAAAAGCAACAGTTCATTTCAGATAATAAATGTGAATTTTGGGCTCAATAGATTTTACACAGTTCACAAACCCAACGCGATTCTCACTATTAACTAAAGAGAATTTACATAAGAGGAACTTTGGTTTGTATCAGTTTCATAAACAGAGTTGAAATAATTATGGTCTCTATGTGTCAGAATCCCAGTTCTTTTTTTCTGGGCATGCTCATGGTTCTTGCTGTATTGGAGACGCTGGAAAGAAGAGGATGATTCTGCATTAAAACAGCATGTGTTTCATGGATGAGAACACTGGTCAGAATTTCCCTGCAGAAATGGAGTTAAACCCCAGGATCTGTGTCTTCCTACAAGAAAGAGTTCATTTCTGGTAAACCAAGTGAATTTTGGGCTCAAATGATTTTACCCAATTCATGAAACCAACATGATTCTCCCTATTAACTAAAGAACATTTATGTAAGTGGAGCTGTGGATTGTATCTGGTTCATAAGCGGAGTTGAAGTAATTATGGTCTGTATGAGAAGGAAACACAGTCCTTTTTTTCTGGGCAGGCTCATATTTCTTGGTGTATTAGATATACTGGAAAGTATTGCAATCTTCTTGGTTAAAAACAGCATGTGTTTCACGGATGAGAACACTGGTCTGAATTTCCCTTCAGAAACGGAGATAAACCCCAGGTCTGTGTCTTCCTACAAGCAAGAGTTCATTTCTGGTAAACCCAGTGAATTTTGGGCTCAAATGATTTTACACAGTTCACGAAACCAACACGATACTAACTATTAACTAAAGAGCATTTATGTAAGAGGAGCTTTGGTTTGTATCAGGTTCATAAGCGGAGTTGAAGTAATTATGGTCTGTATGAGAAGGAAACACAGTCCTTTTTTTCTGGGCAGGCTCATATTTCTTGGTGTATTAGATATACTGGAAATTATTGCAATCTTCTTGGTTAAAAACAGCATGTGTTTCATGGATGAGAACACTGGTCTGAATATCCCTTCAGAAACGGAGTTAAACCCCAGGATCTGTGTCTTCCTTCAAGTAAGAGTTCATTTCTGGTAAACCCTTTGAATTTTGAGCTCAAATGATTTTACACAGTTCAGGAACCCAACACAATTCTCACTATTAACTAAAGAATATTTATGTAAGAGGAGCTGTGGTTGTATGGGTTTCATAAGCAGAGTTGAACTGCATATGATCCATTTGAGTAGGAAACACAATTCTTTTTTTCAAGGCAGGCTCATATTTCTTGCTGTAGTGGAGACGCTGGAAAGAAGAGGATGCTTCTTGCATTAAAACAGCATGTGTTTTATGGATGAGAACACTGGTCTGAATTTCCCTTCAGATACGGAATTAAACCCCAGGATCAGTGTCTTCCTAAAAGCAACAATTCATTTCAGATAATCAATGTGAATTTTGGGCTCAAAATATTTTACACAGTTCACGAACCCAACGCGATTCACACTATTAACTAAAAAGAATTTACATAAGAGGAACTGTGGTTTGTATAGTTTCATAAACAGAGTTGAAATAATTATGGTCTGTATGTGTCAGAAACACAGTTCTTTTTCTCTGGGCATTCTCTTGGTTCTTGCTGTATTGGAGAAGCTGGAAAGAAGAGGATGCTTCTTGCGTTAAAACAGCATGTGTTTCATGGATGAGAACACTGGTCTGAATTTCCCTTCAGAAACGGAGTTAAACCATAGGATCAGTGTCTTCCTAAAAGCAAGAGTTCATTTCAGATAAACCCAGGGAATTTAGAGCTCAAATGATTTTTCACAGTTCAAGAACCCAACACAATTCTCACTATTAACTAAAGAACATTTATGTAAGAGGAGCTGTGGTTTGTATCAGTTTCATAAGCAAAGTTGAACTACATATGGTCCTTATGAGTAGGAAACACAGTTCTTTTTTTCTGGGGAGGCTCATATTTCTTGCTGTATTAGTGACACTGGAAAGAATTGCACTCTTCTTGCGTTAAAACAGCATGTGTTTCTTGGATGAGAACACTGGTCTTAATTTCCCTTCTGATACGGAGTTCAACCCCAGGATCTGTGTCTTCCTACAGGAAAGAGTTCATTTCTGGTAAAGCAAGTGAATTTTGGGATCAAAAGACTTTACACAGTTCAAGAACCCAACACAATTCTCACTATTAACTGAAGAGCTTTTATGTAAGAGGAGGTGTGGTTTGTATCAGTTTCATAAGCAGAGTTGAACTACATATGGTCCATATGAGTAGGAAACCCAGTTTTTTTTTTTTTCGGGTCATGCTCATGGTTCTTGCTGTATTGTACACGCTTTAAAGAAGAGGATGATTCTTGCGTTAAAACAGCATGTGTTCCATGGATGAGAACACTGCTCTGTATTGCCCTTCAGAAACGGAGTTAAATCCCAGGATCAGTGTCTTCCTAAAAGCAACAGTTCATTTCAGATAATAAATGTGAATTTTGGGCTCAATAGATTTTACACAGTTCACAAACCCAACACGATTCTCATTATTAACTAAAGAGAATTTACATAAGAGGAACTTTGGTTTGTATCAGTTTCATAAACAGAGTTGAAATAATTATGGTCTCTATGTTTCGGAATCCCAGTTCTTTTTTTCTGGGTATGCTCATGGTTCTTGCTGTATTGGAGACGCTGGAAAGAAGAGGATGATTCTGCGTTAAAACAGCATGTGTTTCATGGATGAGGACACTGGTCTGAATTTCCCTGCAGAAAAGGAGTTAAACCCCAGGATCTGTTCTTCCTACAAGAAAGAGTTCATTTCTGGTAAACCAAGTGAATTTTGGGCTCAAATGATTTTACACAGTTCATGAAACCAACATGATTCTCCCTATTAACTAAAGAACATTTATGTAAGTGGAGCTGTGGATTGTATCTGGTTCATAAGCGGAGTTGAAGTAATTATGGTCTGTATGAGAAGGAAACACAGTCCTTTTTTTCTGGGCAGGCTCATATTTCTTGGTGTATTAGATATACTGGAAAGTATTGCAATCTTCTTGGTTAAAAACAGCATGTGTTTCATGGATGAGAACACTGGTCTGAATTTCCCTTCAGAAACGGAGATAAACCCCAGGATCTGTGTCTTCCTACAAGCAAGAGTTCATTTCTGGTAAACCCTTTGAATTTTGAGCTCAAATGATTTTACACAGTTCAGGAACCCAACACAATTCTCACTATTAACTAAAGAATATTTATGTAAGAGGAGCTGTGGTTTGTATGGGTTTCATAAGCAGAGTTGAACTGCATATGATCCATTTGAGTAGGAAACACAATTCTTTTTTTCAAGGCAGGCTCATATTACTTGCTGTAGTGGAGACGCTGGAAAGAAGAGGATGCTTCTTGCGTTAAAACAGCATGTGTTTCATGGATGAAAACACTGGTCTGAATTTCCCTTCAGAAACGGAGTTATACCCCTGGATCTGTGTCTTCCTACAAGAAAGAGTTCATTTCTGGTAAATCAAGTGATTTTTGGGCTCAAATGATTTTACCCATTTCAAGAACCCAACACAATTCTCACTAATAACTAAAGAGCATTTGTGTAAGAGGAGTTGTGGTTTGTATCAGTTTCATAAGCAGAGTTGAACTACATAAGGTCCATATGAGTAGGAAACAAAGTTCTATTTTTCTGGGCATACTCATGGTTCTTGATGTATTGGAGATTCTGGAAAGAAGAGCATGCCTCTTCCGTTAAAACAGAGTGTGTTTCATGGATGAGAACTCTGGTCGAAATTTCCCTTCAAAAACGGAGTTAAAGCCCAGGATCTGTGTCTTCCTTCAAGCAAGATTTCATTTCTGTTAAACACAGTGAATTTTGAGCTCAAATGATTTTCCACGGTTCAAGAACCCAACACAATTCTCACTATTAACTAAAGAGCATTTACGTACGAAAAACAGTGGTTCGTATCAGTTTCATAAGCAGAGTTGAACTACATATGGTCTGTATGAGAAAGAAACCCAGGTCTTTTTTTCTGGCCATGCTCATTTTTCTTGCTGTATTGGAGATGCTGGAAAGAAGAGGATGGTTCTTGCGTTAAAACATGATGTGTTTCATGGATGAGAACACTGGACTGTATTGCCCTTCAGAAACGGAGTTAAACCCTAGGATCTGTGTCTCCCTACAAGCAAGAGTTCATTTCTGGTAAACCCAGTGAATTTTGGGCTCAAATGATTTTACACAGTTCACGAAACCAACATAATTCTCACTATTAACTAAAGAATATTTATGTAAGAGGTTCTGTGGTTTGTATGGGTTTCATAAGCAGAGTTGAACTGCATATGATCCATTTGAGTAGGAAACACAGTTCTTTTTGTCTGGGCAGTCTCATATTTCTTGCTGTATTAGAGACACTGGAAAGAACAGTATGCTTCTTGCGTTAAAAAGTAGTGTGTTTCATGAATGAGAACACTGGTATGAAATTCCCTCCAGAAATGGAGTTAAACCCCAGGATCTCTGTCTTCCTACAAGAAAGCGTTCATTTCTGGTAAACCAAGTGAATTTTGGGCTCAAAAGATTTTACACAGTTCAAGAACCCAACGCAATTCTCACTATTAACTAAAGAGCATTTATGTAAGTGAAGCTGTGGTTTGTATCAGTTTCATAAGCAGAGTTGAACTACAAATGGTGCGTATGAGTAGGAAACCCAGTTCAATTTTTTCGGGGCATGCACATGGTTCTTGCTGGATTGGAGACTCTGGAAAGAAGAGGATGCTTCTTGCGTTAAACAGCATGTGTTTCATGGATGAGAACACTGTTCTGAATTTCCCTTCAGAAAAGGAGTTAAACCCCAGTATCTGTGTCTTCCTACAAGTAAGAGTTCATTTCTGGTAAACCCTCTGAATTTTGAGCTCAAATGATTTTACACAGTTCAGGAACTCAACACAATTATCACTATTAACTAAAGAATATTTATGTAAGAGGAGCTGTGGTTTCTATGGGTTTCATAAGCAGAGTTGAACTGCATATGATCCATTTGAGTAGGAAACACAATTCTTTTTTTCAAGGCAGGCTCATATTTCTTGCTGTAGTGGAGACGCTGGAAAGAAGAGGATGTTTCTTGCGTTAAAACAGCATGTGTTTTATGGATGAGAACACTGGTCTGAATTTCCCTTCAGAAACGGAATTAAACCCCAGGATCAGTGTCTTCCTAAAAGCAACAGTTCATTTCAGATAATCAATGTGAATTTTGGGCTCAAAATATTTTACACAGTTCACGAACCCAACACGATTCTCACTATTAACTAAAGAGAATTTACATAAGAAGAACTGTGGTTTGTATCAGTTTCATAAACAGAGTTTAAATAATTATGGTCTGTATGTGTCAGAAACACAGTTCTTTTTTTCTGGGCATTCTCATGGTTCTTGCAGTATTGGAGAAGCTGGAAAGAAGAGGATGCTTCTTGCGTTAAAATAGCATGTGTTTCATTTATGAGAACACTGGTCTGAATTTCCCTTCAGAAACGGAGTTAAACCATAGGATCAGTGTCTTCCTAAAAGCAAGAGTTCATTTCGGATAAACCCAGGGAATTTAGAGCTCAAATGATTTTTCACAGTTCAAGAACCCAACACAATTCTCACTATTAACTAAAGAGCATTTTTGTAAGAGGAGGTGTGGTTTGTATCAGTTTCATAAGCAAAGTTGAACTACATATGGTCCTTATGAGTAGGAAACACAGTTCTTTTTTTCTGGGGAGGCTCATATTTCTTGCTGTATTAGTGACACTGGAAAGAATTGCACTCTTCTTGCGTTAAAACAGCATGTGTTTCTTGGATGAGAACACTGGTCTTAATTTCCCTTCTGATACGGAGTTCAACCCCAGGATCTGTGTCTTCCTACAACAAAGAGTTCATTTCTGGTAAAGCAAGTGAATTTTGGGATCAAAAGACTTTACACAGTTCAAGAACCCAACACAATTCTCACTATTAACTGAAGAGCTTTTATGTAAGAGGAGGTGTGGTTTGTATCAGTTTCATAAACAGATTTGAACTACATATGGTCCATATGAGTAGGAAACCCAGTTTTTTTTTTTTTTTTTCGGGTCATGCTCATGGTTCTTGCTGTATTGTACACGCTTTAAAGAAGAGGATGATTCTTGCGTTAAAACAGCATGTGTTCCATGGATGAGAACACTGCTCTGTATTGCCCTTCAGAAACGGAGTTAAATCCCAGGATCAGTGTCTTCCTAAAAGCAACAGTTCATTTCAGATAATAAATGTGAATTTTGGGCTCAATAGATTTTACACAGTTCACAAACCCAACGCGATTCTCACTATTAACTAAAGAGAATTTACATAAGAGGAACTTTGGTTTGTATCAGTTTCATAAACAGAGTTGAAATAATTATGGTCTCTATGTGTCAGAATCCCAGTTCTTTTTTTCTGGGCATGCTCATGGTTCTTGCTGTATTGGAGACGCTGGAAAGAAGAGGATGATTCTGCATTAAAACAGCATGTGTTTCATGGATGAGAACACTGGTCAGAATTTCCCTGCAGAAATGGAGTTAAACCCCAGGATCTGTGTCTTCCTACAAGAAAGAGTTCATTTCTGGTAAACCAAGTGAATTTTGGGCTCAAATGATTTTACCCAATTCATGAAACCAACATGATTCTCCCTATTAACTAAAGAACATTTATGTAAGTGGAGCTGTGGATTGTATCTGGTTCATAAGCGGAGTTGAAGTAATTATGGTCTGTATGAGAAGGAAACACAGTCCTTTTTTTCTGGGCAGGCTCATATTTCTTGGTGTATTAGATATACTGGAAAGTATTGCAATCTTCTTGGTTAAAAACAGCATGTGATTCACGGATGAGAACACTGGTCTGAATTTCCCTTCAGAAACGGAGATAAACCCCAGGTCTGTGTCTTCCTACAAGCAAGAGTTCATTTCTGGTAAACCCAGTGAATTTTGGGCTCAAATGATTTTACACAGTTCACGAAACCAACACGATACTAACTATTAACTAAAGAGCATTTATGTAAGAGGAGCTTTGGTTTGTATCAGGTTCATAAGCGGAGTTGAAGTAATTATGGTCTGTATGAGAAGGAAACACAGTCCTTTTTTTCTGGGCAGGCTCATATTTCTTGGTGTATTAGATATACTGGAAATTATTGCAATCTTCTTGGTTAAAAACAGCATGTGTTTCATGGATGAGAACACTGGTCTGAATATCCCTTCAGAAACGGAGTTAAACCCCAGGATCTGTGTCTTCCTTCAAGTAAGAGTTCATTTCTGGTAAACCCTTTGAATTTTGAGCTCAAATGATTTTACACAGTTCAGGAACCCAACACAATTCTCACTATTAACTAAAGAATATTTATGTAAGAGGAGCTGTGGTTGTATGGGTTTCATAAGCAGAGTTGAACTGCATATGATCCATTTGAGTAGGAAACACAATTCTTTTTTTCAAGGCAGGCTCATATTTCTTGCTGTAGTGGAGACGCTGGAAAGAAGAGGATGCTTCTTGCATTAAAACAGCATGTGTTTTATGGATGAGAACACTGGTCTGAATTTCCCTTCAGATACGGAATTAAACCCCAGGATCAGTGTCTTCCTAAAAGCAACAATTCATTTCAGATAATCAATGTGAATTTTGGGCTCAAAATATTTTACACAGTTCACGAACCCAACGCGATTCACACTATTAACTAAAGAGAATTTACATAAGAGGAACTGTGGTTTGTATAGTTTCATAAACAGAGTTGAACTACATATGGTCCGTATGAGTGGGAAACACAGTTCTTTTTCTCTGGGCATTCTCTTGGTTCTTGCTGTATTGGAGAAGCTGGAAAGAAGAGGATGCTTCTTGCGTTAAAACAGCATGTGTTTCATGGATGAGAACACTGGTCTGAATTTCCCTTCAGAAACGGAGTTAAACCATAGGATCAGTGTCTTCCTAAAAGCAAGAGTTCATTTCGGATAAACCCAGGGAATTTAGAGCTCAAATGATTTTTCACAGTTCAAGAACCCAACACAATTCTCACTATTAACTAAAGAACATTTATGTAAGAGGAGCTGTGGTTTGTATCAGTTTCATAAGCAAAGTTGAACTACATGTGGTCCTTATGAGTAGGAAACACAGTTCTTTTTTTCTGGGGAGGCTCATATTTCTTGCTGTATTAGTGACACTGGAAAGAATTGCACTCTTCTTGCGTTAAAACAGCATGTGTTTCTTGGATGAGAACACTGGTCTTAATTTCCCTTCTGATACGGAGTTCAACCCCAGGATCTGTGTCTTCCTACAGGAAAGAGTTCATTTCTGGTAAAGCAAGTGAATTTTGGGATCAAAAGACTTTACACAGTTCAAGAACCCAACACAATTCTCACTATTAACTGAAGAGCTTTTATGTAAGAGGAGGTGTGGTTTGTATCAGTTTCATAAGCAGAGTTGAACTACATATGGTCCATATGAGTAGGAAACCCAGTTTTTTTTTTTTTTCGGGTCATGCTCATGGTTCTTGCTGTATTGTACACACTGGAAAGAAGAGGATGATTCTTGCGTTAAAACAGCATGTGTTCCATGGATGAGAACACTGCTCTGTATTGCCCTTCAGAAAAGGAGTTAAATCCCAGGATCAGTGTCTTCCTAAAAGCAACAGTTCATTTCAGATAATAAATGTGAATTTTGGGCTCAATAGATTTTACACAGTTCACAAACCCAACGCGATTCTCACTATTAACTAAAGAGAATTTACATAAGAGGAACTTTGGTTTGTATCAGTTTCATAAACAGAGTTGAAATAATTATGGTCTCTATGTGTCAGAATCCCAGTTTCTTTTTTTCTGGGAATGCTTGCTTCTTGCATGAAAAAAGAGTGTGTTTCATGGATGAGAACACTGGTCTGTATTGCCCTTCAGAAACAGAGTTAAACCCAGGAACTGTACCATTGTAAAAGAAAGAGTTCATTTCTGGTAAACCAAGTGAATTTTGGGCTCAAATGATTTTACACAGTTCACGAACCCAACTCGATTCCCACTATTAACTAAAGAGCATTTATGTAAGAGGAGCTGTGGTATGTATCAGATTCATAAGCAGAGTTGAAATACTATGATCCGTTTGAGTTGGAAACACAGTTCTTTTTGTATGAGCAGGCTCATATTTCTTGCTGTATTAGAGACACAGGAAAGAAGAGCATGCATCTTGCGTTAAAAAGTACAGTGTTTCATGAATGAGAACACTGGTATGAATTTCCCTTCAGAAACGGAGTTAAACCCCAGGATCTCTGTCTTCCTACAAGCAACAGTTCATTTCTGGTAAACCCAGTGAATTTTAGGCTGAAATGATTTTACACAGTTCATGAACCCAACGTGATTCTCACTATTAAGTAAAGAGAATTTACATAAGAGGAGCTGCGGTTTGTATCAGTTTCATAAGCAGAGTTGAACTACATATGGTCCATATGAGTAGGAAACCCAGTTCTTTTTTTCTGGGCATGCTCATGGTTCTTGCTGTATTGGAGACGCTGGAAAGAAGAGGATGATTCTTGCGTTAAAACAGCATGTGTTTCATGGATGAGAACACTGGTTTGAATTTCGCTTCAGAAACGGAGTTAAACCCCAGGATCTGGGTCTTCCTACAAGCAAGAGTTCATTTCTGGTTAACCAAGTGAATTTTGGGCTCATGATATTACACAGTTCAGGAATCCAACTCAATTCTCACTATTAACTAAAGACCTTTTATTTAAGAGGAGCTGTGGTTTGTATCGGTTTCATAAGCAGAGTTGAAATACATGTGATCTGCTTGAGTAGGAAACACAGTTCTTTTTTTCTGGGCAGGCTCATTTTTCTTGCTCTATTAGAGACACTGGAAAGTATTGCACTCTTCTTGCGTTAAAACAGCAAGTGTTTCATGGATAGGAACACTGGTCTGAATTTCCCTTCAGAAACGGAGTTAAACCCCAGGATCTGTGTCTTCCTACAAGAAGGAGTTCTTTTCTGGTAAACCAAGTCCATTTTGGGTTCAAAAGATTTTTCACAGTTCAAGAAACCAACGCAATTCTCACTATTAACTAAAGAGCATTTATGTAAGAGGAGCTGCAGTTTGTATCGGTTTCAAACACAGAGTTGAAATACATATGATCCGTTTGAGTAGGAATCACAGTTCTTTTTTTCTGGGCATACTCATGGTTCTTGCTGTATTGGAGACACTGGAAAGAAGAGGATGATTCTTGCGTTAAAACAGCATGTGTTTCATGGATGAGAACACTGGTCTGAATTTCACTTCAGAAACGGAGTTAAACCCCAGGATCTGTGTATTCCAACAAGAAATAGTTCATTTCTGGTAAACCAAGTGAATTTTTGGCTCAAATGATATTACGCAGTTCAAATCCATCTCAATAATCACTATCTACTAAAGAGCTTTTATGTAAGAGGAGCTGTGGTTTGTATCAGTTTCATAAGCAGAGTTGAACTACATATGGTCCGTATGAGTAGGAAACCCAGTTCTTTTTTTCTGTGCATGCTCATGGTTCTTGCTGTATTGGAGACGCTGGAAAGAAGAGGATGATTCTTGTGTTAAAACAGTATGTGTTTCATGGATGAGATCACTGGTCTGAATTTCCCTTCAGAAACGGAGTTAAACCCCAGTATCTCTGTCTTCCTACAAACAAGACTTCATTTATGGTAAACTAAGTGAATTTTGGGCTCAAATGATTTTATACAGTTCACGAACCCACCTCGATTCTCACTATTACCTAAAGAGCATTTACGTAAGAGGAGCTGTGGTTTGCATTGGTTTCATAAGTAGAGTTGAAATAAATATGATCCGTTTGAGTAGGAAACCCATTTCTTTTTTTCTGAGCAGGCTAATATTTCTTGCTGTATTAGTCACAGTGGAAAGAAGAGCATGCTTCTTGCGTTAATAAGTAGTGTGTTTCATGAATGAGAACACTGGTATGAATTTCCCTTCAGAATCGGAGTGAAACCCCAGGATCTCTGTCTTCCTACAAGCAAGAGTTCATTCTGGTAAACCCAGTGAATTTTGGGCTGAAATGATTTTACACAGTTCATGAACCCAACGTGATTCTCACTATTAAGTAAAGAGAATTTACATAAGATGAGCTGCGGTTTGTATCAGTTTCATAAGCAGAGTTGAACTACATATGGTCCATATGAGTAGGAAACCCAGTTCTTTTTTTCTGGGCTGGCTCATGGGTCTTCTTCTATTGGAGACGCTGGAAAGAAGAGGATGATTCTTTTATTAAAACAGCATGTGTTTCATGGATGAGAACACTGGTTTGAATTTCCCTTCAGAAACGGAGTTAAACCCCAGGATCTGTGTCTTCCTACAAGCAAGAGTTCATTTCTTTTAAACCAAGTGAATTTTGGGCTCAAATGATATTACACAGTTCAGGAACCCAACTCAATTCTCACTATTAACTAAAGAGCTTTTATTTAAGAGGAGCTGTGGTTTGTATCAGTTTCATAAGAAGAGTTGAACTACATATGGTCCGTATGAGTAGGAAACCCAGTTCTTTTTTTCTGGGCATGCTCATGGTTCTTGCTGTATTGGAGACACTAGAAAGAAGAGTATGCTTCTTGCGTTAAAACAGCATGTGTTTCATGGATGAGAACACTGGTCTGAATTTCCCTTCAGAAACGGAGTTAAACCCCAGGATCAGTGTCTTCCTAAAAGAAACAGTTCATTTCAGATAATCAATGTGAATTTTGGGCTCAAATGATTTTACACAGTTCACGAACCCAACGCGATTCTCACTATTAACTAAATTGAATTTACATAAGAGGAACTGTGGTTCATATCAGTTTCATAAGCAGAGTTTAAATAATTATGGTCTGTATGTGTAGGAAACCCAGTTCTTTTTTTTCTGGGCATGCTCATGATTCTAGCTGTATTGGAGACGCTGGAAAGAAGAGGATGCTTCTTGTGTTAAAACAGAGTGTGTTTCATGGATGAGAACACTGGTCTGAATTTCCCTTTAGAAACGGAGTTAAACCCCAGGATCAGTGTCTTCCTAAAAGCAAGAGTTCATTTCGGATAAACCCAGGGAATTTAGAGCTCAAATGATTTTTCACTGTTCAAGAACCCAACACAATTCTTACTATTAACTAAAGAACATTTATGTAAGAGGAGCTGTGGTTTGTATCAGTTTCATAAGCAAAGTTGAACTACATATGGTCCTTATGAGTAGGAAACACAGTTCTTTTTTTCTGGGGAGGCTCATATTTCTTGCTGTATTAGTGACCCTGGAAAGAATTGCACTCTTCTTGCGTTAAAACAGCATGTGTTTCTTGGATGAGAACACTGGTCTTAATTTCCCTTCTGATACGGAGTTCTACCCCAGGATCTGTGTCTTCCTACAACAAAGAGTTCATTTCTGGTAAAGCAAGTGAATTTTGGGATCAAAAGACTTTACACAGTTCAAGAACCCAACACAATTCTCACTATTAACTGAAGAGCTTTTATGTAAGAGGAGGTGTTGTTTGTATCAGTTTCATAAGCAGAGTTGAACTACATATGGTCCATATGAGTAGGAAACCCAGTTTTTTTTTTCGGGTCATGCTCATGGTTCTTGCTGTATTGTACACACTGGAAAGAAGAGGATGATTCTTGCGTTAAAACAGCATGTGTTCCATGGATGAGAACACTGCTCTGTATTGCCCTTCAGAAAAGGAGTTAAATCCCAGGATCAGTGTCTTCCTAAAAGCAACAGTTCATTTCAGATAATAAATGTGAATTTTGGGCTCAATAGATTTTACACAGTTCACAAACCCAACGCGATTCTCACTATTAACTAAAGAGAATTTACATAAGAGGAACTTTGGTTTGCATCAGTTTCATAAACAGAGTTGAAATAATTATGGTCTCTATGTGTCAGAATCCCAGTTCTTTTTTTCTGGGCATGCTCATGGTTCTTGCTGTATTGGAGGCGCTGGAAAGAAGAGGATGATTCTGCATTAAAACAGCATGTGTTTCATGGATGAGAACACTGGTCAGAATTTCCCTGCAGAAATGGAGTTAAACCCCAGGATCTGTGTCTTCCTACAAGAAAGAGTTCGTTTCTGGTAAACCAAGTGAATTTTGGGCTCAAATGATTTTACCCAATTCATGAAACCAACATGATTCTCCCTATTAACTAAAGAACATTTATGTAAGTGGAGCTGTGGATTGTATCTGGTTCATAAGCGGAGTTGAAGTAATTATGGTCTGTATGAGAAGGAAACACAGTCCTTTTTTTCTGGGCAGGCTCATATTTCTTGGTGTATTAGATATACTGGAAAGTATTGCAATCTTCTTGGTTAAAAACAGCATGTGTTTCATGGATGAGAACACTGGTCTGAATTTCCCTTCAGAAACGGAGATAAACCCCAGGTCTGTGTCTTCCTACAAGCAAGAGTTCATTTCTGGTAAACCCAGTGAATTTTGGGCTCAAATGATTTTACACAGTTCACGAAACCAACACGATACTAACTATTAACTAAAGAGCATTTATGTAAGAGGAGCTTTGGTTTGTATCAGGTTCATAAGCGGAGTTGAAGTAATTATGGTCTGTATGAGAAGGAAACACAGTCCTTTTTTTCTGGGCAGGCTCATATTTCTTGGTGTATTAGATATACTGGAAATTATTGCAATCTTCTTGGTTAAAAACAGCATGTGTTTCATGGATGAGAACACTGGTCTGAATATCCCTTCAGAAACGGAGTTAAACCCCAGGATCTGTGTCTTCCTTCAAGTAAGAGTTCATTTCTGGTAAACCCTTTGAATTTTGAGCTCAAATGATTTTACACAGTTCAGGAACCCAACACAATTCTCACTATTAACTAAAGAATATTTATGTAAGAGGAGCTGTGGTTGTATGGGTTTCATAAGCAGAGTTGAACTGCATATGATCCATTTGAGTAAGAAACACAATTCTTTTTTTCAAGGCAGGCTCATATTTCTTGCTGTAGTGGAGACGCTGGAAAGAAGAGGATGCTTCTTGCATTAAAACAGCATGTGTTTTATGGATGAGAACACTGGTCTGAATTTCCCTTCAGATACGGAATTAAACCCCAGGATCAGTGTCTTCCTAAAAGCAACAATTCATTTCAGATAATCAATGTGAATTTTGGGCTCAAAATATTTTACACAGTTCACGAACCCAACGCGATTCACACTATTAACTAAAGAGAATTTACATAAGAGGAACTGTGGTTTGTATAGTTTCATAAACAGAGTTGAAATAATTATGGTCTGTATGTGTCAGAAACACAGTTCTTTTTCTCTGGGCATTCTCATGGTTCTTGCTGTATTGGAGAAGCTGGAAAGAAGAGGATGCTTCTTGCGTTAAAACAGCATGTGTTTCATGGATGAGAACACTGGTCTGAATTTCCCTTCAGAAACGGAGTTAAACCATAGGATCAGTGTCTTCCTAAAAGCAAGAGTTCATTTCGGATAAACCCAGGGAATTTAGAGCTCAAATGATTTTTCACAGTTCAAGAACCCAACACAATTCTCACTATTAACTAAAGAACATTTATGTAAGAGGAGCTGTGGTTTGTATCAGTTTCATAAGCAAAGTTGAACTACATATGGTCCTTATGAGTAGGAAACACAGTTCTTTTTTTCTGGGGAGGCTCATATTTCTTGCTGTATTAGTGACACTGGAAAGAATTGCACTCTTCTTGCGTTAAAACAGCATGTGTTTCTTGGATGAGAACACTGGTCTTAATTTCCCTTCTGATACGGAGTTCTACCCCAGGATCTGTGTCTTCCTACAACAAAGAGTTCATTTCTGGTAAAGCAAGTGAATTTTGGGATCAAAAGACTTTACACAGTTCAAGAACCCAACACAATTCTCACTATTAACTGAAGAGCTTTTATGTAAGAGGAGGTGTGGTTTGTATCAGTTTCATAAGCAGAGTTGAACTACATATGGTCCATATGAGTAGGAAACCCAGTTTTTTTTTTTTTTTTCGGGTCATGCTCATGGTTCTTGCTGTATTGTACACACTGGAAAGAAGAGGATGATTCTTGCATTAAAACAGCATGTGTTCCATGGATGAGAACACTGCTCTGTATTGCCCTTCAGAAAAGGAGTTAAATCCCAGGATCAGTGTCTTCCTAAAAGCAACAGTTCATTTCAGATAATAAATGTGAATTTTGGGCTCAATAGATTTTACAAAGTTCACAAACCCAAGGCGATTCTCACTATTAACTAAAGAGAATTTACATAAGAGGAACTTTGGTTTGTATCAGTTTCATAAACAGAGTTGAAATAATTATGGTCTCTATGTGTCAGAATCCCAGTTTCTTTTTTTCTGGGCATGCTTGCTTCTTGCATGAAAAAAGAGTGTGTTTCATGGATGAGAACACTGGTCTGTATTGCCCTTCAGAAACAGAGTTAAACCCAGGAACTGTGCCATTGTAAAAGAAAGAGTTCATTTCTGGTAAACCAAGTGAATTTTGGGCTCAAATGATTTTACAAAGTTCACGAACCCAACTCGATTCCCACTATTAACTAAAGAGCATTTATGTAAGAGGAGCTGTGGTATGTATCAGATTCATAAGCAGAGTTGAAATACTATGATCCGTTTGAGTAGGAAACACAGTTCTTTTTGTATGAGCAGGCTCATATTTGTTGCTGTATTAGAGACACAGGAAAGAAGAGCATGCATCTTGCGTTAAAAAGTACAGTGTTTCATGAATGAGAACACTGGTATGAATTTCCCTTCAGAAACGGAGTTAAACCCCAGGATCTCTGTCTTCCTACAAGCAACAGTTCATTTCTGGTAAACCCAGTGAATTTTAGGCTGAAATGATTTTACACAGTTCATGAACCCAACGTGATTCTCACTATTAAGTAAAGAGAATTTACATAAGAGGAGCTGCGGTTTGTATCAGTTTCATAAGCAGAGTTGAACTACATATGGTCCATATGAGTAGGAAACCCAGTTCTTTTTTTCTGGGCATGCTCATGGTTCTTGCTGTATTGGAGACGCTGGAAAGGGGAGGATGATTCTTGCGTTAAAACAGCATGTGTTTCATGGATGAGAACACTGGTTTGAATTTCCCTTCAGAAACGGAGTTAAACCCCAGGATCTGGGTCTTCCTACAAGCAAGAGTTCATTTCTGGTTAACCAAGTGAATTTTGGGCTCAAATGATATTACACAGTTCAGGAATCAAACTCAATTCTCACTATTAACTAAAGACCTTTTATTTAAGAGGAACTGTGGTTTGTATCGGTTTCATAAGCAGAGTTGAAATACATGTGATCTGTTTGAGTAGGAAACACAGTTCTTTTTTTCTGGGCAGGCTCATTTTTCTTGCTCTATTAGAGACACTGGAAAGTATTGCACTCTTCTTGCGTTAAAACAGCATGTGTTTCATGGATAGGAACACTGATCTGAATTTCCCTTCAGAAACGGAGTTAAACCCCAGGATCTGTGTCTTCCTACAAGAAGGAGTTCTTTTCTGGTAAACCAAGTCCATTTTGGGTTCAAAAGATTTTTCACAGTTCAAGAAACCAACGCAATTCTCACTATTAACTAAAGAGCATTTATGTAAGAGGAGCTGCAGTTTGTATCGGTTTCAAAAGCAGAGTTGAAATACATATGATCCGTTTGAGTAGGAATCACAGTTCTTTTTTTCTGGGCATACTCATGGTTCTTGCTGTATTGGAGACACTGGAAAGAAGAGGATGATTCTTGCGTTAAAACAGTATGTGTTTCATGGATGAGAACACTGGTCTGAATTTCACTTCAGAAACGGAGTTAAACCCCAGGATCTGTGTCTTCCAACAAGAAATAGTTCATTTCTGGTAAACCAAGTGAATTTTTGGCTCAAATGATATTACACAGTTCAAATCCATCTCAATAATCACTATCTACTAAAGAGCTTTTATGTAAGAGGAGCTGTGGTTTGTATCAGTTTCATAAGCAGAGTTGAACTACGTATGGTCCGTATGAGTAGGAAACCCAGTTCTTTTTTTCTGTGCATGCTCATGCTTCTTGCTGTATTGGAGACGCTGGAAAGAAGAGGATGATTCTTGTGTTAAAACAGTATGTGTTTCATGGATGAGATCACTGGTCTGAATTTCCCTTCAGAAACGGAGTTAAACCCCAGTATCTCTGTCTTCCTACAAACAAGACTTCATTTATGGTAAACTAAGTGAATTTTGGGCTCAAATGATTTTACACAGTTCACGAACCCACCTCGATTCTCACTATTAACTAAAGAGCATTTACGTAAGAGGAGCTGTGGTTTGCATTGGTTTCATAAGTAGAGTTGAAATAAATATGATCCGTTTGAGTAGGAAACCCATTTCTTTTTTTCTGAGCAGGCTAATATTTCCTGCTGTATTAGTCACAGTGGAAAGAAGAGCATGCTTCTTGCGTTAATAAGTAGTGTGTTTCATGAATGAGAACACTGGTATGAATTTCCCTTCAGAATCGGAGTGAAACCCCAGGATCTCTGTCTTCCTACAAGCAAGAGTTCATTCTGGTAAACCCAGTGAATTTTGGGCTGAAATGATTTTACACAGTTCATGAACCCAACGTGATTCTCACTATTAAGTAAAGAGAATTTACATAAGATGAGCTGCGGTTTGTATCAGTTTCATAAGCAGATTTGAACTACATATGGTCCATATGAGTAGGAAACCCAGTTCTTTTTTTCTGGGCTGGCTCATGGTTCTTCTTCTATTGGAGACGCTGGAAAGAAGAGGATGATTCTTTTATTAAAACAGCATGTGTTTCATGGATGAGAACACTGGTTTGAATTTCCCTTCAGAAATGGAGTTAAACCCCAGGATCTGTGTCTTCCTAAAAGCAAGAGTTCATTTCTGGTAAACCAAGTGAATTTTGGGCTCAAATGATATTACACAGTTCAGGAACCCAACTCAATTCTCACTATTAACTAAAGAGCTTTTATTTAAGAGGAGCTGTGGTTTGTATCAGTTTCATAAGAAGAGTTGAACTAAATATGGTCCGTATGAGTAGGAAACCCAGTTCTTTTTTTCTGGGCATGCTCATGGTTCTTGCTGTATTGCAGACGCTAGAAAGAAGAGTATGCTTCTTGCGTTAAAACAGCATGTGTTTCATGGATGAAAACACTGGTCTGAATTTCCCTTCAGAAACGGAGTTAAACCCCAGGATCAGTGTCTTCCTAAAAGAAACAGTTCATTTCAGATAATCAATGTGAATTTTGGGCTCAAATGATTTTACACAGTTCTCGAACCCAACGCGATCCTCACTATTAACTAAATTGAATTTACATAAGAGGAACTGTGGTTCATATCAGTTTCATAAGCAGAGTTTAAATAATTATGGTCTGTATGTGTAGGAAACCCAGTTCTTTTTTTCTGGGCATGCTCATGATTCTTGCTGTATTGGAGACGCTGGAAAGAAGAGGATGCTTCTTGTGTTAAAACAGAGTGTGTTTCATGGATGAGAACACTGGTCTGAATTTCCCTTTAGAAACAGAGTTAAACCCCAGGATCTGTGTCTTCCTACAAGCAAGAGTTCATTTCTGGTAATCCCAGTGAATTTTGTACTCAAATGATTTCACACAGTTCTTGAAACCAATTCGATTCTCACTATTAACTAAAGAGCATTTATGGAAGATGAGATGTGGTTTGTATCCTTTTCATAAGCAGAGTTGAAATACATATGATCTGTTTGAGTAGGAAACACAGTTCTTTTTTTCTGGGCAAGCTATTTGTCTTGCTCTATTAGAGAAACTGGAAAGAATTGCACACTTGTTGCGTTAAAACAGCATGTGTTTCATGGATATGAACACTGGTCTGAATTTCCCTTCAGAAAAGGAGATAAAAGCCAGGATCTGTGTCTTTCTACAAGAAGGAGTTCTTTTCTGGTAAACCAAGTGCTTTTTGGGTTCAAAAGATTTTATACAGTTCAAGAAACCAACGGAATTCTCACTATTAACTAAAGAGCGTTTATGTAAGAGGAGCTGCGGTTTGTATCGGTTTCAAAAGCAGAGTTGAAATACATATGATCCGTTTGAGTAGGAAACACAGTTATTTTTTTCTGGGCATGCTCATGGTTCTTGCTGTATTGGAGACGCTGGAAAGAAGAGGATGATTCTTGCGTTAAAACAGCATGTGTTTCATGGATGAGAACACTGGTCTGAGTTTCATTTCACAAACGGAGTTAAACGCCAGGATCTGTGTCTTCCAACAACAAAGAGTTCATTTCTGGTAAACCAAGTGAATTTTTGGCTCAAATGATATTACACAGTTCACAACCCAACTCAATAATCACTATCAACTAAAGAGCTTTTATGTAAGAGGAGCTGTGGTTTGTATCAGTTTCATAAGCAGAGTTGAACTATATATGGTCCGTATGAGTAGGAAACCCAGTTCTTTTTTTCTGGGCATGCTCATGGTTCTTGCGGTATTGGAGACGCTGGAAAGAAGAGGATGATTCTTGCGTTAAAACAGCATGTGTTTCATGGATGAGAACACTGGTCTGAGTTTCCTTTCAGAAACAGAGTTAAACCCCAGTATCTGTGTCTTCCTACAAGCAAGAGTTCATTTATGGTAAACCCAGTGAATTTTGGGCTCAAATGATTTTACACAGTTCACGAACCCACCTCGATTCTCACTATGAACTAAAGAGCATTTATGTAAGAGGAGCTGTGGTTTGCATTGGTTTCATAAGCAGAGTTGAAATACATATGATCCGTTTGAGTAGGAAACCCAGCTCTTTTTTTCTGAGCAGGCTAATATTTCTTGCTATATTAGACACACTGGAAAGAAGAGCATGCTTCTTTCCTTAAAAAGTAGTGTGTTTCATGAATGAGAACACGGGTATGAATTTCCCTTCTGAAATGGAGTTAAACCCCAGGATCTCTGTCTTCTTACAAGAAAGAGTTCATTTCTGGTAAACCAAGTGAATTTTGGGCTCAAATGATAATGCACAGTTCAGGAACCCAACTAAATTCTCACTATTAACTAAAGAGCTTTTATTTAAGAGGAGCTGTGGTTTGTATCAGTTTCATAAGCAGAGTTGAACTACATATGGTCCGTATGAGTAGGAAACCCTGTTCATTTTTTCGGGGCATGCTCATGGTTTTTAATCTATTGGAGACGCTGGAAAGAAGAGGATGCTTGTTGCGTTAAAACAGCATGTGTTTCGTGGATGAGAACACGAGTATGAATTTCCCTTCAGAAACGGAGTTAAACCCTAGGATCTGTGTCTTCCTACAAGCAAGAGTTCATTTCTGGTAAACCCAGTGAATTTTGAGCTTAAATGATTTTACACAGTTCACCAACCCAACTCGATTCCCACTATTAACTAAAGAGCATTAAGGTACAAGGAACAGTGGTTTGTATCAGTTTCATAAGCAGAGTTGAACTACATATGGTCCATATGAGTAGGAAACCCAATTCTTTTTTTCTGGGCATGCTCATGGTTCTTGCTGTATTGGAGACGCTGGAAAGAAGAGGATGATTCTTGCGTTAAAACAGCATGTGTTTCATGGATGAGAACACTGGTCTGACTTTCACTTCAGAAACGGAGTTAAACCCCAGGATCTGTGTCTTCCAACAAGAAATAGTTCATTTCTGGTAAACCCAGTGAATTTTGGGCTCAAATGATTTTACACAGTTCACGAACCCACCTCGATTCTCACTATTAACTAAAGAGCATTTATGTAAGTGGAGCTGTGGTTTTTATCGGTTTCATAAGCATAGGTGAACTATATATGATCCGTTTGAGTAGGAAACACAGTTCTTTATGTCTGGGCTGGCTCATATTTCTTGCTGTATTAGAGACACTGGAAAGAAGAGCATGGTTCTTGCCTTAAACCAGGGTGTGTTTCATGAATGAGAACACTGGTCTGAATTTCCCTTCAGAAACGTAGTTTAACCCCAGGGTCTGTGTCTTCCTAAATGAAAGAATTTATTTCTGGTAAACCCAGTGAATTTTTGGCTCAAATGATTTTACACAGTGCAAGAACCCAACTCAATTCTCACTATTAACTAAAGAGCATTTATGTAAGAGGAGCTGTGGTTTGTATCAGTTTTATAAGCATAGATGAACAACATATGGTCCGTATGAGTAGGAAACCCAGTTCTTTTTTTCTGGGCATGCTCATGTTTCTTGCTCTATTGGAGACGCTGGAAAGAATAGGATGCTTCTTGCGTTAAAACAGCATGTGTTTCATGGATGAGAACACTGGTCTGTATTGCCCTTCAGAAACAGAGTTAAAACCAGGATCTGTGCCATTGTACAAGAAAGAGTTCATTTCTGGTAAACCATGTGAATTTTGGGCTCAAATGATTTTACACAGTTCAGGAACCCACGCAATTCTCACTATTAACTAAAAATCATTTATGTAAGAGGAGCTGTGGTTTGTATCAGTTTCATAAGCAGAGTTGAACTACATAGGGTCCGTATGAGTAGGAAACCCAGTTCTTTTTTTCTGGGCATGCTCATGGTTCTTGCTGTATTAGAGACGCTGGAAAGAAGAGGATGATTCTTGCGTTAAACAGCATGTGTTTCATGGATGAGAACACTGGTTTGAATTTTCCTTCAGAAACGGAGTTAAACCCCAGGATCAGTGTCTTCCTAAAAGAAACAGTTCATTTCAGATAATCAATGTGAATTTTGGGCTCAAATGATTTTACACAGTTCACGAACCCAACGCGATTCTCACTATTAACTAAAGAGAATTTACATAAGAGGAACTGTGGTTCATATCAGTTTCATGAGCAGAGTCTAAATAATTATGGTCTGTATGTGTAGGAAACCCAGTTCTTTTTTTCTGGGCATGCTCATGATTCTTGCTGTATTGGAGACGCTGGAAAGAAGAGGATGCTTCTTGTGTTAAAACAGAGTGTGTTTCATGGATGAGAACACTGGTCTGAATTTCCCTTCAGAAACGGAGTTAAACCCCAGGATCTGTGTCTTCCTACAAGCAAGAGTTCATTTCTGGCAATCCCAGTGAATTTTGAGCTCAAAAGATTTAACACAGTTCAATAACCCAACGCAATTCTCACTATTAACTAAAGAGCATTTATGTAAGAGGAGCTGCAGTTTGTATCGGTTTCAAAAGCAGAGTTGAAATACATATGATCCGTTTGAGTAGGAAACACAGTTCTTTTTTTCTGGGCATACTCATGGTTCTTGCTGTATTGGAGACTCTGGAAAGAAGAGCTTGCTTCTTGCGTTAAAACAGAGTGTATTTCATGGATGAGAACTCTGGTCTGAATTTCCCTTCAGAAACGGAGTTAATCCCCAGGATCTGTGTCTTACTACAAGCAAGAGATCATTTCTGGTAAACCCAGTGAATTTTGGGCTCAAATGATTTTACACAGTTCACGAACCCACCTCGATTCTCACTATTAACAAAAGAGCATTTATGTAAGAGGAGCTGTGGTTTGCATCAGTTTCATAAGCAGATTTAAACTACATATGATCCGTTTGTGTGGGAAACACAGTTCTTTTTTTCTGGGCAGGCTCATATTTCTTGCTGTATTAGAGAAACTAGAAATAATTGCATGCTTCTTGCGTTAAAACAGCATGTGTTTCATGGATGAGAACACTGGCCTGAATTTCCATTCAGAAACGGAGTTAAACCCCAAGATCTTTGTGTTCCTACAAGACAGAGTTCATTTCTGGTAATCGCAGTGAATTTTGAGCTCAAAAGATTTTACAGAGTTCAAGAACCCAACCTAATTTTCACTATTAACTAAAGAGCATTTATGTAAGAGGAGCTGTGGTTTGTATCAGTTTCATAAGCAGAGTTGAACTACATATGCTCTGTATGAGTAAGAAACCCAGTTATTTTTTTCTGGACATGCTTATGGTTCTTGCTGTTTTGGAGACACTGGAAAGAAGAGGATGCTTTTTGCGTTAAAACAGCATGTGTTTCATGGATGAGAACACTGGTCTGTATTGCCCGTCAGAATCGGAGTTATACCCTATGTTCTGTGTCTTCCTACATTCAAGAGTTCATTTCTGGTAAACTCATTGAATTTTGGGCTCAAATGATTTTAACAGTTCACCAACTCAACTCGATTCCCACTATTAACTAAAGAGCATTTACGTAAGAGGAGCTGTGGTATGTATCGGATTCATAAGCAGAGTTGAAATACTATGATCCGTTTGAGTAGGAAACAGTTCTTTTTGTATGGGCAGGCTCATATTTCTTGCTGTATTAGAGACACTGGAAAGAAGAGCATGCATCTTGCGTTAAAAAGTACTGTGTTTCATGAATGAGAACACTGGTATGAATTTCCCTTCAGAAACGGAGTTAAACCCCAGGATCTCTGTCTTCCTACAAGCAAGAGTACATTTCTGGTAAACCCAGTGAATTTTGGGCTGAAATGATTTTACACAGTTCATGAACCCAACGTGATTCTCACTATTAAGTAAAGAGAATTTACATAAGAGGAGCTGCGGTTTGTATCAGTTTCATAAGCAGAGTTGAACTACATATGATCCATATGAGTAGGAAATCCAGTCCTTTTTTCTGGGCATGCTAATGGTTCTTGCTGTATTGGAGACGCTGGAAAGAAGAGGATGATTCTTGCGTTAAAACAGCATGTGTTTCATGGATGAGAACACTGGTTTGAATTTCCCTTCAGAAACGGAGTTAAACCCCAGGATCTGTGTCTTGCTACAACAAGAGTTCATTTATGGTAAACCCAGTGAATTTTGGGCTCAAATGATTTTACACAGTTCACGAACCCACCTGGATTCTCACTATTAACTAAAGAGCATTTATGTAAGAGGAGCTGTGGTTTGCATTGGTTTCATAAGCAGAGTTGAAATAGATATGATCCGTTTGAGTAGGAAACCCAGTTCTTTTTTCTGAGCAGGCTAATATTTCTTGCTGTATTAGACACACTGGAAAGAAGTGCATGCTTCTTGCGGTAAAAAGTAGTGTGTTTCACGAATGAGAACACTGGTATGTATTTCCCTTCTGAAATGGAGTTAAACCCCAGAATTTCTGTCTTCCTACAAGAAAGAGTTCATTTCTGGTAAACCAAGTGAATTTTGGGCACAAATGATATTACACAGTTTAAGAACCCAACTCAATTCTCAGTATTAACGAAAGAGCATTTATGTAAGAGGAGCTGTGGTTTGTATCAGTTTCATAAGAAGAGTTGAACTACATATGGTCAGTATGAGTAGGAAACCCAGTTCATTTTTTTCCGGTCATGCTCATGGTTCTTGCTTTATTGGAGACGCTAGAAAGAAGAGGATGCTTCTTGTGTGAAAACAGCATGTGTTTCATGGATGAGAACACTGGTTTGAATTTCCCTATAGAAACGGAGTTAATCACCAGGATCTGTGTCTTCCTACAAGCAAGAGTTCATTTCTGGTAAATCCAGTGAATTTTGGGCTCAAATGATTTTACACAGTTCATGAACCCACCTCGATTCTCACTATGAACTAAAGAGAATTTACATAAGAGGAACTGTGGTTCATATCTGTTTCATAAGCAGATTTGAACTAAATATGATCCGTTTGAGTGGCAAATACAGTTCTTTTTTTCTGGGCAGGCTCATATTTCTTTCTGTATTAGAGACAGTGGAAATAATTGCACGCTTCTTGGGTTAAAACAGCATGTGTTTCATGGATGAGAACACTGGCCTGAATTTCCCTTCAGAAACGGAGTTAAACCCCAGGATCTGTTTCTTCCTACAAGAAAGAGTTCATTTCTGGTAAACCAAGTGCATTTTGGGTTCAAAAGATTTTACACAGTTCAAGAAACCAACGCAATTCTCACTATTAACTAAAGAGCATTTATGAAAGAGGAGCTGCGGTTTGTATCGGTTTCAAAAGCAGAGTTGAAATACATATGATCCGTTTGAGTTGGAAACACAGTTCTTTTTTTCTGGGCATACTCATGGTTCTTGCTGTATTGGAGACGCTGGAAAGAAGAGGATGATTCTTGCGTTAAAACAGCATGTGTTTCATGGATGAGAACACTGGTCTGAATTTCACTTCAGAAACGGAGTTAAACCCCAGGATCTGTGTCTTCCAACAAGAAATAGTTCATTTCTGGTAAACCAAGTAAATTTTTGGCTCAAATGATATTACACAGTTCAAAACCAACTCAATAATCACTATCAACTAAAGAGCTTTTACTTAAGAGGAGCTGTGGTTTGTATCAGTTTCATAAGCAGAGTTGAACTATATATGGTCCATATGAGTAGGAAACCCAGTTCTTTTTTTCTGGGCATGCTCATGGTTCTTGCTGTATTGGAGACGCTGGAAAGAAGAGGATGATTCTTGTGTTAAAACAGTATGTGTTTCATGGATGAGATCACTGCTCTGAATTTCCCTTCAGAAACGGAGTTAAACCACAGTATCTCTGTCTTCCTACAAACAAGAGTTCATTTCTGGTAAACCCAGTGATTTTGGTCTCAAATGATTTTACACAGTTCACCAAACCAACTCGATTCCCACTATTAACTAAAGAGCATTTATGTAAGAGGAGCTGTGGTTTGCATTGGTTTCATAAGCAGAGTTGAAATACATGTTATCCGTTTGAGTAGGAAACCCATTTCTTTTTTTCTGAGCAGGCTAATATTTCTTGCTGTATTAGTCACACTGGAAAGATGAGCATGCTTCTTGCGTTAAAAAGTAGTGTGTTTCAGGAATGAGAACACTAGTATGAATTTCCCTTCAGAATCGGAGTTAAACCCCAGGATCTCTGTCTTCCTACAAGCAAGAGTTCATTCTGGTAAACCCAGTGAATTTTGGGCTGAAATGATTTTACACAGTTCATGAACCCAATGTGATTCTCACTATTAAGTAAAGAGAATATACATAAGAGGAGCTGCGGTTTGTATCAGTTTCATAAGCAGAGTTGAACTACATATGGTCCATATGAGTAGGAAACCCAGTTCTTTTTTTCTGGGCATGCTCATGGTTCTTGCTGTATTGGAGACGCTGGAAAGAAGAGGATGCTGCTTGCGTTAAAACAGCATGTGTTTCATGGATGCGAACACTGGTCTGAATTTCACTTCAGAAACGGAGTTAAACCCCAGGATCTGTGTCTTCCTACTAGCAAGAGTTCATTTCTGGTAAACCCAGTGAATTTTGGGCTCAAATGATTTTACACAGTTCACGAACCCACCTCGATAATCACTATTTTCTAAAGAGCATTTATGTAAGAGGAGCTGTGGTTTGAATCGGTTTCATAAGCAGATTTGAACTACATATGACCTGTTTGAGTGGGAAATACAGTTCTTTTTTTCTGGGCAGGCTCATATTTCTTGCTGTATTAGAGACACTGGAAATAATTGCATGCTTCTTGCATTAAAACAGCATGTGTTTCATGGATGAGAACACTGGCATGAATTTCCCTTCAGAAACGGAGTTAAACCCCAGGATCTGTGTCTTCCTACAAGAAAGAGTTCATTTCTGGTAAACCAAGTGAATTTTGGGCTCAAATGATTTTACACAGTTCAAGAACCCTACTCAATTCTCACTATTAACTGAAGAGCTTTTATGTAAGAGGAGCTGTGGTTTGTATCAGTTTCATAAGCAAAGTTGATCTACATATGGTCCGTATGAGTAGGAAACACAGTTCTTTTATTCTGGGCATGCTCATGGTTCTTGCTGTATTGGAGACTCTGGAAAGCAGAGCTTGCTTCTTGCATTAAAACAGAGTGTATTTCACGGATGAGAACTCTGGTCTGAATTTCCTTTCAGAAACGGAGTTAATCCCCAGGGTCTGTGTCTTACTACAAGCAAGAGATCATTTCTGGAAATCCAAGTGAATTTTGGGCTCAAATAATATTAAACAATTCAGTAACCCTACTCAATAATCGCTATCAACTAAAGAGCTTTTATGTAAGAGGAGCTGTGGTTTGTATCAGTTTCATAAGCAGAGTTGAACTACATATGATCTGTATGATTAGGAAACTCAGTTCTTTTTTTCTGGGCATACACATGGTTCTTGCTGTATTGGAGACGCTGGAAAGAAGAGGATGATTCTTGCGTTAAAACAGCATGTGTTTCATGGATGAGAACACTGGTCTGAATTTCACTTCAGAAACGGAGTTAAACCCCAGGATCTGTGTCTTCCAAAAAGAAATAGTTCATTTCTGGTAAACCAAGTGAATTTTTGGCTCAAATGATATTACACAGTTCAAAACCAACTCAATAATCACTATCAATGAAAGAGCTTTTATGTAAGAGGAGGTGTGGTTTGTATCAGTTTCATAAGCAGAGTTGAACTATATATGGTCCATATGAGTAGGAAACCCAGTTCTTTTTTTCTGGGCATGCTCATGGTTCTTGCTGTATTGGAGACGCTGGAAAGAAGAGGATGATTCTTGCGTTAAAGCCTCATGTGTTTCATGGATGAGAACACTGGTTGGAATTTCCCTTCAGAAACGGAGTTAAACACCAGGATCTGTGTCTTCCTACAAGCAAGAGTTCATTTCTGGTAAACTCAGTGATTTTTGGGCTCAAATGATTTTACACAGTTCACCAACCGAACTCGAATCCCACTATTAACTAAAGAGCATTTACGTAAGAGGAGCTGTGGTATGTATGGGGTTCATAAGAAGAGTTGAAATACTATGATCCGTTTGAGTAGGAAACACAGTTCTTTTTGTATGGGCAGGCTCATATTTCTTGCTGTATTTGAGACACTGGAAAGAAGAGCATGCATCTTGCGTTAAAAAGTACTGTGTTTCATGAATGAGAACACTGGTATGAATTTCCCTTCAGAAACGGAGTAAAACCCCAGGATCTCTGTCTTCCTACAAACAAGAGTTCATTCTGGTAAACCCAGTGAATTTTGGGTTGAAATGATTTTACACAGTTCATGAACCCAATGTGATTCTCACTATTATGTAAACAGAATATACATAAGAGGAGCTGCGGTTTGTATCAGTTTCATAAGCAGAGTTGAACTACATATGATCCGTTTGAGTGGGAAATACAGTTCTTTTTTTCTGGGCAGGCTCATATTTCTTGCTGTATTAGAGACACTGGAAATAATTGCACGCTTCTTGCATTAAAACAGCATGTGTTTCATGCATGAGAACACTGGTTTGAATTTCCCTTCAGAAACGGAGTTAAACCCCAGGATCTGTGTCTTCCTACAAGCAAGAGTTCATTTCTGGTAAACTCAGTGATTTTTGGGCTCAAATGATTTTACACAGTTCACCAACCCAACTCGAATCCCACTATTAACTAAAGAGCATTTACGTAAGAGGAGCTGTGGTATGTATGGGGTTCATAAGAAGAGTTGAAATACTATGATCCGTTTGAGTAGGAAACACAGTTCTTTTATTCTGGGCATGCTCATGTTTCTTACTGTATTGGAGACTCTGGAAAGAAGAGCTTGCTTCTTCCGTTAAAACAGAGTGTATTTCATGGATGAGAACTCTGGTCTGAATTTCCCTTCAGAAACGGAGTTAACCCCAGGATCTGTGTCTTACTACAAGCAAGAGATCATTTCTGTTAAACCCAGTGAATTTTGTGCTCAAATGATTTTACACAGTTCATGAAACCAATTCGATTCTCAATATTAACTAAAGAGCATTTATGTAAGAGTAGCTGTGGTTTTTATCGGTTTCATAAGCAGAGTTGAACTACATATGGTCCATATGATTAGGAAACCAAGTTCTTTTTTTCTGGGCATGCTCATTGTTCTTGCTGTATTGGAGACGCTGGAAAGAAGAGGATGATTCTTGCGTTAAAACAGCATGTGTTTCATGGATGAGAACACTGGTTTGAATTTCCCTTCAGAAACGGAGTTTACCCCAGGATCTGTGTCGTCCTACAATCAAGAGTTCATTTCTGGAAAACAAAGAGTATTTTGGGCTCAAATAATATTACACAGTTCAGTAACCCTACTCAATTATCATTATTTACTAAAGAGCTTTTATTTAAGAGGAGCTGTGGTTTGTATCAGTTTCATAAGCAGAGTTGAACTACATATGGTTCATAAGAGTAGGAAACCCTGTTCATTTTTTCGGGGCATGCACATTGTTCTTGCTGTATTGGAGACGCTGGAAAGAAGAGGATGATTCTTGCGTTAAAACAGTATGTGTTACATGGATGAGATCACTGGTCTGTATTTCCCTTCAGAAATGGAGTTAAACCCCATGATCTGTGTCTTCCTACAAGCAAGAGTTCCTTTGTGGTAAACCCAGTGAATTTTGGGCTCAAATGATTTTACACAGTTCACGAACCCAACTCGATTCTCACTATTAATTAAAGAGTATTTATGTAAGAGGAGCTGTGGTTTGCATTGATTTCATATGCAGAGTTGAAATACATATGATCTGTTTGATTAGGAAACCCAGTTCTTTTTTTCTGAGCAGGCTAATATTTCTTGCTATATTAGACACACTGGAAAGAAGAGCATGCTTCTTGCGTTAAAAAGTAGTGTGTTTCATGAATGAGAACACTGGTATGAATTTCCCTTCTGGAATGGAGTTAAACCCCAGAATTTCTGTCTTCCTACAAGAAAGAGTTCATTTCTGGTAAACCAAGTGAATTTTGGGCACAAATGATATTACACAGTTCAAGAACCCAACTCAATTCTTACTATTAACTAAAGAGCATTTATGTAAGTGGAGCTGTGGTTTGTCTCAGTTTCATAAGCCGAGTTGAACTACATATGGTCCGTATTAGTAAGAAACCCAGTTAATTTATTTTCCGGGCATGCTCACTGTTATTGCTGTATTGGAGACGCTGGAAAGAAAAGGATGCTTCTTTGGTTAAAACAGCAAGTGTTTCATGGATGAGAACACTGGTCTGAATTTCCCTTCAAAAACAGCGTTAAACCCTAGGATCTGTGTTTTCCTACAAGCAAGAGTTCATTTCTGATAAACCAAGTGAATTTTGAGCTTAAATGATTTTACACAGTTCAATATCCCAACACAATTCTCACTATTAACTGAAGAGCATTTATGTACGAGGAACAGTGTTTTGTATCAGTTTCATAATCAGAGTTGAACTACATATGGTCCGTATGAGTAGGAAACCCAGTTCTTTTTTTCTGGCTATGAACATGGTTCTTGCTGTATTGGAGACACTGGAAAGAAGAGGATGCTATTTGCGTTAAAACAGCATGTGTTTCATGGATGAGAACACTGGTCTGTATTGCCCTTCAGAAACGGAGTTAAACCCTATGTTCTGTGTCTTCCTACATTCAAGAGTTCATTTCTGGTAAACCAAGTGAATTTTGGGCTCAAATGAATTTAAACAGTTCACGAAACAAACATGATTCTCACTATTTACTAAAGAACCTTTATGTAAGAGGAGCTGTGGTTTCTATCAGTTTCATAAGCAGAGTTGAATTACTTATGCTCCGTATGAGTAGGAAACCCAGTTCTTTTTTTCTGGGCATGATCATGGTTCTTGCTGTATTGGAGACGCTGGAAAGAAGAGGATGATTCTCGCATTAAAACAGCATGTGTTTCATGGATGAGAACACTGGTTTGAATTTCCTTTCAGAATCGGAGTTAAACACCAGGATCTGTGTCTTCCTACAATCAAGAGTTCATTTCTGGTAAACCCAGAGATTTATTGGCTCAAATGATTTTACACAGTTCACCAACCCAACTCATTCCCACTATTAACTAAAGAGCATTTATGTGAGAGGAGCCGAGGTAGGTATCGGATTCATAAGCAGAGTTGAAATACTATGATCCGTTTGAGTAGGAAACACAGTTCTTTTTGTATGGGCAGGCTCATATTTCATGCTGTATTAGAGACACTGGAAAGAATAGCATGCATCTTGCGTTAAAAAGTATTGTGTTTCATGAATGAGAACACTGGTATGAATTTCCTTTCAGAAACGGAGTTAAACCCCAGGATCTCTGTCTTCCTACAAGCAAGAGTTCATTTCTGGTAAACCCAGTGAATTTTGGGCTGTAATGATTTTACACAGTTCATGAACCCAATGTGATTCTCACTATTAAGTAAAGAGAATTTACATAAGAGGAGCTGCGGTTTGTATCAGTTTCATAAGCAGAGTTGAACTACATATGGTCAGTATGAGTAGGAAACCCAGTTCATTTTTTCTGGGCATGCTCATGGTTCTTGCTGTATTGGAGACGCTGGAAAGAAGAGTATGATTCTTGCGTTAAAACAGTATGTGTTTCATGTATGAGAACACTGGTTTGAATTTCCCTTCATAAACGGAGTTAAACCCCAGGATCTGTGTCTTCCTACAAGCAAGAGTTCATTTCTGGTAAACCAAGTGAATTTTGGGCTCAAATGATATTACACAGTTCAGGAACCCAACTCAACTCACACTATTAACTAAAGAGCTTTTATTTAAGAGGAGCTGTGGTTTTTATCAGTTTCATATGCAGAGTTGAACTAGATATGGTCGGTTTGAGTAGGAAACCCTGTTCATTTTTTCGGGGCATGCTCATGGTTCTTGCTGTATTGGAGACGCTGGAAAGAAGAGTATGCTTCTTGCGTTAAAACAGCATGTGTTTCATGGATGAGAACACTGGTTTGAATTTCCCTTCAGAAACGGAGTTAAACCCCAGGATCTGTGTCTTCCTACATTCAAGAGTTCATTTCTGGTAAACCCAGTGAAATTTGGGCTCAAATGATTTTACACAGTTCACGAACCCACCTCGATTCTCACTATTAACTAAAGAGCATTTATGTAAGAGGAGCTGTGGTTTGCATCGGTTTCATAAGCAGATTTGAACTACATATGATCCGTTTGAGTGGGAAATACAGTTCTTTTTTTCTGGGCAGGCTCATATTTCTTGCTGAATTAGAGACACTGGAAATAATTGCACGCTTCTTGCGTTAAAACAGCATGTGTTTCATGGATGTGAACACTGGTCTGAATTTCCCTTCAGAAACGGAGTTAAACCCCAGGATCTGTGTCTTCCTACAAGGAAGAGATCATTTCTGGTAAACCCAGTGAATTTTGTGCTCAAAGGATTTTACACAGTTCATGAAACCAATTCGATTCTCACTATTAACTAAAGAGCATTTATGTAAGAGGAGCTGTGGTTTGTATCGGTTTCATAAGCAAAGTTGAAATACATATGATCTGCTTGAGTAGGAAACAAAGTTCTTTTTTCTGGGCAGGCTCATATTTCCTGCTCTATTAGAGACCCTGGAAAGAATTGCACTCTTCTTGCGTTAAAACTGCATGTTTTTCATGCATAGGAACACTTGTCTGAATTTCCCTTCAGAAACAGAGATAAACTCCAGGATCTGTGTCTTCCTACAAGAAGGAGTTCTTGTCTGGTAAACCAAGTGCATTTTGGGTTCAAAGATTTTACACAGTTCAAGAAACCAACGCAATTCTCACTATTAACTAAAGAGCATTTATGTAAGAGGAGCTGCGGTTTGTGTCGGTTTCAAAAGCAGAGTTGAAATACATATGATCCGTTTGAGTAGGAAACACAGTTCTTTTTTTCTGGGCATGCTCATGGTTCTCGTTGTATTGGGGACGCTGGAAAGAAGAGGATGATTCTTGCGTTAAAACAGCATGTGTTTCATGGATGAGAACACTGGTCTGAATTTCACTTCAGAAACGGAATTAAACCCCAGGATCTGTGTCTTCCAACAGGAAATAGTTCATTTCTGGTAAACCAAGTGAATTTTAGGCTCAAATGATATTACACAGTTCAAAACCCAACTCAATAATCACTATCAACTAAAGAGCTTTTATGTAAGAGGAGCTGTGGTTTGTATCAGTTTCATAAGCAGAGTTGAACTACATATGGTCCGTTTGAGTAGGAAACCCAGTTCTTTTTTTCTGGGCATGCTCATGGTTCTTGCTGTATTGGAGACACTGGAAAGAAGAGGATGATTCTTGCGTTAAAACAGTATGTGTTTCATGGATGAGATCACTGGTATGAATTTCCCTTCAGAAACGGAGTTAAACCCCAGGATCTGTGTCTTCCTACAAGCAAGAGTTCATTTCTGGTAAACCCAGTGATTTCTGGGCTCAAATGATTTTATACAATTCACCAACCCAACTAGATTCCCACTATTAACTAAAGAGCATTTATGTAAGAGGAGCTGTGGTATGTATCGGATTCATAAGCAGAGTTGAAATACTATGATTCGTTTGAGTAGGAAACACAGTTCTTTTTGTGTGGGCAGTCTCATATTTCTTGCTGTATTAGAGACACTGGAAAGAAGAGCATGCATCTTGCGTTAAAAAGTACTGTGTTTCATGAATGAGAACACTGGCCTGAATTTCCCTTCAGAAACGGAGTTAAACCCCAGGATCTCTGTCTTCCTACAAGAAAGAGTTCATTTCTGGTAAACCCAGTGAATTTTGGGCTGAAATGATTTTATACAGTTCATGAACGCAATGTGATTCTCACTATTAACTAAAGAGCATTTATGTAAGATGAGCTGTGGTTTGTATCGGTTTCAAAAGCAGAGTTGAAATACATATGATCTGTTTGACTAGGAAACACAGTTCTTTATTCTGGGCAGGCTCATTTTTCTTGCTCTATTAGAGACACTGGAAAGAATTGCACTCTTCTTGCGTTAAAACAGCATGTGTTTCATGGATAGGAACACTGGTCTGAATTTCCCTTCAGAAAAGGAGATAAAACCCAGGATCTGTGTCTTCCTACAAGAAAGAGTTCTTTTCTGGTAAACCAAGTGCATTTTGGGTTCAAAAGATTTTACACAGTTCAAGAAACCAACACAATTCTCACTATTAACTAAAGAGTATTTATGTAAGAGGAGCTGCGGTTTGTATCGGTTTCAAAAGCAGAGTTGAAATACATATGATCCCTTTGAGTAGGAAACACAGTTCTTTTTTTCTGGGTATGCTCATGGTTCTTGCTGTATTGGAGACGCTGGAAAGAAGAGGATGATTCTTGCGTTAAAACAGCATGTGTTTCATGGATGAGAACACTGGTTTGAATTTCCCTTCAGAATCGGAGTTAAACACCAGGATCTGTGTCTTCCTACAATCAAGAGTTCATTTCTGGTAAACCCAGAGATTTATGGGCTCAAATGATTTTACACAGTTCACCAACCCAACTCATTCCCACTATTAACTAAAGAGCATTTATGTAAGAGGAGCCGAGGTAGGTATCAGATTCATAAGCAGAGTTGAAATACTATGATCCGTTTGAGTAGGAAACACAGTTCTTTTTGTATGGGCAGGCTCATATTTCATGCTCTATTAGAGACACTGGAAAGAATAGCATGCATCTTGCGTTAAAAAGTATTGTGTTTCATGAATGAGAACACTGGTATGAATTTCCCTTCAGAAACGGAGTTAAACCCCAGGATCTCTGTCTTCCTACAAGCAAGAGTTCATTTCTGGTAAACCCAGTGAATTTTGGGCAGTAATGATTTTACACAGTTCATGAACCCAACGTGATTCTCACTATTAAGTAAAGAGAATTTACATAAGATGAGCTGCGGTTTGTATCAGTTTCATAAGCAGAGTTGAACTACATATGGTCTGTATGAGTAGGAAACCCAGTTCATTTTTTCTGGGCATGCTCATGGTTCTTGCTGTATTGGAGACGCTGGAAAGAAGAGTATGATTCTTGCGTTAAAACAGTATGTGTTTCATGTATGAGAACACTGGTTTGAATTTCCCTTCATAAACGGAGTTAAACCCCAGGATCTGTGTCTTCCTACAAGCAAGAGTTCATTTCTGGTAAACCAAGTGAATTTTGGGCTCAAATGATATTACACAGTTCAGGAACCCAACTCAATTCACACTATTAACTAAAGAGCTTTTATGTAAGAGGAGCTGTGGTTTGTATCAGTTTCATAAGCAGAGTTGAACTACATATGGTCCGTTTGAGTAGGAAACCCAGTTCTTTTTTTCTGGGCATGCTCATGGTTCTTGCTGTATTGGAGACACTGGAAAGAAGAGGATGATTCTTGCGTTAAAACAGTATGTGTTTCATGGATGAGATCACTGGTATGAATTTCCCTTCAGAAACGGAGTTAAACCCCAGGATCTGTGTCTTCCTACAAGCAAGAGTTCATTTCTGGTAAACCCAGTGATTTCTGGGCTCAAATGATTTTATACAATTCACCAACCCAACTAGATTCCCACTATTAACTAAAGAGCATTTATGTAAGAGGAGCTGTGGTATGTATCGGATTCATAAGCAGAGTTGAAATACTATGATTCGTTTGAGTAGGAAACACAGTTCTTTTTGTGTGGGCAGTCTCATATTTCTTGCTGTATTAGAGACACTGGAAAGAAGAGCATGCATCTTGCGTTAAAAAGTACTGTGTTTCATGAATGAGAACACTGGCCTGAATTTCCCTTCAGAAACGGAGTTAAACCCCAGGATCTCTGTCTTCCTACAAGAAAGAGTTCATTTCTGGTAAACCCAGTGAATTTTGGGCTGAAATGATTTTATACTATTCATGAACGCAATGTGATTCTCACTATTAACTAAAGAGCATTTATGTAAGATGAGCTGTGGTTTGTATCGGTTTCAAAAGCAGAGTTGAAATACATATGATCTGTTTGACTAGGAAACACAGTTCTTTATTCTGGGCAGGCTCATTTTTCTTGCTCTATTAGAGACACTGGAAAGAATTGCACTCTTCTTGCGTTAAAACAGCATGTGTTTCATGGATAGGAACACTGGTCTGAATTTCCCTTCAGAAAAGGAGATAAAACCCAGGATCTGTGTCTTCCTACAAGAAGGAGTTCTTTTCTGGTAAACCAAGTGCATTTTGGGTTCAAAAGATTTTACACAGTTCAAGAAACCAACACAATTCTCACTATTAACTAAAGAGTATTTATGTAAGAGGAGCTGCGGTTTGTATCGGTTTCAAAAGCAGAGTTGAAATACATATGATCCCTTTGAGTAGGAAACACAGTTCTTTTTTTCTGGGTATGCTCATGGTTCTTGCTGTATTGGAGACGCTGGAAAGAAGAGGATGATTCTTGCGTTAAAACAGCATGTGTTTCATGGATGAGAACACTGGTTTGAATTTCCCTTCAGAATCGGAGTTAAACACCAGGATCTGTGTCTTCCTACAATCAAGAGTTCATTTCTGGTAAACCCAGAGATTTATGGGCTCAAATGATTTTACACAGTTCACCAACCCAACTCATTCCCACTATTAACTAAAGAGCATTTATGTAAGAGGAGCCGAGGTAGGTATCAGATTCATAAGCAGAGTTGAAATACTATGATCCGTTTGAGTAGGAAACACAGTTCTTTTTGTATGGGCAGGCTCATATTTCATGCTCTATTAGAGACACTGGAAAGAATAGCATGCATCTTGCGTTAAAAAGTATTGTGTTTCATGAATGAGAACACTGGTATGAATTTCCCTTCAGAAACGGAGTTAAACCCCAGGATCTCTGTCTTCCTACAAGCAAGAGTTCATTTCTGGTAAACCCAGTGAATTTTGGGCAGTAATGATTTTACACAGTTCATGAACCCAACGTGATTCTCACTATTAAGTAAAGAGAATTTACATAAGATGAGCTGCGGTTTGTATCAGTTTCATAAGCAGAGTTGAACTACATATGGTCTGTATGAGTAGGAAACCCAGTTCATTTTTTCTGGGCATGCTCATGGTTCTTGCTGTATTGGAGACGCTGGAAAGAAGAGTATGATTCTTGCGTTAAAACAGTATGTGTTTCATGTATGAGAACACTGGTTTGAATTTCCCTTCATAAACGGAGTTAAACCCCAGGATCTGTGTCTTCCTACAAGCAAGAGTTCATTTCTGGTAAACCAAGTGAATTTTGGGCTCAAATGATATTACACAGTTCAGGAACCCAACTCAATTCACACTATTAACTAAAGAGCTTTTACTTAAGAGGAGCTGTGGTTTGTATCAGTTTCATAAGCAGAGTTGAACTAGATATGGTCGGTTTGAGTAGGAAACCCTGTTCATTTTTTCGGGGCATGCTCATGGTTCTTGCTGTATTGGAGATGCTGGAAAGAAGAGGATGCTTCTTGCGTTAAAACAGCATGTGTTTCATGGATGAGAACACTGGTTTGAATTTCCCTTCAGAAACGGAGTTAAACCCCAGGATCTGTGTCTTCCTACATTCAAGAGTTCATTTCTGGTAAACCAATTGAATTTTGGGCTCAAATGATATTACACAGTTCAGGAACCCAACTCAATTCTCACTATTAACTAAAGAGCTTTTATTTAAGAGCAGCTGTGGTTTGTATCAGTTTCGTAAGCAGAGTTGAACTACATATGGTCCGTATGAGTAGGAAACCCTGTTCATTTTTTCTGGGCATGCTCATGGTTCTTGCTGTATTGGAGACGCTGGAAAGAAGAGGATGCCACTTGCGTTAAAACAGCATGTGTTTCATGGATGAGAACACTGGTCTGAATTTCCCTTCAGAAACGGAGTTAAACCCCAGGATCTGTGTCTTCCTACAAGCAAGAGTTCATTGCTGGTAAACCCATTGAAATTTTGGCTCAAATGTTTTTACACAGTTCACGAACCCACCTCGATTCTCACTATTAACTAAAGAGCATTTATGTAAGAGGAGCTGTGGTTTGCATCGGTTTCATAAGCAGATTTGAACTACATATGATCCGTTTGAGTGGGAAATACAGTTCTTTTTTTCTGGGCATTCTCATATTTCTTGCTGTATTAGAGACACTGGAAATAATTGCACGCTTCTTGCGTTAAAACAGCATGTGTTTCATGGATGTGAACACTGGTCTGAATTTCCCTTCAGAAACGGAGTTAAACCCCAGGATCTGTGTCTTCCTACAAGGAAGAGATCATTTCTGGTAAACTCAGTGAATTTTGTGCTCAAATGATTTTACACAGTTCATGAAACCAATTCGATTCTCACTATTAACTAAAGAGCATTTATGTAAGAGGAGCTGTGGTTTGTATCGGTTTCATAAGCAAAGTTGAAATACATATGATCTGCTTGAGTAGGAAACACAGTTCTTTTTTTCTTGGCAGGCTCATATTTCCTGCTCTATTTGAGATCCTGGAAAGAATTGCACTCTTCTTGCGTTAAAGCAGCATGTGTTTCATGGATAGGAACACTTGTCTGAATTTCCCTTCAGAAACGGAGATAAACTCCAGGATCTGTGTCTTCCTACAAGAAGGAGTTCTTTTCTGGTAAACCAAGTGCATTTTGGGTTCAAAAGAATTTACACAGTTCAAGAAACCAACGCAATTCTCACTATTAACTAAAGAGCATTTATGTAAGAGGAGCTGCGGTTTGTGTCGGTTTCAAAAGCAGAGTTGAAATACATATGATCCGTTTGAGTAGGAAACACAGTTCTTTTTTTCTGGGCATGCTCATGGTTCTCGTTGTATTGGAGACGCTGGAAAGAAGAGGATGATTCTTGCGTTAAAACAGCATGTGTTTCATGGATGAGAACACTGGTCTGAATTTCACTTCAGAAACGGAATTAAACCCCAGGATCTGTGTCTTCCAACAAGAAATAGTTCATTTCTGGTAAACCAAGTGAATTTTTGGCTCAAATGATATTACACAGTTCAAAACCCAACTCAATAATCACTATCAACTAAAGAGCTTTTATGTAAGAGGAGCTGTGGTTTGTATCAGTTTCATAAGCAGAGTTGAACTACATATGGTCCGTTTGAGTAGGAATCCAGTTCTTTTTTTCTGGGCATGCTCATGGTTCTTGCTGTATTGGAGACACTGGAAAGAAGAGGATGATTCTTGCGTTAAAACAGTATGTGTTTCATGGATGAGATCACTGGTATGAATTTCCCTTCAGAAACAGAGTTAAACCCCAGGATCTGTGTCTTCCTACAAGCAAGAGTTCATTTCTGGTAAACCCAGTGATTTCTGGGCTCAAATGATTTTATACAATTCACCAACCCAACTCGATTCCCACTATTAACTAAAGAGCATTTATGTAAGAGGAGCTGTGGTATGTATCGGATTCATAAGCAGAGTTGAAATACTATGATTCGTTTGAGTAGGAAACACAGTTCTTTTTGTACGGGCAGTCTCATATTTCTTGCTGTATTAGAGACACTGGAAAAAAGAGCATGCATCTTGCGTTAAAAAGTACTGTGTTTCATGAATGAGAACACTGGCCTGAATTTCCCTTCAGAAATGGAGTTAAACCCCAGGATCTCTGTCTTCCTACAAGAAAGAGTTCATTTCTGGTAAACCCAGTGAATTTTGGGCTGAAATGATTTTATACAGTTCATGAACGAAATGTGATTCTCACTATTAACTAAAGAGCATTTATGTAAGAAGAGCTGTGGTTTGTATCGGTTTCAAAAGCAGAGTTGAAATACATATGATCTCTTTGACTAGGAAACACAGTTCTTTTTTCTGGGCAGGCTCATTTTTCTTGCTCTATTAGAGACACTGGAAAGAATTGCACTCTTCTTGCGTTAAAACAGCATGTGTTTCATGGATAGGAACACTGGTCTGAATTTCCCTTCAGAAAAGGAGATAAAACCCAGGATCTGTGTCTTCCTACAAGAAGGACTTCTTTTCTGGTAAACCAAGTGCATTTTGGGTTCAAAAGATTTTACACAGTTCAAGAAACCAACACAATTCTCACTATTAACTAAAGAGCATTTATGTAAGAGGAGCTCGGTTTGTATCGGTTTCAAAAGCAGAGTTGAAATACATATGATCCCTTTGAGTAGGTAACACAGTTCTTTTTTTCTGGGCATGCTCATGGTTCTAGCTGTATTGGAGACGCTGAAAAGAAGAGGATGATTCTTGCGTTAAAGCAGCATGTGTTTCATGGATGAGAACACTGGTCTGAATTTCACTTCAGAAACGGAGTTAAACCCCTGGATCTGTGTTTTCCAACAAGAAATAGTTCATTTTTGGTAAACCAAGTGAATTTTGGGCTCAAATGATATTACACAGTTCAAAAACCAACTCAATAATCCCTATCAACTAAAGAGCTTTTGTGTAAGAGGAGCTGTGGTATGTATCAGTTTCATAAGCAGAGTTGAACTATATATGGTCCGTATGAGGAGGAAACCCAGTTCTTTTGTTCTGGGCATGCTCATGGTTCTTGCTGTATTGGAGACGCTGGAAAGAAGAGATTGATTCTTGCGTTAAAACAGCATGTGTTTAATGGATGAGAACACTGGTTTGAATTTCCCTTCAGAAACGGAGTTAAACCCCAGGATCTGAGTCTTCCTACAAGCAAGAGTTCATTTCAGGTAAACCAAGTGAATTTTGGGCTCAAATGATATTACACAGTTCAGGAACCCAACTCATTTCTCACTATTAACTAAAGAGCTTTTAATTAAGAGGAGCTGTGGTTTGTATCAGTTTCATAAGCAGAGTTGAACTACATATGGTCCGTATGAGCAGGAAACCCTGTTCATTTTTTCCTCGCATGCTTATGGTTCTTGCTGTATTGGAGACGCTGGAATGAAGAGGATGCTGCTTGCATTAAAACAGCATGTGTTTCATGGATGAGAACACTGGTTTGAATTACCCTTCAGAAATGGAGTTAAACCCCATGATCTGTGTCTTCCTACAAGCAAGAGTTCCTTTATGGTAAACCCAGTGAATTTTGGGCTCAAATGATTTTACACAGTTCACGAACCCAACTCGATTCTCACTATTAATTAAAGAGTATTTATGTAAGAGGAGCTGAGGTTTGCATTGATTTCATATGCAGAGTTGAAATACATATGATCTGTTTGATTAGGAAACCCAGTTCTTTTTTTCTGAGCAGGCTAATATTTCTTGCTATATTAGACACACTGGAAAGAAGAGCATGCTTCTTGCGTTAAAAAGTAGTGTGTTTCATGAATGAGAACACTGGTATGAATTTCCCTTCTGGAATGAAGTTAAACCCCAGAATTTCTGTCTTCCTACAAGAAAGAGTTCATTTCTGGTAAACCAAGTGAATTTTGGGCACAAATGATATTACACAGTTCAAGAACCCAACTCAATTCTCACTATTAACTAAAGAGCATTTATGTAAGTGGAGCTGTGGTTTGTCTCAGTTTCATAAGCCGAGTTGAACTACATATGGTCCGTATTAGTAAGAAACCCAGTTAATTTATTTTCCGGGCATGCTCACTGTTATTGCTGTATTGGAGACGCTGGAAAGAAAAGGATGCTTCTTTGGTTAAAACAGCAAGTGTTTCATGGATGAGAACACTGGTCTGAATTTCCCTTCAGAAACGGCATTAAACACCAGGATCTGTGTTTTCCTACAAGCAAGAGTTCATTTCTGGTAATCCAAGTGAATTTTGAGCTTAAATGATTTTACACAGTTCAATATCCCAACACAATTCTCACTATTAACTGAAGAGCATTTATGTACGAGGAACAGTGTTTTGTATCAGTTTCATAATCAGAGTTGAACTACATATGGTCCATATGAGTAGGAAACCCAGTTTTTTTTTTCTGGCCATGAACATGGTTCTTGCTGTATTGGAGACACTGGAAAGAAGAGGATGCTATTTGCGTTAAAACAGCATGTGTTTCATGGTTGAGAACACTGGTCTCTATTGCCCTTCAGAAACGGAGTTAAACCCTATGTTCTGTGTCTTCCAACATTCAAGAGTTCATTTCTGGTAAACCAAGTGAATTTTGGGCTCAAATGAATTTAAACAGTTCACGAAACAAACATGATTCTCACTATTTACTAAAGAACCTTTATGTAAGAGGAGCTGTGGTTTCTAACAGTTTCATAAGCAGAGTTGAACTACTTATGCTCCGTATGAGTAAGAAACCCAGTTCTTTTTTTCTGGGCATGCTCATGATTCTTGCTGTATTGGAGACGCTGGAAAGAAGAGGATGATTCTTATGTTAAAACAGCATGTGTTTCATGGATGAGAACACTGGTTTGAATTTCCCTTCAGAAACGGAGTTAAACACCAGGATCTGTGTCTTCCTACAATCAAGAGTTCATTTCTGGTAAACCCAGAGATTTATGGGCTCAAATGATTTTACACAGTTCACCAACCCAACTCATTCCCACTATTAACTAAAGAGCATTTATGTGAGAGGAGCCAAGGTAGGTATCGGATTCATAAGCAGAGTTGAAATACTATGATCCGTTTGAGTAGGAAACACAGTTCTTTTTGTATGGGCAGGCTCATATTTCATGCTGTATTAGAGACACTGGAAAGAATAGCATGCATCTTGCGTTAAAAAGTATTGTGTTTCATGAATGAGAACACTGGTATGAATTTCCCTTCAGAAACGGAGTTAAAAACCAGGATCTGTGTCTTCCTACAATCAAGAGTTCATTTCTGGTTAACCCAGTGATTTTTGTGCTCAAATGATTTTACACAGTTCACCTACCCAACTCAATTCCCACTATTAACTAAAGAGCATTTATGTAAGAGGAGCTGTGGTATGTATTGGATTCATAAGCAGAGTTGAAATACTATGATTCGTTTGAGTAGGAAACACAGTTCTTTGTGTATGGGCAGGCTCATATTTCTTGATGTATTAGAGACACTGGAAAGAAGACCATGCATCTTGCGTTAAAAAGTACTGTGTTTCTTGAATGAGAACAGTGTTATGAATTTCCCTTCAGAAACGGAGTTAAACCTCAGGATCTCTGTCTTCCTACAAGCAAGAGTTCATTTCTGGTAAACCCTGTGAATTTTGGGCTGAAATGATTTTACACAGTTCATGAACCCAACGTGATTCTCACTATTAAGTAAAGAGAATTTACATAAGAGGAGCTGCGGTTTGTATCAGTTTCATAAGCAGGGTTGAACTACATATGGTCCGTATGAGTAGGAAACCCAGTTCTTTTTTTCTGGGCATGCTCATGGTTCTTGCTGTATTGGAGACGCTGGAAAGAAGAGGATGATTCTTGCGTTAAAACAGCATGTGTTTCATGGATGAGAACTCTGGTTTGAATTTCCCTTCAGAAACGGAGTTAAACCCCAGGATCTGTGTCTTCCTTCAATCAAGAGTTCAATTCTGGTAAACCAAGTGAATTTTGGGCTGTAATGATTTTACACAGTTCATGAACCCAACGTGATTCTCACTATTAAGTAAAGAGAATTTACATAAGATGAGCTGCGGTTTGTATCAGTTTCATAAGCAGAGTTGAACTACATATGGTCTGTATGAGTAGGAAACCCAGTTCATTTTTTCTGGGCATGCTCATGGTTCTTGCTGTATTGGAGACACTGGAAAGAAGCGTATGATTCTTGCGTTAAAACAGTATGTGTTTCATGTATGAGAACACTGGTTTGAATTTCCCTTCATAAACGGAGTTAAACCCCAGGATCTGTGTCTTCCTACAAGAAATAGTTCATTTCTGGTAAACCAAGTGAATTTTAGGCTCAAATGATATTACACAGTTCAAAACCCAACTCAATAATCACTATCAACTAAAGAGCTTTTATGTAAGAGGAGCTGTGGTTTGTATCAGTTTCATAAGCAGAGTTGAACTACATATGGTCCGTTTTAGTAGGAAACCCAGTTCTTTTTTTCTGGGCATGCTCATTGTTCTTGCTGTATTGGAGACACTGGAAAGAAGAGGATGATTCTTGCGTTAAAACAGTATGTGTTTCATGGATGAGATCACTGGTATGAATTTCCCTTCAGAAACGGAGTTAAACCCCAGGATCTGTGTCTTCCTACAAGCAAGAGTTCATTTCTGGTAAACCCAGTGATTTCTGGGCTCAAATGGTTTTATACAATTCACCAACCCAACTCGATTCCCACTATTAACAAAAGAGCATTTATGTAAGAGGAGCTGTGGTATGTATCGGATTCATAAGCAGAGTTGAAATACTATGATTCGTTTGAGTAGGAAACACAGTTCTTTTTGTGTGGGCAGTCTCATATTTCTTGCTGTATTAGAGACACTGGAAAGAAGAGCATGCATCTTGCGTTAAAAAGTACTGTGTTTCATGAATGAGAACACTGGCCTGAATTTCCCTTCAGAAACGGAGTTAAACCCCAGGATCTCTGTCTTCCTACAAGAAAGAGTTCATTTCTGGTAAACCCAGTGAATTTTGGGCTGAAATGATTTTATACAGTTCATGAACGCAATGTGATTCTCACTATTAACTAAAGAGCATTTATGTAAGAGGAGCTGTGGTTTGTATCGGTTTCAAAAGCAGAGTTGAAATACATATGATCTGTTTGACTAGGAAACACAGTTCTTTTTTTCTGGGCAGGCTCATTTTTCTTGCTCTATTAGAGACACTGGAAATAATTGCACTCTTCTTGAGTTAAAACAGCATGTGTTTCATGGATAGGAACACTGGTCTGAATTTCCCTTCAGAAACGGAGATAAACCCCAGGATCTGTGTCTTCCTAAAAGAAAGAGTTCTTTTCTGGTAAACCAAGTGCATTTTGGGTTCAAAAGATTTTACTCAGTTCAAGAACCCAACGCAATTCTCACTATTAACTAAAGAGCATTTATGTAAGAGGAGCTGGGGTTTGTATCGGTTTCAAAAGCAGAGTTGAAATACATATGATCCGTTTGAGTAGGAAACACAGTTCTTTTTTTCTGGGCATGCTCATGGTTCTTGCTGTATTGGAGACGCTGGAAAGAAGAGGGTGATTCTTGCGTTAAAAAGTAGTGTGTTTCATGAATGAGAACACTGGTATGAATTTCCCTTCTGGAATGGAGTTAAACCCCAGAATTTCTGTCTTCCTACAAGAAAGAGTTCATTTCTGGTAAACAAAGTGAATTTTGGACACAAATGATATTACACTGTTCAAGAACCCAACTCAATTCTCACTATTAACTAAAGAGCTTTTATGTAAGAGGAGCTGTGGTTTGTCTCAGTTTCATAAGCAGAGTTGAACTACATATGGTCCTTATGAGTAGGAAACCCAGTTAATTTATTTCGGGGCATGCTCATTGTTCTTGCTGTATTGGAGACGCTGGAAAGAAAAGGATGATTCTTTCGTTAAAACAGCAAGTGTTTCATGGGTGAGAACACTGGTCTGAATTTCCCTACAGAAACGGAGTTAAACCCCAGGATCTGTGTTTTCCTACAAGCAAGAGATCATTTCTGGTAATCCAAGTGAATTTTGGGCTCAAATGAATTTACACAGTACACGAAACAAACATGATTCTCACTAGTTACTAAAGAACCTTTATGTAAGTGGAGCTGTGGTTTGTATCAGTTTCATAAGCAGAGTTGAACTACTTATGGTCCCTATGAGTAGGAAACCCGGTTCTTTTTTTCTGGGCATGCTCAAGGTTCTTGCAGTATTGGAGAGGCTGGAAAGAAGAGGATGATTGTTACGTTAAAACAGCATGTGTTTCATCGATGAGAACACTGGTATGAATTTCCCTTCAGAAACGGAGTTAAAAACCAGGATCTGTGTCTTCCTACAATCAAGAGTTCATTTCTGGTTAACCCAGTGATTTTTGTGCTCAAATGATTTTACACAGTTCACCTACCCAACTCAATTCCCACTATTAACTAAAGAGCATTTATGTAAGAGGAGCTGTGGTATGTATTGGATTCATAAGCAGAGTTGAAATACTATGATTCGTTTGAGTAGGAAACACAGTTCTTTGTGTATGGGCAGGCTCATATTTCTTGATGTATTAGAGACACTGGAAAGAAGACTATGCATCTTGCGTTAAAAAGTACTGTGTTTCTTGAATGAGAACAGTGTTATGAATTTCCCTTCAGAAACGGAGTTAAACCTCAGGATCTCTGTCTTCCTACAAGCAAGAGTTCATTTCTGGTAAACCCTGTGAATTTTGGGGTGAAATGATTTTACACAGTTCATGAACCCAACGTGATTCTCACTATTAAGTAAAGAGAATTTATATAAGAGGAGCTGCGGTTTGTATCAGTTTCATAAGCAGGGTTGAACTACATATGGTCCGTATGAGTAGGAAACCCAGTTCTTTTTTTCTGGGCATGCTCATGGTTCTTGCTGTATTGGAGACGCTGGAAAGAAGAGGATGATTCTTGCGTTAAAACAGCATGTGTTTCATGGATGAGAACTCTGGTTTGAATTTCCCTTCAGAAACGGAGTTCAACCCCAGGATCTGTGTCTTCCTTCAATCAAGAGTTCAATTCTCGTAAACCAAGTGAATTTTGGGCTCAAATGATATTACACAGTTCAGGAACCCGAATCAATTCTCACTATTAATTAAGAGCTTTTATTTAAGAGGAGCTGTGGTATGTATCGGATTCATAAGCAGAGTTGAAATACTATGATTCTTTCGAGTAGGAAACACAGTTCTTTGTGTATGGGCAGGCTCCTATTTCTTGATGTATTAGAGACACTGGAAAGAAGAGCATATATCTTGCGATAAAAAGTACTGTGTTTCATGAATGAGAACAATGGTATGAATTTCCCTTCAGAAACGGAGTTAAACCCCGGGATCTCTGTCTTCCTACAAGCAAGAGTTCATTTCTGGTAAACCCAGTGAATTTTGGGCTGAAATAATTTTACACAGTTCATGAACCCAACGTGATTCTCACTATTAAGTACAGAGAATTTACATAAGAGGAGCTGCGGTTTGTATCAGTTTCATAAGCAGAGTTGAATTACATATGGTCCATATGAGTAGAAAACCCAGTTCTTTTTTTCTGGGCATGCTCATGGTTCTTGCTGTATTGGAGACGCTGGAAAGAAGAGGATGATTCTTGCGTTAAAACAGCATGTGTTTCATGGATGAGAACACTGGTTTGAATTTCCCTTCAGAAACGGAGTTAAAGCCCAGGATCTGTGTCTTCCTACAATCAAGAGTTCATTTCTGGTAAACCAAGTGAATTTTGGGGTCAATTGATATTACACAGTTCAGGAACCCAACTCAATTCTCACTATTAACTAAAGAGCTTTTATTTAAGAGGAGCTGTGGTTTGTATCAGTTTCATAAGCAGAGTTGTACTACATATGGTCCGTATGAGTAGGAAACCCTGTTCATTTTTTCGGGGCATGCTCGTGGTTCTTGCTGTGTTGGAGACCCTGGAAAGAAGAGGATGCTTCTTGCATTAAAACAGCATGTGTTTCATGGATGAGAACACTGGTTTGAATTTTCCTTCAGAAACGGAGTTAAACCCCAGGATCTCTGTCTTCCTACAAGCAAGAGTTCATTTCTGGGAAACCAAGTGAATTTTGGGCTCAAATGATATTACACAGTTCAGGAACCCAACTCAATTCTCACTATTAACTAAAGAGCTTTTATTTAAGAGGACCTGTGGTTTGTATCAGTTTCATAAGCAGAGTTGAACTACATATGGTCTGTATGAGTAGGAAACCCTGTTCATTTTTTCGGGGCATGCTCATGGTTCTTGCTGTATTGGAGACGCTGGAAAGAAGAGGATGCTTCTTGCGTTAAAACAGCATGTGTTTCATGGATGAGAACACGAGTATGAATTTCCCTTCAGAAACGGAGTTAAATCCTAGGATCTGTGTCTTCCTACAAGCAAGAGTTCATTTCTGGTAAACCCAGTGAATTTTGAGCTTAAATGATTTTACAGAGTTCAAGAACCCAACACAATTCTCACTATTAACTAAAGAGCATTTATGTACGAGGAACAGTGGTTTGTATCAGTTTCATAAGCAGAGTTGATCCTACATATGTTCTGTATGAGTAAGAAACCCAGTTTTTTTTCTGGGCATTCTCATGGTTCTTGCTGCATTGGAGATGCTGGAAAGAAGAGGATGATTCTTGAGTTAAAACAGTATGTGTTTCATGGATGAGATCACTGGTCTGAATTTCCCTTCAGAAACGGAGTTAAACCCCAGGATCTGTGTCTTCCTACAAGCAAGAGTTCATTTCTGGTAAACCCAGTGCTTTTGGGGCTCAAATGATTTTATACAGTTCACCAACCCAACTCGATTCCCACTATTAACTAAAGAGCATTTATGTAAGAGGAGCTGTGGTATGTATCAGATTCATAAGCAGAGTTGAAATACTATGATCCGTTTGAGTAGGAAACACAGTTCTTTTTGTATGGGCAGGCTCATATTTCTTGCTGTATTAGAGACACTGGAAAGAAGAGCATGCATCTTGCGTTAAAACAGCATGTGTTTCATGGATGAGAACACTGGTTTGAATTTCCCTTCAGAAACGGAGTTTAACCCCAGGATCTGTGTCTTCCTACAAGCAAGAGTTCATTTCTGGTAAACCAAGTGAATTTTGGGCTCAAATGATATTACACAGTTCAGGAACCCAACTCAATTCTCACTATTAACTTAAGAGCTTTTATTTAAGAGGACCTGTGGTTTGTATCAGTTTCATAAGCAGAGTTGAACTACATATGGTCTGTATGAGTAAGAAACCCTGTTCATTTTTTCTGGGCATGCTCATGGTTCTTGCTGCATTGGAGAGGCTGGAAAGAAGAGGATGCTTCTTGCGTTAAAACAGCATGTGTTTCATGGATGAGAACACTGGTCTGTATTTCCCTTCAGAAACGGAGTTAAACCCCAGGATCTGTGTTTTCCTACAAGCAAGAGTTCATTTCTGGTAAACCAAGTGAATTTTGTGCTCAAATGAATTTACACAGTTCACAAAACAAACATGATTCTCACTATTTACTAAAGAATCTTTATGTAAGAGGAGCTGTGGTTTGTATCAGTTTCATAAGCAGAGTTGTACTACATATGGTCCGTATGAGTAGGAAACCCTGTTCATTTTTTCGGGGCATGCTCGTGGTTCTTGCTGTGTTGGAGACCCTGGAAAGAAGAGGATGCTTCTTGCATTAAAACAGCATGTGTTTCATGGATGAGAACACTGGTTTGAATTTTCCTTCAGAAACGGAGTTAAACCCCAGGATCTCTGTCTTCCTACAAGCAAGAGTTCATTTCTGGGAAACCAAGTGAATTTTGGGCTCAAATGATATTACACAGTTCAGGAACCCAACTCAATTCTCACTATTAACTAAAGAGCTTTTATTTAAGAGGACCTGTGGTTTGTATCAGTTTCATAAGCAGAGTTGAACTACATATGGTCTGTATGAGTAGGAAACCCTGTTCATTTTTTCGGGGCATGCTCATGGTTCTTGCTGTATTGGAGACGCTGGAAAGAAGAGGATGCTTCTTGCGTTAAAACAGCATGTGTTTCATGGATGAGAACACGAGTATGAATTTCCCTTCAGAAACGGAGTTAAATCCTAGGATCTGTGTCTTCCTACAAGCAAGAGTTCATTTCTGGTAAACCCAGTGAATTTTGAGCTTAAATGATTTTACAGAGTTCAAGAACCCAACACAATTCTCACTATTAACTAAAGAGCATTTATGTACGAGGAACAGTGGTTTGTATCAGTTTCATAAGCAGAGTTGAACCTACATATGTTCTGTATGAGTAAGAAACCCAGTTTTTTTTTCTGGGCATGCTCATGGTTCTTGCTGCATTGGAGATGCTGGAAAGAAGAGGATGATTCTTGAGTTAAAACAGTATGTGTTTCATGGATGAGATCACTGGTCTGAATTTCCCTTCAGAAACGGAGTTAAACCCCAGGATCTGTGTCTTCCTACAAGCAAGAGTTCATTTCTGGTAAACCCAGTGCTTTTGGGGCTCAAATGATTTTATACAGTTCACCAACCCAACTCGATTCCCACTATTAACTAAAGAGCATTTATGTAAGAGGAGCTGTGGTATGTATCAGATTCATAAGCAGAGTTGAAATACTATGATCCGTTTGAGTAGGAAACACAGTTCTTTTTGTATGGGCCGGCTCATATTTCTTGCTGTATTAAAGACACTGGAAAGAAGAGCATGCATCTTGCGTTAAAACAGCATGTGTTTCATGGATGAGAACACTGGTTTGAATTTCCCTTCAGAAACGGAGTTTAACCCCAGGATCTGTGTCTTCCTACAAGCAAGAGTTCATTTCTGGTAAACCAAGTGAATTTTGGGCTCAAATGATATTACACAGTTCAGGAACCCAACTCAATTCTCACTATTAACTTAAGAGCTTTTATTTAAGAGGACCTGTGGTTTGTATCAGTTTCATAAGCAGAGTTGAACTACATATGGTCTGTATGAGTAAGAAACCCTGTTCATTTTTTCTGGGCATGCTCATGGTTCTTGCTGTATTGGAGACGCTGGAAAGAAGAGGATGCTTCTTGCGTTAAAACAGCATGTGTTTCATGGATGAGAACACTGGTCTGTATTTCCCTTCAGAAACGGAGTTAAACCCCAGGATCTGTGTTTTCCTACAAGCAAGAGTTCATTTCTGGTAAACCAAGTGAATTTTGTGCTCAAATGAATTTACACAGTTCACAAAACAAACATGATTCTCACTATTTACTAAAGAATCTTTATGTAAGAGGAGCTGTGGTTTGTATCAGTTTCATAAGCAGAGTTGAACTACTTATGGTCCCTATGAGTAGTAAACCCAGTTCTTTTTTTCTGGGCATGCTCATGGTTCTTGCTCTATTGGAGACGCTGGAAAGAAGAGGATGATTCTTGTGTTAAAACAGCATGTGTTTCATTGATGAGAACACTGGTTTGAATTTCCCTTCAGAAACGGAGTTAAACACCAGGATCTCTGTCTTCCTACAAGCAAGAGTTCATTTCTGGTAAACCCAGTGAATTTTGGGCTGAAATGATTTTACACAGTTCATGAACTCAACGTGATTCTCACTATTAAGTAAAGAGAATTTACATAAGAGGAGCTGCGGTTTGTATCAGTTTCATAAGCAGAGTTGAACTACATATGGTCCATATGAGTAGGAAACCCAGTTCTTTTTTTCTGGGCATGCTCATGGTTCTTGCTGTATTGGAGACACTGGAAAGAAGAGGATGCTTCTTGCGTTAAAACAGCATGTGTTTCATGGATGAGAACACTGGTTTGAATTTCCCTTCAGAAACGGAGTTCAACCCCAGGATCTGTGTCTTCCTACAAGCAAGAGTTCATTTCTGGTAAACCAAGTAAATTTTGGGCTCAAATGATATTACACAGTTCAGGAACCCAACTCAATTCTCACTATTAACTTAAGAGCTTTTATTTAAGAGGACCTGTGGTTTGTATCAGTTTCATAAGCAGAGTTGAACTACATATGGTCTGTATGAGTAAGAAACCCTGTTCATTTTTTCTGGGCATGCTCATGGTTCTTGCTGTATTGGAGACGCTGGAAAGAAGAGGATGCTTCTTGCGTTAAAACAGCATGTGTTTCATGGATGAGAACACTGGTCTGTATTTCCCTTAAGAAACGGAGTTAAACCCCAGGATCTGTGTTTTCCTACAAGCAAGAGTTCATTTCTGGTAAACCAAGTGAATTTTGTGCTCAAATGAATTTACACAGTTCACAAAACAAACATGATTCTCACTATTTACTAAAGAATCTTTATGTAAGAGGAGCTGTGGTTTGTATCAGTTTCATAAGCAGAGTTGTACTACATATGGTCCGTATGAGTAGGAAACCCTGTTCATTTTTTCGGGGCATGCTCGTGGTTCTTGCTGTGTTGGAGACCCTGGAAAGAAGAGGATGCTTCTTGCATTAAAACAGCATGTGTTTCATGGATGAGAACACTGGTTTGAATTTTCCTTCAGAAACGGAGTTAAACCCCAGGATCTCTGTCTTCCTACAAGCAAGAGTTCATTTCTGGGAAACCAAGTGAATTTTGGGCTCAAATGATATTACACAGTTCAGGAACCCAACTCAATTCTCACTATTAACTAAAGAGCTTTTATTTAAGAGGACCTGTGGTTTGTATCAGTTTCATAAGCAGAGTTGAACTACATATGGTCTGTATGAGTAGGAAACCCTGTTCATTTTTTCGGGGCATGCTCATGGTTCTTGCTGTATTGGAGACGCTGGAAAGAAGAGGATGCTTCTTGCGTTAAAACAGCATGTGTTTCATGGATGAGAACACGAGTATGAATTTCCCTTCAGAAACGGAGTTAAATCCTAGGATCTGTGTCTTCCTACAAGCAAGAGTTCATTTCTGGTAAACCCAGTGAATTTTGAGCTTAAATGATTTTACAGAGTTCAAGAACCCAACACAATTCTCACTATTAACTAAAGAGCATTTATGTACGAGGAACAGTGGTTTGTATCAGTTTCATAAGCAGAGTTGAACCTACATATGTTCTGTATGAGTAAGAAACCCAGTTTTTTTTTCTGGGCATGCTCATGGTTCTTGCTGCATTGGAGATGCTGGAAAGAAGAGGATGATTCTTGAGTTAAAACAGTATGTGTTTCATGGATGAGATCACTGGTCTGAATTTCCCTTCAGAAACGGAGTTAAACCCCAGGATCTGTGTCTTCCTACAAGCAAGAGTTCATTTCTGGTAAACCCAGTGCTTTTGGGGCTCAAATGATTTTATACAGTTCACCAACCCAACTCGATTCCCACTATTAACTAAAGAGCATTTATGTAAGAGGAGCTGTGGTATGTATCAGATTCATAAGCAGAGTTGAAATACTATGATCCGTTTGAGTAGGAAACACAGTTCTTTTTGTATGGGCAGGCTCATATTTCTTGCTGTATTAGAGACACTGGAAAGAAGAGCATGCATCTTGCGTTAAAACAGCATGTGTTTCATGGATGAGAACACTGGTTTGAATTTCCCTTCAGAAACGGAGTTTAACCCCAGGATCTGTGTCTTCCTACAAGCAAGAGTTCATTTCTGGTAAACCAAGTGAATTTTGGGCTCAAATGATATTACACAGTTCAGGAACCCAACTCAATTCTCACTATTAACTTAAGAGCTTTTATTTAAGAGGACCTGTGGTTTGTATCAGTTTCATAAGCAGAGTTGAACTACATATGGTCTGTATGAGTAAGAAACCCTGTTCATTTTTTCTGGGCATGCTCATGGTTCTTGCTGTATTGGAGACGCTGGAAAGAAGAGGATGCTTCTTGCGTTAAAACAGCATGTGTTTCATGGATGAGAACACTGGTCTGTATTTCCCTTCAGAAACGGAGTTAAACCCCAGGATCTGTGTTTTCCTACAAGCAAGAGTTCATTTCTGGTAAACCAAGTGAATTTTGTGCTCAAATGAATTTACACAGTTCACAAAACAAACATGATTCTCACTATTTACTAAAGAATCTTTATGTAAGAGGAGCTGTGGTTTGTATCAGTTTCATAAGCAGAGTTGAACTACTTATGGTCCCTATGAGTAGTAAACCCAGTTCTTTTTTTCTGGGCATGCTCATGGTTCTTGCTCTATTGGAGACGCTGGAAAGAAGAGGATGATTCTTGTGTTAAAACAGCATGTGTTTCATTGATGAGAACACTGGTTTGAATTTCCCTTCAGAAACGGAGTTAAACACCAGGATCTCTGTCTTCCTACAAGCAAGAGTTCATTTCTGGTAAACCCAGTGAATTTTGGGCTGAAATGATTTTACACAGTTCATGAACTCAACGTGATTCTCACTATTAAGTAAAGAGAATTTACATAAGAGGAGCTGCGGTTTGTATCAGTTTCATAAGCAGAGTTGAACTACATATGGTCCATATGAGTAGGAAACCCAGTTCTTTTTTTCTGGGCATGCTCATGGTTCTTGCTGTATTGGAGACACTGGAAAGAAGAGGATGCTTCTTGCGTTAAAACAGCATGTGTTTCATGGATGAGAACACTGGTTTGAATTTCCCTTCAGAAACGGAGTTCAACCCCAGGATCTGTGTCTTCCTACAAGCAAGAGTTCATTTCTGGTAAACCAAGTGAATTTTGGGCTCAAATGATATTACACAGTTCCGGAACCCAACTCAATTCTCACTATTAACTAAAGAGCTTTTATTTAAGAGGACCTGTGGATTGTATCAGTTTCATAAGCAGAGTTGAACTACATATGGTCTGTATGAGTAGGAAACCCTGTTCATTTTTTCGGGGCATGCTTATGGTTCTTGCTATATTGGATACGCTGGAAAGAAGAGGATGCTTCTTGCGTTAAAACAGCATGAGTTTCATGGATGAGAACACGAGTATGAATTTCCCTTCAGAAACGGAGTTAAATCCTAGGATCTGTGTCTTCCTACAAGCAAGAGTTCATTTCTGGTAAACCCAGTGAAATTTGAGCTTAAATGATATTACAGAGTTCAAGAACCCAACATAATTCTCACTATTAACTAAAGAGCATTTATGTATGAGGAACTGTGGTTTGTATCAGATTCATAAGCAGAGTTGAACTTACATATGTTATGTATGAGTAAGAAACCCAGTTTTTTTTCTGGGCATGCTCATGGTTCTTGCTGTATTGGAGATGCTGGAAAGAAGAGGATGATTCTTGCGTTAAAACAGCATGTGTTTCATGGATGAGATCACTGGTCTGAATTTCCATTCAGAGATGGAGTTATACCCCAGGATCTGTGTCTTCCTACAAGAAAGAGTTCATGTCTGGTAAACCAAGTGAATTTTTGGCTCAAATGATATTACACAGTTCAAAACCCAACTCAATAAGCACTATCAACTAAAGAGCTTTTATGTAAGAGGAGCTGTGGTTTGTATCAGTTTCATAAGAGGAGTTGAACTATATATGGTCCATATGAGTAGGAAACCCAGTTCTTTTTTTCTGGGTATGCTCATGGTTCTTGCTGTATTGGAGACGCTGGAAAGAAGAGGATGATTCTTGCGTTAAAACAGTATGTGTTTCATGGATGAGATCACTGGTCTGAATTTCCCTTCAGAAATGGAGTTAAACCCCAGGATCTGTGTCTTCCTACAAGCAAGAGTTCATTTCTGGTAAACCCAGTGATTATTGGGCTGAAATGATTTTATACAGTTCACCAACCCAACTCGATTCCCACTATTAACTAAAGAGCATTTATGCAAGAGGAGCTGTGGTATGTATCGGATTCATAAGCAGAGTTGAAATACTATGTTCCCTTTGAGTAGGAAACACAGTTGCTTTTGTATGGGCAGGCTCATATTTCTTGCTGTATTAGAGACACTGGAAAGAAGAGCATGCATCTTGCTTTAAAACAGCATGTGTTTCATGGAAGAGAACACTGCTTTGAATTTCCCTTCAGAAACGGAGTTAAACCCCAGGATCTGTGTCTTCCTACAAGCAAGAGTTCATTTCTGGTAAACCAAGTGAATTTTGGGCTCAAATGATATTACACAGTTCAGGAACCCAACTCAATTCTCACTATTAACTAAAGAGCTTTTATTTAAGAGGACCTGTGGTTTTTATCAGTTTCATAAGCAGAGTTGAACTACATATGGTCTGTATGAGTAGGAAACCCTGTTCATTTTTTCGGGGCATGCTCATGGTTCTTGCTGTATTGGAGACGCTGGAAAGAAGAGGATGCTTCTTGCGTTAAAACAGTATGTATTTCATGGATGAGATCACTGGTCTGAATTTCCCTTCAGAAACGGAGTTAAACCCCAGGGTCTGTGTCTTCCTAGAAGCAAGAGTTCATTTCTGGTAAACCCAGTTATTTTGGGGCTCAAATGATTTTACACAGTTCACCAACCCAACCTGATTCCCACTATTAACTAAAGCACATTTACGTAAGTCGAGCTGTTGTATGTATCGGGTTCATAAGCAGAGTTGAAATACTATGATCCGTTTGAGTAGGAAACACAGTTCTTTTTGTATGGGCAGGCTCATATTTCTTGATGTATTGGAGACACTGGAAAGAAGAGCATGCATATTGCGTTAAAAAGTACCGTGTTTCATGAATGAGAACACTGGTATGAATTTCCCTTCAGAAACGGAGTTAAACCCCAGGATCTCTGTCTTCCTACAAGCAAGAGTTCATTTCTGGTAAACCCAGTGAATTTTGGGCTGAAATGATTTTACACAGTTCATGAACCCAACGTGATTCTCACTATTAAGTAAAGAGAATTTACATAAGAGGAGCTGCGGTTTGTATCAGTTTCATAAGCAGAGTTGAACTACATATGGTCCATATGAGTAGGAAACCCAGTTCTTTTTTTCTGGTCATGCTCATGGTTCTTGCTGTATTGGAGACGCTGGAAAGAAGAGGATGCTTCTTGCGTTAAAACAGCATGTGTTTCATGGATGACAACACTGGTTTGAATTTCACTTCACAAACGGAGTTCAACCCCAGGATCTGTGTCTTCCTACAAGCAAGAGTTCATTTCAGGTAAACCAATTGAATTTTGGGCTCAAATGATATTACACAGTTCAAAACCCAACTCTATATTCACTATCAACTAAAGAGCTTTTATGTAAGAGGAGCTGTGGTTTGTATCAGTTTCATAAGCAGAGTTGAACTATATATGATCCACATGAGTAGGAAACCCAGTTCTTTTTTTCTGGGCATGCTCATGGTTCTTGCTGTATTGGAGACGCTGGAAAGAAGAGGATGATCCTTGCTTTAAAACAGTATGTGCTTCATGGATGAGTTCACTGGTCTGAATTTCCCTTCAGAAACGGAGTTAAACCCCAGGATCTGTGTCATACTACAAGCAAGAGTTCATTTCTGGTAAATCCAGTGATTTTGGGGCTCAAATGATTTTATACAGTTCACCAACCCAACTCGATTCCCACTATTAACTAAAGAGAATTTATGTAAGAGGAGCTGTGGTATGTATCAGATTCATAAGCAGAGTTGAACTACATATGGTCCATATGAGTAGGAAACCCAGTTCTTTTTTTCTGGTCATGCTCATGGTTCTTGCTGTATTGGAGACGCTGGAAAGAAGAGGATGCTTCTTGCGTTAAAACAGAATGTGTTTCATAGATGAGAACACGAGTATGAATTTCCCTTCAGAAACGGAGTTAAACCCTAGGATCTGTGTCTTCCTACAAGCAAGAGTTCATTTCTGGTAAACCCAGTGAATTTTGAGCTTAAATGATTTTACACAGTTCAAGAACCCAACACAATTCTCACTATTAACTAAAGAGCACTTATGTACGAGGAACAGTGGTTTGTTTCAGTTTCATAAGCAGAGTTGAACCTACATATGTTCTGTATGAATAAGAAACCCAGTTTTTTTTTCTGGGCATGCTCATGGTTCTTGCTTTATTCGAGATGCTGGAAAGAAGAGGATGATTCTAGCGTTAAAACAGCATGTGTTTCATGGATGAGATCACTGGTCTGAATTTCCATTCAGACATGGTGTTAAACCCCAGGATCTGTGTCTTCCTACAAGCAAGAGTTCATTTGTGGTAAACCAAGTTAATTTTGGGCTCAAATGATTTTACACAGTTCAAGAATCCTACTCAATTCTCACTATTAACTGAAGAGCTTTTATGTAAGAGGAGCTGTGGTTTGTATCAGATTCATAAGCAGAGTTGAACTACATATGGTCCATATGAGTAGGAAACCCAGTTCTTTTTTTCTGGGCATGCTCATGGTTCTTGCTGTATTGGAGAATCTGGAAAGAAGTGGATGCTTCTTGCGTTAAAACAGAATTGGTCTCATGGCTGAGAACACTGGTCTGAATTTCCCTTCAGAAACGGAGTTAAACCCCAGGATCTGTGTTTTCCTACAAGCAAGAGTTCATTTCTGGTAAACCAAGTGAATTTTGGGCTCAAATTAATTTACACAGTTCACGAAACAAACATGATTCTCACTATTTACTAAAGAATCTTTATGTAAGAGGAGCTGTTGTTTGTTTCAGTTTCATAAGCATAGTTGAACTACTTATGGTCCCTATGAGTAGGAAACCCAGTTCTTTTTTTCTGGGCATGCTCATGGTTCTTGCTGTATTGGAGATGCTGGAAAGAAGAGGATGATTCTTGCGTTAAAACAGCATGTGTTTCATCGATGAGAACACTGGTTTGAATTTCCCTTCAGAAACGGAGTTATACACTATGTTCTGTGTCTTCCTACATTCAAGAGTTCATTTCTGGTAAACTCATTGAATTTTGGGCTCAAATGATTTTACACAGTTCACCAACCCAACTCGAATCCCACTATTAACTAAAGAGCATTTATGTAAGGGGAGCTGTGGTATGTATCGGATTCATAAGCAGAGTTGAAATGCTATGATTCTTTCGAGTAGGAAACACAGTTCTTTGTGTATGGGCAGGCTCCTATTTCTTGATGTATTAGAGACACTGGAAAGAAGAGCATATATCTTGCGATAAAAAGTACTGTGTTTCATGAATGAGAACATTGGTATGAATTTCCCTTCAGAAACGGAGTTAAACCCCGGGATCTCTGTCTTCCTACAAGCAAGAGTTCATTTCTGGTAAACCCAGTGAATTTTGGGCTGAAATAATTTTACACAGTTCATGAACCCAACGTGATTCTCACTATTAAGTACAGAGAATTTACATAAGAGGAGCTGCGGTTTGTATCAGTTTCATAAGCAGAGTTGAATTACATATGGTCCATATGAGTAGAAAACCCAGTTCTTTTTTTCTGGGCATGCTCATGGTTCTTGCTGTATTGGAGACGCTGGATAGAAGAGGATGATTCTTGCGTTAAAACAGCATGTGTTTCATGGATGAGAACACTGGTTTGAATTTCCCTTCAGAAACGGAGTTAAAGCCCAGGATCTCTGTCTTCCTACAAGCAAGAGTTCATTTCTGGTAAACCAAGTGAATTTTGGGGTCAATTGATATTACACAGTTCAGGAACCCAACTCAATTCTCACTATTAACTAAAGAGCTTTTATTTAAGAGGAGCTGTGGTTTGTATCAGTTTCATAAGCAGAGTTGTACTACATATGGTCCGTATGAGTAGGAAACCCTGTTCATTTTTTCGGGGCATGCTCGTGGTTCTTGCTGTGTTGGAGACCCTGGAAAGAAGAGGATGATTCTTGCATTAAAACAGCATGTGTTTCATGGATGAGAACACTGGTTTGAATTTTCCTTCAGAAATGGAGTTAAACCCCACGATCTCTGTCTTCCTACAAGCAAGAGTTCATTTCTGGTAAACCAAGTGAATTTTGGGCTCAAATGATATTACACAGTTCAGGAACCCAACTCAATTCTCACTATTAACTAAAGAGCTTTTATTTAAGAGGACCTGTGGTTTGTATCTGTTTCATAAGCAGAGTTGTACTACATATGGTCTGTATGAGTAAGAAACCCAGTTTTTTTTTCTGGGCATGCTCATGGTTCTTGCTGTATTGGAGATGCTGGAAAGAAGAGGATGATTCTTGCGTTAAAACAGCATGTGTTTCATGGATGAGATCACTGGTCTGAATTTCCATTCAGACATGGAGTTAAACCCCAGGATCTGTGTCTTCCTACAAGCAAGAGTTCATTTCTGGTTTAAGTGAATTTTGGGCTCAAATGATTTTACACAGTTCAAGAATCCTACTCAATTCTCACTAATAACTGAAGAGCTTTTATGTAAGAGGAGCTGTGGTTTGTATCAGTTTCATAAGCAGAGTTGAACTACATATGGTCCGTATGAGTAGGAAACCCAGTTCTTTATTTCTGGGCATGCTCATGGTTCTTGTTGTATTGGAGACGCTGGAAAGAAGAGGATGCATCTTGCGTTAAAACAGCATGTGTTTCATGGATGAGAACACTGGTTTGAATTTCCCTTCAGAAACCCAATGCTATTCTCACTATTAACTAAAGAGCATTTATGTAAGTGGAGCTGTGGTTTGTACCAGTTTCATAAGCAGAGTTGAAGTACATATGGTTCCTTTGAGTAGGAAACAGTTCTTTTTTTCTGGGCACGCTCATGGTTTTTGCTGTATTAGAGAGGCTTGAAAGAAGATCGTGCATGCTTCTTCCGTTAAATCAGAGTATGTTCCATGGAAGAGAACACTGGTCTGAATTTCCTTTCAGAAATGGAGTGAAACCACTGGATCTGATTCTTCCTACAAGCAATTGTCCATTTCTGGTAAACCAAGTGAATTTGGATTCCAATGATCTTACACAGTTCACGAACCCAACTCAATTCTGACTATTAACTAAAGAGCATTTATGTAAGAGGAGCTGTGGTTTATATCAGTTTCATAAGTAGAGTTGAACTACATATGGTCCATATGAGTAGAAAACCCAGTTCTTTTTTTCTGGGCATGCTCATGGTTCTTGCTGTATTGGAGAATCTGGAAAGAAGTGGATGCTTCTTGCGTTAAAACAGAATTGGTCTCATGGCTGAGAACACTGGTCTGAATTTCCCTTCAGAAACGGAGTTAAACCCCAGGATCTGTGTTTTCCTACAAGCAAGAGTTCATTTCTGGTAAACCAAGTGAATTTTGGGCTCAAATTAATTTACACAGTTCACGAAACAAACATGATTCTCACTATTTACTAAAGAATCTTTATGTAAGAGGAGCTGTTGTTTGTTTCAGTTTCATAAGCAGAGTTGAACTACTTATGGTCCCTATGAGTAGGAAACCCAGTTCTTTTTTTCTGGGCGTGCTCATGGTTCTTGCTGTATTGGAGATGCTGGAAAGAAGAGGATGATTCTTGCGTTAAAACAGCATGTGTTTCATCGATGAGAACACTGGTTTGAATTTCCCTTCAGAAACGGAGTTAAACCCCAGGATCTCTGTCTTCCTACAAGCAAGAGTTCATTTCTGGTAAACCAAGTGAATTTTGGGCTCAAATGATATTACACAGTTCAGGAACCCAACTCAATTCTCACTATTAACTAAAGAGCTTTTATTTAAGAGGACCTGTGGTTTGTATCAGTTTCATAAGCAGAGTTGTACTACATATGGTCTGTATGAGTAAGAAACCCAGTTTTTTTTTCTGGGCATGCTCATGGTTCTTGCTGTATTGGAGATGCTGGAAAGAAGAGGATGATTCTTGCGTTAAAACAGCATGTGTTTCATGGATGAGATCACTGGTCTGAATTTCCATTCAGACATGGAGTTAAACCCCAGGATCTGTGTCTTCCTACAAGCAAGAGTTCATTTCTGGTTTAAGTGAATTTTGGGCTCAAATGATTTTACACAGTTCAAGAATCCTACTCAATTCTCACTAATAACTGAAGAGCTTTTATGTAAGAGGAGCTGTGGTTTGTATCAGTTTCATAAGCAGAGTTGAACTACATATGGTCCGTATGAGTAGGAAACCCAGTTCTTTATTTCTGGGCATGCTCATGGTTCTTGTTGTATTGGAGACGCTGGAAAGAAGAGGATGCATCTTGCGTTAAAACAGCATGTGTTTCATGGATGAGAACACTGGTTTGAATTTCCCTTCAGAAACCCAATGCTATTCTCACTATTAACTAAAGAGCATTTATGTAAGTGGAGCTGTGGTTTGTACCAGTTTCATAAGCAGAGTTGAAGTACATATGGTTCCTTTGAGTAGGAAACAGTTCTTTTTTTCTGGGCACACTCATGGTTTTTGCTGTATTAGAGAGGCTTGAAAGAAGATCGTGCATGCTTCTTCCGTTAAATCAGAGTATGTTCCATGGAAGAGAACACTGGTCTGAATTTCCTTTCAGAAATGGAGTGAAACCACTGGATCTGATTCTTCCTACAAGCAATTGTTCATTTCTGGTAAACCAAGTGAATTTGGATTCCAATGATCTTACACAGTTCACGAACCCAACTCAATTCTGACTATTAACTAAAGAGCATTTATGTAAGAGGAGCTGTGGTTTATATCAGTTTCATAAGTAGAGTTGAACTACATATGGTCCATATGAGTAGAAAACCCAGTTCTTTTTTTCTGGGCATGCTCATGGTTCTTGCTGTATTGGAGAATCTGGAAAGAAGTGGATGCTTCTTGCGTTAAAACAGAATTGGTCTCATGGCTGAGAACACTGGTCTGAATTTCCCTTCAGAAACGGAGTTAAACCCCAGGATCTGTGTTTTCCTACAAGCAAGAGTTCATTTCTGGTAAACCAAGTGAATTTTGGGCTCAAATTAATTTACACAGTTCACGAAACAAACATGATTCTCACTATTTACTAAAGAATCTTTATGTAAGAGGAGCTGTTGTTTGTTTCAGTTTCATAAGCAGAGTTGAACTACTTATGGTCCCTATGAGTAGGAAACCCAGTTCTTTTTTTCTGGGCGTGCTCATGGTTCTTGCTGTATTGGAGATGCTGGAAAGAAGAGGATGATTCTTGCGTTAAAACAGCATGTGTTTCATCGATGAGAACACTGGTTTGAATTTCCCTTCAGAAACGGAGTTATACACTATGTTCTGTGTCTTCCTACATTCAAGAGTTCATTTCTGGTAAACCCAGTGAATTTTGGGCTCAAATGATTTTACACAGTTCACCAACCCAACTCGATTCCCACTATTAACTAAAGAGCATTTATGTAAGGGGAGCTGTGGTATGTATCGGATTCATAAGCAGAGTTGAAATACTATGATTCTTTCGAGTAGGAAACACAGTTCTTTGTGTATGGGCAGGCTCCTATTTCTTGATGTATTAGAGACACTGGAAAGAAGAGCATATATCTTGCGATAAAAAGTACTGTGTTTCATGAATGAGAACACTGGTATGAGTTTCCCTTCAGAAACGGAGTTAAACCCCGGGATCTCTGTCTTCCTACAAGCAAGAGTTCATTTCTGGTAAACCCAGTGAATTTTGGGCTGAAATAATTTTACACAGTTCATGAACCCAACGTGATTCTCACTATTAAGTACAGAGAATTTACATAAGAGGAGCTGCGGTTTGTATCAGTTTCATAAGCAGAGTTGAATTACATATGGTCCATATGAGTAGAAAACCCAGTTCTTTTTTTTCTGGGCATGCTCATGGTTCTTGCTGTATTGGAGACGCTGGAAAGAAGAGGATGATTCTTGCGTTAAAACAGCATGTGTTTCATGGATGAGAACACTGGTTTGAATTTCCCTTCAGAAACAGAGTTAAAGCCCAGGATCTGTGTCTTCCTACAAGCAAGAGTTCATTTCTGGTAAACCAAGTGAATTTTGGGGTCAATTGATATTACACAGTTCAGGAACCCAACTCAATTCTCACTATTAACTAAAGAGCTTTTATTTAAGAGGAGCTGTGGTTTGTATCAGTTTCATAAGCAGAGTTGTACTACATATGGTCCGTATGAGTAGGAAACCCTGTTCATTTTTTCGGGGCATTCCCGTGGTTCTTGCTGTGTTGGAGACCCTGGAAAGAAGAGGATGCTTCTTGCATTAAAACAGCATGTGTTTCATGGATGAGAACACTGGTTTGAATTTTCCTTCAGAAACGGAGTTAAACCCCAGGATCTCTGTCTTCCTACAAGCAAGAGTTCATTTCTGGTAAACCAAGTGAATTTTGGGCTCAAATGATATTACACAGTTCAGGAACCCAACTCAATTCTCACTATTAACTAAAGAGCTTTTATTTAAGAGGACCTGTGGTTTGTATCAGTTTCATAAGCAGAGTTGAACTACATATGGTCTGTATGAGTAGGAAACCCTGTTCATTTTTTCGGGGCATGCTCATGGTTCTTGCTGTATTGGAGACGCAGGAAAGAAGAGGATGCTTCTTGCGTTAAAACAGCATGTTTTTCATGGATGAGAACACGAGTATGAATTTCCCTTCAGAAACGGAGTTAAATCCTAGGATCTGTGTCTTCCTACAAGCAAGAGTTCATTTCTGGTAAACCCAGTGAATTTTTAGCTTAAATGATTTTACAGAGTTCAAGAACCCAACACAATTCTCACTATTAACTAAAGAGCATTTATGTACGAGGAACAGTGGTTTGTATCAGTTTCATAAGCAGAGTTGAACCTACATATGTTCTGTATGAGTAAGAAACCCAGGTTTTTTTTCTGGGCATGCTCATGGTTCTTGCTGTATTGGAGATGCTGGAAAGAAGAGGATGATTCTTGCGTTAAAACAGCATGTGTTTCATGGATGAGATCACTGGTCTGAATTTCCATTCAGACATGGAGTTAAACCCCAGGATCTGTGTCTTCCTACAAGCAAGAGTTCATTTCTGGTTTAAGTGAATTTTGGGCTCAAATGATTTTACACATTTCAAGAATCCTACTCAATTCTCACTAATAACTGAAGAGCTTTTATGTAAGAGGAGCTGTGGTTTGTATCAGTTTCATAAGCAGAGTTGAACTACATATGGTCCGTATGAGTAGGAAACCCAGTTCTTTATTTCTGGGCATGCTCATGGTTCTTGTTGTATTGGAGACGCTGGAAAGAAGAGGATGCATCTTGCGTTAAAACAGCATGTGTTTCATGGATGAGAACACTGGTTTGAATTTCCCTTCAGAAACCCAATGCTATTCTCACTATTAACTAAAGAGCATTTATGTAAGTGGAGCTGTGGTTTGTACCAGTTTCATAAGCAGAGTTGAAGTACATATGGTTCCTTTGAGTAGGAAACAGTTCTTTTTTTCTGGGCACGCTCATGGTTTTTGCTGTATTAGAGAGGCTTGAAAGAAGATCGTGCATGCTTCTTCCGTTAAAACAGAGTATGTTCCATGGAAGAGAACACTGGTCTGAATTTCCTTTCAGAAATGGAGTGAAACCACTGGATCTGATTCTTCCTACAAGCAATTGTTCATTTCTGGTAAACCAAGTGAATTTTGATTCCAATGATTTTACACAGTTCACGAACCCAACGTGATTCTCACTATTAACTAAAGAGCATTTATGTAAGTGGAGCTGTGGTTTGTATCAGTTTCATAAGCAGAGTTGAACTACATATGGTCCCTTTAATTAGGAGACACAGTTCTTTTTTTCTGGGCATGCTCATGGTTCTTGCTGTATTTGAGACGCTTGAAAGAACAGCGTGTGTGCTTCTTGCGTTAAAACAGAGTATGTTCCATGGAAGTGAACACTGGTCTGAATTTCCCTTCATAAATGGATTTAAACCCCAGGATGTGTGTCTTCCTACAAGCAAGAGTTCGTTTCTGGTAAAACAAGTGAAATTTGGGCTCAAAGGATTTTACACAGTTCAAGAACCCAAAGCGATTCTCACTATTAACTAAAGAGCATTTAGGTAAGTGGGGCTGTGGTTTGTATCAGTTTTATAAGCAGAGTTGAACTACGTATGGTACTTATGAGTAGGAAACTCAATTATTTATTTCTGGGCATGCTCATGGTTCCTGCTGTATAGAGACCCTGGAATGAAGAGCGTGCATGCTTCTTGCGTTAAAACAGAGTGTGTTTCATGGATGAGAACTCTGGTCTGAATTTCCCTGCAGAAACGGAGTTAAACCTAAGGATCTGTGTCTTCCTACAAGCAAGAGTTCGTTTCTGGTAAAACAAGTGAATTTTGGGCTCAAATGATTTTACACAGTTCACGAACCCAATGCGATTCTCAATATTAACTAAAGAGCATTTATGTAAGTGGATCTGTGGTTTGTATCAGTTTCATAAGCAGAGTTGAACTACATATGGTCCGTATGAGTACGAAACACAGTTCTTTTTTTTCAGGCCTTGCTCATGGTTATTGCTGTACTGGAAATGCTGGAAAGAAGAGCATGGTTCTTGAGTTAAAACAGAGTGAGTTCCATGGAAGAGAACACGGGTCTGAATTTCCCTTCATAAGCGGAGTTAAACCCCAGGATCTGTGTCTTCCTGCAAGTAAGAGTTCATTTATGGTCAACCAAGTGAATTTTGGACTCAAATGATTTTACACAGTTCATGAACCCAACGCGATTCTCACTATTAACTAAAGATCATTTATGTAAGTGGAGCTGTAGGTTTGTATCAGTTTCATAAGCAGAGTTGAACTACGTAGGGTCCATATGATTAGGAAAATCAGTTCTTTTTTTCTGGGCATGCTCATGGTTCTTGCTGTATTAGAGACGCTGGAAAAAGAGCGCGCGTACTTATTGCGTTAAAACAGAGTGAGTTCCATCTAAGAGAACACGGGTCTGAATTTCCCTTCATAAACGGAGTTAAACCCCAGGATCTGTGTCTTCCTACAAGCAAGAGTTCATTTCTGGCATACCAAGTAAATTTTGGGCTCAAATGATTTGACACAGTTCAAGAACCCAACGCGATTTTCACTAATAACTAAGGAGCATTTATGTAAGTGGAGCTGTGGTTTGTTTCAGTTTCATAAGCAGAGTTGAACTATATATGGTCCGTATGAGTAGGAAACATAGTTCTTTTTTTCAGGGCATGCTCATGGAACTTGCTGTATTGGAGAGACTGGAAAGAAGAGCTTGCATCTTGCGTTAAAACAGAGTGTGTTTAATCGATGAGAACACTGGTCTGAATTTCCCTTCAGAAACGGACTTAAACCCAAGGATCCGTGTCTTCCTACAAGGTACAGTTCATTTCTGGTAAAGAAACAGAATTTTGGGCTTAAATGATTTTACACAGTTCAGAATTCCATCGCGATTCTCACTATTAACGAAAGAGCATTTATGTAAGAGGAGCTGTGGTTTGTATCAGTTTCATGAGCATAGTTGAACTACATATGGTCCGTATGAGTAGGAAACACAGTTCTTTTTTCAGCCCTTCCCCATGGCTCTTTCTGTATTGGAAATGCTGGAAATTAGAGCATGGATCTTGCGTTAAACCAGAGTGAGTTCCAAGGATGAGAACACTGGTCTGAATTTCCCTTCAGAAATGGAGTTAAACGCCAGGATCAGAGTCTTCCTACAAGCAAGAGATCATTTCTGGTAAACCAAGTGAATTTTGGGCTCAAATGATTTTACACTGTTCAAGAACCCAACGCGATTCTAACTGTTGACTAAAGAGCATTTATGTAAGCGGACCTGTGGTTTGTATCAGTTTCAGAAGGAGATTTGAACTATTTATGGTCCGTATGAGTAGGAAACACAGTTCTTTTTTTCAGGGCATGCTCATGGAACCTGCTGTATTGGAGACGCTGGAAAGAAGAGCTTTCTTCTTGCATTAAAACAGAGTGTGTTTCATGGAAGAGAACACTGCTCTGAATTTCCCTTCAGAAACGGAGTTAAACCCAAGGATCTGTGTCTTCCTACAAGCAAGAGGTCATTTCTGGTAAACAAGGAGAATTTTGGCCTTAAATGATTTTACACAGTTCAGAAACCCATCGCAATTCTCACCATTAACTGAAGAGCATTTAAGTAGGTGGAGCTGTGGATTGTATCAGTTTCATAAGCAGAGTTGAAATACATATTGTCCATATGTGTAGGAAACACAGTTCTTATATTCTTGCCTTGCTCATGGTTCTTGCTGTATTAGAGACCCTTGAAGAAGAGCGTGCATGCTTCTTTCGTTAAAACAGAGTGTGTTCCATGGAAGAGAACACTGGTCTGAATTTCCCTTCAGAAAGGGAGAAAAACCACAGGATATGTTTCTTCCTACAATCAAGAGTTCATTTCTGGTAATCCAAGTGAATTTTGGGCTCAAATGATTTTACACAGTTCACGAAACCAACGCGATTCTCACTATTAACTAAAGAGCATTTTTCTAAGTGGAGCTGTGGTTTGTATCAGTTTCATAAGCAGAGTTGAACTACATATGGTCTGTATGATTAGGAAACACGGTTCTTCTTTTTAGGGCATGCTCATGGAACTTGCTGTATTGGAGAAGTTGGAAAGATGAGCTTGCTTCTTGCCTTAAAACAGAGTGTGTTTCATGGATGAGAACACAGGTCTGAATTTTCCTTCATAAACGGTGTTAAATTGCAGGATCTCTGTCTTCCTACAAGCAGGAGTTCATTTCTAGTAAACCAAGTGAATTTTGGGCTAAAATGATTTTACACAATACACCAACAAAACACGATTCTCACTATTAACTAAAGAGCCTTTATGTATGTGGAGCTGTGGTTTGTATCAGTTTCATAAGCAGAGTTGAAGTACATATGGTCCATATGAGTAGGAAAAACAGTTCTTTTTTTCTGGGCATGCTCATCCTTCTTGCTGTATTTGAGACGCTGGAAAGCAGAGCTTGCTCCTTGCATGAAAACAGAGTGTGTTTCATGGAAAAGACCACTGGTCTGAATTTCCTTTCAAAAATGGAGTTACACCACAGGATCTGTGTCTTCCTAAAAGCAAGAGTTCATTTCTGGTAAACAATGTGAGTTTTGGGCTCAAATGATTTTACACAGTTCAGAAACCCATCCCGATTCTCACTATTAACGAAAGAGCATTTATTTAAGAGGAGCTGTGGTTTGTATGAGTTTCATAACCAGAGTTGAAATACATATGGTTAGTATGAGTAGGAAACACAGTTCTTTTTTTCAGGTCATGCTCATGGTTCTTGCTGTATTGTAGAAGGTGGAAAGAAGAGCTTGCTTCTTGCATTAAAACAGAATGTGTTTCATGGATGAGAACACTGGTCTGAATTTCCCTTCCGAAATGGAGTTAAACCCCAGGATCTGTGTCTTCCTACATACAAGAGTTCATTTCTGGTAAACGCTGTGAATTTTGGGCTAAAATGATTTTACACTGTTCAAGAACCCAAAGCGATTCTCACTATCAACTAAAGAGCATTTATGTAAGAGTAGCTGTGGTTTGTATCAGTTTCAAAAACAGAGTTGAACTGCATATGGTCCGAATGAGTAGGAAACACAGTTCTTTATTTCTGGGCATTCTCATGGTTCTTGATATATACTACATGCTGGAAAGAAGAGCTTGCTTCTTGATTTAAAACAGCATGCGTTTCATCGATGAGAACACAGGTCTGAATTTTCCTTTAGAAACGCAGTTAAATCCCAGGATCTGTGTCTGCCTTCAAGCAAGAGTTCATTTCTGTTAACCCGGTGAATTTTGGGCTCAAATTATTTTACACAATTCAAGAACCCATCAAGATTATCACTATTAACTAAAGAGCAATCATGTAAGACGAGGTGTGGATTGTATCAGTTTCATAAGCAGAGTTGAACTACATATGGTACGTATGAGTAGGAAACACAGTTCTTTTTTTCAGGGCATGCTCATGGTTCCTGCTGTATAGTAGACGGTGGAAAGAAGAGCTTGCATCTTGAGGTAAAACAGATTGTGTTTCATGGATGAGAACACTGGTCTGAATTTTCCTTCAGAAAGGAGTTAACCCCCAGGATCTGTGTCTTCCTTCACGCAAGAGTTCATTTCTGGTGAACCCAGTGAATTTTGGGCTCAAATGATTTTACACAGTTCACGAACTCAACGGGTTTCTCACTATAAACTAAAGAGCATTTACTTAAGAGGAGCTGTGGTTTGTATCAGTTTTAAAAGCAGAGTTGAACTGCATATGGTACGAATGAGTAAGATACACAGTTCTATTTTTCTGGGCATTCTCATGGTTCTTGATGTATTGTAGACAGTGGAAAGAAGAGCTTGCTTCTTGTGTTAAAACAGAATGTGTTTCAAGGATGAGAACACTGGTCTGAATTTCCCTCAGAAGCAGAGTTAAACCCCAGGATCTGTGTCTTACTACAAGCAGGAGTTCTTTTCTGGTAAACCAAGTGAATTTTGGGATCAAATGATTTTACACAGTTCAAGAACCCAACGCGATTCTCACTATTAACTAAAGAGCATTTATGTAAGAGGAGCTGTGGTTTGTATCAGTTTCATAAGCAGAGTTGAACTACATATGGTCCCTATGAGTAGGAAAAACAGTTCATTTTTTCTGGGCATGCTCATATTTCTTGCTGTATTGGAGACGCTTGAAAGAAGACCTTGCTTCTTCCGTGAATATAGAGTGTGTTTCATGGATGAGAACACTGGTCTGAATTTCCCTTCAGAAACGGGGTTAAACCACAGGATCTCTGTCTTCCTACTAGCAAGAGGTCATTTCTGGTAAACAAGTGAATTTTGGGATCAAATGATTTTACACATTTCACAAACCCATCGCGTTCTCACGATTAACTAAGAGCATTTATGTAAGAGGAGCTGTGGTTTGTATCAGTTTCATAAGCAGAGTTGAACTGCATATGGTCTGTAGGAGTAGGATACACATTTCTTTTTTTCTGGGTATGCTCATGGTTCTTGCTGTTTTGGATACACTGGAAAGAAGAGCTTGTTTCTTGTGTTAAAACAGCATGGGCTTCATCGATGAGAACACAGGTGTGAATTTCTCTTTAGATATGGAGTTAACCCCAGGATCTGTGTCTTCCTACATACAAGAGTTCATTTTTGGTAAACCCTGTGAATTTTGCGCTCAAATGATTTTACACCGTTCAAGAACCCAAAGTTATTCTCACTGTCAACTAAGAGGATTTATGTAAGAGTAGCTGTGGTTTGTATCAGTTTCAAAAACAGAGTTAAACTGCATATGGTCCGAATGAGTAGGAAACACAGTTCTTTTTTTGTGGGCATTCTCATGGTTCTTGATGTATACGACATGCTGGAAAGAAGAGCTTGCTTCTTGATTTAAAACAGCATGTGTTTCATCGATGAGAACACAGGTCTGAATTTCCCTTTAGAAACACAGTTAAACCCCAGCATCTGTGTCTGCCTTCAAGCAAGAGTTCATTTCTGTTAACCCGGTGAATTTTGGGCTCAAATTATTTTACACAGTTCAAGAACCCATCAAGATTATCATTATTAACTAAAGAGCAATCATATAAGATGATGTGTTGATTGTATCAGTTTCATAAGCAGAGTTGAACTACATATGGTACGTATGAGTAGGAAACACAGTTCTTTTTTTCAGGGCATGCTCATGGTTCCTGCTGTATAGTAGACGGTGGAAAGAAGAGCTTGCCTCTTGAGATAAAACAGATTGTGTTTCATTGATGAGAACACTGGTCTGAATTTTCCTTCAGAAAGGAGTTAACCCCCAGGATCTGTGTCTTCCTACATGCAAGAGTTCATTTCTGGTGAACCCAGTGAATTTTGGGCTCAAATGATTTTACACAGTTCACGAACTCAACGGGTTTCTCCCTATAAACTAAAGAGCATTTACTTAAGAGGAGCTGTGGTTTGTATCAGTTTTAAAAGGAGAGATGAACTGCATATGGTACGAATGAGTAAGATACACAGTTCTATTTTTCTGGGCCTTCTCATGGTTCTTGATGTATATGACATGCTGGAAAGAACAGCTTGCTTCTTGATTTAAAACAGCATGTGTTTCATCGATGAGAACACAGGTCTGAATGGCCCTTTAGATACGCAGTTAAACCCCAGGATCTGTGCCTGCCTTCAAGGAAGAGTTCATTTCTGGTAAACCCTGTGAATTTCGGGCTCAAATTATTTTACACAGTTCAAGAACCCATGTAGATTTTCACTATTAACTAAAGAGCATTCATGTAAGAGGAGCTGTGGATTGTATCAGTTTCATAAGCAGATTTGAACTGCATATGTATGAGTAGGAAACACAGTTCTTTTTTTCTGGACATGCTCATGATTCTTGATGTATTAGAGACGCTCGAAAGAAGAGCTTGCTTATTACATTACAACAGAGTGTGTTTCATTGATGAGAACACTGCTCTAAATTTCCCTTCCGAAAAGGAGTTAAACCCCAGGATCTGTGTATTCCTACAAGCAAGAGTTCATTTCTGGTAAACCAAGAGAATTTTGGCCTCAAATGATTTAACACAGTTCACGAACCCAAGGCGATTCTCACAATTATCTAAAGAGCATTTATGTAAGTGGAGCTGTGGTTTGTATCAGTTTCATAAGCAGAGTTGAACTACGTATGGTCCGTATGAGTAGGAAACACAGTTCTTTTTTTCTGGGCATGATCAAGGTTCTTGCTCTATTAGAGATGCTGGAAAGAAGAGCATGCTTCTTTTTTTAAAACAGAGTGTTTTCCATTAATGTGAACACTGCTCTGAATTTCCCTTCAGAAACGGAGTTAAACCACAGGATCTGTGTCTTCCTACAAGCAAGAGTTCATTTCTGCTAAACCAAGGGAATTTCAGGCTCAAATGATTTTACACAGTTCACGAACCCAATGCGATTCTCACTAATAACTAAAGAGCATTTATGTAAGTGGATCTGTGATTTGTATCAGTTTCATAAGCAGAGTTGAACTATGTATGGTCCATATGAGTAGAAACACAGTTCTTTTTTTCTGGACATGCTCAAGTTTCTTGCTCTATTAGAGACGCTTGAAAGAAGAGCTTGCTTCTTGCGTTAAAAGAGAGTGTGTTTCATGGATGAGTACACTGCTCTGAATTTCCCTTCAGAAATGGGATTAAAGCACAGGATCTGTGTCTTCCTACAAGAAAGAGTTCATTTCTGGTGAATGAGTGAATTTTGAGATCAAATTATTTTACACATTTCACAAACCCATCACGATTCTCACGATTAACTATAGAGCAGTTTTGAAAGAGGAGCTGTGGTTTGTATCAGTCTCATAAGCAGAGTTGAAATGGGTATGGTCTGTAGGCATAGGAAACACAGTTCTTTTCTTATGGGCATTCTCATGGTTCTTGCTGTTTTCGACATGATGGAAAGAAGAGCTTGCTTCTTGATTTAAAACAGCATGTGTTTCATCGATGAGAACACAGGTCAGAATTTCCCTTTAGAAACACAGTTAAACCACACGATCTGTGTCTGCCTTCAAGCAAGAGTTCATTTCTGGTAAATCCTGTGAATTTTGGGCTCAAATGATTTTACACAGTTCAAGAACCAATCGAGATTATCACTATTAACTAAAGAGCATTCATGTAAGAGGAGCTGTTTATTGTATCAGTTTCATAAACAGGGTTGAACTACATATGGTCCGTATTAGTACGAAACACAGTTCTTTTTTTCAGGGCATGCTTATGGTTCTTGATGTATTGTAGACAGTGGAAAGAAGAGCTTGCTTCTTGTGTTAAAACAGAATGTGTTTCAAGGATGAGAACACTGGTCTGAATTTCCCTCAGAAGCAGAGTTAAACCCCAGGATCTGTGTCTTCCTACAAGAAGGAGTTCTTTTCTGGTAAACCAAGTGAATTTTGGGATCAAATGATTTTACACAGTTCAAGAACCCAACGCGATTCTCACTATTAACTAAAGAGCATTTATGTAAGAGGAGCTGTGGTTTGTATCAGTTTCATAAGCAGAGTTGAACTACATATGGTCCCTATGAGTAGGAAAAACAGTTCATTTTTTCTGGGCATTCTCATATTTCTTGCTGTATTGGAGACGCTTGAAAGAAGAGCTTGCTTCTTCCGTGAATATAGAGTGTTTCATGGATGAGAACACTGGTCTGAATTTCCCTTCAGAAATGTGGTGAAACCACAGGATCTCTGTCTTCCTACTAGCAAGAGGTCATTTCTGGTAAACAAGTGAATTTTGGGATCAAATGATTTTACACATTTCACAAACCCATCGCGTTCTCACGATTAACTAAGAGCATTTATGTAAGAGGAGCTGTGGTTTGTATCAGTTTCATAAGCAGAGTTGAACTGAATATGGTCTGTAGGAGTAGGATACACATTTCTTTTTTTCTGGGTATGCTCATGGTTCTTGCTGTATTGGATACGCTGGAAAGAAGAGCTTGTTTCTTGTGTTAAAACAGCATGTGTTTCATCGATGAGAACACAAGTCTGAATTTCTCCTTAGATATGGAGTTAACCCCAGGATCTGTGTCTTCCTACATACAAGAGTTCATTTCTGGTAAACCCTGTGAATTTTGCGCTCAAATGATTTTACACTGTTCAAGAACCCAAAGCGATTCTCACTGTCAACTAAGAGGATTTATGTAAGAGTAGCTGTGGTTTGTATCAGTTTCAAAAACAGAGTTAAACTGCATATGGTCTGAATGAGTAGGAAACACAGTTCTTTTTTTCTGGACATTCTCATGGTTCTTGATGTATATGACATGCTGGAAAGAAGAGCTTGCTTCTTGATTTAAAACAGCATGCGTTTCATCGATAAGAACACAGATCAGAATTGCCCTTTAGAAACGTAGTTAAACCCCAGCATCTGTGTCTGCCTTCAAGCAAGAGTTCATTTCTGGTAAACCCGGTGAATTTTGGGCTCAAATTATTTTACACAGTTCAAGAACCCATCGAGATTATCAATATTAACAAAAGAGCATTCAGGTAAGAGGAGCTGTGGTTTGTATCAGTTTCATAACCAGAGTTGAACTACATATAGTCTGTATGATTATGAAACATAGTTCTTTTTTTCTGGGCATGCTCATGGTTCTTGCTATATTGGAGTCTCTAGACGAAGAGGATGCTTCTTGCCTTAAAGCCGAGTGTGTTTCAGGGATGAGAACTCTGGTCTGAATTTCTCTTCAGAAATGGAGTTAAACCAAAGGATCTGTGTCTTCCTACAAGCAATAGTACATTTCTGGTGAACCCAGTGAATTTTGGGCTCAAATGATTTTACACAGTTCACGAACTCAACGGGTTTCTCACTATAAACTAAAGAGCATTTATGTAAGAGGAGCTGTGGTTTGTATCAGTTGCAAAACCAGAGTTGAACTGCATATGGTCCAAATGAGTAGGATACACGATTTTATTTTTCTGGGCATGCTCATGGTTCTTGCTGTATTGGAGACGCTGAAAGAAGTGCTTGTTTCTTGTGTTAAAACAGTATGTATTTCATCGATGAGAACACAGGTTTGAATTTCTCTTTTGATATGGAGTTAAACCACAGGATCTGTGTCTTCCCACAAACAAGAGTTCATTTCTGGTAAACCCTATGAATTTTGGGCTCAAATGATTTTACACTGTTCAAGAAGCAAATGCGATTCTCACTATCAACTAAAGAGCATTTATGTCAGAGTAGCTGTGGTTTGTATCAGTTTCATAAGCAGTGTTGTACTGCATATGTATGAGTAGGAAACACAGTTCTTTTTTGGGGGGGCATGCTCATAATTCTTGCTGTTTGGAGACGCTTGAAAGAAGAGCTTGCTTCTTCCGTGAATATAGAGTGTGTTTCATGGATGAGAACACTGGTCTGAATTTCCCTTCAGAATGGGTTAAACCACAGGATCTGTGTGTTCCTACCAGCAAGAGGTCATTTCTGGTAAACAAGTGAATTTTGGGATGAAATGATTTTACACATTTCACAAACCCATCGCTATTCTCATGATTAACTAAGAGCATTTATGTAAGAGGAGCTATGTTTTGTATCAGTTTCATAAGCAGAGTTGAACTGCATATGGTGTGTAGGCGTAGGAAACACAGTTCTTTTCTTATGGGCATTCTCATGGTTCTTGATGTATTCGACATGCTGGAAAGAAGAGCTTTCTTCTTAATTTAAAACAGCATGTGTTTCATCGATGAGAACACAGATCTAAATTTCCCTTTAGAAATACAGTTAAATCCCAGGATCTGTGTCTGCCGTCAAGCAAGAGTTCTTTTCTGTTAAACAAGTGAATTTTGGGCTCAAATTATTTTACACAGTTCAAGAACCCATCGAGATTATCAATATTAACAAAAGAGCATTCATGTAAGAGGAGCTTTGGTTTGTATCAGTTTCATAACCAGAGTTGAACTACATATAGTCTCTATGAAAATGAAACATAGTTCTTTTATTCTGGGCATGCTCATATGTCTTGCTGTATTGTAGACGCTTGAAAGAAGAGCTTGCTTCTTGCCTTAAAACAGAGTGTGTTTCATGGATGAGAACATTGGTCTGAATTTCCCCTTAGATATGGAGTTAAACCCCAGGATCTGTGTCTTACTACAAGCAAGAGTTCATTTCTGGTAAACAAGTTAATTTTGAGATCAAATGATTTTACACATTTCACAAACACATCGCGATTTTTACTATTACCTAAAGAGCATTTATGTAAGAGTAGTTGTGGTTTGTATCAGTTTCATAAGCAGAGTTGAACTGCATATAGTCTGTATGAGTAGGAAACACAGTTCTTTTTTTCAGGGCATGCTCATGGTTCTTGCTGTATTGTAAAGCCTGGAAAGAAGAGCTTCCTTCTTGCGTTAAAACAGATTATGTTTCATGGATGAGAACATTCTTCTGAATTTCCTTTCAGAAAAGGAGTTAAACCCCAGGATCTGTGTCTTCTACAAGCAAGAGTTCATTTCTGGTCAACCAAGTGAATTATGGGCTCAAATGATTTTACACCAATTAAGAAACCAACGAGATACTCACTATTAACTAAAGAGTATTTATGTAAGTGGAGCTGTGGTTTGTATCAGTTTCATAAGCATAGGTGAACTACATATGTTCCGTATGAGTAGGAAACACAGTTCTTTTTTCAGGCTTTGCTCATGGTTCTTGCTGTATTGGAGAGGCTGGAAAGAAGAGCATGCTTCTTGAGTTAAAAAAGAGTGAGTTCCATGGATGAGAACACTGGTCTGAATTTCCCTTCAGTAATGGTGTTAAACCACAGGATCTGTGTCTTTCTACAAGCAAGAGTTCATTTCTGGTAAACCAAGTGAATTTTGTGATCAAATGATTTTACACAGTTCACTAACCCATGGCGATTCTCACGATTAACTAAAGAGCATTTATGTAAGTGGAGCTGTCGTTTGTATCAGTTTCATAAGCAGAGATGAACTATATATGGTCCATATAAGTAGGAAACACAGTTCGTTTTTTTAGGGCATGCTCATGGAACTTGCTGTATTGGAGACACTCGAAAGAAGAGCTTGCTTCTTGCGTGAAAACAGAGTGGGTTTCATGGATGAGAATACTGGTCTGAATTTCCCTGCAGAAACGGAGTTAAACCCAAGGATCTGTGTCTTCCTACAAGCAAGAGTTCATTTCTGGTCAACCAAGTGAATTTTGGGCTCAAATGATTTTGCACAGTTCACGAACCCAACTCGATTCTCACGATTAAATAAAGAGTATTTATGTAAGTGGAGCTGTGGTTTGTATCAATTTCATAAGCAGAGTTGAACTACATATGGTCCGTATGAGTAGGAAACACAGTTCCGTTTTTTATGGCATGCTCATGGAACTTGCTGTATTGGAGACACTTGAAAGAAGTGCTTGCTTCTTGCGTGAAAACAGAGTGGGTTTCATGGATGAGAATACTGGTCTGAATTTCCATTCTGAAACGGAGTTAAACCCAAGGATCTGTGTCTTCCTGCAAGCAAGAGTTTATTTCTGGTAAACAAAGAGAATTTTGTGGTCAAATGATTTTACACCATTCAAGAATCCAACACGATACTCACTATTAACTATAGAGCATTTTTGTAAGTGGAGCTGTGGTTTGTATCAGTTTCATAAGCAGAGGTGAACTACGTTTGGTCTGTATGAGTAGGAAACACAGATCTTTTTTTCTGGACATGGTCATGGTTCTTGCTGTTTTCGAGATGCTGGACAGAAGAGCATGGTTCTTGTGTTAAAACAGAGTGAGTTCCATGGATGAGAACACTGGTCTGAATTTCCCATAAGAAAGGGAGTTTAACCCAAGGATCTATGTCTTCCTACAAGCAAGAGTTCATTTCAGGTAAACAAAACAATTTTGGGCTAAAATGATTTTATACAGTTCAGAAACCCATCGCGAATCTCACTATTAAATAAAGAGAATTTATGTAATAGGAGCTGTGGATTGTATCAGTTTCATAGGCAGTGTTGAACTACATATGGTCCGTATGAGTAGGAAACAGTTCTTTTTTTTAGGGCATGCTCATGGAACTTGCTGTATTGGAGACACTCGAAAGAAGAGCTTGCTCTTTGTGTTAAAACAGAGTGTGTTTTGGGGATCAGGACACTCATTTGAATTTCCTTTCAGAAACAGAGTTAAACTCCAGGATCGATGTCTTCATACAAGCAAGAGTTCTTTTCTGGTAAACAAAGAGAATTTTTGGCTTAAATGATTTTACACAGTTCAGAAACCCATCGCAATTCTCACTATTAACTAAAGAGCATTTATGTAAGAGTAGCTATTGATTGTATCAGTTTCATAAGCAGAGATGTACTACATATGTTCCGTATGAGTAGGAAACACAGGTCATTTTTTTAGGGCATGCTCATGGAAGTTGCTGTATTGGAGACACTCAAAAGAAGAGCTTGCTTCTTGCGTGAAAACAGAGTGGGTTTCATGGATGAGAATACTGGTGTGAAATTCCCTTCAGAAATGGAGTTAAACCCAAGGATCTGTGTCTTCCTAAAAGCAAGAGTTTATTTCTGGTAAACAAAGAGAATTTTGGCTTAAATGATTTTACACAGTTCAGAAACCCATCTCATTTCTCACTGTTAACTAAATAGCATTCATATAAGAGGAGCTGTGGATTGTATCAGTTTCATGAACAGAGGTGAACTACATATGATCCGTATGAGTAGGAAACACAGTAATTTCTTTCAGGACTTGCTCATGGTTCTTGCTGTATTGGAGATGCTGGAAAGAAGAGCATGCTTCTTGCGTTAAAACAGAGTTAGATCCATGGATGAGAACACTGGTCTGAATTTCCCATCAGAAACGGAGTTAAACCACAGGATCTCTCTCTTCCTAAAAGTAAGAGTTCATTTTTGGTATACGAAGTGAATTTTGGGCTTAAATGATTTTACACAGTTCAGAAACCCATCGCAATTCTCACTATTAACTAAACAGAATTTATGTAATAGGAGCTGTGGATTGTATCAGTTTCATAAGCAGAGATGAACTACATATGGTCCGTATGAGTAGAAAAGATAGTACATTTTTTCAAGCCTTGCTCATGGTTCTTGCTGTATTGGAGATGCTGGAAACAAGATCATGCTTCTTGCATTAAAACAGAGTTAGTTCCATGGATGAGAACACTGGTCTGAATTTCCCATAAGAAACGGAGTTAAACCCAAGGATCTGTGTCTTCCTACAAGCAAGAGTTCATTTCAGATAAACAAGAAAATTTTGGGCTTAAAGGATTTTATACAGTTCAGAAACCCATCGCGAATCTCACTATTAAATAAAGAGCATTTATGTAATAGGAGCTGTGGATTGTATCAGTTTCATAAGCAGAGATGAACTACATATGGTCCGTATGAGTAGGAAACACAGTTCTTTTTTTAGGGCACGCTCATGGAACTTGCTGTATTGGAGACACTTGAAAGAAGGGCTTGCTTCTTTGTGAAAACAGAGTGGGTTTCATGGATGAGAATACTGGTCTGAATTTCCCTTCAGAAACGGAGTTAAACCCAATGATCTGTGTCTTCCTAAAACCAAGAGTTGATTTCTGGTAAACAAAGAGAATTTTGGGCTTAAATGATTTTACACAGTTCAGAAACCCATCTCGTTTCTCACTATTAACTAAATAGCATTTATATAAGAGGAGCTGTGGATTGTATCAGTTTCATGAGCAGAGGTGAACTACATATGGTCCGTATGAGTAGGAAACACAGTACTTTCTTTCAGGACTTGCTCATGGTTCTTGCTGTATTGGAGATGCTGGAAAGAAGAGCATGCTTCTTGTGTTAAAACAGAGTTAGTTCCATGGATGAGAACACTGTTCTGAATTTCCCTTCAGAAACCGAGTTATACCCAAGGATCTGTGTCTTCCTACAAGCAAGAGTTCATTTCAGGTAAACAAAAAAATTTTGCGCTTAAATGATTTTATACATATCAGAAACCCTCGCGAATCTCACTATTAAACAAAGAGCATTTATGTAATAGGAGCTGTGGATTGTATCAGTTTCATAAGCAGAGATGAACTACATATGGTCCGTATGAGTAGAAAACATAGTTCTTTTTTTCGAGCCTTGCTCATGGTTCTTGCTTTATTGGAGAGACTAGAAAGAAGAGCATGCTTCTTGCATTAAAACAGAGTGAATTCCATGGATGAGAACACTTGTCTGAATTTCCCTTTAGAAACTGAGTTAAACCACAGGATCTGTGTCTTCCTACAAGAAAGAGTTCATTTCTAGTAAACCAAGTGAATTTTGTGTTCAAATGATTTTACACCATTCAAGAATCCAACGCGATACTCACTATCAACTATAGAGTATTTTTGTAAGTGGAGCTGTGGTTTGTATCAGTTTGACAAGCAGAGGTGAACTACGATTGGTCCCTATGAGTAGGAAACACAGATCTTTTTTTCTGGGCATGGTCATGGTTCTTGCTGTGTTCGAGATGCTGGAAAGAAGAGCCTGCGTGCTTCTTGCGTTAAAACAGAGTGTGTTTCATGGATGAGAACACTGTTCTGAATTTCCCTTCAGAAACGGAGTTAAACGCCAGTATCTGTGTCTTCCTACAAGCTAGCCTTCATTTCTGGTCATCCAAGTGAATTTTGGGCTCAAATGGTTTTACACATTTCACGAACCTAATGCGATTCTCAATATTAACTAAAGAGCATTTATGTAAGTGGAGCTGTGTTTTATATCAGTTTCATATGCAGAGTTGAACTACATATGGTCCGTATGAGTAGGAAACACAGTTCTTTTTTTTAGGCCATGCTCATGGAACTTGCTGTATTGGAGACACAGGAGAGAAGAGCTTGCTTCTTGTATTAAAACAGAGTTAGTTCCATGGATGAGAACACTGGTCTGATTTTCCCATTAGAAACGGAGGTAAACCACAGGATCTCTCTCTTCCTAAAAGGAAGAGTTCATTTCTGGTATACGAAGTGAATTTTGGGCTTAAATTATTTTACACAGTTCAGAAACCCATCACGATTCTCACTATTATCTAAAGAGCATTTATGTAAGTGGAGCTGTGCTTTGTATCAGTGTCATAAGCAGAGTTGAACTACATATGGTCCGTATGAGTAGGAAACACAGTTCTTTTTTTGAGGGCATGCTCTTGGATCTTGCTGTATTGGAGACACTTGAAAGTAGAGCTTGCTTCTTGCGTGAAAACAGAGTATGTTCATGGAAGAGAACACTGGTCTGAAATTTCCTTCAGAAACGGAGTTAAATCCAAGGATCTTTGTCTTCCTACAAGCAAGTGTTCATTTCTGGTAAACAAAGAGAATTTGGGCTTAAATGATTTTACACAGTTCAGAAACCCATCGCGATTCTCACTATTAACTAAATAGCATTTATATAAGAGGAGCTGTGGATTGTATCAGTTTCATAAGCAGAGTTTAACTACATATGGTCCATATGAGTAGGAAACAAATTTGTATTTTTCAGGCCTTGCTCATGGTTCCTGCTGTACTGGAGATGCTGGAAAGAAGAGCTTAGTTCTTCCTTTAAAACCTAGTGAGTTTCATGGAAGAGAACACTGGTGTGAATTTCCCTTCAGAAACGGAGTAAACCCAATGATCTGTGTCTTCCTACAAGCACGAGGTCATTTCTGGTAACAAAGATAATTTTGGGCTCAAATGATTTTACACAGTTCACGAAACCAACGTGATTCTCACTATTAACTAAAGAGCATTTTTGTAAGAGGAGCTGTGGATTGTATCAGTTTCATAAGCAGAGTTGAACTACGTATGGTCCATATTAGTAGGAAACACAGTTCTTTTTTTCTGGGCATGCTCATGGTTCTCGCTGTATTAGACACCATGGAAATAAGAGCGTGCGTGCTTATTGCATTAAAACAGAGTAAGTTCCATGGTTGAGAATATTGTTCTGAATTTCCCTTCAGAAACGGAGTTATACCCAAGGATCTGTGTCTTCCTACAAGCAAGAGTATATTTCTGGTAAACAAAGGAATTTGGGCTTAAATGATTTTACACAGTTCAGAAACCTATCGCGATTCTCACTATAAACTAAAGAGCATTTATGTAAGAGGAGCTGTGGATTGTATCAGTTTCATAAGCAGAGTTGAACTACATATGGTCCGTATGAGTAGGAAACACAGTTCTTTTTTTTTAGGGCATGCTCATGGAACTTGCTGTATTGGAGACACTGGAAAGAAGAGCTTGATTCTTGCGTTAAAACAGAGTGTGTTTCATGGAAGAGAACAGTGGTCTGAATTTCCCTTCAGAAATGGAGTTAAACCCAAGGATCTGTATCTTCCTACAAGCAAGAGGTCATATCTGGTAAACAAGGAGAATTTTGGGCTTAAATGATTTTACACAGTTCAGAAACCCATCGCAATTCTCACTATTAACTAAAGAGCATTTAAGTAGGAGGAGCTGTGGATTGTATCAGTTTCATAAGCAGAGTTGAAATACATATTGTCCATATGAGTAGGAAACACAGTTCTTTTATTCTTGCCTTGCCCATGGTTCTTGCTGTACTGGTGATGCTGGAAGGAAGAGCATGGTTCTTGCGGTAAAACAGAGTGAGTTCCATGGATGAGAACACTGGTTTGAATTTACCTCCAGAAACGGAGATAAACGCCAGCATCTGTGTCTTCCTACAAGCTAGCGTTCATTTTTGGTCAACCAAGTGAATTTTGCACTCCAATTATTTTTCAAAGTTCACGAACCCAACGGGATTCTAACTATTAACTAAAGAGCATTTATTTAACTGGAGATGTGGTTTGTATCAGTTTCATAAGAGGAGTGGAGCTACATATGGTCCCTAAGAGTAGGAAACAAAACTCTTTTTTTCTGGGCATGTTCATGGTTCTTGCTGTATTAGAGACGCTTGAAAGAAGAGCATGCGTGCTTCTTGCGTTAAAACAGAGTGTGTTCCATGGAAGAGAACACTGGTCTGAATTTCCCTTCAGAAAGGGAGTTAAACCACAGGTTATGTGTCTTCCTACAATCAAGAGTTCATTTCTGGTAAACCAAATGAATTTTGGGCTCAAATGATTTTACACAGTTTCCGAACCCAACGTGATTCTCACTTTTAACTAAAGAGCACTTAGTTAAGAGGAACTGTAGGATTGTATCAGTTTAATGAGCAGATATGAACTACATATGGTCCGTATGAGTAGGAAACACATTTGTTTTTTTCAGGCCTTGCTCATGGTTATTGCTGTACTAGGATGCTGGAAAGAAGAGCATGGTTCTTGGGTTAAAACAGAGTGAGTTCCATGGATGAGAATACTGGTCTGAATTTCCGTTCAGAAACAAAGTTAAACCCCAGGATCTGTGTCTATCTACAAGCAAGAGTTCATTTCTGGTAAACAAAGGAATTTGGGCTTAAATGACTTTACACAGTTCAGAAACCCATCGCAATTCTCACTATTAACTAAAGAGCATTTATGTAAGAGGAGCTGGGGATTGTATCAGTTTCATCAGCAGAGTTGAACTACATATGGTCTGTATGAGTAGGAAACACAGTTCATTTTTTTAGGGCATGCTCATGGAACTTGCTGTATTGGAGACACTGGAAAGAAGAGCTTGCTTCTTGCATTAAAACAGAGTGTGTTCCATGGATGAGAACACTGGTCTGAATTTCCCTTCAGAAACGGAGTTAAACCAAAGGATCTGTATCTTCCTACAAGCAAGAGTTCATTTCTGGTAAACAAAGAGAATTTTGGGCTTAAATGATATTACACAGTTCAGAAATCCATCACGATTCTCACTATTAACTAAAGAGCACTTAAGAGGAGCTGTGGATTGTATCAGTTTCATAAGCAGAGTTTAACTACATATGGTCCATATGAGTAGGAAACAAATTTGTATTTTTCAGGCCTTGCTCATGGTTCCTGCTGTACTGGAGATGCTGGAAAGAAGAGCTTAGATCTTGCTTTAAAACCGAGTGAGTTTCATGGAAGAGAACACTGGTCTGAATTTCCCTTCAGAAACGGAGTAAACCCAATGATCTGTGTCTTCCTACAAGCACGAGGTCCTTTCTGGTAACAAAGATAATTTTGGGCTCAAATGATTTTACACAGTTCACGAAACCAACGCGATTCTCACTATTAACTAAAGAGCATTTTTGTAAGAGGAGCTGTGGATTGTATCAGTTTCATAAGCAGAGTTGAACTACGTATGGTCCATATTAGTAGGAAACACAGTTCTTTTTTTCTGGGCATGCTCATGGTTCTTGCTGTATTAGACACCATGGAAATAAGAGCGTGCGTGCTTATTGCTTTAAAACAGAGTAAGTTCCATGGTTGAGAACATTGTTCTGAATTTCCCTTCAGAAACGGAGTTAAACCCAAGGATCTGTGTCTTCCTACAAGCAAGAGTATATTTCTGGTAAACAAAGGAATTTGGGCTTAAATGATTTTACACAGTTCAGAAACCCATCGCGATTCTCACTATAAACTAAAGAGCATTTATGTAAGAGGAGCTGTGGATTGTATCAGTTTCATAAGCAGAGTTGAACTACATATGGTCCGTATGAGTAGGAAACACAGTTCTTTTTTTTTAGGGCATGCTCATGGAACTTGCTGTATTGGAGACACTGGAAAGAAGAGCTTGATTCTTACGTTAAAACAGAGTGTGTTTCATGGATGAGAACACTGGTCTGAATTTCCCTTCAGAAACGGAGGAAACCAATGGATCTGTGTCTTCCTACAAGCAAGAGGTCATTTCTGCTAAACCATGAGAATTTTGGGCTTAAATGATTTTACACAGTTCAGAAACCCATCGCGATTCTCACTATTAACTAAAGAGCATTTAAGTAGGAGGAGCTGTGGATTGTATCAGTTTCATAAGCAGAGTTGAAATACATATTGTCCATATGAGTAGGAAACACAGTTCTTTTATTCTTGCCTTGCCCATGGTTCTTGCTGTACTGGTGATGCTGGAAGGAAGAGCATGGTGCTTGTGGTAAAACAGAGTGAGTTCCATGGATGAGAACACTGGTTTGAATTTACCTTCAGAAACGGAGATAAACGCCAGCATCTGTGTCTTCCTACAAGCTAGCGTTCATTTTTGGTCAACCAAGTGAATTTTGCGCTCCAATTATTTTTCAAAGTTCACGAACCCAACGGGATTCTAACTATTAACTAAAGAGCATTTATTTAACTGGAGATGTGGTTTGTATCAGTTTCATAAGAGGAGTGGAGCTACATATGGTCCCTAAGAGTAGGAAACAAAACTCTTTTTTTCTGGGCATGTTCATGGTTCTTGCTGTATTAGAGACGCTTGAAAGAAGAGCATGCGTGCTTCTTGCGTTAAAACAGAGTGTGTTCCATGGAAGAGAACACTGGTCTGAATTTCCCTTCAGAAACGGAGTTAAACCCCAGGTTCTGTATCTTCCTGGAAGCAAGAGTTCATTTCTGGTAGACAAAGAGAATTTTGGGCTCAAGTGGTTTTACAAAGTTCAGAAAACCATCGTGATTCTCACTATTAACTAAAGAACATTTATGTAAGAGGAGCTGTGGTTTTTATCAGTTTCATACGTAGAGTTGAACTACATATGGTCCGTATGAGTGGGAACACAGTTCTTTTTTCTGGGCATGCTCATTTTTCTTGATGTATTGGAGACACTGGAAAGAAGAGCTTGCTTCTTGCGTTAAAACTGAGTCTGTTCCACGGATGAGAGCACTGGTATGAATTTCCCTTCAGAAATGGAGTTAAACCACAGGATCTGTGTCTTCCTAAAAGCAACAGTAAATTTCTGGTAAACCAAGTGAATTTTGGACTCAAATGATTTTACCCAGTTCAAGAACCCAACGCGATTCTCACAATTAACTAAAGAGCATTTATGTAAGTGGAGCTGTGGTTTGTATCAGTTTCATAAGCAGAGTTGAACTACATATGGTCCATATGAGTGGTAAACACAGTTCTTTCTTCTGGGCATGCTCATGGTTCTTGCTGTATTGGAGACTCTGGAAAGAAGAGCTTGCTTCTTACGATAAAACAGAGTCTGTTTCATGGATGAGAACACTGATCTGAATTTCCCTTCAGAAACGGAGTTAAACCACAGGATCTGTGTCTTCCTACAAGCAAGAGATCATTTCCGATAACCCAAGGGAATTTTGGGCTCAAATGATTTTACACAGTTTACGAACCCAACGCGATTCTCACCATAACTAAAGAGCATTTATATAAGTGGAGCTTGGTTTGTATCAGTTTCATAAGCTGAGTTGAACTACTTATGGTCCGCATGAGTGGGAAACACAGTTCTTTTTTCTGGGCATGCTCATGGTTCTTGATGTATTGGAGATGCTGGAAAGAAGAGCTTGCTTCTTGCGATAAAACAGAGTGTGTTCCATGGATGAGAACACTGGTATGAATTTCCCTTCAGAAACGGAGTTAAACCACAGGATCTGTGTCTTCCTAAAAGCAACAGTAAATTTCTGGTAAACCAAATGAATTTGGGCTCAAATGAATTTACACAGTTTACGGACCCCATGCGATTCTCACCATTAACTAAAGACCTTTTATGAAAGTGGAGCTGTGGTTTGTATCAATTTCATATGAAGAGTTCAACTACGTATGGTCCGTATGAGTAGGAAACACAGTTCTTTTTTTATGGGCATGCTCATGGTTATTGATGTATTAGAGATGCTGGAAAGAAGAGCCTGCTTCTTGTGTTAAAACAGAGTGTGTACAATGGATGAGAACACTCCTCTGAATTTCCCTTCAGAAACGAAGTTAAACCACAGGATCTTTGTCTTCATACAAGCAAGAGTTCATTTCTGGTAAACCAAGTTAATTTTGGGCTCAAAAGACTTTACACAGTTCAAGAACACAATGCAATTCAAACTATTAACTAAAGAGCATTAATGTAAGAGGAGCTGTGGATTGTGTCAGTTTCATAAGCAGAGTTGAACTACATATGGTCCGTATGAGTGGGAAACACAGTTCTTTTCTTCTGGGCATGGTCATGGTTCTTGCTGTATTGGAGACGCTGGAAAGAAGAGTTTCCTTCTTGTGTTAAAACAGAATGTCTTTCATGGATGAGAACACTACTCTGAATTTACCTTCAGATACGGAGTTAAACCCCAGGTTCTGTGTCTTCCTGGAAGCAAGAGTTCATTTCTGGTAAACAAAGAGAATTTTGGGCTCAAGTGGTTTTACAAAGTTCAGAAACCCATCGCGATTCTCACTATTAACAAAAGAGCATTGATGTAAGTGAAGCTGGGATTTGTATCAGTTTCATAAGCAGAGTTGAACTACGTATGGTCCATATGAGTAGCAAAGAAAGTTCTTTTTTTCTGTGCGTGCTCATGGTTATTGATGGATTAGAGATGATGGAAAGAAGAGCTTGCTTCTTGTGTTAAAATGGAGTGTGTACAATGGATGAGAACACTACTCTGAATTTCCCTTCAGAATCGAAGTAAAACCACAGGATCTTTGTCTTCATACAAGCAAGAGTTCATTTCTTGTAAACCAAGTGAATTTTTGTCTCAAATGACATTACACAGTTCAAGAACCCAATGCGATTCAAACTATTAACGAAAGACCATTAATGTAAGAGGAGCTGTGGATTGTATTAGTTTCATAGGCAGAGTTGAACTACATATGGTCCGTATGAGTAGGAAACACAGTTCTTTTCTTCTGGGCATGCTCTTAGTTCTTGTTGTATTTTAGACGCTGGAAAGAAGAGCTTCCTTCTTGCGATAAAACAGAGTGTGCTCAATGGATGAGAACACTGCTCTGAATTTCCCTTCAGAAACGGAGTTAAACTACAGGATCTGTGTCTTCCTACAAGCAAGCGTTCATTTCTGATAAACCAAGTGAATTGTGGGCTCAAATGATTTACACAGTTCCAGCACCCAATGCTATTCAAACTATTAACTAAAGAGCATTAATGTAAGAGGAACTGTGGATAGTATCAGTTTCATAAACAGAGTTGAAATACATATGGTCCTTATGAGTGGGAAAAACAGTTCTTTTTTTCAGGGTATGCTCATGGAAGTTGCTGTGTTGGAGATGCTGGAAAGAAGAGCATGCTTCTTGAGTTAAAACAGAGTGTATTTCATGGATGACAACACTGTTCTGAATTTCCCATCTAAAACGGAAATAAACCCCCGGATCTGTGTCTTCCTGCAAGCAAGAGTTCATTTCTGGTAAACAAAGAGAATTTTGGGCTCAAGTGGTTTTACAAAGTTCAGAAACCGAACACGATTTTCACTATTAACTAAAGAACATTTATGTAAGAGGAGCTGTGGTTTGTATCATTTTCATAAGTAGAGTTGAACTACATATGGTCCGTATGAGTAGGAAACACAGTTCTTTCTTCTGGGCATGCTCATGGTTCTTGATGTAATAGAGACCCTGGAAAGAAGAGCTTGCTTCTTGCGCTAAAACAGAGTGTGTTTCATGGATGAGAACACTGCTCTGAATTTCCCTTCAGAAACGGAGTTAAACCACAGGATCTGTGTCTTCCTAAAAGCAAGAGTTCATTTCTGATGAACCAATTGAATTTTGGGCTCAAATGATTTTACACAGTTTACGAACCCAACGTGATTCTCACTATTAGCTAAAGACCATTTATGTAAGTGGAACTGTGGTGTGTATCAGTTTCATAAGCAGAGTTGAACTACATATGGTCCCTATGAGTCGGAAACACAGTTCTTTTTTTCTGGGCATGCACATTGTTCTTGCTGTATTAGAAATGCTGGAAAGAAGAGCTTGCTTCTTGTGTAAAACAGAGTTTGTTCAATGGATGAGAACACTGCTCTAAATTTCCTTTCAGAAACGAAGTTAAACGACAGGATCTTTGTCTTCATACAAGCAAGAGTTCATTTCTGGTAATCCAAGTGAATTTTTGGATCAAATGACTTTACACAGTTCAAGATCCCAATATGAGTCAAACTATTAACTAAAGAGCATTAATGTAAGAGGAGCTGTGGTTTGTATCAGTTTCATAAGCAGAGTTGAACTGCATATGGTCGGTATGAGTGGGAAAACAGTTTTTTTTCTGGGCATGATCATGTTTCTTGCTGTATTGGAGACGCTGGAAAAAAGAGGTTGCTTCTTGCATTAAAACAGAGTGTGTTCCATGGATGAGAACAATGGTATGAATTTCCCTTCAGAAACGGAGTTAAACCACAGGATCTGTGTCTTACTACAAGCAACAGTACATTTCTCGTAAACTAAGTGAATTTTGGGCTCAAATGATTTTACAAAGTTCAAGCACCCAATGCTATACAAACTATTAACTAAACATCATTAATGTAAGAGGAACTGTGGATAGTATCAGTTTCTTAAGCAGAGTTGAACTACATATGGTCCATATGAGTGGGAAACACAGTTCTTTTTTTCAGGGCATGCTCATGGAAGTTGCTGTGTTGGAGATGCTGGAAAGAAGAGCATGCTTCTTGAGTTAAAACAGAGTGTGTTTCATGGATGACAACACTGTTCTGAATTTCACTTCTAAAGCGGAAATAAACCCCAGGATCTTTGTCTTCCTGCAAGCAAGAGTTCATTTCTGGTAAACAAAGAGAATTTTGGGCTCAAGTGGTTTTACAAATTTCAGAATCCAATCGCGATTTTCACTATTAACTAAAGAACATTTATGTAAGAGGAGCTGTGGTTTGTATCATTTTCATAAGTAGAGTTGAACTACATATGGTCCGTATGAGTAGGAAAAATATTTCTTTTCTTCTGGGCATGCTCATGGTTCTTGCTGTATTAGAGACCCTGGAAAGAAGAGCTTGCTTCTTGCGATAAAACAGAGTGTGTTTCAAGTATGAGAACACTGCTCTGAATTTCTCTACAGAAACTGAGTTAAACCACAGGATCTGTGTCTTCCTACAAGCAAGAGTTCATTTCTGATGAACCAAGTGAATTTTGGGCTCAAATGATTTTACACAGTTTACGAACCCAATGCGATTCTCACTATTAACTAAAGACCATTTATGTAAGTGGAGCTGTGGTGTGTATCAGTTTCATAAGCAGAGTTGAACAACGTATGGTCCGTATGAGTCGGAAACACGGTTCTTTTTTTCTGGGCATGCACATTGTTCTTGCTGTATTAGACATGCTGGAAAGAAGAGCTTGCGTCTTGTGTTAAAACAGAGTGTATTCAATGGATGAGAACACTGCTCTGAATTTCCCTTCAAAAACGAAGTTAAACCACAAGATCTTTGTCTTCATACAAGCAAGAGTTCATTTCTGGTAATCAAAGTGAATTTTTGGCTCAAATGATGTTACACAGTTCAAGAAGCCAATGTGAGTCAAACTATTAACTAAAGAGCATTAATGTAAGAGGAGCTGTGGTTTTTATCAGTTTCATAAGCAGAGTAGAACTGCATATGGTCCGTATGAGTGGGAAAAACAATTCTTTTTTCTGGGCATGCTCATGGTTCTTGCTGTATTGGAGACGCTGGAAAGAAGAGCTTGCTTCTTGCTTTAAAACAGAGGGTGTTCCATGGATGAGAACACTGGTATGTATTTCCCTTCAAAAAAGGAGTTAAACCACAGGATCTGTGTCTTACTACAAGGAACAGTACATTTCTGGTAAACTAAGTGAATTTTGGGCTCAAATGATTTTACACAGTTCAAGAACCCAACGCCATTCTCACATTTAACTAAAGAGCATTTTTGTAAGTGGAGCTGCGGTTTGTATCAGTTTCATAAGTAGAGTTGAACTACATATGGTCCGATTGAGTAGGAAAAACAGTTATATTCTCCTGGGCATGCTCATGATTCTTGCTGTATTGGAGACGCTGGAAAGAAGATCTTCCTTCTTGCGATAAAACAGAGTGTGTTCAATGGATGAGAACACTGCTCTGAATTTCCCTTTAGAAACGGAGTTAAAGCACAGGATCTGTGTCTTCCTACAAGCAAGAGTTCATTTCTGATAAACCAATTGAATTTTGGGCTCAGATGGTTTTACACAATTTATTAACCCAACGCGATTCTCACCATTAACTAAAGAACATTTATGTTAGAGGAGCTGTGGTTTGTATCAGTTTCATAAGCAGAGTTGAACTACATATGGTCCATATGAGTGGGAAAAACAGTTCTTTTTTCAAGGCATGCTCATGGAACTTGCAGTGTTGGAGACTCTGGAAAGAAGAGCATGCTTCTTGAGTTAAAACAGAGTATGTTTCATGGAGGTCAACACTGTTCTGAATTTGCCTTCAGATACGGAGTTAAACCCCAGGTTCTGTGTCTTCCTGGAAGCAAGAGTTTATTTCTGGTAAACAAAGAGAATTTTGGGCTCAAGTGGTTTTACAAAGTTCAGAAACCCATCGCGATTCTCACTATTAACAAAAGAGCATCTATGTAAGTGGAGCTGGGATTTGTATCAGTTTCATAAGCAGAGTTGAACTACGTATGGTCCATATGAGTAGCAAAGACAGTTCTTTTTTTTCTGTGCGTGCTCATGGTTATTGATGTATTAGAGATGATGGAAAGAAGAGCTTGCTTCTTGTGTTTAAATGGAGTGTGTACAATGGATGAGAACACTGCTCTGAATTTCGCTTCAGAAATGAAGTTAAACCACAGGATCTTTGTCTTCATACAAGCAAGAGTTCATTTCTGGTAAACCAAGTTAATTTTGGGCTCAAATGACTTTGCACAGTTCAAGAACACAATGCGATTGAAACTATTAACTAAAAGCATTAATGTAAGAGGAGCTGTGGTTTGTATGAGTTTCATAAGCAGAGTTGAACTGCATACGGTCCGTCTGAGTGGGAAAAACAGTTCTTTTTTCTGGGCATGCTAATGGTTCTTGCTGTATTGGAGACTCTGGAAAGAAGAGCTTGCTTCTTGCGTTAAAGCAGAGTGTGTTTCATGAATGAGAACACTACTCTGAGTTTCCCTTCAGAAACGGAGTTAAACCCCAGCTTCTGTGTCTTCCTGGAAGGAAGAGTTCATTTCTGGTAAACAAAGAGAATTTTGGGCTCAAATGATTTTACAAAGTTCAAGAACCCAACGCGATTCTCACATTTAACTAAAGAGCATTATTGTAAGTGGAGCTGCAGTTTGTATCAGTTTCATAAGTAGAGTTGAACTACATATGGTCCGTATGAGTAGGAAAAACAGTAATTTTCTTCCGGGCATTTTCATGGTTCTTGCTGTATTAGAGACTCTGGAAAGAAGAGCTTGCTTCTTGCGATAAAACAGAGTGTGTTCAATGGATGAGAACACTGCTCTGAATTTCATTCAGAAACGTAGTTAAACCACAGGATCTGTGTCTTCCTACAAGCAAGAGTTCATTTCTGATAAACCAAGTGAATTTTGGGCTCAGATGGTTTTCCACAATTTATTAACCCAACGCGATTCTCACCATTAACTAAAGAACATTTATGTAACAGGAGCTGTGGTTTGTATCAGTTTCATAAGTAGAGTTGAACTACATATGGTCCGTATGAGTGGGAAACACAGTTCAGTTTTCTGGGCATGCTCATGGTTCTTGATGTGTTGGAGACACTGGAAAGAAGAGCTTGCTTCTTGCATTAAAACAGAGTGTGTTCCATGCATGAGAACACTGGTATGAATTTCCCTTAAGAAACGGAGTTAAACCACAGGATCTGTGTCTTACTATAAGCAACAGTACATTTCTGGTAAACTAAGTGAATTTTTGGCTCAAATGATTTTACAAAGTTCAAGAACACAACGCGATTCTCACATTTAACTAAATTGCATTTTTGTAAGGGAGCTGCGGATTTTATCAGTTTCATAGGTAGAGATGAACTACATATGGTCCGTACGAGTAGTAAAAACAGTTATTTTTTCTGGGCATGCTCATGGTTCTTGCTGTATTAGAGACGCTGGAAGAAGAGTTTGATTCTTGCAATAAAACAGAGTGTGTTCAATGGATGAGAACACTGCTCTGAATTTCCCTTCAGAAACGAAGTTAAACCACATGCTCTTTGGCTTCACACAAGCAAGAGTTCATTTCTGGTAAACCAAGTGAATTTTTGGCTCAAATGACTTTACACAGATCAAGAACCCAATGCGATTCAAACTATTAACTAAAGAGCATTAATGTAAGAGGAGCTGTGGTTTGTATCAGTTTCATAAGCAGAGTCGAACTACATATGGTCTGTATGAGTGGGAAACACAGCTCTTTTTTCTGGGCATGCACATGGTTCTTGCTGTATTGGAGACGCTGGAAAGAAGAGCTTGTTTCTTGCGTTAAAACAGAGTGTGTTTCATGGATGAGAACACTACTCTGAATTTCCCTTCTAAAACGGAGTCAAACCATAGGTTCTGTGTCTTCCTGCAAGCCAGAGTTCATTTCTGGTAAACAAAGAGAATTTTGGGCTCAAGTGGTTTTACAAAGTTCAGAAACCCATCGGGATTCTCACTATTAACTAAAGAACATTTATGTAAGAGGAGATGTGGTTTGTATTAGTTTCATAAGTAGAGTTGAACTACATATGGTCCATATGAGTGGGAAACACAGTTCTTTTTTCTGGGCATGCTCATGGTTCTTGATGTATTGGAGACGCTGGAAAGAAGAGCTTGCTTCTTGTGTTAAATCAGAGTGTGTTCCATGGATTAGAACACTGGTATGAATTTCCCTTCAGAAACGGAGTTAAACCACAGGATCTGTGTCTTCCTAAAAGCAACAGTAATTTTCTGGTAAACCAAATGAATTTGGGCTAAAATGACTTTACACAGTTTATGAACCCAACGCGATTCTCACCATTAACTAAAGAGCGGTTATGAAAGTGGAGCTGTGGTTTGTATCAATTTCATATGAAAGGTTGAAGTACGTATGGTCCGTATGAGTAGGAAACACAGTTCTTTTTTTCTTGGCATGCTCATGGTTATTGATGTATTAGAGATGCAGGGAAGAAGAGCTTGCTTCTTGTGTTAAAATGGAGTGTGTACAATGGATGAGAACACTGCTCTGAATTTCCCTTCAGAACCGAAGTTAAACCACAGGATCTTTGTCTTCATACAAGCAAGAGTTCATTTCTGGTAAACCAAGTTAATTTTGGGCTCAAATGACTTTACACAGTTTACGAACCCAACGCGATTCTCACCATTAACTAAAGAGCGGTTATGAAAGTGGAGCTGTGGTTTGTATCAATTTCATATGAAGAGCTGAACTACGTATGGTCCCTATGAGTAGGAAACACAGTTCTTTTCTTCTGGGCATGCTCATGGTTCTTGCTGTAATAGAGCCCTGGAAAGAAGAGCTTGCTTCTTGTGTTAAAATGGAGTGTGTACAATGGATCAGAACACTGTCTGAATTTCCCTTCGAAAACGGAGTTAAAACAAAGGATCTGTGTCTTCCTACAAGCAAGAGTTCATTTCTGATGAACCAAGTGAATTTTGGGATCAAATGATCTTACACAGTTTACAAACCCAACGCGATTCTCAATATTAACTAAAGACCATTTATTTAAGTGGAACTGTGGTTTGTATCAGTTTCATAAGCAGAGTTGAACTGCATACGGTCCTTATGAGTGGGAAAAACAGTTCTTTTTTCTGGGCATGCTAATGGTTCTTGCTGTATTGGAGACTCTGGAAAGAAGAGCTTGCTTCTTGCGTTAAAGCAGAGTGTGTTTCATGAATGAGAACACTACTCTGAGTTTCCCTTCAGAAACGGAGTTAAACCTCAGCTTCTGTGTCTTCCTGGAAGGAAGAGTTCATTTCTGGTAAACAAAGAGAATTTTGGGCTCACGTTGTTTTAAAAAGTTCAGAAACCCATCGCGATTCTCACTATTAACGAAAGAACATTTATGTAAGAGGAGCTGTGGTTTGTATCAGTTTCATAAGCAGAGTTGAACTACATGTGGTCCGTATGAGTGGGAAACACAGTTCTTTTTTCTGGGCATGCTCATGGTTCTTGCTGTATTGTTGACGCTGGAAAGAAGAGCTTTCTTCTTGCATTAAAACAGAGTGTGTTCCATGGATGAGAACACTGGTATGAATTTCCCGTCAGAAACGAAGTGAAACCACAGGATCTGTGTCTTACTACAAGCAACAGCACATTTCTGGTAAACTAAGTGAATTTTGGGCTCAAATGATTTTACAAAGTTCAAGAACCCAACGCGATTCTCACATTTAACTAAAGAGCATTATTGTAAGTGGAGCTGCAGTTTGTATCAGTTTCATAAGTAGAGTTGAACTACATATGGTCCGTATGAGTAGGAAAAACAGTAATTTTCTTCCGGGCATTTTCATGGTTCTTGCTGTATTAGAGACTCTGGAAAGAAGAGCTTGCTTCTTGCGATAAAACAGAGTGTGTTCAATGGATGAGAACACTGCTCTGAATTTCATTCAGAAACGTAGTTAAACCACAGGATCTGTGTCTTCCTACAAGCAAGAGTTCATTTCTGATAAACCAAGTGAATTTTGGGCTCAGATGGTTTTCCACAATTTATTAACCCAACGCGATTCTCACCATTAACTAAAGAACATTTATGTAACAGGAGCTGTGGTTTGTATCAGTTTCATAAGTAGAGTTGAACTACATATGGTCCGTATGAGTGGGAAACACAGTTCAGTTTTCTGGGCATGCTCATGGTTCTTGATGTGTTGGAGACACTGGAAAGAAGAGCTTGCTTCTTGCATTAAAACAGAGTGTGTTCCATGCATGAGAACACTGGTATGAATTTCCCTTAAGAAACGGAGTTAAACCACAGGATCTGTGTCTTACTATAAGCAACAGTACATTTCTGGTAAACTAAGTGAATTTTTGGCTCAAATGATTTTACAAAGTTCAAGAACACAACGCGATTCTCACATTTAACTAAATTGCATTTTTGTAAGGGAGCTGCGGATTTTATCAGTTTCATAGGTAGAGATGAACTACATATGGTCCGTACGAGTAGTAAAAACAGTTATTTTTTCTGGGCATGCTCATGGTTCTTGCTGTATTAGAGACGCTGGAAGAAGAGTTTGATTCTTGCAATAAAACAGAGTGTGTTCAATGGATGAGAACACTGCTCTGAATTTCCCTTCAGAAACGAAGTTAAACCACATGCTCTTTGGCTTCACACAAGCAAGAGTTCATTTCTGGTAAACCAAGTGAATTTTTGGCTCAAATGACTTTACACAGATCAAGAACCCAATGCGATTCAAACTATTAACTAAAGAGCATTAATGTAAGAGGAGCTGTGGTTTGTATCAGTTTCATAAGCAGAGTTGAACTACATATGGTCTGTATGAGTGGGAAACACAGCTCTTTTTTCTGGGCATGCACATGGTTCTTGCTGTATTGGAGACGCTGGAAAGAAGAGCTTGTTTCTTGCGTTAAAACAGAGTGTGTTTCATGGATGAGAACACTACTCTGAATTTCCCTTCTAAAACGGAGTCAAACCGTAGGTTCTGTGTCTTCCTGCAAGCCAGAGTTCATTTCTGGTAAACAAAGAGAATTTTGGGCTCAAGTGGTTTTACAAAGTTCAGAAACCCATCGGGATTCTCACTATTAACTAAAGAACATTTATGTAAGAGGAGATGTGGTTTGTATTAGTTTCATAAGTAGAGTTGAACTACATATGGTCCATATGAGTGGGAAACACAGTTCTTTTTTCTGGGCATGCTCATGGTTCTTGATGTACTGCAGACGCTGGAAAGAAGAGCTTGCTTCTTGTGTTAAATCAGAGTGTGTTCCATGGATTAGAACACTGGTATGAATTTCCCTTCAGAAACGGAGTTAAACCACAGGATCTGTGTCTTCCTAAAAGCAACAGTAAATTTCTGGTAAACCAAATGAATTTGGGCTAAAATGACTTTACACAGTTTATGAACCCAACGCGATTCTCACCATTAACTAAAGAGCGGTTATGAAAGTGGAGCTGTGGTTTGTATCAATTTCATATGAAAGGTTGAAGTACGTATGGTCCGTATGAGTAGGAAACACAGTTCTTTTTTTCTTGGCATGCTCATGGTTATTGATGTATTAGAGATGCAGGGAAGAAGAGCTTGCTTCTTGTGTTAAAATGGAGTGTGTACAATGGATGAGAACACTGCTCTGAATTTCCCTTCAGAACCGAAGTTAAACCACAGGATCTTTGTCTTCATACAAGCAAGAGTTCATTTCTGGTAAACCAAGTTAATTTTGGGCTCAAATGACTTTACACAGTTTACGAACCCAACGCGATTCTCACCATTAACTAAAGAGCGGTTATGAAAGTGGAGCTGTGGTTTGTATCAATTTCATATGAAGAGCTGAACTACGTATGGTCCCTATGAGTAGGAAACACAGTTCTTTTCTTCTGGGCATGCTCATGGTTCTTGCTGTAATAGAGCCCTGGAAAGAAGAGCTTGCTTCTTGTGTTAAAATGGAGTGTGTACAATGGATCAGAACACTGTCTGAATTTCCCTTCGAAAACGGAGTTAAAACAAAGGATCTGTGTCTTCCTACAAGCAAGAGTTCATTTCTGATGAACCAAGTGAATTTTGGGATCAAATGATCTTACACAGTTTACAAACCCAACGCGATTCTCAATATTAACTAAAGACCATTTATTTAAGTGGAACTGTGGTTTGTATCAGTTTCATAAGCAGAGTTGAACTGCATACGGTCCTTATGAGTGGGAAAAACAGTTCTTTTTTCTGGGCATGCTAATGGTTCTTGCTGTATTGGAGACTCTGGAAAGAAGAGCTTGCTTCTTGCGTTAAAGCAGAGTGTGTTTCATGAATGAGAACACTACTCTGAGTTTCCCTTCAGAAACGGAGTTAAACCTCAGCTTCTGTGTCTTCCTGGAAGGAAGAGTTCATTTCTGGTAAACAAAGAGAATTTTGGGCTCACGTTGTTTTAAAAAGTTCAGAAACCCATCGCGATTCTCACTATTAACGAAAGAACATTTATGTAAGAGGAGCTGTGGTTTGTATCAGTTTCATAAGCAGAGTTGAACTACATGTGGTCCGTATGAGTGGGAAACACAGTTCTTTTTTCTGGGCATGCTCATGGTTCTTGCTGTATTGTTGACGCTGGAAAGAAGAGCTTTCTTCTTGCATTAAAACAGAGTGTGTTCCATGGATGAGAACACTGGTATGAATTTCCCGTCAGAAACGAAGTTAAACCACAGGATCTGTGTCTTACTACAAGCAACAGCACATTTCTGGTAAACTAAGTGAATTTTGGGCTCAAATGATTTTCACAGTTCAAGCAACCAATGCTATTCAAACTATTAACTAAAGATCATTAATGTAAGAGGAACTGTATATAGTATCAGTTTCATAAGCAGAGTTGAACTACATATGGTCCGTATGAGTGGGAAACATAGTTCTTTTTTTCAGGGCATGCTCATGGAACTTGCTGTTTTGGAGACGCTGGAAAGAAGAGCATGCTTCTTGAGTTAAAACAGAGTGTGTTTCATGGATGACAACACTGTTCTGAATTTCACTTCTAAAACGGAAATAAATCCCAGGATCTGTGTTTTCCTGCAAGCATGAGTTCATTTCTGGTAAACAAAGAGAATTTTGGGCTCATGTGGTTTTACAAAGTTCAGAAACCTATCAGGATTCTCACTATTCACTAAAGAACATTTATGTAAGAGGAGATGTGGTTTGTATCAGTTTCATAAGTAGAGTTGAACTACATATGGTCCATATGAGTGGGAAACACAGTTCTTTTTTCTGGGCATGCTCATGGTTCTTGATGTATTGGAGACGCTGGAAAGAAGAGCTTGCTTCTTGTGTTAAATCAGAGTGTGTTCCATGGATGAGAACACTGGTATGAATTTCCCTTCAGAAACGGAGCTAAACCACAGGATCTGTGTCTTCCTACAAGTAAGAGTTCATTTCTGATAAACCAAGTGAATTTTGGGCTCAAATGATTTACACAGTTCAAGCACCCAATGCTGTTCAAACTATTAACTAAACATCATTAATGTAAGAGGAAGTGTGGATAGTATGAGTTTCATAAGCAGAGTTGAACTGCATATGGTCCGTATGAGTGGGAAACACAGTTCTTTTTTTCAGGGCATGCTCATGGAAGTTGCTGTGTTGGAGATGCTGGAAAGAAGAACATGGTTCTTGAGTTAAAACAGAGTGTGTTTCATGGATGACAACACTGTTCTTAATTTTGCTTCTAAAATGGAAATAAACCCCAGGATCTGTGTCTTCCTGCAAGCAAGAGTTCATTTCTGATGAACCAAGTGAATTTTGGGCTCAGATTGTTTTACACAATTTATTAACCCAACGCGATTCTCACCATTAACTAAAGAACATTTATGTAAGAGGAGCTGTGGTTTGTATCATTTTCATTAGCAGAGTTGAACTCTATATGGTCCGTATGAGTAGGAAAAACTCTTCTTTTCTTCTGGGCATTCTCATGGTTCTTGCTGTATTAGAGAACCTGGAAAGAAGAGCTTGCTTCTTGCTATAAAACAGAGTGTGTTTCTAGTATGAGAACACTGCTCTGAATTTCCTTTCAGAAACAGAGTTAAACCACAGGATCTGTGTCTTCCTACAAGCAAGAGTTCATTTCTGATGAACCAAGTGAATTTTGGGCTCAAATGATTTTACACAGTTTACGAACCCAACGCGATTCTCACTATTAACTAAAGACCACTTATGTAAGTGGAACTGTGGTTTGTATCAGTTTCATAAGCAGAGTTGAACTACGTATGGTCCCTATGAGTCAGAAACACAGTTCTTTTTTTCTGGGCATGCACATTGTTCTTCCTGTATTAGAAATGCTGGAAAGAAGAGCTTGCTTTTTTTGTTAAAACAGAGTTTGTTCAATGCATGAGAACACTGCTCTGAATTATCTTTCAGAAACGAAGTTAAACCAAAGGATCTTAGTCTTCATACAAGCAAGAGTTCATTTCTGGTAATCCAAGTGAATTTTTGACTCAAATGACTTTACATAGTTCAAGAAACCAATGCGAGTCAAACTATTAACTAAAGAGCATTAATGTAAGAGGAGCTGTGGTTTGTATCAGTTTCATAAGCGGAGTTGAACTACATATGGTCCGTATGAGTGGGAAAAACAGTTCTTTTTTCTGTGCATGCTCATGGTTCTTGATGTATTGGAGATGCTGGAAAGAACAGCTTGCTTCTTGCGTTAAAACAGAGTGTGTTCCATGGATGAGAACACTGGTATGAATTTCCCTTCAGAAATGGAGTTAAACCACAGGATCTGTGTCTTCCTACAAGCATCAGTACATTTCTGGTAAACCAAGTGAATTTTGGGCTCAAATGATTTTACTCAGTTCAAAAACCCAATGCTATTCAAACTATTAACTAAAGAGCATTAATGTAAGAGGAGCTGTGGTTTGTATCAGATTCATAAGCATAGTTGACCTATATAATGTCCGTATGAGTAGGAAACACAGTTCTTTTTTTCAAGGCATGCTCATGGAACTAGCAGTGTTGGAGACGCTGGAAAGAAATGCATGCTTCTTGAGTTAAAACAGAGTGTGTTTCATGGATGACAACACTGTTCTGAATTTCCCTTCTAAAATGGAAATAAACCCCAGGTTCTGTGTCTTCCTGCAAGGAAGAGTTCATTTCTGGTAAACAAAGAGAATTTTGGGCTCAAGTGGTTTTACAAAGTTAGGAAACCGATCACGATTTTCACTATTAACTAAAGAACATTTATGTAAGAGGAGCTGTGGTTTGTATCAGTTTCATAAGTAGAGTTGAACTACATATGGTCCGTATGAGTGGGAAACACAGTTCTTTTTTCTGGGCATGCTCATGGTTCTTGCTGTATTAGAGTCGCTGGAAAGAAGAGCTTGCTTCTTGCGACAAAACAGAGTGTGTTTCATGGATGAGAACACTGCTCTGAATTTCCCTTCTGAAACGGATTTAAACCACAAGATCTGTGTCTTCCTACAAGTAAGAGTTCATTTCTGATGAACCAAGTGAATTTTGTGCAGAAATAATTTTACACAGTTTACGAACCCAACGCAATTCTCACTATTAACTAAAGAGCATTTATGTAAGTGGAGCTGTGTTTTGTATCAGTTTCACAAGCATAATTGACTTATGTAAAGTCCGTATGAGTAGGAAACACAGTTCTATTTTTCAGGGCATGCTCATGGAACTTGCTGTGTTGGAGACGCTGGACAGAAGAGCATGCTTCTTGAGTTAAAACAGAGTGTGTTTCATGGATGACAACACTGGTCTGAATTTCCCTTCTAAAACGGAAATAAACCCCAGGATCTGTGTCTTCCTGCAAGCAACAGTTCATTTCTAGTAAACAAAGAGAATTTTGGGCTCAAGTGGTTTTACAAAGTTCAGAAACCCATTGCGATGATCACTATTAAATAAAGAACATTTATGTAAGTGGAACTGTGATTTGTATCAGTTTCATAAGCAGAGTTGAACTACGTATGGTCCATATAGGAAACACAGTTCAGTTTTTCTGGGCATGCTCATGGTTATTGATGTATTAGAGATGCCAGAGAGAAGAGCTTGCTTCTTGTGTTTAAACAGAGTGTGTACAATGGATGAGAACACTACTCTGAATCTCTCTTCAGAAACGAAGTTAAACCACGGGATCTTTGTCTTCATACAAGCAAGAGTTCATTTCTGGTAAACCAAGAGAATTTTGGGCTCAAATGACTTTACACAGTTAAAGCACCCAATTCGATTCAAACTATTAACAAAAGAGCATTAATGTAAGAGGAGCTGTGGATTGTATCAGTTTCAAAAGCAGAGTTGAACTATATATGATCCGTATGAGTGGGAAAGCCAGTTCTTTCTTCTGGGCATGCTCATGGTTCTTGCTGTATTGGAGACACTGGAAAGAAGAGCTTGCCCCTTGCGTTAAAACATAGTGTGTTACATGGATGAGAAAACTACTCTGAATTTCCCTTCAATCGGAGTTAAACCCCAGGTTCTGTGTCTTCCTGCAAGCAAGAGTTCATTTCTGGTAAACAAAGAGAATTTTGGGCTCAAGTGGTTTTAAAAAGTTCAGAAACCGATCGCGATTTTCACTATTAACTAAAGAGCATTAATGTAAGAGGAGCTGTGGATTGTATCAGTTTCATAAGCAGAGTTGAACTACATATGGTCAGTATGAGTGGGAAACACAGTTCTTTTCTTCGGGGCATGCTCATGGTTCTTGCTGTATTGGAGACGCTGGAAAGAAGTGCTTGCTTCTTGCGTTAAAACAGAGTGTGTTTCATGGATGAGAACACTACTCTCAATTTCCCTTCACAAACGGAGTTAAAACCCAGGTTCTGTGTCTTCCTGCAAGGAAGAGTTCATTTCAGGCAAACAAAGGGAATTTTGGGCTCAAGAGGTTTTACAAAGTTCAGAAACACATCAGGATTCTCACTATTAACTAAGGAACATTTATGTAAGAGGAGCGTGGTTTGTATCAGTTTCATAAGTAGAGTTGAACTACATATGGTCCGTATGAGTGGCAAACAGAGTTCTTTTTTCTGGGCATGCTCATGGTTCTTGCTGTATTAGAGTCGCTGGAAAGAAGATCTTGCTTCTTACGTTAAAACAGAGTGTGTTCCATGGATGAGAACACTGGTCTGAAGTTCCCTTCAGAGAGGGAGTTGAACCACAGGATCTGTGTCTTCCTACAAGCAAGAGTTCATTTTTGGTAAAACAAGAGAATTTTGGGCTCAAATGATATTACACAGGTCAGGAACCCAATGAGATTCAAACTATTAACTAAAGAGCATTTATATAAGAGGAGATGTGGTTTGTATCAATTTCATAAGCATAATTGAACTATGTATAGTCCGTATGGGTAGGAAACACAGTTCTTTTTCTCAGGGCATGCTCATGGAACTTGCTGAGTTGGAGACGCTGGAAAAAGAGTTTGCTTCTTGCATTAAAACAGAGGGTGTTTCATGGATGAGAACACTGTTCTGAATTTCCCTTCTAAAACGGAATTAAACCCCAGGATCTGTGTCTTCCTGAAAGCAAGAGTTCTTTTCTGGTAAACAAAGAGAATTTTGGGCTCAAGTGGTTTTACAAGGTTCAGAAACCCATCGCGATTCTCACTATTAACTAAAGAACATTAATGTAAGAGGAGCTGTGGTATGTATCAGTTTCATAAGTAGAGTTGAACTACATATGGTCCGTATGAGTGGGAATCACAGTTCTTTTTTCTGGACATGCTCATGGTTCTTGATGTATTGGAGATGCTAGAAAGAACAGCTTGCTTCTTGCGTTAAAACAGAGTGTGTTCCATGGATGAGAACACTGGTCTGAAGTTCCCTTCAGAAATGGAATTAAACCCCATTATCTGTGTCTTCCAACAAGGAAGAGTACATTTCTGGTAAAAAAAAAAAAAAAGAGTTTTGGCTCAAGTAGTTTTACACAGTTCAGAAACCCATCGTGATTCTCACTATTAACTAAAGAGCATTTATGTAAGAGGAGCTGTGGTTTGTATCAGTTTCATAAGCAGCGTTGAACTACGTATGGTCTTTATGAGTGGGAAACACAGTTCTTTTTTTCTTGGCATGCTCATGGTTCTTGCTGTATTGGAGACGCTGGAAAGAAGAGTTTGCTTCTAGCGTTAAAACAGAGTGTGTTCCATGGATGAGAACAGTGGAATGAATTTCTGTTCAGAAACGGAGATAAACCACAGGATCTGTGTCTTCCTAAAGCAAGAGTTCATTTCTGGTAAACCAAGTGAATTTTGGGCTCAAATGATTTTACACAGTTCAACAACCCAACACGATTCTGACAGTTAACTAAAGAGCATTTATGTAAGTTGAGCTGTGGTTTGATTCAGTTTCATAAGCAGAGTTGAACTACATATTGTCCATAAGTGTAGGAAACACACTTCTTATTTTCTGGCCATGCTCATGCTTCTTGCCTTATTAGAGGTGCTCAAAAGAAGAGCTTGCTTCTTGCGTTAAAACAGAGTGTGTTCCATGGATGAGAACCCTGGTCTGAATTTCCCTTCAGAAACGGATTTAAACCAAAGGATCTGTGTCTTCATACAAGCAAGAATTCATTTCTGGTAAACCAAGTGAATTTTGGGCTCAAATGTCTTTACACAGTTCAAGAACCCAATGGGATTCAAACTATTAACTAAAGAGCATTTATGTAAGAGGAGCTGTGGTTTGTATCAGTTTCATGAGGAGACTTGAACTACATATGGTCCGTATTAGTGGGAAACACAGTTCTTATTTTGGGCATGCTCATGGTTCTTGCTGTACTTGAGACGCTGGAAAGAAGAGCTTGCTTCTTGCGTTAAAACAGAGTGTTTTTCATGGATGAGAACAATGTTCTGAATTTCCCTTCTAAAACGGAATTAAAAGCAAGGATCTGTGTCTTCCTGCAAGCAAGACTTCATTTCTGGAAAAAATGAGAATTTTGGGCACAAGTGGTATTACACAGTTCAGAAACTCATTGCGATTCTCACTATTAACTAAAGAGCATTTATGTAATTGGAGCTGCGGTTTGTATCAGTTTCATAAGTAGAGTTGAACTATGTATGGTCCGTATGAGTAGGAAACACAGTTCTTTTTTTCTGGGCATGCTCATGCATATTGATGTATTAGAGATGCTGGAAAGAAGAGCTTGCTTCTTGTTTTAAAACAGAGTGTGCACAATGGATGAGAACACTGCTCTGAATTTCCCTTCAGAAACGAAGCTAAACCACAGGATCTTTGTCTTCCTACAAGCAAGAGTTCATTTCTGGTAAACCAAGTGAATTTTGGGCTCAAATGACTTTACACAGTTAAAACACCCAATGCGATTCAAAGTATTAACTAAAGAGCATTAATGTAAGAGGAGCTGTGGATTATATCAGTTTCAAAAGCAGAGTTGAACTATATATGATCCGTTTGAGTGGGAAAGCCAGTTATTTCTTCTGGGCATGCTCATGGTTCTTGCTGTATTGGAGACACTGGAAAGAAGAGCTTGCACATTGCGTTAAAACATAGTGTGTTACATGGATGAGAAAACTACTCTGAATTTCCATTCAAAAGGAGTTAAACCCAAGGTTCTGTGTCTTCCTGCAAGAAAGATTTCATTTCTGGTAAACAAAGAGAATTTTTTGCTCAAGTGGTTTTACAAAGTTCAGAAACCCATCGGAATTCTCACTATTAACTAAAGAACATTTATGTAAGAGGAGCGTGGTTTGTATCAGTTTTATAAGTAGAGTTGAACTACATATGGTCCATATGAGTGGGAAACACAGTTCTGTTTTCTGGGCTTGCTGATGGTTCTTGATATATTGGAGATGCTGGAAAGAAGAGCTTGCCTCTTGCGTTAAAGCAGAGTGTGTTTCATGGATGAGAACACTACTCTGAATTTCTCTTCAGAAACGGAGATAAACCCCAGGTTCTGTGTCATCCTGCAAGCAAGAGTTCATTTCTGGTAAACAAAGAGAATTTTGGGCTCAAGTGGTTTTACAAACTTCAGAAACCCATCGCGATTCTCACTATTAACTAAAGAACATTAATGTAAGAGGAGCTGTGGTATGTATCAGTTTCATAAGTAGAGTTGAACTACATATTGTCCATATGCGTGGGAAACACTGTTATTTTTTCTGGACATGCTCATGGTTCTTGATGTATTGGAGACGCTAGAAAGAAGAGCTCGCTTCTTGCGTTAAAACAGAGTGTGTTCCATGGATGAGAACAGTGGTATGAATTTCCCTTCAGAGAGGATTGAACCACGGGATCTGTGTCTTCCTACAAGCAAGAGTTCATTTCTGGTAAACCAAGAGAATTTTGGCCTCAAATGATTTTACACAGGTCAGGAACCCAAGGAGATTCAAACTATTAACTAAAGAGCATTTATGTAAGAGGAGATGTGGTTTGTGTAAGTTTCATAAGCATAATTAAACTATGTATAGTCCGTATGAGTAGGAAACACAGTTCTTTTTCTCAGGGCATGCTAATGGAACTTGCTGAGTTGGAGACGCTGGAAAAAGAGTTTGCTTCTTGCGTTAAAACAGAGGGTGTTCCATGGATGAGAACACTGTTCTGAATTTCCCTGCTAAAACGGAATTAAACCCCAGGATCTGTGTCTTCCTGAAAGCAAGAGTTCTTTTCTGGTAAACAAAGAGAATTTTGGGCTCAAGTGGTTTTACAAAGTTCAGAAACCCATCACGATTCTCACTATTAACTAAAGAACATTTATGTAAGAGGAGCTCTGCTTTGTATCAGTTTCATAAGCAGAGTTGAACTACATATGGTCTTTATGAGTGGGAAACACAGTTCTTTTTTTTGGCATGCTCATGGTTCTTGCTGTATTGGAGACGCTGGAATGAAGAGTTTGCTTCTAGCGTTAAAACAGAGTGTGTTCCACGGATGAGAACAGTGGAATGAATTTCTGTTTAGAAACGGAGTTAAACCACAGGATCTGTGTCTTCCTAAAGCAAGAGTTCATTTCTGATAAACCAAGTGAATTTTGGGCTCAAATGATTTTACACAGTTTATGAACCCAACGGGATTGTCACTATTAAGTAAGAGCATTTATGTAAGTGGAACTGTGGTTAGTATCAGTTTCATAAGCAGAGTGGAACTACATATGGTCCGTATGAGTGGGAAACACAGGTCTTTTTTGTGGGCATGCTCATGCTTCGGGCAGTATTGGAGACACTGGATAGAAGAGCTTGCTTCTTGTGTTAAAACAGAGTGTTTTCGATGGATGAGAACACTGGTATGAATTTCCCTCCAGAAACGGAGTTAAACCACAGGATCTGTGTCTTCCTACAAGCAATAATACATTTCTGGTAAACCAAGTGAATTTTTGGCTCAAATGATTTTACACAGTTCAAGAACCACGCGATTCTCACAATTAACTAAAGAGCATTTATGTATTTGGAGCTGTGGTTTGTATCTGTTTCATAAGTAGAGTTGAACAATGTATGGTCCCTATGAGAAGGAAACACAGTTCTTTTTTTCTGGGCATGCTCATTGATATTGATGTATTAGAGATGCTGGAAAGAAGAGCTTGCTTCTTGTGTTAAAACAGAGTGTGCACAATGGATGAGAACACTGCTCTGAATTTCCCTTCAGAAACGAAGTTAAACCCCAGGATCTTTGTCTTCATACAAGCAAGAGTTCATTTCTGGTAAACCAAGTTAATTTTGGGCTCAAATGACTTTACACTGTTCAAGAACCCAATGCTATTCAAACTATTAACTAAAGAGCATTTATGTAAGAGGAGCTGTGGTTTGTATCAGTTTCATAAGCAGAGTTGAACTACATATGGTCCGTATGAGTGAGAAACACAGTTCTATTTTCCTGGGCATGATCATGGTTCTTACTGTATTGGAGATGCTGGAAAGAGTTGCTTCTTAAGTTAAAACAGAGTGCGGTCCATGGATGAGAAGACTTGTATGAATTTCCCTTCAGTAACGGAGTTATACCACAGGATCTTTGTCTTCCTACAAGCAAGAGTTCATTTATGGTAAAGCAAGTGAATTTTCGGCTAAAATGGTTTGCCACAGTTCACGAACCCAACGTGATTCTCACTATTAACTAAAGAACATTAATGTAAGTGGAGCTGTGGTTTGTATCACTTCCATAAGCAGAGTTGAACGACATATGGTCCCTATGAGTAGGATACAAAGTTCTTTTTTTCTTGGCATGCTCATGATTCTTGATGTATTAGAGATACTGGAAAGAAGAGCTTGCTTCTTGCGTTAATACAGAGTGTGTTCCATGGATGAGCACCCTGGTCTGAATTTCCCTTCAGAAACGAAGTTAAACCACAGGATCTTTGTCTTCATATAACAAGAGTTCATTTCTGGTAAACCAAGTTAATTTTGGGCTCAAATGACTTTACACTGTTCAAGAACCCAATGCTATTCAAACTATTAACTAAAGAGCATTAATGTAAGAGGAGCTGTGGTTTGTATCAGTTTCATAAGCAGAGTTGAACTACATATGGTCCGTATGAGTGGGAAACACAGTTCTTTTTTTCTGGGCATGATCATGGTTCTTACTGTATTGGAGATGCTGGAAAGAGCTGCTTCTTGAGTTAAAACAGAGTGCGGTCCATGGATGAGAAGACTTGTATGAATTTCCCTTCAGAAACGGATTTATACCACAGGATCTGTGTCTTCATACAAGCAAGAGATCATTTCTGGTAAACCAAGTGAAATTTGGGCTCAAATATCTTCACACAGTTCAAGAACCCATGCGATTCAAACTATTAACTAAAGAGCATTTATGTTAGAGGAGCTGTGGTTTGTATCAGTTTCTAAGCAGAGTTTAACTACACGTGGTCCGTATGAGTAGTAAACACAGTTCTTTTTTTCAGGGTATGCTCATGGAACTTGTTGTATTGGAAACGCTGGAAAGAAGAGCTTGCTTCTTGCGTTAAAACAGAGTGTTTTTCATGGATGAGAACACTGTTCTGAATTTCCCTTCTAAAACGGAATTAAAAGCAAGGATCTGTGTCTTCCTGCAAGCAAGACTTCATTTCTGGAAAAAATTAGAATTTTGGGCACAAGTGGTTTTACACAGTTCAGAAACCCATCGCGATTCTCACTATTAACTAAAGAGCATTTATGTAAGAGGAGCTGTGGTATGTATCAGTTTCATAAGTAGAGTTGAACTACATATGGTCCGTATGAGTGGGAAACACAGTTCTTTTTTCTGGACATGCTCATGTTTCTGGATGTATTGGAGATGCTGGAAAGAGCTGCTTCTTGAGTTAAAACAGAGTGCGGTCCATGGATGAGAAGACTTGTATGAATTTCCCTTCAGAAACGGAGTTATACCACAGGATCTGTGTCTTCATACAAGCAAGAGTTCATTTCTGGTAAACCAAGTGAAATTTGGGCTCAAATGACTTTACACTGTTCAAGAACCCAATGCTATTCAAACTATTAACTAAAGAGCATTAATGTAAGAGGAGCTGTGGTTTGTATCAGTTTCATAAGCAGAGTTGAACCACATATGGTCCGTATGAGTGGGAAACACAGTTCTTTTTTCTGGACATGCTCATGGTTCTTGATGTATTGGAGACGCTAGAAAGAAGAGCTTGCTTCTTGCGTTAAAACAGAGTATGTTCCATGGATGAGAACACAGGTCTGAAGTTCCCTTCAGAAACGGAATTAAACCCCATTATCTGTGTCTTCCTACAAGGAAGAGTACATTTCTTGTAAAAAAAAAGAGTTTTGGTTAAAATAGTTTTACACAGTTCAGAAACCCATCGTGATTCTCACTATTAACTAAAGAGCATTTATTTAAGAGGAGCTGTGGTTTGTATCAGTTTCATAAGCAGGGTTGAACTACATGTGGTCGATATGAGTGGGAAACACAGTTCTTTTTTACTGGGCATGCTCATGGTTCTTGCTGTACTGGAGAGGCTGGAAAGAAGAGTTTGCTTCTAGCGTTAAAACAGAGTGTGTTCCATGGATGAGAACAGTGGTATGAATTTCCCTTCAGAGAAGGAGTTGAACCACAGGATCTGTGTCTTCCTACAAGCAAGAGGTCATTTCTGGTAAAACAAGAGAATTTTGGCCTCAAATGATTTTACACAGGTCAGGAACCCAATGAGATTCAAACTATTAACTAAAGAGCATTTATGTAAGAGGAGATGTGGTTTGTATCAGTTTCATAAGCATAATTGAACTATGTATAGTCCTTATGAGTAGGAAACACAGTTCATTTTCTCAGGGCATGCTCATGGAACTTGCTGAGTTGGAGACGCTGCAAAAAGAGTTTGCTTCTTGCGTTAAAACAGAGGGTGTTCCATGGATGAGAACACTGTTCTGAATTTCCCTTCAAAAACGGAATTAAACCACAGGTTCTGTGTCTTCCTGAAAGCAAGAGTTCTTTTCTGGTAAACAAAGAGAATTTTGGGCTCAAGTGGTTTTACAAAGTTCAGAAACCCATCGCGATTCTCACTATTAACTAAAGAACATTTATGTAAGAGGAGCTCTGCTTTGTATCAGTTTCATAAGCAGAATTGAACTACATATGGTCTTTATGAGTGGGAAACACAGTTCTTTTGTTTTGGCATGCTCATGGTTCTTGTTGTATTGGAGACACTGGAATGAAGAGTTTGCTTCTAGCGTTAAAACAGAGTGTGTTCCATGGATGAGAACAGTGGAATGAATTTCTGTTCAGAAAAGGAGTTAAACCACAGGATCTGTGTCTTCCTAAAGCAAGAGTTCATTTCTGGTAAACCAAGTGAATTTTGGGCTCAAATGATTTTACACAGTTCAACAACCCAACACCATTCTGACAATTAACTAAAGAGCATTTATGTAAGTTGAGCTGTGGTTTGTATCAGTTTCATAAGCAGAGTTGAACTACATATTGTCCGTAAGAGTAGGAAAAACACTTCTTATTTTCTGGCCATGCTCATGCTTCTTGCTGTATTACAGGTGCTCAAAAGAAGAGCTTGCTTCTTGCGTTAAAACAGAGTGTATTCCAATGATGAGAGTACTGGTATGAATTTCTGTTCAGAAACGGAGTTAAACCACAGGATCTGTGTCTTCCTAAAGCAAGAGTTCATTTCTGGTAAACCAAGTGAATTTTGGGCTCAAAGATTTTACACATTTCTAGAACCCAATGTTATTCAAACTATTAACTAAAGAGCATTAATGTAAGAGGAGCTGTGGTTTGTATCAGTTTCATAAGCATAGTTGAAATATGTATTGTAAGTATGAGAAGGAAATACTGTTTTTTTTACAAGGCATGCTCATGGAACTTGCTGTGTTGGAGGCGCTGGAAAGAAGAGCTTGTTTCTTGGGTTATAACAGAGTGTGTTCCATGGATGAGAGCACTGGTATGAATTACCCTTAGGAAACAGAGTTAAAACACAGCATCTGTGTCTTCCTACAAGTAAGAGTTCATTTCTGAAAAACCAAGTGAATTTTGGGCTCAAATGATTTTACACAGTATATGAACCCAACGGGATTCACACTATTAACTAAGAGCATTTATGTAAGTGGAACTGTGGTTAGTATCAGTTTCATAAACAGAGTTGAACTACATATGGTCCGTATGAGTGGGAAACACAGGTCATTTTTCTGGGAATGCTCATGGTTCGTGCAGTATTGGTGACGCTGGATAGAAGAGCTTGCTTCTTGTGTTAAAACAGAGTGTTTTCGATGGATGAGAACACTGGTATGAATTTCCCTTCAGAAAGGGAGTTAAACCACATGATCTGTGTCTTCCTACAAGCAATAGTACATTTCTGGTAAACCAAGTTAATTTTGGGCTCAAATGATTTTACACAGTTCAAGAACCACGCGATTCTCACAATTAACTAAAGAGCATTTATGTAATTGGAGCTGCGGTTTGTATCTGTTTCATAAGTAGAGTTGAACTCTGTATGGTCCGTATGAGAAGGAAACACAGTTCTTTTTTTCTGGGCATGCTCATTGATATTGATGTATTAGAGATGCTGGAAAGAAGAGCTTGCTTCTTGTGTTAAAACAGAGTGTGCACAATGGATGAGAACACTGCTCTGAATTTCCCTTCAGAAACGAAGTTAAACCACAGGATCTTTGTCTTCATACAAGCAAGAGTTCATTTCTGGTAAACCAAGTTAATTTTGGGCTCAAATGACTTTACACTGTTCAAGAACCCAATGCTATTCAAACTATTAACTAAAGAGCATTTATGTAAGAGGAGCTGTGGTTTGTATCAGTTTCATAAGCAGAGTTGAACTACATATGGTCCGTATGAGTGGGAAACACAGTTCTTTTTTCCTGGGCATGATCATGGTTCTTACTGTATTGGAGATGCTGGAAAGAGTTGCTTCTTGAGTTAAAACAGAGTGCGGTCCAAGGATGAGAAGACCTGTATGAATTTCCCTTCAGAAACGGAGTTATACCACAGGATCTTTGTCTTCCTACAAGCAAGAGTTCATTTATGGTAAAGCAAGTGAATTTTCGGCTAAAATGGTTTGACACAGTTCACGAACCCAACGTGATTCTCACTATTAACTAAAGAGCATTTATGTAAGTGGAGCTGTGGTTTGTATCACTTCCATAAGCAGAGTTGAACTACATATGGTCCGTATGAGTAGGATACAAAGTTCTTTTTTTCTGGGCATGCTCATGGTTCTTGATGTATTAGAGATGCTGGAAAGAAGAGCTTGCCTCTTGCGTTAATACAGAGTGTGTTCCATGGATGAGCACCCTGGTCTGAATTTCCCTTCAGAAACAGATTTAAACCACAGGATCTGTGTCTTCATACAAGCAAGAGTTCATTTCTGGTAAACCAAGTGATATTTGGGCTCAAATATCTTCACACAGTTCAAGAACCCATGCGATTCAAACTATTAACTAAAGAGCATTTATGTAAGAGGAGCTGTGGTTTGTATCAGTTTCTAAGCAGAGTTTAACTACACGTGGTCCGTATGAGTAGTAAACACAGTTCTTTTTTTCAGGGTATGCTCATGGAACTTGCTGTATTGGAAACGCTGGAAAGAAGAGCTTGCTTCTTGCATTAAAACAGAGTGTTTTTCATGGATTTTCCTTAGAATTTCCCTTCTAAAACGGAATTAAAAGCAAGAATCTGTGTCTTCCTGCAAGCAAGACTTCATTTCTGGAAAAAATGAGAATTTTGGGCACAAGTGGTTTTACACAGTTCAGAAACCCATCGCGATTCTCACTATTAACTAAAGAGCATTTATGTAAGAGGAGCTGTCGTTTGTATCAGTTTCATAAGCAGGGTTGAACTACATATGATTGGTACGTTTGGTAAACACAGTTCTTTTTTTCTGGGCATGCTAATGGTTCTTGCTGTATTGGAGACGCTGGAAAGAAGAGTTTGCTTCTAGCGTTAAAACAGAGTGTGTTCCATGGATGAGAACACAGGTCTGAAGTTCCCTTCAGAAACGGAATTAAACCCCATTATCTGTGTCTTCCTACAAGGAAGAGTACATTTCTGGTAAAAAAAAGAGTTTTGGCTCAAGTAGTTTTACACAGTTCAGAAACCCATCGTGATTCTCACTATTAACTAAAGAGCATTTATTTAAGAGGAGCTGTGGTTTGTATCAGTTTCATAAGCAGAGTTGAACTACATATGGTCTTTATGAGTGGGAAACACAGTTTTTTTTTTTTTGGCATGCTCATGGTTCTTGCTGTATTGGAGACGCTGGAATGAAGAGTTTGCTTCTAGCGTTAAAACAGAGTGTGTTCCATGGATGAGAACAGTGGAATGAATTTCTGTTCAGAAACGGAGTTAAACCACAGGATCTGTGTCTTCCTAAAGCAAGAGTTCATTTCTGGTAAACCAAGTGAATTTTGGGCTCAAATGATTTTACACAGTTCAAGAACCCAATGCTATTCAAACTATTAACTAAAGAGCATTAATGTAAGAGGAGCTGTGGTTTGTATCAGTTTCATAAGCATAGTTGAAATATGTATTGTAAGTATGAGAAGGAAATACAGTTCTTCTTTACAAGGCATGCTCATGGAACTTGCTGTGTTGGAGGCGCTGGAAAGAAGAGCTTGCATCTTGCGTTATAACAGAGTGTGTTCCATGGATGAGAGCACTGGTATGAATTTCCCTTAGGAAACGGAGTTAAAACACAAGATCTGTGTCTTCCTACAAGTAAGAGTTCTTTTCTGATAAACCAAGTGAATTTTGGGCTCAAATGATTTTACACAGTTTATGAACCCAATAGGATTCTCACTATTAACTGAGAGCATTTATGTAAGTGGAACTGTGGTTAGTATCAGTTTCATAAGCAGAGTTGAACGACATATGGTCCCTATGAGTGGGAAACACAGGTCTTTGTTGTGGGCATGCTCATGCTTCGGGCAGTATTGGAGACGCTGGATAGAAGAGCTTGCTTCTTGTGTTAAAACAGAGTGTGCACAATGGATGAGAACACTGCTCTGAATTTCCCTTCAGAAATGAAGTTAAACCCCAGGATCTGTGTCTTCCTGCAAGCAAGACTTCATTTCTGGAAAAAATGAGAATTTTGGGCACAAGTGGTTTTACACAGTTCAGAAACCCATCGCGATTCTCACTATTAACTAAAGAGCATTTATGTAAGAGGAGCTGTCGTTTGTATCAGTTTCATAAGCAGGGTTGAACTACATATGGTCGGTACGTTTGGGAAACACAGTTCTTTTTTTCTGGGCATGCTAATGGTTCTTGCTGTATTGGAGACGCTGGAAAGAAGAGTTTGCTTCTAGCGTTAAAACAGAGTGTGTTCCATGGATGAGAACACAGGTCTGAAGTTCCCTTCAGAAACGGAATTAAACCCCATTATCTGTGTCTTCCTACAAGGAAGAGTACATTTCTGGTAAAAAAAAGAGTTTTGGCTCAAGTAGTTTTACACAGTTCAGAAACCCATCGTGATTCTCACTATTAACTAAAGAGCATTTATTTAAGAGGAACTGTGGTTTCTATCAGTTTCATAAGCAGAGTTGAACTACATATGGTCTTTATGAGTGGGAAACACAGTTGTTTTTTTTGGCATGCTCATGGTTCTTGCTGTATTGGAGACGCTGGAATGAAGAGTTTGCTTCTAGCGTTAAAACAGTGTGTTCCATGGATGAGAACAGTGGAATGAATTTCTGTTCAGAAACGGAGTTAAACCACAGGATCTGTGTCTTCCTAAAGCAAGAGTTCATTTCTGGTAAACCAAGTGAATTTTGGGCTCAAATGATTTTACACAGTTCAAGAACCCAATGCTATTCAAACTATTAACTAAAGAGCATTAATGTAAGAGGAGCTGTGGTTTGTATCAGTTTCATAAGCATAGTTGAAATATGTATTGTAAGTATGAGAAGGAAATACAGTTCTTCTTTACAAGGCATGCTCATGGAACTTGCTGTGTTGGAGGCGCTGGAAAGAAGAGCTTGCTTCTTGCGTTATAACAGAGTGTGTTCCATGGATGAGAGCACTGGTATGAATTTCCCTTAGGAAACGGAGTTAAAACACAAGATCTGTGTCTTCCTACAAGTAAGAGTTCATTTCTGATAAACCAAGTGAATTTTGGGCTCAAATGATTTTACACAGTTTATGAACCCAATGGGATTCTCACTATTAACTGAGAGCATTTATGTAAGTGGAACTGTGGTTAGTATCAGTTTCATAAGCAGAGTTGAACGACATATGGTCCCTATGAGTGGGAAACACAGGTCTTTTTTGTGGGCATGCTCATGCTTCGGGCAGTATTGGAGACGCTGGATAGAAGAGCTTGCTTCTTGTGTTAAAACAGAGTGTGCACAATGGATGAGAACACTGCTCTGAATTTCCCTTCAGAAACGAAGTTAAACCCCAGGATCTTTTTCTTCATACAAGCAAGAGTTCATTTCTGGTAAACCAAGTTAATTTTGGGCTCAAATGACTTTACACTGTTCAAGAACCCAATGCTATTCAAACTATTAACTAAAGAGCATTTATGTAAGAGGAGCTGTGGTTTGTATCAGTTTCATAAGCAGAGTTGAACTACATATGGTCCGTATGAGTGGGAAACACAGTTCTTTTTTCCTGGGCATGATCATGGTTCTTACTGTATTGGAGATGCTGGAAAGAGTTGCTTCTTGAGTTAAAACAGAGTGCGGTCCAAGGATGAGAAGACCTGTATGAATTTCCCTTCAGAAACGGAGTTATACCACAGGATCTTTGTCTTCCTACAAGCAAGAGTTCATTTATGGTAAAGCAAGTGAATTTTCGGCTAAAATGGTTTGACACAGTTCACGAACCCAACGTGATTCTCACTATTAACTAAAGAGCATTTATGTAAGTGGAGCTGTGGTTTGTATCACTTCCATAAGCAGAGTTGAACTACATATGGTCCGTATGAGTAGGATACAAAGTTCTTTTTTTCTGGGCATGCTCATGGTTCTTGATGTATTAGAGATGCTGGAAAGAAGAGCTTGCCTCTTGCGTTAATACAGAGTGTGTTCCATGGATGAGCACCCTGGTCTGAATTTCCCTTCAGAAACAGATTTAAACCACAGGATCTGTGTCTTCATACAAGCAAGAGTTCATTTCTGGTAAACCAAGTGATATTTTGGCTCAAATATCTTCACACAGTTCAAGAACCCATGCGATTCAAACTATTAACTAAAGAGCATTTATGTAAGAGGAGCTGTGGTTTGTATCAGTTTCTAAGCAGAGTTTAACTACACGTGGTCCGTATGAGTAGTAAACACAGTTCTTTTTTTCAGGGTATGCTCATGGAATTTGCTGTATTGGAAACGCTGGAAAGAAGAGCTTGCTTCTTGCGTTAAAACAGAGTGTTTTTCATGGATTTTCCTTAGAATTTCCCTTCTAAAACGGAATTAAAAGCAAGAATCTGTGACTTCCTGCAAGCAAGACTTCATTTCTGGAAAAAATGAGAATTTTGGGCACAAGTGGTTTTACACAGTTCAGAAACCCATCGCGATTCTCACTATTAACTAAAGAGCATTTATGTAAGAGGAGCTGTCGTTTGTATCAGTTTCATAAGCAGGGTTGAACTACATATGGTCGGTACGTTTGGGAAACACAGTTCTTTTTTTCTGGGCATGCTAATGGTTCTTGCTGTATTGGAGACGCTGGAAAGAAGAGTTTGCTTCTAGCGTTAAAACAGAGTGTGTTCCATGGATGAGAACACAGGTCTGAAGTTCCCTTCAGAAATGGAATTAAACCCCATTATCTGTGTCTTCCTACAAGGAAGAGTACATTTCTGGTAAAAAAAAGAGTTTTGGCTCAAGTAGTTTTACACAGTTCAGAAACCCATCGTGATTCTCACTATTAACTAAAGAGCATTTATTTAAGAGGAGCTGTGGTTTGTATCAGTTTCATAAGCAGGGTTGAACTACATCTGGTCGATATGAGTGGGAAACACAGTTCTTTTTTTCTGGGCATGCTCATGGTTCTTGCTGTATTGGAGACGCTGGAAAGAAGTGTTTGCTTCTAGCGTTAAAACTGAGTGTGTTCCATGGATGCGAACAGTGGTATGAATTACCCTTCAGAGAGGGAGTTGAACCACAGGATCTGTGTCTTCCTACAAGCAAGAGTTCATTTCAGGTAAACCAAGAGAATTTTGGCCTCAAATGATTTTACACAGGTCAGGAACCCAATGAGATTCAAACTATTAACTAAAGAGCATTTATGTAAGAGGAGATGTGGTTTGTATCAGTTTCATAAGCATAATTGAACTATGTATAGTCCCTATGAGTAGGAAACACAGTTCTTTTTCTCAGGGCATGCTCATGGAACTTGCTGAGTTGGAGACGCTGGAAAAAGAGTTTGCTTCTTGCGTTAAAACAGAGGGTGTTCCATGGATGAGAACACTGTTCTGAATTTCCCTTCTAAAACGGAATTAAACCCCAGGATCTGTGTCTTCCTGAAAGCAAGAGTTCTTTTCTGGTAAACAAAGAGAATTTTGGGCTCAAGTGGTTTTACAAAGTTCAGAAACCCATCGCGATTCTCACTATTAACTAAAGAACATTTATGTAAGAGGAGCTCTGCTTTGTATCAGTTTCATAAGCAGAGTTGAACTACATGTGGTCTTTATGAGTGGGAAACACAGTTGTTTTTTTTGGCATGCTCATGGTTCTTGCTGTATTGGAGACGCTGGAATGAAGGGTTTGCTTCTAGCGTTAAAACAGAGTGTGTTCCATGGATGAGAACAGTGGAATGAATTTCTGTTCAGAAACAGAGTTAAACCACAGGATCTGTGTCTTCCGAAAGCAAGAGTTCATTTCTGGTAAACCAAGTGAATTTTGGGCTCAAATGATTTTACACAGTTAAAGAACCCAATGCTATTCAAACTATTAACTAAAGAGCATTAATGTAAGAGGAGCTGTGGTTTGTATCAGTTTCATAAGCATAGTTGAAATATGTATTGTAAGTATGAGAAGGAAATACAGTTCTTTTTACAAGGCATGCTCATGGAACTTGCTGTGTTGGAGGCGCTGGAAAGAAGAGCTTGCTTCTTGCGTTATAACAGAGTGTGTTCCATGGATGAGAGCACTGGTATGAATTTCCCTTAGGAAACGGAGTTAAAACACAGCATCTGTGTCTTCCTACAAGTAAGAGTTCATTTCTGATAAACCAAGTGAATTTTGGGCTCAAATGATTTTACACAGTTTATGAACCCAATGGGATTCTCACTATTAACTGAGAGCATTTATGTAAGTGGAACTGTGGTTAGTATCAGTTTCATAAGCAGAGTTGAACCACATATGGTCCATATGAGTGGGAAACACAGGTCTTTTTTGTGGGCATGCTCATGCTTCGGGCAGTATTGGAGACGCTGGATAGAAGAGCTTCCTTCCTGTGTTAAAACAGAGTGTGCACAATGGATGAGAACACTGCTCTGAATTTCCCTTCAGAAACGAAGTTAAACCCCAGGATCTTTGTCTTCATACAAGCAAGAGTTCATTTCTGGTAAACCAAGTTAATTTTGGGCTCAAATGACTTTACACTGTTCAAGAACCCAATGCTATTCAAACTATTAACTAAAGAGCATTTATGTAAGAGGAGCTGTGGTTTGTATCAGTTTCATAAGCAGAGTTGAACTACATATGGTCCGTATGAGTGGGAAACACAGTTCTTTTTTCCTGGGCATGATCATGGTTGTTACTGTATTGGAGATGCTGGAAAGAGTTGCTTCTTGAGTTAAAACAGAGTGCGGTCCATGGATGAGAAGACCTGTATGAATTTCCCTTCAGAAACGGAGTTATACCACAGGATCTTTGTCTTCCTACAAGCAAGAGTTCATTTATGGTAAAGCAAGTGAATTTTCGGCTAAAATGTTTAGACACAGTTCACGAACCCAACGTGATTCTCACTATTAACTAAAGAACATTTATGTAAGTGGAGCTGTGGTTTGTATCACTTCCATAAGCAGAGTTGAACTACATATGGTCCGTATGAGTAGGATACAAAGTTCTTTTATTCTGGGCATGCTCATGGTTCTTGATGTATTAGAGAGGCTGGAAAGAAGAGCTTGCTTCTTGCGTTAATACAGAGTGTGTTCCATGGATGAGCACCCTGGTCTGAATTTCCCTTCAGAAACGAAGTTAAACCACAGGATCTTTGTCTTCATACAAGCAAGAGTTCATTTCTGGTAAACCAAGTGAATTTTGGGCTCAAATGACTTTACACTGTTCAAGAACCCAATGCTATTCAAACTATTAACTAAAGAGCATTTATGTAAGAGGAGCTGTGGTTTGTATCAGTTTCATAAGCAGAGTTGAACTACATATGGTCCGTATGAGTGGGAAACACAGTTCTTTTTTCCTGGGCATGATCATGGTTCTTACTGTATTGGAGATGCTGGAAAGAGTTGCTTCTTGAGTTAAAACAGAGTGCGGTCCATGGATGAGAAGACTTGTATGAATTTCCCTTCAGAAACGGAGTTATACCACAGGATCTTTGTCTTCCTACAAGCAAGAGTTCATTTATGGTAAAGCAAGTGAATTTTCGGCTAAAATGATTTGCCACAGTTCACGAACCCAACGTGATTCTCACTATTAACTAAAGAACATTTATGTAAGTGGAGCTGTGGTTTGTATCACTTCCATAAGCAGAGTTGAACTACATATGGTCCCTATGAGTAGGATACAAAGTTCTTTTTTTCTGGGCATGCTCATGGTTCTTGATGTATTAGAGACGCTGGAAAGAAGAGCTTGCTTCTTGTGTTAATACAGAGTGTGTTCCATGGATGAGCACCCTGGTCTGAATTTCCCTTCAGAAACAGATTTAAACCACAGGATCTGTGTCTTCATACAAGCAAGAGTTCATTTCTGGTAAACCAAGTGAAATTTGGGCTCAAATATCTTCACACAGTTCAAGAACCCATGCTATTCAAACTATTAATTAAAGAGCATTTATGTAAGAGGAGCTGTGGTTTGTATCAGTTTCTAAGCAGAGTTTAACAACACGTGGTCCGTATGAGTAGTAAACACAGTTCTTTTTTTCAGGGTATGCTCATGGAACTTGCTGTATTGGAAACGCTGGAAAGAAGAGCGTGCTTCTTGTGTTAAAACAGAGTATGTTCTATGGATGAGAACCCTGGTCTGAATTTCCCTTCAGAAACGGATTTAAACCACAGGATCTGTGTCTTCATACAAGCAAGAATTCATTTCTGGTAAACCAAGTGAAATTTGGGCTCAAATGTCTTTACACATTTCAAGAACCCAATGTGATTCAAACTATTAACTAAAGAGCATTTATGTAAGAGGAGCTGTGGTTTGTATCAGTTTCATAATCAGACTTTAACTACATATGGTCCCTATGAGTGGGAAACACAGTTCTTTTTTTTGGGCATGCTCATGGTTCTTGCTCTATTTGAGACGCTGGAAAGAAGAGCTTGCTTCTTGCGTTAAAACAGAGTGTTTTTCATGGATGAGAACACTGTTTTGAATTTCCCTTCGAAAACGGAATTAAAAGCAAAGATCTGTGTCTTCCTGCAAGCAAGACTTCATTACTGGAAAAAATGAGAACTTTGGGCACAAGTGGTTTTACACAGTTCAGAAACCCATCATTATTCTCACTATTAACTAAAGGAGCAATTATGTAAGAGGAGCTGTGGTTTGTATCAGTTTCATAAGCAGGGTTGAACTACATATGGTCGGTACGTTTGGGAAACACAGTTCTTTTTTTCTGGGCATGCTAATGGTTCTTGCTGTATTGGAGACGCTGGAAAGAAGAGTTTGCTTCTAGCGTTAAAACAGAGTGTGTTCCATGGATGAGAACACAGGTCTGAAGTTCCCTTCAGAAACGGAATTAAACCCCATTATCTGTGTCTTCCTACAAGGAAGAGTACATTTCTGGTAAAAAAAAGAGTTTTGGCTCAAGTAGTTTTACACAGTTCAGAAACCCATCGTGATTCTCACTATTAACTAAAGAGCATTTATTTAAGAGGAGCTGTGGTTTGTATCAGTTTCATAAGCAGAGTTGAACTACATATGGTCTTTATGAGTCGGAAACACAGTTGTTTTTTTTTGGCATGCTCATGGTTCTTGCTGTATTGGAGACGCTGGAATGAAGAGTTTGCTTCTAGCGTTAAAATAGAGTGTGTTCCATGGATGAGAACAGTGAAATGAATTTCTGTTCAGAAACGGAGTTAAACCACAGGATCTGTGTCTTCCTAAAGCAAGAGTTCATTTATGGTAAACCAAGTGAATTTTGGGCTCAAATGATTTTACACAGTTCAAGAACCCAATGCTATTCAAACTATTAACTAAAGAGCATTAATGTAAGAGGAGCTGTGGTTTGTATCAGTTTCATAAGCATAGTTGAAATATGTATTGTAAGTATGAGAAGGAAATACAGTTCTTTTTTACAAGGCATGCTCATGGAACTTGCTGTGTTGGAGGCGCTGGAAAGAAGAGCTTGCTTCTTGCGTTATAACAGAGTGTGTTCCATGGATGAGAGCACTGGTATGAATTTCCCTTAGGAAACGGAGTTAAAACACAGCATCTTTGTCTTCATACAAGCAAGAGTTCATTTCTGGTAAACCAAGTTAATTTTGGGCTCAAATGACTTTACACTGTTCAAGAACCCAATGCTATTCAAACTATTAACTAAAGAGCATTTATGTAAGAGGAGCTGTGGTTTGTATCAGTTTCATAAGCAGAGTTGAACTACATATGGTCCGTATGAGTGGGAAACACAGTTCTTTTTTCCTGGGCATGATCATGGTTCTTACTGTATTGGAGATGCTGGAAAGAGTTGCTTCTTGAGTTAAAACAGAGTGCGGTCCATAGATGAGAAGACTTGTATGAATTTCCCTTCAGAAACGGAGTTATACCCCAGGATCTTTGTCTTCCTACAAGCAAGAGTTCATTTATGGTAAAGCAAGTGAATTTTCGGCTAAAATGGTTTGACACAGTTCATGAACCCAACGGGATTCTCACTATTAACTAAAGTGCATTTATGTAAGTGGAGCTGTGGTTTGTATCACTTCCATAAGCATAGTTGAACTACATATGGTCCATATGAGTAGGATACACTGTTCTTTTATTCGGGGCATGCTCATGATTCTTGATGTATTAGAGATGCTGGAAAGAAGAGCTTGCTTCTTGCGTTAATACAGAGTTTGTTCCATGGATGAGCACCCTGGTCTGAATTTCCCTTCAGAAACAGCTTTAAACAACAGGATCTGTGTCTTCATACAAGCAAGAGTTCATTTCTGGTAAACCAAGTGACTTTTCGGCTCAAATGACTTTACACAGTTCAAGAACCCAATGCGATTCAAACTATTAACTAAAGAGCATTACTGTAAGAGGAGCTGTGTTTTGTATCAGTTTCATAAGCAGAGTTGAACTACATATGGTCCGTATGAGTGGGAAACACACTTCTTTTCTTCTGGGCATGCTCATGGTTCTTGCTGTATTGGAGATGCTGGAAAGAAGAGCTTGCTTCTTGCCATAAAACAGAGTGTGTTTCACGGATGAGAACACTGCTCTGAATTTCCCTTCAGAAACGGAGTTAAACCACAGGATCTGTGTCTTCCTACAAGCCAAAGTTCATTTCTGGTAAACCAAGTGAATTTTGGGCTCAAATTATTTTACACCGTTCAAGAACCACGCGATTCTCACAATTAACTAAAGAGCATTTATGTAATTGGAGCTGCGGTTTGTATCAGTTTCATAAGTAGAGTTGAACTATGTATGGTCCGTATGAGTAGGAAACACAGTTCTTTTATTCTGGGCATGCTCATGGATATTGTTGTATTAGAGATGCTGGAAAGAAGAGCTTGCTTCTTGTGTTAAAACAGAGTGTGCACAATGGATGAGAACACTGCTCTGAATTTTCTTCAGAAACGAAGTTAAACCACAGGATCATTGTCTTCATACAAGCAAGAGTTCATTTCTGGTAAACCAAGTTAATTTTGGGCTCAAATGACTTTACACTGTTCAAGAACCCAATGCGATTCAAACTATTAACTAAAGAGCATTAATGTAAGAGGAGCTGTGTTTTGTCTCAGTTTCATAAGCAGAGTTGAACTACATATGGTCCGTATGAGTGGGAAACACAGTTCTTTTTTTCTGGGCATGGTCATGGATCTTACTGTATTGGAGATGCTGGAAAGAGTTGTTTCTTGAGTTAAAACAGAGTGCGGTCCATGGATGAGAACACTGGTATGAATTTCCCTTCAGAATCGGAGTTAAACCACAGGATCTTTGTCTTCCTACAAGCAAGAGTTCATCTCTGGTAAAGCTAGTGAATTTTCGGCTAAAATGGTTTGACACCGTTCACGAACCCAACGTGATTCTCACTATTAGCTAAAGAGCATTTATGTAAGTGGAGCTGTGGTTGGTATCACTTCCATAAGCATAGTTGAACTACATATGGTCCGTATGAGTAGGATACACTGTTCTTTTTTTCTGGGCAGGCTCATGGTTCTTGATGTATTAGAGATGTTGGAAAGAAGAGCTTGCTTCTTGCGATAATACAGAGTTTGTTCCATGGATGAGCACCCTGGTCTGAATTTCCCTTCGGAAACATATTTAAACCACAGTATCTGTCTTCATACAAGCAACAGTTCATTTCTGGTAAACCAAGTGATTTTTGGGCTCAAATGACTTTACACAGTTCAAGAACCCAATGAGATACAAACTATTAACTAAAGAGCATTAATGTAAGAGGAGCTGTGTTTTGTATCAGTTTCATAAGCCGAGTTGAACTACATATGGTCCGTATGAGTGGGAAACACAGTTATTATCTTCTGGCTATCCTCATGGTTCTTGCTGTATTGGAGATGCTGGAAAGAAGAGCTTGCTTCTTGCGATAAAACAGAGTGTGTTTCATGGATGAGAACACTACTCTGAATTTCCTTTCAGAAACGGAGTTAAACCACAGGATCTGTGTCTTCCTACAAGCAAGAGTTCATTTCTGGTAAACCAAATGAATTTTGGGCTCTAATGATTTTATACAGTTCAAGAACCCAACACGATTCTCACAATTAACTAAAGAGCATTTATGTAAGTGGAGCTGTGGTTTCTATCAGTTTCATAAGTAGAGTTGAACTACATATGGTCCGTATGAGTAGGAATCACAGTTCTTTTTTTCTGGCCATGCTCATGGTTCTTACTGTATTGGAGATGCTGGAAAGTGTTGCTTCTTGAGTTAAAACAGAGTGCGGTCCATGGATGAGAACACTGGTATGAATTTCCCTTCAGAAACAGAGTTAAACCACAGGATCTTTGTGTTCCTGCAAGCAAGACTTCATTTCTGCAAACAATAAGAATTTTGGGCTCAAATGGTTTTACACAGTTCAGAAACCCATCTCGATTCTCACTATTAACTAAAGAACATTTATGTAAGAGGAGCTGTGGTTTGTATCAGTTTCATAAGCATAGTTGCACTATGTATAGTCCATATGAGTAGGAAACACAGTTCTTTTTTTCAGGGCAAGCTCATGGAACTTTCTATGTTGGATACGATGGAAAGAAGAGTTTGCTTCTTGCATTAAAAGAGAGTGTGTTTCATGGATGAGAACACTGTTCTGAATTTCCCTTCTCAAACGGAATTAAACCCCAGGATCTGTGTCTTCCTGCAAGCAAGAGTTCATTTCCGGTAAACAAAGAGAATTTTGGGCTCAAGTGGTTTTACAAAGTTCAGAAACCCATCGCAATTCTCACTATTAACTGAAGAACATTTATGTAAGAGCAGCTGTGGTTTGTATCAGTTTCATAAGCAGAGTTGAACTACATATGGTCTGTAAGAGCAGGAAACACAGTTCTTATTTTATGGCCATGCTCATGCTTCTTGCTGTATTAGAGATGCTGGAAAGAAGAGCTTGCTTCTTGTGTTAAAACAGAGTGTGTTCCATGGATGAGAACACTGGTATGAATTTCCCTTCAGAAAAGCAGTTAAACCAGAGGATCTGTAACTTCCTACATGCAAGAGTTCATTTCTGGTAAACATAGTGAATTTGGGGCTCAAATGATTTTACACAGCTCAAGGTCTAAACGTGATTCTCACAATTAACTAAAGAGCATTTATGTAAGAGGAGCTGTGGTTTGTATCAGTTTCGTAAGCAGTGTTGAACTATGTATAGTCCGCATGAGTAGGAAACACAGTTCCTTTTTACAAGGCATGCTCATGGAACTTGCCTTGTTGGAAATGTTGGAAAGAAGAGTGTGCTTCTATCGTTAAAACAGAGTGTGTTCCAAGGATGAGAACGCTCTTCTGAATTTCCCTTCTAAAACGGAATTAAACCCGAGGATCTGTGTCTTCCTGCAAGCAAGAGTCCATTACTGGTAAACAAAGATAATTTTTGGCTCAAGTTGTTTTACAAAGTTCAGAAACCCATCAGGTTCTCACTATTTACTAAAGAACATTTATGTAAGAGGAGCTGTGGTTCGTATCAGTTTCATAAACAGACTTGAATACATATGGTCCATATGAGTGGGAAACACAGTTCGTTTTTCTGGCCATGCTCATGGTTCTTGCTGTATTTGAGACGCTGGAAAGAAGAGCTTGCTTCTTGCGTTAAAAGAGAGTGTGTTCCATGGATGAGAACATTGGTATGAATTTCCCTTCAGAAAAGGCGTTAAACCACAGGATCTGTGTCTTCCTACAAGCAAACGTTCATTTCTGGTCAACCATGTGAATTTTGGGCTCAATTTATTCTACGCAGTTCAAGAACCCAATGCTATTCAAACTATTAACTAAAGAGCATTAATGTAAGAGGAGCTGTGGTTTGTATCAGTTTCATAAGCATAGTTGAACTATGTATTGTCCGTATGAGAAGGAAACACAGTTCTTTTTTTCAGGGCATGCTCATGGAACTTGTTGTGTTGGAGATGCTGGAAAGAAGAGCTTGCCTCTTGAGTTAAAACAGAGTGTGTTTCATGGATGACAACACTGTTCTGAATTTCCCTTCCAAAACTGAATTGAACCCCAGAATCTGTGTCTTCCTGCAAGCAAGAGTTCATTTCTGGTAAACAAAGAGAATTTTGGCCTCAAGTGGTTTTACAAAGTTCAGAAACCCATCACGATTCTCAATATTAACTAAAAACATTCAAGTAAAAGGAGCTGTGGTTTGTATCAGTTTCATAAGCAGAGTTGAACTACATATGGTTCGTATGAGTAGGAAACACAGTTCTTTTTTTCTGGGCATGCTCCTGGTTCTTGATGTATTACAGATTCTGGAAAGAAGAGCTTGCTTACTGTTTTATAACAGAGTGTGTTCCATGGATGAGAACCCTGGTCCAAATTTCCCTTCAGAAACGGAGTTAAACCACCAGATCTGTGTCTTCCTACAAGCAAGAGTTCATTTATGGTAAACCAAGTGAATTTTTGGATCAAATGATTTTACGCAGTTCAAGAACCCAATGCGATTCAAACTATTAACTAAAGAACATTTATGTAATAGGAGCTGTGGTTTGTATCAGTTTCATAAGCATAGTTGAACTTAGTATAGTCTGTATGAGAAGGAAACACAGTTCTTTTTTTCAGGGCATGCTCATGGAACTTGTTGTTTTGGAGACGCTCTAAAGAAGAGCTTGCTTCTTGAGTTAAAACAGAGTGTGTTGCATGGATGACAACACTGTTCTGAATGTCCCTTCCAAAACAGAATTAAACTCCAGGATCTGTGTCTTCCTGCAAGCAAGAGTTCATTTCTGGTAAACAAAGAGAATTTTGGTGTCAAGTGGTTTTACAAAGTTCAGAAACCCATCACGATTCTCAATATTAACTAAAAACATTTAAGTAAGAGGAGCTGTGGTTTGTATCAGTTTCATAAGCAGAGTTGAACTACATATGGTTCGTATGAGTAGGAAACACAGTTCTTTTTTTCTGGGCATGCTCATGTTTCTTCATATATTAGAAAAGCTGGAAAGAAGAGCTTGCTTCTTGTGTTAAAACAGTGTGTGTTCAATGGATGAGAACCCTGGTCCGAATTTCCCTTCAGAAACGGATTTAAACCACAGGATCTGTGTCTTCCTACAAGCAAGAGTTCACTTCTGGTAAACAAAGAGAATTTTGGGCTCAAGTGGTTTTACAAAGTTCAGAAACCCATAGCGATTCTCACTATTAACTAAAGAACATTTAGGTAAGAGGAGCTGTGGTTGGTATCAGTTTCATAAGCAGAGTTGAACTACATATGGTCCATATGAGTGGGAAACACAGTTGTTTTTTTCTGGGCACTCTCATGATTCTTGATGTATTAGAGATGATGGAACGAAGAGCTTGCTTCTTGTGTTAAAACAGAGTGTGTTCCATGGATGAGAACCCTGGTCTGAATTTCCCTTCAGAAACGGATTTAAACCACAGGATCTGTGCTGTGGATATCGCTCGGTGTAAATAAGGTTCTGATTGGCCAGTGGCCAGGCAGGAAGTATAGGCGGGACAAAAGAGAAGAGAATTCTGGGAAGTAGAAGGCTGGGGGAGACATCGCCAGCCGCCGCCATGAAAAGCAACATGTAAAGACACTGGTAAGCCACAAGCCATGTGGCAAAGTATTGACTAACAGAAATGGGTTAATTTAAGATAGAATTAGTAGATAACAAGAAGCCTGCCACGGCGATACAGTTTGTAAACAATGTAAGTTTCTGTGTGCTTTCTTGGTTGGGTCTGAGCGACTGTGGGACTGGCGGGTAAGAGAGATTTGTCCTGACTGGGCCAGGCAGGAAAACTCTAACTACATATGGCGTCCAATGTGTTGGCAAGAGTTTCAACCTAAACCCTGAGAAAAAAGATTCTAAACGGAGCTAAAAACAGCTTCCTAGTTGTCTCTCTCAAGTTAGTGGCAGCCTCCTGGTTTGAGCTACTATGGCGGGTTCCTGGTGTGTGCATCTGACCTGCAGTGTGGCGGGAATGAGCAGGCTACAAGCGGCACATTACTCTGCTGCATGGTGGATTTAGCCTTTGCTATTTAAAAAAAAAAAAAAAAGAAAGGTTTCTGGGCTATGCACTGCTTTGATAGATCTGCTTCTGATAGTTGATGGTACACATGGCTCCAGACCCAGAGCTGGTGGTAAACTGTACCACCGCCATGTTGGGAAGCTGAGGTGGGCGGAGCCAGCAGCCACAGTGGTGTTTCAGTCTTACAAAGATGGATATTACACAGAAAATCTCGTTTGTCTTGTCTTTGTGATTTTTAACTGCAGAAAAAGTAAAAGCTGTTGAGTTAAACAAATATGTAAATTTTAAAGACACCTTGACTTCAAAATTTGGATGTAAGGATATATTGCTTTGGAAAAGAGTCTCTGCTTTTGTTTCCACAGAAAGCCAGAGGCTGTGGATTTGTTCCAGATTAAGATACATCAGGTTTGATCAGCCAAGACCACCTGAAAGGTCTCCAATGACACAATGGCCCAGATGATCCAACATCCAGAATGGTTTCAAGGCAACTGGCTCAGAGGTTTACCCTGATGGACTACTCCGTAATCCTAAAATTTTCTTTGTATCCCCATAAGATACAGCGCCCCCCTCCAGCAGGAAGTAGTAAGAGAAACTATGCCCAATTTCCCAAAATTATTAAGCTGGCTTTGGAGATGGAATTGGCTAACTCCTTCTCTAAACCCAGACATATTGTTAAAAGAAAAGGTTAAGAGTTTCTTGTGTCCCAAATCAGAAGAGCCCTCTGATGTGGGACAGAGAAAAACCACTATTTTATTTAAAACAGGTTGATTATAAATGCAATCTCTTTCTAAAGATAAAAAGGGGATATGATATAGATATGATAGGATGAAAGGGTAGATTAATGAACTTACTTCTAAAGAGCAAGAACTCATTTAAAATGTTTCACGTTGGTATAGATTTTAATCTATTGATACAAAATTAAAGTTAATTTTGTTATACTGTGTTTATATTTCTACTCTTGTTTAAGATATTAGGTTTGTACAGCTCATTTAAAATTGTAATGGATAATTAAAAATAGATTAATAATTGATCTTCTATGATAATCATATTCATAGCCATGTTAGTTAAGTCTTCTAGGTATACACAGAGATATTTCAGATAGACAGGTAATCTTCAAACACTTCAAAGGTCTACAGAATATGGCATTTAAAATATTTTTAAAATTTAGACTTTCTGGACAGTGAGACATGTCTGTTCCTGGCAGCACCAATTTACTTCAGAGAGGAGGATGGGCATTAAAGACACTTCATATGGAGTTTATCTTCACCTTGGCAAAAATAGCCATTTGGGCAAGAAACTGTTCTTGCCTGGACTGCTCGATCAACTGGACATTCAGTACCCATAGAAAGGTGACCACTACACTTTGCTTGACAAAATGGTCCTTCAGGTTCCTGCTTTGCAGAGGAAATTGCCAGACAATCTACAGGACACTGAGAGAAGTGACCAAGAGACTCTGTCCCTGAGGGCTGAAGACAAATGGCCCAACTTTACAAAGGAACATTAGATGACTGTCCAGGCTGCCAGCTGTCTCTGTCTACTCTTGCAAGACTCCTGAAATATGCTTACATCCTTCTCCCGGTTCTCACGTAATATTATATCCTTCTGAGGTCTTTGATATGGTTGAAGACTAGATAGTTATAATTTCCTCAGTTATGATAAAAAATAAGTTAGATATAAAACCTTGGACTCACAAATATAAGATAGATAGGATATCTTCTTTAATATTGTAACTGTAATTCTTGCTTGATAATTGTTTTGTTACATGTAATTGTACTATGTAAAAGTTAAAACCTTCCTAAAAAAAGAAAAAGGGAAGTGCTGTGGATATCGCTCTGTGTAAATAAAGTTCTGATTGGCAAGTAGCCAGGCAGGAAGTATAGGTGGGACAAAAGAGAAGAGAATTCTGGGAAGTAGAAGGCTGGGGGAGACACCGCCAGCCGCCGCCATGAAAAGCAACATGTAAAGACACTGGTAAGCCACAAGCCATGTGGCAAAGTATTGACTAAGAGAGATTTGTCCTGACTGGGCCAGGTAGGAAAACTCTAACTACAGATCTGTGTCTCCATACAAGCAAGAGTTCATTTCTGGTAAACAAAGAGAATTTTGGGCTCAAGTGGTTTTACAAAGTTCAGAAACCCATAGCGATTCTCACTATTAACTAAAGAACATTTAGGTAAGAGGAGCTGTGGTTAGTATCAGTTTCATAAGGAGAGTTGAACTACATATGGTCCCTATGAGTGGGAAACACAGTTCTTTTTTCTGGGCATGCTAATGGTTCTTGGTGTATTGGAGACGCTGGAAAGAAGAGCTTGCTTCTTGCGTTAAAACAGAGTGTGTTCCATGGATGAGAGCACTGGTATGAATTTCCCTTCAGAAACGGAGTTAAACCACAGGATCTGTGTCTTCCTCCAAGCAAGAGTTCATTTCTGATAAACCAAGTGAATTTTGGGCTCAAATGATTTTACACAGTTCAAGAACCCAATGCGATTCAAACTATTAACTAAAGAGCATTTATGTAAGAGGAGCTGGGGTTTGCATCAGCTTCTTAAGCAGAGGTGAACTACATATGTTCCGTATGAGTAGTAAACACAGTTCTTTTTCTGGGCATGCTAATGGTTCTTGGTGTATTGGAGACGCTGGAAAGAAGAGCTTGCTTCTTGCGTTAAAACAGAGTGTGTTCCATGGATGAGAGCACTGGTATGAATTTCCCTTCAGAAACGGAGTTAAACCACAGGATCTGTGTCTTCCTCCAAGCAAGAGTTCATTTCTGATAAACCAAGTGAATTTTGGGCTCAAATGATTTTACACAGTTCAAGAACCCAATGCGATTCAAACTATTAACTAAAGAGCATTTATGTAAGAGGAGCTGGGGTTTGCATCAGCTTCTTAAGCAGAGGTGAACTACATATGTTCCGTATGAGTAGTAAACACAGTTCTTTTTTCTGGGCATGCTCATTGTTCTTGAAGTATTGTAGACGCTGTCAAGAAGAGCTTGCTACTTGCGTTAAAACAGAGTGTATTCCATGGATGAGAGCACTGGTATGAATTTCCCTTCAGAAATGGAGTTAAACCACAGGATCTGTGTCTTCCTACAAGCAAGAGTACATTTCTGGTAAACCAAGTGAATTTTGGGCTCAAATAATTATTCACAGTTCAAGAACCCAACGCGATTCTCACAATTAACTAATGAGCATTTATGTAAGTGGAGTTGTGGCTTGTATCAATTTCATAAGCAGAGTTTAACTATATATGGTCCGTAAGAGTAGGAAACACAGTTCTTATTTTCTGGCCATGCTCATGGTGCTTGCTGTTATAGAGACGCACAAAAGAAGAGCTTGCTTCTTGCGTTAAAACAGAGTGCTTTTCATGGATGAAAATACTACTCTGAATTTCCATCAGAAAGGGAGTTAAAACACAGGATCTTTGTCTCCCTACAAGCAAAAGTTCATTTCTGGTCAACCATGAGAATTTTGGGCTCAAATGATTTTACGCAGTTCAAGAACCCAATGCTATTCAAACTATTAACTAAGGGCATTAATGTAAGAGGAGCTGTGGTTTGTATCAGTTTCATAAGCATAGTTGAACTATGTATTGTCTGTATGAGAAGGAAACACAGTTCTTATTCTCAGGGCATGCTCATGGAACTTGCTGTGTTGGAGACGCTGGAAAGAAGAGCTTCCTTAATGAGTTAAAACAGAGTGTGTTTCATGGATGACAACACTGTTCTGAATTTCCCTTCTAAAACAGAATTAAACCCCAGGATCTGTGTCTTCCTGCAAGCAAGACTTCATTTCTCATAAACAAAGAGTATTTTGGTCTCAAGTGGTTTTACAAAGCACAGAAACCCATCGCAATTCTCACTACTAACTAAAGAACATTTATGTAAGAGGAGCTGTGGTGTGTATCAGTTTCATAAGCAGAGTTGAACTACGTATGGTCTGTATGAGTGGGAAACACAGTTCTTTTTTTCTGGGCATGCTCATGGTTCTTACTGTATTGGAGGAGCTGGAAAGAGCTGCTTCTTGCGTTAAAACAGAGTGTGTTCCATGGATGAGAGCACTGGTATGAATTTCCCTTCAGAAACGGAGTTAAACCACAGGATCTGTGTCTTCCTCCAAGCAAGAGTTCATTTCTGATAAACCAAGTGAATTTTGGGCTGAAATGATTTTACACACTTCAAGAACCCAAAGCGATTCTCACAATTAACTAAAGAGCATTTATGTAAGTGGAATTGTAGTTTGTATCAGTTTCATAAGCAGAGTTGAACTACTTATGGTCCGTATGAGTAATAAACACAGTTGTTCTTTCAGGGTATGCTCATGGTTCTTGCTGTATTAAACATGCTCGAAAGAAGAGCTTGCTCCTTGCGTTAAAACAGAGTGTGTTTCATGGATGAGAACACTACTCTGCATTTCCCTTCAGAAACGGAGTTAAACCACAGGATCTGTGTCTTCTTTACACAGTTCAAGAACCCCACGTGATTCTCACTATAACTAAGAGCATTTATGTAAGTGGAGCTGTGGTTTGTATCAGTTTCATAAGCATAGTTGAACTACATATGGTCCGTATTAGTGGGAAACACAGTGCTTTTTTTCTGGGCATGGTCATGGTTCTAACTGTATTAGAGACGCTCGAAAGAAGAGCTTGCTTCTTGCGTTAAAACAGAGTGTGTTTCATGGATGACAACAATGCTTCGAATTTCCATTCAGAAACGGAGTTAAACCACAGGATCTGTGTCTTCCTACAAGCATGAGTTCTTTTCTGGTAAACCTAGTGAATTTTGGGCTCAAATGATTTTAAACACTTCACGAACCCAACGCGATTCTCACTATTAACTTAAGAGCATTTATGTAAGAGGAGCTGTGATTTGTATCACTTTCATAAGCAGAGTTGAACTACATATGGTCCCTATGAGTAGGAAAAACAGTTATTTTTTCTGTTCATGGTCTTGGTACTTGCTGAAGTGGAGTCCCTGGAAAGAAGAGCTTTCTTCGTGCGTTAAAACAGACTGTGTTCCATGGATGAGAACACTGGTCTGAATTTCCCTTCAGAAACGGAATTAAAAACCAGGATCTGTGTCTCCCTACAAGCAAGAGTTCATTTCTGGTAAACCAAGTGAAGTTTGGGCTCAAATGATTTTACACAGTTCAGAAACGCATCACGATTCTCACAATTAACTAAAGAGCATTTATGTAAGTGAAGCTGTGGATGATTCAGTTTCATATGCAGAGTTGAACTACATATGGTCAGTATGATTAGGAAAAACAGTTCTTTTTTTCTTGGAAGGCTCATCATTCTTCCTGTATTGGAGACCCTGGAAATTAGAGCTTGCTTCTTGTGCTAAAACAGTGTGTGTTCCATAAATGAGAATACTAGTCTGAATTTCCCTTCAGAAACGGAGTTTAACCACAGGATCTGTGTCTTCATACAAGCAAGAGTTCTTTTATGGTAAGCCAAGTGAATTTTGGGCTCAAATGATTTTACACAGTTCAAGAACCCAACGCGATTCTCACTATTAACTAAAGAGCATTTATGTAAGAGGAGCTGTGGTTTGTATCAGTTTCATAAGCAGGGTTGAACTACATGTGGTCCGTATGAGTAGGAAACCCAGTTTTTCCTTCTGGGCATGCTCATTGTTCATGCTGTATTACACACCCTCGAAGAAGAGCTTGCTTCTTGCGTTAAAACAGAGTGTGTACCATGGATTAGAAAACTGCTCTGAATTTCCCTCCAGAAATGGAGTTAAACCACTGGATCTGTGTCTTCCTATAAGCAAGAGTTCATTTTTCGTAAACCAAGTTAATATTGGCCTCAAATGATTTGACACAGTTCACAAACCCAACGTGATTCTCACTATTAACTAAAGAGCATTTATGTAAGTGGAGCTGTGGTTTGTATCAGTTTCATAACCAGAGTTGAACTACGTATGGTCAGTATCATTTAGAAACACAGTTCCTTTTTTCTGGGCATGCTCATGGTTCTTGATGTATTAGAGATGCTGGAAAGAAGAGCTTGCTTTTTGCGTTAAAACAGAGTGTGTTCCATGGAAGAGAACCCTGTTCTGAATTTCCCTTCAGAAACGCAGTTAAAAGACAGGATCTGTGTCTTCCTACAAGCAAGAGTTCATTTCTAATAAACCTAGTGAATTCTGGGCCCAATTGATTTTTCACAGTACAGAAACCCATCACAATTCTCACAATTAACTAAAGAGCATTTATGTAAGTAAGCTGTGGATGATTCAGGTTCATATGCAGAGTTGAACTACACATGGTCAGTATGATTAGGAAAAACAGTTCTATTTTTCTTGGAAGGCTCCTCATTCTTCCTGTATTGGAGACCCTGGAAATTAGAGCTTGCATCTTGTGTTAAAACAGTGTGTGTTCCATAAATGAGAATACTAGTCTGAATTTCCCTTCAGAAACGGAGTTTAACCACAGGATCTGTGTATTCATACAAGCAAGAGTTCTTTTATGGTAAGCCAAGTGAATTTTGCGCTCAAATGATTTTACACAGTTCAAGAACTCAACGCGATTCTCACTATTAACTAAAGAGCATTTATGTAAGAGGAGCTGTGGTTTGTATCAGTTTCATAAGCAGAGTTGAACTATGTATATTCTGTATGAGTAGGAAACACAGTTCTCTTTTTCAGGACATGCTCATGGAACTTGCTGTATTGGAGACACTGGAGAGAAGAGCTTGCTTCTTGCGTTAAAACAGAGTGTGTTTCTTGGATGAGAACACTGGTCTGAATTTCCCTTCAGAAACGGAATTAAAAACCAGGATCTGTGTTTTCCTACAAGCAAGAGTTCATTTCTGTTAAACCAAGTGAATTTTGGGCTCAAATGATTTTACACAGTTCAAGAACCCAACGTGATTCTCACTATAACTAAGAGCATTTATGTAAGTGGAGCTGTGGTTTGTATCAGTTTCATAAGCAGAGTTGAACTACATATGGTCCGTATTAGTGGGAAACACAGTTCTTTTCTTCTGGGCATGCTCATGGTTCTTGCTGTATTAGAGACGCTGGAAAGAAGAGCTTGCTTCTTGCGTTAACACAGAGTGTGTTTCAAGGATGAGAAAACTGCTTTGAATTACCATTCAAAAATGGAGTTAAAACCCAGGATCTGTGTCTTCCTACAAGCAAGTGTTCTTTTCTGGTAAACCTTGTGAATTATGGGCTCAAGTGGTTTTACACAGTTGAGAAACCCATCACGATTCTCACTATAAAGTAAAGAACATTTACGTAAGAAGAGCTGTGGTTTGTATCAGTTTCATAAGCAGAGTTGAACTACTTATGGTCCGTATGAGTAGTAAACACAGTTCTTTTTTCAGGGTATGCTCATGGTTCTTGCTGTATTAGAGATGCTCAAAAGAAGAGCTTGCTTCTTGCGTTAAAACAGAGTGTGTTTCATGGATGAGAACACTGGTCTGAATTTCCCATCTAAATCGGAATTAAACCCCAGGATCTGTGTCTTGCTGCAAGCAATACTTCATTTCTGGAAACAATGCAAATTTTGAGCTCAAGTGGTTTTACACAGTTCAGAAACCCATCGCGATTCTCACAATTAACTAAAGAGCATTTATGTAAGAGGAGCTGTTGTTTGTATCAGTTTCATAAGCAGAGTTGAACTACTTATGATCCGTATGAGTAGTAAATACAGTTCTTTTTTTCAGGGTATGCTCAAGGAACTTGCTGAATTGGAGACGCTGGAAAGAAGAGCTTGCTTCTTGCGATAAAACAGAGTGTGTTTCATGGATCAGAACACTGGTCTGAATTTCCCTTCAGAAACTGAATTAAAAGCCAGGATCTGTGTCTTCCTACAAGCAAGAGTACATTTCTGGTAAACAAAGAGAATTTTGGGCTCAAGTAGTTTTACACAGTTCAGACAACCATCGCGATTCTCATTATGAACTAAAGAGCATTTATGTAAGAAGAGCTGTGGTTTGTATCAGTTTCATAAGCAGGGTTGAACTACATGTGGTCCGTATGAGTAGGAAACCCAGTTTTTTCTTCTGGGCATGCTCATGGTTCATGCTGTATTACACACGCTCGAAAGAATAGCTTGCTTCTTGCGTTAAAACAGAGTGTGTATCATGGATTAGAACACTGCTCTGAATTTCCCTCCAGAAATGGAGTTAAACCACCGGATCTGTGTCTTCCTATAAGCAAGAGTTCATTTTTCGTAAACCAAGTTAATATTGGGCTCAAATGATTTGACACAGTTCACAAACCCAACGTGATTCTCACTATTAACTAAAGAGCATTTAGGTAAGTGGAGCTGTGGTTTGTATCAGTTTCATAACCAGAGTTGAACTACATATGGTCCGTATCATTTAGAAACACAGTTCCTTTTTTCTGGGCATGCTCATGGTTCTTGATGTATTAGAGATGCTGGAAAGAAGAGCTTGCTTTTTGCGTTAAAACAGAGTGTGTTCCATGGAAGAGAACCCTGTTCTGAATTTCCCTTCAGAAACGCAGTTAAAAGACAGGATCTGTGTCTTCCTACAAGCAAGAGTTCATTTCTGGTAAACCTAGTGAATTTTGGGCTCAAATGATTTTACACAGTTCAGAAACTCATCACGATTCTCACAATTAACTCAAGAGCATTTATGTAAGTGAAGCTGTGGATGATTCAGTTTCATATGCAGAGTTGAACTACATATGGTCAGTATGATTAGGAAAAACAGTTCTTTTTTTCTTGGAAGGTTCATCATTTTTCCTGTATTGGAGACCCTGGAAATTAGAGCTTGCTTCTTGTGTTAAAACAGTGTGTGTTCCATAAATGAGAATACTAGTCTGAATTTCCCTTCAGAAACGGAGTTTAACAACAGCATCTGTATCTTCATACAAGCAAGAGTTCTTTTATGGTAAGCCAAGTGAATTTTGGGCTCAAATGATTTTACACAGTTCAAGAACCCAACGCGATTCTCACTATTAACTAAACAGCATTTATGTAAGAGGAGCTGTGGTTTGTATCAGTTTCATAAGCAGAGTTGAACTATGTATGTTCCGTATGAGTAGGAAACACAGTTCTCTTTTTCAGGACATGCTCATGGAACTTGCTGTATTGGAGACACTGGAGAGAAGAGCTTGCTTCTTGCGTTAAAACAGAGTGTGTTTCTTGGATGAGAACACTGGTCTGAATTTCCCTTCAGAAACGGAATTAAAAACCATGATCTGTGTTTTCCTACAAGCAAGAGTTCATTTCTGTTAAACCAAGTGAATTTTGGGCTCAAATGATTTTACACAGTTCAAGAACCCAACGTGATTCTCACTATAACTAAGAGCATTTATGTAAGTGGAGCTGTGGTTTGTATCAGTTTCATAAGCAGACTTGAACTACATATGGTCCGTATTAGTGGGAAACACAGTTCTTTTTTTCTGGGTATGCTCATGGTTCTTGCTGTATTAGAGACGCTGGAAAGAAGAGCTTGCTTCTTGCGTTAAAACAGAGTGTGTTTCATGGATGACAACAATGCTTCGAATTTCCATTCAGAAACGGAGTTAAACCATGGGATCTGTGTCTTCCTACAAGCATGAGTTCTTTTCTGGTAAACCAAGTGAATTTTGGGCTCAAATGATTTTACACACTTCACGAACCCAACGCGATTCTCACTATTAACTTAAGAGCATTTATGTAAGAGGAGCTGTGGTTTGTATCAGTTTCATAAGCAGAGTTGAACTACGTATGTTCCGTATGAGTAGGAAACACAGTTCTTTTTTTCAGGGCATGCTCATGGAACTTGCTGTATTGGAGACACTGGAGAGAAGAGCTTGCTTCTTGCATTAAAACAGAGTGTGTTTCTTGGATGAGAACACTGGACTGAATTTCCCTTCAGAAATGGAATTAAAAACCAGGATCTGTGTTTTCCTACAAGCAAGAGTTCATTTCTGTTAAACCAAGTGAATTTAGGGCTCAAATGATTTTACACAGTTCAAGAACCCAACGTGATTCTCACTATAACTAAGAGCATTTATGTAAGTGGAGCTGTGGTTTGTATCAGTTTCATAAGCATAGTTGAACTACATATGGTCCGTATTAGTGGGAAACACAGTGCTTTTTTCTGGGCATGGTCATGGTTCTTGCTGTATTAGAGACGCTCGAAAGAAGAGCTTGCTTCTTGCGTTAAAACAAAGTGTGTTTCATGGATGACAACAATGCCTCGAATTTCCATTCAGAAACGGAGTTAAACCACAGGATCTGTGTCTTCCTACAAGCATGAGTTCTTCTCTGGTAAACCTAGTGAATTTTGGGCTCAAATGATTTTACACACTTCACAAACCCAACGCGATTTTCACTATTAACTTAAGAGCATTTATGTAAGAGGAGCTGTGATTTGTATCACTTTCATAAGCAGAGTTGAACTACATATGGTCCCTATGAGTAGGAAAAACAGTTCCTTTTTCTGTTCATGGTCTTGGTACTTGCTGAAGTGGAGTCCCTGGAAAGAAGAGCTTTCTTCATGCGTTAAAACAGACTGTGTTCCATGGATGAGAACACTGGTCTGAATTTCCCTTCAGAAACGGAATTAAAAACCAGGATCTGTGTCTCCCTACAAGCAAGAGTTCATTTCTGGTAAACCAAGTGAAGTTTGGGCTCAAATGATTTTACACAGTTCAGAAACGCATCACGATTCTCATAATTAACTAAAGAGCATTTATGTAAGTGAAGCTGTGGATGATTCAGTTTCATATGCAGAGTTGAACTACATATGGTCAGTATGATTAGGAAAAACAGTTCTTTTTTTCTTGGAAGGCTCATCATTCTTCCTGTATTGGAGACCCTGGAAATTAGAGCTTGCTTCTTGTGCTAAAACAGTGTGTGTTCCATAAATGAGAATACTAGTCTGAATTTCCCTTCAGAAACGGAGTTTAACCACAGGATCTGTGTCTTCATACAAGCAAGAGTTCTTTTATGGTAAGCCAAGTGAATTTTGGGCTCAAATGATTTTACACAGTTCAAGAACCCAACGCGATTCTCACAATTAACTAAAGAGCATTTATGTAAGTGAAGCTGTGGATGATTCAGTTTCATATGCAGAGTTGAACTACATATGGTCAGTATGATTAGGAAAAACAGTTCTATTTTTCTTGGAAGGCTCCTCATTCTTCCTGTATTGGAGACCCTGGAAATTAGAGCTTGCATCTTGTGTTAAAACAGTGTGTGTTCCATAAATGAGAATACTAGTCTGAATTTCCCTTCAGAAACGGAGTTTAACCACAGGATCTGTGTATTCATACAAGCAAGAGTTCTTTTATGGTAAGCCAAGTGAATTTTGGGCTCAAATGATTTTACACAGTTCAAGAACCCAACGCGATTCTCACTATTAACTAAACAGCATTTATGTAAGAGGAGCTGTGGTTTGTATCAGTTTCATAAGCAGAGTTGAACTATGTATGTTCCGTATGAGTAGGAAACACAGTTCTCTTTTTCAGGACATGCTCATGGAACTTGCTGTATTGGAGACACTGGAGAGAAGAGCTTGCTTCTTGCGTTAAAACAGAGTGTGTTTCTTGGATGAGAACACTGGTCTGAATTTCCCTTCAGAAACGGAATTAAAAACCATGATCTGTGTTTTCCTACAAGCAAGAGTTCATTTCTGTTAAACCAAGTGAATTTTGGGCTCAAATGATTTTACACAGTTCAAGAACCCAACGTGATTCTCACTATAACTAAGAGCATTTATGTAAGTGGAGCTGTGGTTTGTATCAGTTTCATAAGCAGACTTGAACTACATATGGTCCGTATTAGTGGGAAACACAGTTCTTTTTTTCTGGGTATGCTCATGGTTCTTGCTGTATTAGAGACGCTGGAAAGAAGAGCTTGCTTCTTGCGTTAAAACAGAGTGTGTTTCATGGATGACAACAATGCTTCGAATTTCCATTCAGAAACGGAGTTAAACCATGGGATCTGTGTCTTCCTACAAGCATGAGTTCTTTTCTGGTAAACCAAGTGAATTTTGGGCTCAAATGATTTTACACACTTCACGAACCCAACGCGATTCTCACTATTAACTTAAGAGCATTTATGTAAGAGGAGCTGTGGTTTGTATCAGTTTCATAAGCAGAGTTGAACTACGTATGTTCCGTATGAGTAGGAAACACAGTTCTTTTTTTCAGGGCATGCTCATGGAACTTGCTGTATTGGAGACACTGGAGAGAAGAGCTTGCTTCTTGCATTAAAACAGAGTGTGTTTCTTGGATGAGAACACTGGACTGAATTTCCCTTCAGAAATGGAATTAAAAACCAGGATCTGTGTTTTCCTACAAGCAAGAGTTCATTTCTGTTAAACCAAGTGAATTTAGGGCTCAAATGATTTTACACAGTTCAAGAACCCAACGTGATTCTCACTATAACTAAGAGCATTTATGTAAGTGGAGCTGTGGTTTGTATCAGTTTCATAAGCATAGTTGAACTACATATGGTCCGTATTAGTGGGAAACACAGTGCTTTTTTCTGGGCATGGTCATGGTTCTTGCTGTATTAGAGACGCTCGAAAGAAGAGCTTGCTTCTTGTGTTAAAACAAAGTGTGTTTCATGGATGACAACAATGCCTCGAATTTCCATTCAGAAACGGAGTTAAACCACAGGATCTGTGTCTTCCTACAAGCATGAGTTCTTTTCTGGTAAACCTAGTGAATTTTGGGCTCAAATGATTTTACACACTTCACAAACCCAACGCGATTCTCACTATTAACTTAAGAGCATTTATGTAAGAGGAGCTGTGATTTGTATCACTTTCATAAGCAGAGTTGAACTACATATGGTCCCTATGAGTAGGAAAAACAGTTCCTTTTTCTGTTCATGGTCTTGGTACTTGCTGAAGTGGAGTCCCTGGAAAGAAGAGCTTTCTTCATGCGTTAAAACAGACTGTGTTCCATGGATGAGAACACTGGTCTGAATTTCCCTTCAGAAACGGAATTAAAAACCAGGATCTGTGTCTCCCTACAAGCAAGAGTTCATTTCTGGTAAACCAAGTGAAGTTTGGGCTCAAATGATTTTACACAGTTCAGAAACGCATCACGATTCTCATAATTAACTAAAGAGCATTTATGTAAGTGAAGCTGTGGATGATTCAGTTTCATATGCAGAGTTGAACTACATATGGTCAGTATGATTAGGAAAAACAGTTCTTTTTTTCTTGGAAGGCTCATCATTCTTCCTGTATTGGAGACCCTGGAAATTAGAGCTTGCTTCTTGTGCTAAAACAGTGTGTGTTCCATAAATGAGAATACTAGTCTGAATTTCCCTTCAGAAACGGAGTTTAACCACAGGATCTGTGTCTTCATACAAGCAAGAGTTCTTTTATGGTAAGCCAAGTGAATTTTGGGCTCAAATGATTTTACACAGTTCAAGAACCCAACGCGATTCTCACAATTAACTAAAGAGCATTTATGTAAGTGAAGCTGTGGATGATTCAGTTTCATATGCAGAGTTGAACTACATATGGTCAGTATGATTAGGAAAAACAGTTCTATTTTTCTTGGAAGGCTCCTCATTCTTCCTGTATTGGAGACCCTGGAAATTAGAGCTTGCATCTTGTGTTAAAACAGTGTGTGTTCCATAAATGAGAATACTAGTCTGAATTTCCCTTCAGAAACGGAGTTTAACCACAGGATCTGTGTATTCATACAAGCAAGAGTTCTTTTATGGTAAGCCAAGTGAATTTTGGGCTCAAATGATTTTACACAGTTCAAGAACCCAACGCGATTCTCACTATTAACTAAACAGCATTTATGTAAGAGGAGCTGTGGTTTGTATCAGTTTCATAAGCAGAGTTGAACTATGTATGTTCCGTATGAGTAGGAAACACAGTTCTCTTTTTCAGGACATGCTCATGGAACTTGCTGTATTGGAGACACTGGAGAGAAGAGCTTGCTTCTTGCGTTAAAACAGAGTGTGTTTCTTGGATGAGAACACTGGTCTGAAGTTCCCTTCAGAAACGGAATTAAAAAGCAGGATCTGCGTTTTCCTACAAGCAAGAGTTCATTTCTGTTAAACCAAGTGAATTTTGGGCTCAAATGATTTTACACAGTTCAAGAACCCAACGTGATTCTCACTATAACTAAGAGCATTTATGTAAGTGGAGCTGTGGTTTGTATCAGTTTCATAAGCAGACTTGAACTACATATGGTCCGTATTATTGGGAAACACAGTTCTTTTTTTCTGGGTATGCTCATGGTTCTTGCTGTATTAGAGACGCTGGAAAGAAGAGCTTGCTTCTTGCGTTAAAACAGAGTGTGTTTCAAGGATGAGAAAACTGCTTTGAATTACCATTCAAAAATGGAGTTAAAACCCAGGATCTGTGTCTTCCTACAAGCAAGTGTTCTTTTCTGGTAAACCTTGTGAATTATGGGCTCAAGTGGTTTTACACAGTTAAGAAACCCATCACGATTCTCACTATTAAGTAAAGAACATTTACGTAAGAGGAGCTGTGGTTTGTATCAGTTTCATAAGCAGAGTTGAACTACTTATGGTCCGTATGAGTAGTAAACACAGTTCTTTTTTCAGGGTATGCTCATGGTTCTTGCTGTATTAGAGATGCTCGAAAGAAGAGCTTGCTTCTTGCGTTAAAACAGAGTGTGTTTCATGGATGAGAACACTGGTCTGAACTTCCCATCTAAATCGGAATTAAACCCCAGGATCTGTGTCTTGCTGCAAGCAATACTTCATTTCTGGAAACAATGCAAATTTTGAGCTCAAGTGGTTTTACACAGTTCAGAAACCCATCGCGATTCTCACAATTAACTAAAGAGCATTTATGTAAGAGGAGCTGTTGTTTGTATCAGTTTCATAAGCAGAGTTGAACTACTTATGATCCGTATGAGTAGTAAACACAGTTCTTTTTTTCAGGGTATGCTCAAGGAACTTGCTGAATTGGAGACGCTGGAAAGAAGAGCTTGCTTCTTGCGTTAAAACAGAGTGTGTTCCATGGATGAGAACACTGGTCTGAATTTCCCTTCAGAAACTGAATTAAAAGCCAGGATCTGTGTCTTCCTACAAGCAAGAGTACATTTCTGGTAAACAAAGAGAATTTTGGGCTCAAGTAGTTTTACACAGTTCAGAAAACCATCGCGATTCTCATTATGAACTAAAGAGCATTTATGTAAGAGGAGCTGTGGTTTGTATCAGTTTCATAAGCAGGGTTGAACTACATGTGGTCCGTATGAGTAGGAAACCCAGATTTTCCTTCTGGGCATGCTCATGGTTCATGCTGTATTACACACGCTCGAAAGAAGAGCTTGCTTCTTGCGTTAAAACAGAGTGTGTATCATGGATTAGAAAACTGCTCTGAATTTCCCTCCAGAAATGGAGTTAAACTACCGGATCTGTGTCTTCCTATAAGCAAGAGTTCATTTTTCGTAAACCAAGTTAATATTGGGCTCAAATGATTTGACACAGTTCACAAACCCAACGTGATTCTCGCTATTAACTAAAGAGCATTTAGGTAAGTGGAGCTGTGGTTTGTATCAGTTTCATAACCAGAGTGGAACTACATATGGTCCGTATCATTTAGAAGCACAGTTCCTTTTTTCTGGGCATGCTCATGGTTCTTGATGTATTAGAGATGCTGGAAAGAAGAGCTTGCTTTTTGCGTTAAAACAGAGTGTGTTCCATGGAAGAGAACCCTGTTCTGAATTTCCCTTCAGAAACGCAGTTAAAAGACAGGATCTGTGTCTTCCTACAAGCAAGATTTCATTTCTGGTAAACCTAGTGAATTTTGGGCTCAAATGATTTTACACAGTTCAGAAACTCATCACGATTCTCACAATTAACTCAAGAGCATTTATGTAAGTGAAGCTGTGGATGATTCAGTTTCATATGCAGAGTTGAACTACATATGGTCAGTATGATTAGGAAAAACAGTTCTTTTTTTCTTGGAAGGCTCATCATTTTTCCTGTATTGGAGACCCTGGAAATTAGAGCTTGCTTCTTGTGTTAAAACAGTGTGTGTTCCATAAATGAGAATACTAGTCTGAATTTCCCTTCAGAAATGGAGTTTAACAACAGCATCTGTATCTTCATACAAGCAAGAGTTCTTTTATGGTAAGCCAAGTGAATTTTGGGCTCAAATGATTTTACACAGTTCAAGAACCCAACGCGATTCTCACTATTAACTAAAGAGCATTTATGTAAGAGGAGCTGTGGTTTGTATCAGTTTCATAAGCAGAGTTGAACTATGTATGTTCCGTATGAGTAGGAAACACAGTTCTCTTTTTCAGGACATGCTCATGGAACTTGCTGTATTGGAGAAACTGGAGATAAGAGCTTGCTTCTTGCGTTAAAACAGAGTGTGTTTCTTGGATGAGAACACTGGTCTGAAGTTCCCTTCAGAAACGGAATTAAAAAGCAGGATCTGCGTTTTCCTACAAGCAAGAGTTCATTTCTGTTAAACCAAGTGAATTTTGGGCTCAAATGATTTTACACAGTTCAAGAACCCAACGTGATTCTCACTATAACTAAGAGCATTTATGTAAGTGGAGTTGTGGTTTGTCTCAGTTTCATAAGCAGTGTTGAACTACATATGGTCCGTATTAGTGGGAAACACAGTTCTTTTTTTCAGGGCATGCTCATGGAACTTGCAGAATTGGAGACGCTGGAAAGAAGAGCTTCCTTCTTGCGTTAAAACAGAGTGTGTTTCATGGATGAGAACACTGCTTTGAATTTCCATTCAAAAATGGAGTTAAAACCCAGGATCTGTGTCTTCCTACAAGCATGAATTCATTTCTGGTAAACCAAGTGAATTTTGGGCTCAAGTGGTTTTACACAGTTAAGAAACCCATCACGATTCTCACTATTAAGTAAAGAACATTTATGTAATAGGAGCTGTGGTTTGTATCAGTTCATAAGCAGAGTTGAACTACATATAGTCCGTATGAGTAGGAAACACAATTCTTTTTTCAGGATACGCTCATGGTTCTTGCTGTATTAGAGATGCTCGAAAGAAGAGCTTGCTTCTTGCGTTAAAACAGAGTGTGTATCATGGATGAGAACACTGCTCTGAATTTCCCTTCAGAAATGGAGTTAAACCACCATATCTGTGTCTTCCTATAAGCAAGAGTTCATTTCTCGAAAACCAAGTGAATTTTGGGCTCAAATGATTTTACACAGTTCAAGAACCATAGGATCTGTGTCTTCCTGCAAGCAAGAGTTCCTTTCTGGTAAACCAAGTGTATTTTGGGCTCAAATGTCTTTACACAGTTCAAGAATCCAATGCGATTCAAACTATTAACTAAACAGCATTTATGTAAGAGGAGCTGTGGTTTGTATCAGTTTAATAAGCAGAGTTGAACTATGTATGGTTCGTATGAGTAGGAAACACAGTTCTTTTTTTCAGGGCATGCTCATGGAACTTGCTGTATTGTAGATGCTGGATGAAGAGCTTGCTTCTTGCGTTAAAACAGAGTGTGTTTCATTGATGGGAACACTGGTCTGAATTTCCCTTCAGAAACGGAATTAAACCCCAGGATCTGTGTCTTCCTACAAGCAAGAGTTCATTTCTGGTAAATATAGAGTATTTTGGACTAAAGTTTTTTTACACAGTTCAGAATTCCATCGCGATTCTCACTATTAACTAAAGAGCATTTACATAAGTGGAGCTGTGGTTTGTATCGGTTTCATATGTACAGTTGAACTATGTATCGTCCTTATGGGTAGGAAACACAGTTCTTTTTTTCAATGCATGCTCAAGGAACTTGCTGTATACGAGATGCTGGAAAAAAGAGCGTGAGTTCTTCTTGGATTAAAACAGAGGGTGTTCCATGGATGAGAACACTGGTCTGATTTTCCCTTCAGAAACGGAAATAAAACCAGGATCTGTGTTTTCCTACAAGCAAGAGTTCATTTCTGTTAAACCAAGTGAATTTTGGGCTCAAGTGATTTTACACAGTTAATAAAACCATCACGATTCTCACTATTAAGTAAAGAGCATTATGTAAGAGGAGCTGTGGGTTGTATCAGTTTCATAAGCAGAGTTGAACTATGTGTGGTGCTTTTGAATGGGAAACACAGTTCTTTTTTTCTGGGCAAGCTCATGGTTCTTACTGTATTGGAGACGCTGTAAAGAAGAGCTTTCTTCGTGCATTAAAACAGAGTGTTCCATGGATGAGAACACTCGTCTGAATTTCCCTTCAGAAACGGAATTAAAAACCAGGATCTGTGTCTTCCTACAAGCAAGGGTTCATTTCTTGTAAACCAAGTGAATTCTGGGCTCAAATGATTTTACACAGTTCAAGAACCCAATGCGATTCAAACTATTAACTAAAGAGCATTTATGTAAGAGGAGCTGTAATTTGAATCGTTTTCATAAGCAAAGTTGACCTATATATGGTCCGTATGAGTAGGAAACACAGTTCTTTTTTTCTGGGCAGGCTCTTCATTCTTGATTTATTGGAGACCCTGGAAATTAGAGCTTGCTTCTTGTGTTAAAACAGAGTGAGTTTCATGAATGAGAATACTTGTCTGAATTTCCCTTCAAAAACGGAATTAAACCCCAGGATCTGTGTCTTTCTAAAAGCATGATTTCATTTCTGGTAAACAAATAGAATTTTGGGCTCAAGTTTTTTTAAACAGTTCAGAAACCCATCGCGATTCTCACTATTAACTAAAGAGCATTTATGTAAGAGGAGCTGTGGTTTTTATCAGTTTCATAAGCAGAGTTGAACTACTTATGGTCCTTATGAGTAGGAAAGACGCTTCTTGCATTAAAAATGAGTGTGTTTCATAGATGGGAACACTGGTCTGAATATCCCTTCAGAAATGGAGATAAATGTCAATATCTGTCTCTTCTTACAAGCAAGAGTTCATTTGTGGTAAACCCAGTGAATTTTGTGCTCAAATGATTTCACACAGTTCACGAACCCAACAAGTTTATCACTATTAACTAAAGACCATTTATGTAAGAGGAGATGAGGTTTCTATAAGTTTCATAAGCAGAGTTGAACTAGATATTGTCCATATGAGAAAGAAGTACAGTTCTTTTTTTCTGGCCCTGCTCATGTTTCTTGCTGTATTGGAGACGATGGGAAGAAGAGCATGCTTCTTGCATTAAAACAGAGTGTGTTTCATACATGGGAACACTGGTCTGAATGTCCCTCAGAAACGGAGTTAATTGCCAGTATCTGTGTGTTCCTACAAACAAGCATTTATTTCTGGTAAATATAGTGAATTTTGGGCTCAAATGATTTGCACAGTTCATGAACCCAACGCGATTTCACTATTAACTAAAGAGCATTTATGTAAGAGGAGCTGTGGTTTCTATTAGTTCAATTAGCAGAGTTGAACAAGAAATGGTCCATATGAGTAGGAAACTCAGTTCTTTTTTCTGGGCATGCACATGTTTCTTGCTGTATCAGAAACGCTGGGAAGTAGAGCAAGCATCTTGCATTAAAACAGAGTGTGTTTCATAGATGGGAACACTGGTCTGAATTTCACTTCAGAAATGGAGTTAAATGCCAGTGTCTGTGTCTTCCTACAAACAAGCGTTCATTACTGGTTTACCTAGCGAATTTTGGGATAAAATGACATTGAACTGTTCACGAACCTGACGCGTTTTACACTATTAACTTAAGAAAATTTACATAAGAGGAGCTGTGGTTTGTATCAGCTTCATAAGCAGAGTTGAATTAGATATGGTCCGTATGAGTAGGTAACACAGTACTTTTTCTCTGGGCATGCACATGTTTCTTTATGTAGGGAGACGCTGAAAAGAAGAGCATGCCTCTTGCATTAAAACAGAGTGTGTTTCATAGATGGGAACACTGGTCTGAATATCCCTTCAGAAATGGAGTTAAATGCCAATATCTGTGTCCACTTACAAGCAAGAGTTCATTTGTGGTACACCCAGGGAATATTGCGCTCAAATGATTTTACACAGTTTACAAACCCAACACGTTTATAACTATTAACTAAAGAGCATTTATGTAAGAGGAGCTGTGGTTTGTATCAGTTTCATAACCAGATTTGAACGAGAAATGGTCCATAAGAGTAGGAAACACAGTTTTTTTTTTCTGGGCATGCTTATTTTTCTTGCTCTATTGGAGATGCTGGAAAGCAGAGCATGCTTCTTGCATTAAAACAGTGTGTGATCCATAGATGGGAACACTGGTCTGAATTTCCCCTCAGAAACGGAGTTAAATTCCAGTATCTGTGTCTTCCAACAAGCAAGAGTTCATTTCAGGTCAAGCCAGTGAAAATTGGTCTCAAATGAATTTCCACAGTTCACGAATCCAACGCGTTTCTCATTATTAACTAAAGAGCATTTATATAAGAGGAGTTGTGGTTTCTATCAGTTTCATAAGGAGAGTTGAACTTGATATGGTCCTTATGATTAGGAAACACAGTTCATTTTTTCTTGCTTGCTAATTTTTTTGCTGTATTGGAGACGCTTGAATGAAGAGCATGCATCTTGCATTAAAACAGAATGAGTTTCATAGATGGGAACACTGGTATGAATTTCCCTTCAGAAATGGAGTTAAACGATAGTATCTGTTTCTCCTTACAAGCAAGAGTTCCTTTCTGGTAAATCTAGTGAATTTTGGGCTCAAAAGACTTTTCACAGTTCATGAACCCAACGCGATTTCACTATTAACTAAGAGCATTTATATAAGAGGAACTGTGTTTTCTATCAGTTCAATAAGCAGAGTTGACCTTGAAAAGGTCCATATGAGTAGGAAAACACAGTTCTTTTTTTCTGTCCATGCTCATGTTAATTGCTGTATTGGAGAGGCTGGAAAGAAGAACATGCTTCTTGCATTAAAACAGAGTGTGTTTCATAGATGGAAACACTGGTCTGAATTTCCCTTAAGAAATGGAGTTAAATCCCAGTATCTGTGTCTTCCTACAAGCAAGAGTTCATTTCTGGTAAACAAAGTGAATTTTGGGCTCAAATGATTTTACACAGTTCACAAACCCAACGCGATTCTCACTATTAACTAAAGAGCATTTTTGTAAGAGGAGGTGTGGTTTGTATCACTTTCATAAGCAGAGTTGAACTACATATGGTCTGTATGAGTAGGAAAAACAGTTCTTTTTTCTGGGCATGCTCTTTGTACTTGCTGTATTGGAGAAGCTGGAAAGAAGAGCTTGCTACTTGCGTTAACACAGAGTGGGTTTCATGGATGAGAACACTGTTCTGAATTTCCCTTCTGAAATAGAATTAAACCCCAGGATCTGTGTCAACCTACAAGCAAGAGTTCATTTGTGGTAAACAAAGAGAATTTTGGGCTCAAGTGGTTTTACACAGTTCAGAAACCCCTCACGATTCTCACAATTAACTAAAGAGCATTTATGTAAGAGGAGCTGTGGGTTGTATCAGTTTCATAAGCAGAGTTGAACTACATATGGTCCGTATGAGTAGGAAACACAGTTCTTTTTTTCTGGGCATGCTCATGGTTCTTGCTGTATTAGAGACGCTCGAAAGAAGAGCTTGCTTCTTTCGTTAAAACAGAGTGTGTTTCATGGATGAGAACACTGCTTTGAATATCCATTCAGAAACGGAGTTAAACCACAGGATCTGTGTCTTCCTACAAGCAAGAGTTCATTTCTGGTAAACCAAGTGAACTTTGGGCTCAAATGATTTTACACAGTTCAAGAACCCAACGCGATTCTCACTATTAACTAAAGAGCATTTATGTAAGAGGAACTGTGGTTGGTATCAGTTTCAAAAGCAGAGTTGAACTACATATGGTCCGTATGAGTAGGAAAAACAGTTCTTTTTTCTGGGCATGCTCTTGGTACTTGCTTTATTGGAGTCCCTGGAAAGAAGAGCTTGCTTCTTACGTTAAAACAGAGTGTGTTCTATGGATGAAACTCTGGTCTGTATTTCCCTTCAGAAACAGAATTAAATCCAGGATCTGGGTCTTCCTGCAAACAAGAGTTCTTTTCTGGTAACCCAAGAGAATTTTGGGCTCAAATGATTTTACACAGTTCAAGAACCCAACGCAATTCTCACTATAACTAAGAGCATTTATGTAAGTGGAGATGTGGTTTGTATCAGTTTCAGAAGCAAAATTGAACTACGTATGGCCAGTATGAGTAGGGAACACAGTTATTTTTTTCAAGGCAGGCTCATGGTTCCTGCTGTATTAGAGACACTGGAAAGAAGAGCTGGCTTCTTGCGTTAAAACAGAGTGTGTTCCATGGATGAGAACACTGGTCTTAATTAACCTTCAGAAACGGAGTTAAACCACAGGATCTGTGTGTTCATACAAGCAAGAGTTCATTTCTGGTAAACTCAGTGAATTTTGGGCTCAAATGATTTTACACATTTCAAGAACCCAATGTGATTCAAACTATTAGCTAAAGAGAATTTATGTAAGAGGAGCTGTGGTTTGTATCAGTATCATAAGCAGAGTTGAACTACGTATGGTCTGTATGAGTGGGAAACACAGTTCTTTTTTTCAGGGCATGCTTATGGAACTTGCTGAAGTGGAGTTGTTGGAAAGAAGAGCTTGCTTCTTCCGTTAAAACAGAGTGTGTTTCATGGATGAGAACACTGCTTTGTATTTCCATTCAATAACGGAGTTAAACCCCAGGATCTGTGTCTCCCTACAAGCAAGATTTCATTTGTGGTAAACAAAGAGAATTTTGGGCTCAAGTGGTTTTACACAGTTCAGAAACCCATCACGATTCTCACAATTAACTAAAGAGCATTTATGTAAGAGGAGCTGAGGGTTGTATCAGTTTCATAAGCAGAGTTGAACTACATATGGTCCGTATGAGTGGGAAACACAGTTTTTTATTTCTGGGCATGCTCATGGTTCTTGTTGTATTAGAGACACTGGAAAGAAGAGCTTGCTTCTTGCGTTAAACAGAGTGTGTTCTATGGATGAGAACACTGGTATGAATGTCCCTTCAGAAACGGAGTTAAACCCCAGTATCTTGGTCTTCCTACAAGCAAGATTTCATTTCTGGGAAACCAAGTGAATTTTAGGCTCAAATGATTTTACACAGTTCACGAACCCAACGCGATTCTCAAAATTAACTAAAGAGCATTTATGTAAGAGGTACTGTGGTTTGTATCACTTTCATAAGCAGAGTTGAGCTACATATGGTCTGAATGATTAGGAAAAACAGTTCTTTTTTTCTGGGCATGCTCATGGTTCTTGCTGTTGTAGAGACGCTGGAAAGAAGAGCTTGCTTCTTGCGTTAAAACAGAGTGTGTTCAATGCATGAGAACACTTGACTGATTTTCCCTTCAGAAACGGAGTTAAACCAAAGGATCTGTGTCTTCATACAAGCAAGAGTTCATTTCAGGTCAAGCCAGTGAAAATTTGTCTCAAATGAATTTACACAGTTCACGAACCCAACGCATTTCTCACTATTAACTAAAGAACATTTATATAAGAGGAGTTGTGGTTTCTATCAGTTTCATAAGGAGAGTTGAACTTGATATGGTCCGTATGATTAGGAAACACGGTTCATTTTTTCTGGCATGCTAATTTTTTTGCTGTATTGGAGACGCTGGAAAGAAGAGCATGCATCTTGCATTAAAACAGAATGTGTTTCATAGATGGGAACACTGGTATGAATTTCCCTTCAGAAATGGAGTTAAACGATAGTATCTGTTTCTCCTTACAAGCAAGAGTTCCTTTCTGGTAATCCAGTGAATTTTAGGCTCAAAAGACTTTTCACAGTTCATGAACCCAACGCGATTTCACTATTAACTAAAGAGAATTTATATAAGAGGAGCTGTGGTTTCTATCAGTTCAATGAGCAGAGTTGACCTTGAAATGGTCCATATGAGTAGAAAACACAGATCTTTTTTTCTGTCCATGCTCATGTTTCTTGCTTTATTGGAGACGCTGGAAAGAAGAACATGCTTCTTGCATTAAAACAGAGTGTGTTTCATAGATGGGAACACTGGTCTGAATTTCCCTTAAGAAAATGAGTTAAATCCCAGTATCTGTGTCTTCCTACAAGCAAGAGTTCATTTCTGGTAAACCCAGTGAATTTTGGCCTCAAATGTAATTACACAATTCACAAACACAACGCGTTTCTCACTATTAAATAAAGAGCACTTAAGTAAGAAGAGCTGTGGTATGTATCAGTTTCATAAGCAGAGTTGAACTAGAAAGGGTCCATATGATTAGGAAACACAGTTTTTTTTCTGGGCATGCTTATTTTTCTTGCTCTATTGGACATGCTGGAAAGCAGAGCATGCTTCTTGCATTAAAACAGTGTGTGTTCCATAGATGGGAACACTGGTCTGAATTTCCCATCAGAAACGGAGTTAAATGCCAGTATCTGTGTCTTCCTACAAACAAGCGTTCATTTCTGGTATACCTAGTGAATTTTGGGCTAAAATAACTTTGAACATTTCACGAACCTGACGCGTTTCACACTATTAACTAATGAAAATTTATATAAGAGTTGCTGTGGTTTGTATCAGTTTCATAAGCAGAGTTGAATTAGAGCAGAGTTGAATTAGATATGGTCCATATGAGTAGGTAACACGGTACTTTTTTTCTGGGCATGTACATATTTCTTGCTGTATTGGAGACGCTGAAAAGAAGAGAACGCCTCTTGCATTAAAACAGAGTGTGTTTCATAGATGGGAACACTGGTCTGAATGTCCCTTCAGAAATGGATTTAAATGCCAATATCTGTGTCTTCTTACAAGCAAGAGTTCATTTGTGGTTCACCCAGGGAATATTGCGCTCAAATGATTTTACACAGTTCACGAACCCAACACGTTTATTACTATTAACGAAAGAGCATTTTTGTAAGAGGAGCTGTGGTTTGTATCAGTTTCATAAGCAGAGTTAAACTAGAAATGGTCCATATGATTAGGAAACACAGTTCTTTTTTTCTGGGCATGCTTATTTTTCTTGCTCTATTGGAGATGCTGGAAAGCAGAGCATGCTTCTTGCATTAAAACAGTGTGTGTTCCATAGATGGGAACACTGGTCTGATTATCCCTTCAGAAATGGAGTTAAATGCCAATATCTGTGTCTTCCTACAAGCAAGAGTTCATTTCAGGTACACATAGTGAATTTTGGGTTCAAATGTATTCTGAAAGTTCACAGACACAACGCGTTTCTCACTATTATCTAAACAGCATTTACGTAAGAAGAGCTGTGGTTTGTGTCATTTTCATAAGCAGCATTAAACTAGATAAGGTCCATATGAGAAGGAAGTACAGTTCTTTTTTTCTGGCCTGCTCATGTTTCTTGCTCTATTGGAGATACTGGAAAGCAGAGCATGCTTCTTGCATTAAAACAGTGTGTGTTCCATAGATGGGAACACTGGTCTGAATTTCCCATCAGAAACGGAGTTAAATCCCAGTATCTGTGTCTTCCTACAAGCAAGAGTTCATTTCAGGTCAAGCCAGTGAAATTTGGTCTCAAATTAATTTACACAGTTCATGAACCCAACGCGTTTCTCTCTATGAACTAAAGAGAATTTATATAAGAGGAGTTGTGGTTTCTATCAGTTTCATAAGGAGAGTTGAACTTGATATGGACCGTATGATTAGGAAACACGGTTCATTTTTTCTGGCTTGCTAATTTTTTGCTGTATTGGAGACGCTGGAAAGAAGAGCATGCATCTTGCACTAAAACAGAATGTGTTACATAGATGGGAACATTGGTATGAATTTCCCTTCAGAAATGGAGTTAAATGATAGTATCTGTTTCTCCTTACAAGCAAGAGTTCCTTTCTGGTAAATCTAGTGAATTTTGGGCTCAAAAGACTTTTCACAGTTCATGAACCCAACGACTTTCACACTATTAACTAAAGAAAATTTATATAAGAGGAGCTGTGGTTTGTATCATTTTCATAAGCAGAGTTGAATTAGATATGGTCCATATGAGTAGGTAACACAGTACTTTTTTTCTGGGCATGTACATGTTTCTTGCTGTATTGTAGACGCTGAAAAGAAGAGCACGCCTCTTGCATTATAACAGAATGTGTTTCATAGATGTGAACACTGGTCTGAATATCCCTTCAGAAATGGAGTTAAATGCCAATATCTGTCTCTTCCTACAAGCAAGAGTTCCTTTGTGGTAAACCCAGTGAATTTCACGCTCAAATGATTTTACACAATTCACGAACCCAACAAGTTTATCACTATTAACTAAAGAGCATTTTTGTAAGAGGAGTTGTGGTTTGTGTCAGTTTCATAAGCAGAGTTGAACTAGATATGGTCCTTATGAGTAGGAAACACAGTTATTTTTTTCTGTGCTTGGTCATTTTTCTTGCCTTACTGGCAACGCTGGGAAGAAGAGCATTCTTCTTGCATTAAAACAGAGTGTGTTTCACAGATGGGAACATTGCTCTGAATTTCCTGGCCGAAACGGAGTTAAAAGCCAGTATCTGTGTCTTTCTACAATCAAGAGTTCATTCCTCGTAAATGTAGCGAATTTTTGGCTCAAGTGACTTTACACAGTTCATGAACCCGACGCGTTTGTCACTATTAACTAAAGAGCATTTATATAATAGGCGTTGTGGTTTCTATCAGTTTCATAAGCAGAGTTGAACTAGATATGGTCCATATGAGAAGGAAGTACTGTTCTTTTTGTCTGGCCCTGCCCATGTTTCTTGCTGTATTGGAGACGCTGGGAAGAAGAGCATGCTTGTTGCATTAAAACAGAATGTGTTTCATACATGGGAACACTGGTCTGAATGTCCCTCAGAATCGGAGTTTATTGCCAGTATTTGTGTGTTCGTACAAAGAAGCGTTCATTTTTGGTAAACCTAGTGAATTTTGGGCTAAAATAATTTGAACAGTTCACGAACCCGACGTGTTTCTCACTATTAACTAAAGAATATTGATAAAAGAGGAGCTATGGTTTCTATCAGTTTCATAAGCAGAGGGGAACTAGATATGGTCCATATGAGGAGGTAACACAGTTCTTTTTTTCTGGACAAGCACCTGTTTCTTGCTGTATTGGAGACGCTGAAAAGAAGAGCTCACTTCTTGCATTAAGACAGGGTGTGTTCCATAGATGGGAACACTGTTCTGTATGTCCCTTCAGAAATGGAGTTAAATCCCCGTATCTGTGTCTTCCTTCAAGCAAGAGTTCATTTCTCATAAATGTAGTGAATTTTGGGCTCCAATGAAATTACACAGTTCACGAACCCAACTCGTTTCTCACTATTAACTAAAGAGCATTTATGTAAGAGGAGCTGTGGTTTGTATCAGTTTTATAAGCAGAGTTGAACTAGATATGGTCCATATGAGTAGGAAACACAGTTCTTTTTCTCTGGGCATGCACATGTTTCTTGCTGTATTGGAGACGCTGGGAAGATGAGCATGCTTTTGAATTAAAACAGACTGTGTTTCATAGATGGGAACACTGGTCTGAATGTCCCTTCAGAGGTGGAGATAAATCACAGTATCTGTGTCTTCCTACAAGCAAGTGTTCATTTCTGGTAAACCCAGGGAATTTTGGGTCAATTGAATTTATACAGTTCCCAAACACAACGCGTTTCACACTATTAACTAAACAGCATTTATGAAAGAGGAGCTGTGGTTTGTATCTGTTTCATAAGCAGAGTTGAACTAGATATGGTCCCTATGAGTAGGAAACACAGTTATTTTTTTGTGGGCTTGGTCATGTGTCTTGCTGTATAGGAGACTTTGAGAAGAAGAGAGTGCTTCTTGCATTAAACTAGAGTGTGTTTCATAGATGGGAACACTGGTCTGAATTTCCCTTCAGAAAGGGAGTTAAATGCCAATATCAGTGTCTTCCTACAAGCAAGAGTTCATTTCTGGTAAACCCAGGGAATTTTGTTCTCAAATGACTTTACAGAGTTCACGAAACCAATGCATTTCTCACTATTAACTAAAGAGCATTTATGTAAAAGTAGCTGTGGTTTCTCTCAGGGTCATAAGGATACTTGAATTTGATATTGTCAGTATGATTAGGAAACTCGGTTCTTTTTTTCTGGCATGGTAATTTTTTGCTGTATTGGAGAAGCTGTATAGAAGAGCATGCATCCTGCATTAAAACAGAGTGTGTTTCATAGATGGGAACACTGGTCTGAATTTACCTACAGAAATGGAATTAAATCCCAGTATCTGTGTCTTCCAAAATGTAAGAGTTCATTTTCTGGTATTCCAAGTGAATTTTGGGCTCTAATGAATTTGCACAGTTCATGAACACAACACATTTCTCACTATTAACTAAAGAGCATTTATGTAAGAGGAGCTGAGGTTTGTATCAGTTTTATAAGCCCAGTGGAACTAGATGTGGTCCATATGAGGAAGAAACAGTTCTTTTTTTCTGGGCATGCACATGTTTCTTGCTGTATTGGAGATGCTGGGAAGAAGAGCATGCATCTTGCATTAAAACAGAGTGTGTTTCATAGATGGGAACACTGGTCTGAATTTCCCTTCAGAAATGGAGTTAAAGGATAGTTTCTGTTACAATCAAGATTTCCTTTCTGGTAAATCTAGTGAATTTTGGGCTCAAATGACTTTACACAGTTCATGAACCCAACGTGTTTTCACTATTAAATAAAGAGCATTTATATAAGAGGAGCACTGGTTTCTATCAGTTCAGTAAACAGAGTTGAACTTGAAATGTTCCATATGAGTAGGAAACACAGGTCTTTTTTTCTGGCCATGCTCATGTTTGTTAATGTATTGGAGACGCGGGAAAGAAGAGCATGCTTCCTGCATTAAAGCAGAGTGTGTTAAATAGATGGTAACACTGGTCTGAATTTCCCTTCACAAATGGAGTTAAATCCCAGTAGATGTGTCTTCCTACAAGCAAGAGTTCATTTCTGGTAAACCCAGTGATTTTTGGGCTCAAATGTATTTACACAGTTCACAAACACAACGCGTTTCTCACTATTAACTAAAGAGCACTTATGTAAGAAGAGCTATGGTTTGTATCAGTTTCATAAGCAGAGTTGAACTAGATATGGTCCATATGAGAAGGAAGTACAGTTTTTTTTCTGGCCATGCTCATGTTTCTTGCTGTATTGGAGACACTGGGAAGAAGAGCATGCTTCTTGCATTAAAACAGAGTGTGTTCCATACATGGGAACACTGGTCTGAATTTCCCTTCAGAAAAGGAGTTCAATTCCAATATCTGTGTCTTCCTGCGATCAAGAGTTCATTTCTGGCAAATATAGTGAATTTTGGGCTCAAATGACATTACACAGTTCACGAACCCAACACGTTTCTCACTATTAACTAAAGAGCATTTAGGTAAGAGGAGCTGTGGTTTGTATCAATTTCATAAGAGTAGTTGTACTAGATATGGTACTATTAGTAGGAAACACAATTCTTTTTTGGGGGGCATGCAATGGTTCTTGCTACATTGGAGACGCTGGGAAGAAGAACATGCTTCTTGCATTAAAACAGAGTGTGTTTCATAGATGGGAACACTGGTCTGAATTTCCCATCAGAAATGGAGTTAAATCCCAGTGTCTGTGTCTTCTTACAAGTAAGGGTTCATTTCTGGTAAACCCAGCGAATTTTGGGCTCAAATGAATTTACACAGTTCACGAACACAACATGTTTCTCACTATTAACTAAACAGCATTTATGTAAGAGATGCCTTGGTTTGTATCAGTTTCATAAGCAGTGTTGAACTAGATATGGTCCATATGAGAAGGAAACACAGTTCTCTTTTTCTGGTCATGCACATGTCTCTTGCTGTATTGGAGACGCTGAAAAAAGAGCATGCATCTTGCATTAAAACAGAGTGTGTTTCATAGATGGGAACAGTGGTCTGAATTTCTCTTCAGAAAAGGAGTTTAATACCATTATCTGTGTCTTCCTGCAAGCAAGAGTTCATTTCTGGCAAATCTAGTGAATTTTGGGCTCAAATGAATTTACACAGTTCATGAACCCAAAGCATTTCTCACTAGTAACTAAAGAACATTTATATAAGAGGAGCAGTGGTTTCTATCAGTTTCATGAGCAGAGTTGAACTAGCTATGGTCCATAAGAGTAGGAAACACAGTTCTTTTTTTCTGGGTAGGCACATATTTCTTGCTCTATTGGAGACGCTGTAAAAAGAGCATGCTTCTTGCATTAAAACAGAGTATGTTTCATACATGGTAACAATGGCCTGAATTTCCCTTCGGAAATGGAGTTAAACGCCAGTATCTGTGTCTTCCTACAATCAAGAGTTAATTCCTTGTAAATCTATTGAATTTTGGGCTCAAATGACATTACACAGTTCACGAACCCAACGCGTTTCTCACTATTAACTAAAGAGCATTTAGGAAAGAGGAGCTCTGGTTTGTATCAGTTTCATAAGCAGAGTGGAATTAGATATCTACATATGAGTAGGAAACACAGTTCTCTTTTTCTGGGCATGCACATTTTTCTTGCTGTATTGGAGACCGTCGAAAGAAGAGCATGCTTCTTGCATTAAAACAGAGTGTGTTTCATAGATGGGAACACTGGTCTGAATTTCCCTTCAGAAATGGAGTTAAATGGCAGTATCTGTGTCTTGCTATAATCAAGACTTCATTTCTGGTAATCCCAGTGAATTTTGGGCCCAAAAGAATTTAAGCAGTTCATGATCCCTACATGTTTCTAACTATTAACTAAAGAGCTTTTATGTAAGAGGAACTGTGGTTTTGTCAGTTTCATAAGCAGATTTGAAATAGATATTGTCCGTGCGAGTAGAAAACATGGTTCTTTTTTTCTGGCAGGCTAATTTTTTGCTGTATTGCTGACGCTGGAAAGAAGAGCATGCATCTTGCATTAAAACAGAATGTGTTTCATAGATGGGATCACTGGTCTGAATTTCCCTTCAGAAATTGAGTTAAATGATAGTATCTGTGTCTTCTTACAAGCAAGAGCTCATTTCTGTTAAAGCTAGTGAATTTATGGCTCAAATGACTTTGCACAGTTCATGAACCCAAAGTGTTTCTCACTATCAACTAAAGAGCATTTATATAATAGGGGCTTTGGTTTCTATCAGTTTCATGAGCAGAGTTGAACTAGCTATGGTCCATAAGAGTAGGAAACACAGTTCTTTTTTTCTGGGTAGGCACATGTTTCTTGCTCTATTGGAGACGCTGTAAAAAGAGCATGCTTCTTGCATTAAAACAGAGTATGTTTCATACATGGTAACAATGGCCTGAATTTCCCTTCGGAAATGGAGTTAAACGCCAGTATCTGTGTCTTTCTACAATCAAGAGTTAATTCCTCGTAAATCTATTGAATTTTGGGCTCAAATGACATTACACAGTTCACGAACCCAACGCGTTTCTCACTATTAACTAAAGAGCATTTAGGAAAGAGGAGCTCTGGTTTGTATCAGTTTCATAAGCAGAGTGGAACTAGATATCTTCATATGAGTAGGAAACACAGTTCTCTTTTTCTGGGCATGCACATGTTTCTTACTTTATTGGAGACACTGAAAGAAGAGCATGCTTCTTGCATTAAAACAGAGTGTGTTTCATAGATGGGAACACTGGTCTGAATTTCCCTTCAGAAATTGAGTTAAACGATAGTATCTGTGTCTTCTTACAATCAAGAGCTCATTTCTGGTAAATCTAGTGAATTTATGGTTCAAATGACATTACACAGTTCATGAACCCAACGTGTTTCTCAATATCAACTAAAGAGCATTTATATAATAGGAGCTTTGGTTTCTATCAGTTTCATGAGCAGAATTGAACTAGCTATGGTCCTTAAGAATAGGAAACACAGTTCTTTTTTTCAGGGCATGCTCATGTTTCTTGCTTTATTGGAGACGCTGGAAAGAAGGGCATGCATCTTTCATTTAAACAGAGTGTGTTTCATAGATGGGAACATTGGTCTGAATTTCCCTTCAGAAACAGAGTTAAGTGCCAGTATCTGTGTCTTCCTTCAAGCAAGAGTTCATTTCTGGTAAATCCAGTGAATTTTGGGATCAAATGACTTTACAGAGTTCATGAACCCAACACGATTCTCACTATTAACAAAAGAGCATTTAGGTTAGAGGAGCTGTGTTTTGTATCAATTTCATAAGAGGAGTTGAAGTAGATATGGTCCATTTGAGTAGGAAACACAGTTCTTTTTTTCTGGGCATGCACATATTCCTTGCTCTTTTGGAGAGCCTGGAAAGAAGAGCATGCTTCTTGCATTAAAACAGAATGTGTTTCATAGAAGGGAACAATGGCCTGAATTTCCCTTCAGAAATGGAGTTAAACGTCAGTATCTGTGTCTTCCTACAATCAAGAGTTCATTCCTCGTAAATCTTGGAAATTTTGGGCTCAAATGACTTTACACAGTTCATGAACACGATGGGTTTCTCACTATTAACTAAAGAACATTTATATGAGAGGAATTGTGGTTTCTATCAGTTTTATGTTCAGGGAAGAACTAGATATGGTCCGTATGAGTAGGAAACACAGTTCTTTTTTTCTGGCCATGCATATGTTCCTTGTTGTATTGGAGACGCTAGAAAGAAGAGCATGCTTCTTGCATTAAAACAGAGTGTGTTTCATAGATGGTAACAGTGGTCTGAATTTCCCTTCAGAAAACGAGTTAAATCCCAGTATCTGTGTCTTCCTGCAATCAAGAGTTCATTTCTGCCAAATCTAGTGAATTTTGGGCTCAAATGAATTTACACAGTTCATGAAATCAACATGTTCCTCACTATTAATTAAAGAACTTTTATGTAAGATTAGAGGTGGTTTTTATCAGTTTCATAAGCAGAGGTGTACTAGATATGGTCTGTATGAGTAGGAAACACAGTGCTTTTTTTCAGGGCATGCTCATGTTTCTTGCTTTATTGGAGACGATGGAAAAAAGAGCATTCTTCTTGCATTAAAACAGAGTGTGTTTCATAGATGGGAACACTGGTCTGAATTTCCCTTCAGAAATGGAGTTAAAACCCAGTATCACTGTCTTCCTCCAAGCATGAGTTCATTTCTGGTAAACCCAGTGAATTTTGGGCTCAAATGAATTTGCATAGTTCACGAATACAACCGGTTAATCACTATTAACTAAAGAGCATTTATGTAAGATGAGCTGAGTTTGTGTCAGTTTCATAAGCAGAGTTGAACTAGATATGGTCCAGATGAGTAGGACACATTTCTTTTTTTCTGGGCATGCACACGTTTCTTGCTGTATTGGAGATGCTGGAAAGAAGACCATGCTTCTTGCATTAAAACAGAGAGGGTTTCATAGATGGAAACACTGGTCTGAATATCCCTTCAGAAACGGAGTTAAATGCCAGTATCAGTGTCTTCCTACAAGCAAGAGTTCATTTCTGGAAAACCCAGTGAATTTTGGGACCAAATAAATTTACACAGTTCATGGACCCAACGCGTTTCTCACTATTAACTAAAGAATATTTATGTAAGAGGAGCTGTGGTTTCCACCAGTTTCATAAGCAGAGTTAAACTAGATATGGTCCATATGAGTAGGAAACACAGTTCTTTTTTTCTGGGCATGCTAATTTTTTGCTGTATTGGAGACGCTGGAAAGAAGAGCATGCATCTTTCATTAAAACAGAGTGTGTTTCAATAGATGGGAACAATGGTCTGAATTTCCTCTCAGAAATTGAGTTAAACGATAGTATCTGTGTCATCTTAGAATCAAGAGCTCATTTCTGGTAAATCTAGTGAATTTTGGGATCAAATGAATTTACACAGTTCACGAACACAACGCATTTCTCACTATTAACTAAAGAGCAATTATGTAAGAGGAGCTATGGTTTGTTTCAGCTTCATAAACAGATTTGAACTAGATATGGTCCATATGAGTAGGAATCACAGTTCTTTTTTTCTGGGCATGCACATGCTCTATTGGAGACTCTGGAAAGAAGAGCCTGCTTCTTGCATTAAAACCGAGGGTTTCATAGATGCGAACACTGGTCTGAATATCCCTCAGAAAAGGATTTACATTCCAGTATCTGTGTCTTCCTGCAATCAAGAGTTCATTTCTGGCAAATCTAGAGAATTTTGGGCTCAAATGACTTTACACAGTTAATGAACCCAACGCGTTTCTCACTATTAACTAAAGAGCATTTATATAAGAGGAGTTGTGGTTTCTATCAGTTTCATAAGCAGGTTTGAACTAGATATGTTCTGTATGAGTAGGAAACACAGTTCTTTTTTTCTGGCCATGCTCATATTTCTTGCTTTATTAGAGACGCTGAAAGAAGAGCATGCTGTTTGCATTAAAACAGACTGTGTTTCCTAGATGGGAACAATGGCTTGAATTTCCCTTCAGAAATGGAGTTAAATTCCAGTATCTCTGTCTCCTACAAGTAAGGTTTCATTTCTGGTAAACCCAGTGAATTTGGGGCTCAAATAAATTTACACAGTTCAGGAACACAACATGTTTCTCACTATTAACTAAACAGCATTTATGTAAGCGAAGCCTTGGTTTGTATCAGTTTCATAAGCAGAGTTGAACCAGACATAGTCCATATGAGTAGGAAACATTTCTTTTTTTCTGGCCATGCTCATGTTACTTGCTCTATTGGAGAGGCTGAAAGAGAGCATGCTTCTTGCATTAAAACAGAGTGTGTTTCATAGATGGGAACACTGGTCTGAATTTCCCTTCAGAAATGGAGTTAAATCCCAGTATCTGTGTCTTCCTACATTTAAAAGTTCATTTCTGGTAAACCCAGTGAATTGCGGGCTCAAATGAATTTACACAGTTCACGAACACAACAGGTTTGTCACTATTAACTAAACAGCATTTATGTAAGGGGAGCCTTGGTTTGTATCAGTTACATAAGTAGAGTTGAACTAGATATTGTCCATATGAGTAGGAAACACAGTTCTTTTTTTCTGGGCATGCACATGTTTCTTGCTCTATTGGAGACGCTGGAAAGAAGAGCATGCTTCTTGAATTAAAACAGAGTGTGTTTCATAGATGGGAACACAGGTCTGAATTTCTCTTCAGAAAAGGAGTTAAATCCCAGTATCTGTGTCTTCCTGCAATCAAGAGTTCATTCCTCATAAATCTAGTGAATTTTGAGCTCAAATGACTTTACACACTTCATAAACACGACGCGTTACTCACTATTAACTAAAGAGAATTTATATAAGAGGAGTTGTGGTTTCTATCAGTTTCATAAGCTGAGTTGAACTAGATATGGGCCGTATGAGTAGGAAACACAGTTCTCTTTTTCTGGGCATGCACATGTTTCTTGCTGTTTTGGACACGCTGAAAGAAGAGCATGCTTCTTGCATTAAAACAGAGTGTGTTTCATATATGGGAACACTGGTCTGAATTTCCCTTCAGAAAAGGAGTTATATCCCAGTATCTGTGTCTTCCTGCAATCAAGAGTTCATTCCTCATAAATCTAGAAATTTGGGGCTAAAATGAATTTACACAGTTCATGAACCCAAGGTGTTTCTCACTATTAACTAATGAGCATTTAGGTAAGAGGAGCTGTGGTTTGTATCAATTTCATAAGAGGAGTTGAACTAGATATGGTGCATATGATTAGGAAACACAGTTCTTTTTTTCAGGGCATGCACATGTTTCTTGCTGTATTGGATACGCTGGAAAGAAGAGCATGGTTCTAGCATTAAAACAGAGTGTGTTTCATAGATGGGAACAGTGGTCTGAATTTCGCTTCAGATAAGGAGTTAAATCCCAGTATCTGTGTCTTCCTGCAATCAAGAGTTCTTTTCTGGCAAATCTAGTGAATTTTGGGCTCAAATGAATTTACACAGTTCATGAACACGACGTGTTTCTCACTATTAACTAAAGAACATTCATATAAGAGGAGCGGTAGTTTCTATCAGTTTCATAAGCAGAGTTGAACTAGATATGGTCTGTATGAGTAGGAAACACAGTTCTTTTTACTGGGTATGCACATGTTTCTTGCTGTATCCGAGACGCTGTAAAGAAGAGCATGCTTCTCGCATTAAGACATAGTGTGTTTCATATATGGGAACAATGGCCTGAATTTCCCTTCGGAACTCTCTGGTCTGAATTTCCATTCAGAAATGGTGTTAAAGCCCAAGATTTGTGTGTTCCTACAAGCAAGAATTCATTACTGGTAAACCCACTGCTTTTTGGGCTCAAATGAGTTTTACACCGTTCCCGAACCAAACAGTTTTCTCACTATTACCTAAAGAGCATTTATGTAAGAGGAGCTGTGGTTTGTATCAGTTTCATAAGCAGAGTTGAACTAGATATGGTCCGTATGATTTGGAAACACAGTCCTTTTTTTCTGGGCATGGCCATGTTTCTTTCTCTATGGGAGACGATGAAAAGAAGAGCTTGCTTCTTGCGTTAAAACAGAGCGTGTTTCATGGTTGAGAACACTAGTCTGAATTTCCCTTCAGAAACAACTTAAATCCCAGGATCTGTGTCTTCCTACAAGCAAGAGATCATTTATGTTAATTCCAGTGAATTATGGGCTCAAATGAATTTACACAGTTCATGAAACCAACGAATTTCTCACTATTAATAAAGAGCATTTATATAAGAGGAGGTATGGTTTCTATCAGTTTCTTGAGCAGAGTTGAACTAGATATGGTCCATATAAGTAGGAATCACAGTTATTTTTTTCAGGGCATGCTCATGGTTCCTGCTATATTGGGGATACTGGAAAGAAGAGAATGCTTCTTGCCTTGAAACAATGTGTATTTCAGGGATGACTACTCTGGTCAGAATTTTCATTCAGAAATGAGTTAAACTCCAGGATCTGTGTGTTCCTACAATCAATAGTTCATTTCTGGTAAACCCACTGAATTTTGGTCTCAAATGAATTTTACACAGTTCCTGAACCAAACGCTTTTCTCACTATTAACTAAAGACCATTTATGTAAGAGGAGCTGAAGTGTGCATCAGTTTCATAAGCAGAGTTGAACTAGATATGGTCCATATGATTAGGAAACACAGTTCTTTTTTTTCTGGGCATGCTCATATTTCTTGCTGTATTGGAGACGCTGGAAAGAAGAGGATGATTCTTGCCTTAAAACAGAGTGTGTTTAATGAATGAGAACTCTTGTCTGAATTTCCCTTCAGAAACGGAGGTAATCCCCATCTTCTGTGTGCTCCTACAAGCAAGAGTTCATTTCTGGTAAACCCACTGATTTTTGGGCTCAAATGTGTTTTACATAGTACCTGAACCAAACGCTTTTCTCACTATTACCTAAAGGGCATTTATGTAGAGGAGCTGTATTTTGCATCAGGTTCATGAGCATTGTTGAACTAAATATGGTCCATATGAGTAGGAATCTCATTTCTTTTTTTCAGGGTATGCTCATGATTCTTGCTTTATTGGAGACACTGGAAAGAAGAGAATGCTTCTTGCCTTAACACAGAGTGTGTTTCAGGGATGGGAACACTGCTCTGAATTTCCATTCAGAAACGGAGTTACATCACAGGTTCTGTGTGTTCCTAGAAGCAATAGTTCATTTCTGGTAAACCCACTGAATTTTGGGCTCAAATAAATTTTACACAGTTCCCAAACCAAACTCTTTTCTCACTATTAACTAAAGAGCATTTATGTAAGAGGAGATGTGGTTTGTGTCAGGTTCATAGGCAGAGTTCAACTAGATTTGGTCTGTATGATTAGGAAACACAGTTCTTTTTTTCTGGGCATGCTCATTTTTCATGCTGTATTGGGGATGCTGGAAAGAAGAGCTTGCTTCTTGCGTTAAAACAGAGTGTGTTTCATGGATGAGAACTCTGGTCTTAATGTCCCTTCAGAAACAGTGTTAAACACAAGGATCTGTGTCTTACAACAAGCATGAGATCATTTATTGTAAACTCTGTGAATTATGGGCTCAAATGATATTACACAGTTGAGGAACACAACGTATTTCTCATTAATAACTAAAGAACATTTATGTAAGAGGAGCTGTATTTTGTATCAGGTTCATAAGAGAGTTGAACTAGATATGGTCCGTATGATTAGGAAACACAGTTCTTTTTTTCTGGGCATGCTCATATTTCTTGCTGTATTGGAGACGCTGGAAAGATGAGGATGCTTCTTGCCTTAAAACAGAGTGTGTTTTAGGGATGAGAACGCTGGTCTGAATTTCCCATCAGAATCGGAGGTAATCCCCAACATCTGTGTGTTCCTACAAGCAAGAGATCATTTACGTTAATTTCAGTGAATTATGGGCTCAAATGAATTTACACAGTTCACGAAACCAACGAGTTTCTCACTATTAATAAAGAGCATTTAAGTAAGAGGAGCTATGGTTTCTATCAGTTTCTTGTGCAGAGTTGAACTAGATATCGTCCATATGAGTAGGAATCACAGTTCTTTTTTTCAGGGCATGCTCATGGTTCCTGCATAATTGGGGACACTGGAAATAAGAGGATGCTTCTTGTCTTGAAACAGTGTGTGTTTCAGGGATGAGAACTATGGTCTGAATTTACATTCAGAAACCGAGTTAAACCGCAGGATCTGTGGGTTCTACAATCAATAGTTCATTTCTGGTAAACCCACTGAATTTTGGTCTCAAATGAATTTTACACAGTTCCCGAACCAAATGCTTTTCTCACTATTAAGTAAAGACCATTTATGTAAGAGGAGCTGTAGTTTGTATCAGTTTCATAAGCAGAGTTGAGCTAGATATGGTCCATATGATTAGGAAACACAGTTCTTTTTTTTCTGGGCATGCTCATATTTCTTGCTGTATTGGAGACGCTGGAAAGAAGAGGATGCTTCTTGCCTTAAAACAGAGTGTGTTTCATGAATGAGAACTCTGGTCTGACTTTCCATTCTGAAACAGAGGTAATCCCCAGCATCTGTATGTTTCTACAAGCAAGAGTTCATTTCTGGTAAACCCACTGATTTTTGGGCTCAGATGTGTTTTACACAGTACCCGAACCAAACGCTTTTTCACTATTACCTAAAGGGCATTTATGTAGTGGAGCTGTATTTTCATCAGGTTCAGGAGCAGAGATGAACTAGATATGGTACATATGAGTAAAAATCACATTTTTTTTCAGGGTATGCTCATGATTCTTGCTTTATTTGAGACGCTGGAAAGAAGAGTATGCTTCTTGCCTTAACACAGAGTGTGTTTCAGGGATGAGAACACTGCTCTGAATTTCCATTCAGAAACGGAGTACACCACAGGATCTGTGTGTTCCTACAAGCAATAGTTCATTTCGGGTAAAACCACTGAATTTTGGACTCAAATGAATTGTACATAGTTCCCGACCCCAACGTGATTCTTACTATTAACTAAAGAGCATTTATGTAAGAGGAGCTGTGGTTTGTATCAGTGTCAAAAGCAGAGTTGAACTGCCTGTGGTCCGGATGAGTATGAAACACAGTTCTTTTTTTCAGGGCATGCTCATGGCTGTTGCTGTATTGGAGATGCTGGAAAGAAGAGCTTTCTTCTTGCGTGAAAACAGAGTGGGTTTCATGGATGAGAACACTGGTCTGAATTTCCCTTCAAAACGGAGTTAAAACCCAGGATATTTGTCTTAGTACAAGTAAGAGTTCATTTCTGGTAAACAACGTGAATTTTGGTCTCAAATGATTTTACACAGTTCAAGAACCCAAAGCGATTCTCACTATTAACTAAAGAGCACTTATGTAAGAGGAGCTTGGTTTGTGTCAGTTTCATAACCAGAGTTGAACTACATAAGGTCCGTATGAGTAGGAAACACAGTTCTTTTTTTCAGGGCATGCTCATAGTTCTTGCTCTATTGGAGACCCTGGAAAGAAGAGGATGCTTCTTGCCTTAAAACAGAGTGTGTTTAGGGATGAGAACTCTGGTCTGAATTTCCCTTCAGAAACAGAGTAAAACCCGAGGATCTGTGTCTTCCTACAAGGAAGAGTTCATTTCTGGTAAAACCAGAGTATTTTTGTCTCAAAAGATTTTACAGAGTTCACAAAAACAACGCCTTTCTCACTATTAACTAAAGAGCATTTATGTAAGAGGAGCTGTGGTTTGTAGAAGTTTCATAATCAGATTTGCACTACATATGGTCCATATTAGTAGGAAACACAGTTAATTTTTTTTTGGCATGCTCATATTTCTTGCTGTAATGTAGACGCTGGAAAGAAGAGCTTGCTTCTTGCGTTAAAACAGAGTGTATTCCATGGATGAGAACACTGCTCTGAATTTCCCTTCAGAAACAGAGTTAAACACCAGGATCTGTGTCTTCCTACAAGCAAGAGTTCATTTCTCATAAACAAAGTGCATTATGGGATCAAATGATTTTACACAGATCAAGAACCCAGTCTGATTCTCACTATTAACTAAAGAGCATTTATGTAAGCGGAGCTTGGTTTGTATCACTTTCATAAGCAGAGTTGAACTACATATGGTCCTTATGAGTAAGAAACTCAGTGCTTTTTTTTCTGCGCATTCTCATGGTTCTTGCTGTATTGGAGACACCGGAAAGAACGGTGTGCTTCTTGCGTTAAAACAGCATGTGTTCCATGGATACGAATACTGGTCTGAATTTGATTTCACAAGCTGAGTTAAACCCCTGGATATGTGTCATCCTATAAGCAAGAGTTCATATCGGGTAAACCCAGTAAATTTTGGTCTCAAATGTTTTAACACAGTTCACAAACCCAACGTGATTCTCACTATTAACTAAAGAGGATTTATGTAAGAGGAGCTGTGATTTGTATCAGTGTCATAAGCAGAGTTGAACTGCATATGGTCCATATGAGTAGGAAACACAGTTCATTTTTTTTATGGCATGCTCATATTTCTTGCTTTATTGGAGACGCTGGAAAGAACAGTTTGCTTCTTGAGTTAAAACAGCAAGTGTTTCATTGATGAGAACACTGGTCTGAATTTCCCTTCAGAAACGGAGTTAAACCCCAGGATCTGTGTCTTCCTACACACAAGAGTACATTTCTGGTAAACAAAATGAATTTTGGGCTCAAATGATTTTACACAGTTCACGAACCAATCGCGATTCTCACTATTAACTAAAGAGCATTTATGTAAATGGAGCTTGGTTTGTATCAGTTTCATAACCAGAGTTGAACTACATATGGTCCATATGAGTAGGAAACACAGTTCTTTTTTTATGGTCTTGCTGATGGTTCTTGCTGTATTTGAGATGCTGGAAAGAAGAGCTTGCTTCTTGAGTTAAAACAGCATGTGTTTCATTGATGAGAACACTGGTCTGAATTTCCCTACAGAAACGGAGTCAGAACACAGGATCTGTGTCTTCCTACAAGGAAGACTTCATGTCTGGTAAACCCAGGGAATTTTTGTCTCAAAAGATTTTACACAGTTCACAAACCCATCGCGATTCTCACTGTTAACTCATGAGGATTTATGTAAGAGGAGCGGTGGTTTGTAGCAATTTCATTCTTTTTTTAAGGGCATGATCAAGGTTCTTGCTGTATTGGAGACGCTGGACAGAAGAGCTTACTTCTTGCGTTAAAACAGAATGTGTTTCATGGATGAGAACACTGGTCTGAATTTCCCTTCAGAAACAGAGTTAAACCCTAGGATCTGTGTCTTCATACAAGCAAGAGTTCATTTCTGGTAAACCCAGGGATTTTTGGTCTCAAATGATTTTACATAGTTCTTGAACCTTATCGATTCTCACTATGAACTAGAGAATTTATGTAAGAGGAGCAGTGGTTTGTAGCAGTTTCAAAATCAGATTTGAACTACATATGGTCCCTATGAGTAGGAAACACAGTTCTTTTTCTTTTTTTTTTTTTTTGGCATGCTCATATTTCTTGCTTTATTGGAGACGCTGGAAAGAAGAGCTTGCTTCTTGCATTAAAACAGCGTGTGTTCCATGGATGAGAGCACTGCTCAAATTTCCCTTCAGAAACAGAGTTAAACTCCAGGATCTGTGTCTTCCTACAAGCAAGAGTTCATTTCTCGTAAACAAAGTGAATTTAGGGATCAAAATGGTTTTACACAGATCAAGTACCCAACGCGATTCTCACTATTAACTAAAGAGCATTTATGTAAGAGGAGCTGTGGTATGTAGAAGTTTCATAATCAGATTTGAACTACATATGGTCCGTATGAGTATGAAACACAGTTAATTTTTTTTTTTTTAGCAAGCTCATATTTCTTGCTGGATTGGAGACGCTGGAAAGAAGAGCTTGCTTCTTGCGTTAAAACAGAATGTGTTCCATGGATGAGAACACTGCTCTGAATTTCCCTTCAGAAACAGAGTTAAACTCCAGGATCTGTGTCTTCCTACAAGCAAGAGTTCATTTCTCGTAAACAAAGTGAATTTAGGGATCAAAATGGTTTTACACAGATCAAGTACCCAACGCGATTCTCACTATTAACTAAAGAGCATTAATGTAAGAGGAGCTTGGTTTGTATCCGTTTCATAAGCAGAGTTGAACTACATATGGTCCTTATGAGTAGGATACTCAGTTCTTTTTTTTTTCTGGGCATTTTCATGGTTCTAGCTGTATTGGAGACACCAGAAAGAAGAGTGTGCTTCTTGCGTTAAAACAGCATGTGTTCCATGGATATGAAGACTGGTCTGAATTTGCCTTCACAAGCTGAGTTAAACACCTGGATATGTGTCATCCTACAAGCAAAGGTTCATTTCTGGTAAACCCAGTGAATTTTGGTCTCAAATGATTTTACAGAGTTCACAAACCCAACGTGATTCTCACTATTAACTAAAGAGCATTTATGTAAGATGAGCTTGGTTTGTGTCAGTTTCATAAGCAGAGATGCACTACATATGGTCCTTATGAGTAGGAAACACAGTTCTTTTTTTCGCGGTGTTCTCATGTTTCTTGCTGTATTGGACACGCTGGAAAGAACAGCTTGCTTCTTGCATGAAATGAGAGTGTGTTTCATGTGTGAGAAAACTGGTATGAATTTGCCTTCAGAAACAGAGTTAGACACCAGGATCTGTGTCTTCCTACACGCAAATGTTCATTTCTGGTAAACCCAGTGAATTTTGGGCTCAAATGATTGTACACAGTTCACGAACCCAACGCGATTCTCACTTTTAACTAAAGAGCATTTATGTAAGAGGAGCTGTGGTTCGTATAAGTTTCATAAGCAGAGTTGAACTGCAATGGTCCGAATGAGTAGGAAACACAGTACTTTTGTTCTGGGCATGCTCATGATTCTTGCTGTATTGGAGAAGATGGAAAGAAGAGGATGCTTCTTGCGTTAAAACAGCATGTGTTTCATGGATGAGAACACTGGTCTGAATTTCCCTTCATGAGCGGAGTTAAACCCCAGGATCTTTGTCTTCCTACAAGCAAGAGTTCATTTCTGGTAAACAACGTGAATTTTGGTCTCAATTGATTTTACACAGTTCAAGAACCCAACGCTATTCTCACTATTAACTAAAGAGCACTTATGTAAGAGGAGCTTGGTTTGTGTCAGTTTCATAACCAGAGTTGAACAACATATGGTCCGTATGAGTAGGAAACACAGTTCTTTTTTTCAGGGCATGCTCATGGTATTTGATGTATTGGAGACGCTGGAAAGAAGAGGATGTTTCTTGCCTTAAAACAGAGTGTGTTTTAGGGATGAGAACTCTGGTCTAAATTTCCCTTCAGAAACAGAGTAAAACCCCAGGATCTGTGTCTTCCTACAAGAAAGTGTTCATTTCTGGTAAAACCAAGGTATTTTTGTCTCAAAAGATTTTACAAAGTTCACAAAACCAACGCAATTCTCACTATTAACTAAAGAGCATTGATGTAAGAGTAACTGTGGTATGTAGAAGTTTCATAATCAGATTTGAACTACATATGGTCCGTATGAGTAGGAAACACAGTTCTTTTTTTCTGGGCATGCTCATGGTTCTAGCTGTATTGGAGAACCTGGAAAGAAGAGCTTTCTTCTTGCGTTAAAACAGCATGAGTTTCATTGATGAGAACACTGGTGTGAATTTCCTTTCAGAAATGTAGTTAAACCACAGAATCTGTGTCTTCGTACAAGCAAGAGTTCATTTCCGTTAAACAAAGTGAATTTTGGGCTCAAATGATTTTACACAGTTCAAGAACCCAACGCGATTCTCTCTATTAACTAAAGAGCATTTATGTAAGAGGAGTTTGGTTTGTATCAGTTTCATAAGTAGAGTTGAACTACATATGGTCCGTATGATTAGGAAAAACAGTTCTTTTATTCTGGGAATGCTCATGTTTCTTGCTGTATTGGAGATGCTGGAAAGAAGAGCTTGCTTCTTGCGTTAAAACAGCATGTGTTTCATTGATGAGAACACTGGTATGAATTTCCCTTCAGAAATGGAGTTAAACCACAGGATCTCTGTGTTCCTACAAGCAAGAGTTTATTTCTGGTAAACCCAGGGATTTTTTGTCTCAAAAGATTTTACACAGTTCACAATCCAATCGTGATTCTCACTATTAACTAAAGAGGATTTATGTAAGAGGAGCTGTGGTTTGTATTAGTTTCATGAGCAGAGTTGAACTGCATATGGGCTGTATGAGTAGGAAACACTGTTCTTTTTTTTTCCTGGGCATTCTCTTGGTTCTTGCTGTATGGGAGACGCCAGAAACAAGAGTGTGCCTCTAGCGTTAAAACAGCCTGTGTTCCATGGATATGAAGACTGGTCTGAATTTGCCTTCACAAGCTGAGTTAAACCCCTGGATATGTGTCATCCTACAAGCAAGAGTTCATTTCTGGTAAACCCAGGGAATTTTGGTCTCAAATGATTTTACACAGTTCACAAACCCAACGCAATTCTCACTATTAACTAAGAGAATTTACGTAAGAGGAGCTGTGGTTTATAGCAATTTCATTCTTTTTTTCAGGGCATGATCATGGTTCTTGCTCTATTGGAGACGCTGGAAAGAAGAGCTTCCTTCTCGTGTTAAAACAGAATGTGTTTCATGGATGAGAACACTGGTCTGAATTTCCCTCAGAAACAGAGTTAAACTCCAGGATCTGTGTCTTCCTACAACCAAGAGTTCATTTCTCGTAAACAAAGTGAATTTTGGGATCAAATGATTTTACACAGATCAAGAACCCTACGTGATTCTCACTATTAACTAAAGAGGATTTATGTAAGAGGAGCTTGTTTTGTGTTAGTTCCATAAGCAGAGTTGAATTACATATGGTCCATATGAGTAGGAAACACAGTTCTTTTTTTCTGGGCATGCCCATGCTTCTTGTTGTATTGGAGACGCTGGAAAGAAGAGCTTGCTTCTTGCGTTAAAACAGCTTGTGTTTCATTGATGAGAAGACTGGTGTGAATTTCCCTTCAGAAATGGAATTAAACACCAGGATCTGTGTCTTCATACAAGCAAGAGTTCATTTCTGGTAAACAAAGTGAATTTTGGGCTCAAATGATTTTACACAGTTCAAGAACCCAACGCGATTCTCACTATTAACTAAAGAGCATTTATGTAAGAGGAGCTGTGGTTTGCAACAGTTTCATAATCAGATTTGAACTACACATGGTCCGTATGAGTAGGAAACACAGTTCTTTTTTTTTGGCATGCTCATATTTCTTGCTGTATTGGAGACACTGGAAAGAAGAGATTGCTTCTGGACTTAAAACAGAGTGTGTTTCAGGGTTGAGATCTCTGCTCTGAATTTCCCTTCAGAAATGGAGTTAAACCCCAGGATCTGTGTCTTCCTACACGCAAGAGTTCATTTCTGGTAAACCCAGTGAATTTTGGGCTCATATGATTTTTCACAGTCATGAACCCAACGCGATTCTCACTATTAACTAAAGAGCATTTATCTAAGAGGAGCTGTGGTTTGTATCAATTTCATATGGACAGTTGAACTACACATGTTCCTTGTGAGTAGCAAACACACTTCTTTTTTTCTGGACATGCTCATATTTCCTGCTGTATTGGAGACGCTGGAGAGAAGAGCTTGCTTCTTGCATTAAAACAGAGTGTGTTTAATTCATAAGAATACTGGTCTGAATTTCCCTTGAGAAACGTAGTTAAACCCCAGGAGCTGTGTCTTCCAACAAGCAAGAGTTCATTTCTTGTAAACAAGAGAATTGGGGCACAAATGATTTTACACAGTTCAGAAACCCATCCCAATTCTCACTATTAACTAAAGAGCATTTATGTAAGAGGAGCTGCTGTTTGTATCAGTTTCATAAGCAGACTTGAACTACATATGGTCCGTATGAGTAGGAAACACAGTTCTTTTTATTTGGGCATGCTCATGGTTCTTGCTGTATCTGAGACATTGGAAAGAAGAGAATGCTTCTTGCCTTTAAACAGAGTGTGTTTCAGGGTTGAGATCTCTGATCTGAATTTCCCTTCAGAAACGGAGTTACACCCCCGGACGTTTGTCTTCCTACAATCAAGAGTTCATTTCTGGTAAACCCAGTGAATTTTGGGTTCAAATGATTTAACACATTTCACGATCCCAACGCGATTCTCACTATTAAATAAAGGGCATTTATGTAAGAGGAGCTGTGGTTTTTATCAGTTTTTTAAGCAGAGTTGAACTGCATATGGTCTGTATGATTAGGAAATACAGTTCATTTTTTCTGAGATTGCACATGGTTCTTTCTGTATTGGAGACGCTGGAAAGAAGAACTGGCTTCTTGAGTTAAAACAACATGTGTTTCATTGATAAGAACAGATGTCTGAATTTTCCTTTAGAAACGTAGTTAAACCACAGGATCTGTGTCTTCCTACAATCAAGAGTTCATTTCTGGTAAACCCGGTGAATTTTGTGCCAAAATGATTATACACTGTTCAAGAATCCATCGCGATTCTCACTATTAACTAAAGAGCATTTATGTAAGAGGAGCTGTGGTCTGTATCAGTTTCATAAGCAGAGTTGAACTGCATATGGTCTGTTTGAGTAGGAAACACAGTTCTTTTTTTCGGGGCATGATCATGGTTCTTGCTCTATTGGAGACTCAGGGAAGTAGAGAATGCTTCTTGCTTTAAAACACCATGTGTTTCATGGATGAGAACACTGGTCTGAATTTCCCTTCATAAACGGTGTTAAACCCCAGGAACTATGTCTTCCTACAAGCAAGAGTTCCTTTCTGGTAAACAAAGGGAATTTTGGGCTCAAATGATTTTACATAGTTCACGAACACAACGGGTTTCTCACTATTAAATAAATAGCATTTATATAAGACGAGCTCTGGTTTATATCACTTGTAGGAGCAGAGTTGAATTGCATATGGTCCCTACAAGTAGGAAACACAGTACTTTTTTCTGTGCATGCTCATAATTCTTGCTGTATTGGAGACGCTGGAAAGAAGAGCTTGCTTCTTGCCTTAAAACCGAGTGTGTTTCAGGGATGAGAACTATGGTCTGAATTTCCCTTCAGAAATGAGGTTAAACCCCAGGAACTTGGTATTCCTACAACCAATAGTTAATTTCTGGTAAACCCAGTGAATTTTTGGTCTCAATTGAATTTTCACAGTTCAAAAACTCAACGGTTTTCTCACAATTAACTAAAGAGCATTTATGTAAGAGGAGCTGTGGTTTCTATCAGTTGCATAAGCAGAGTTGAACTGCATATGGTCCGTATGAGTAGGAAACACAGTTCTTTTTTCTGGGCATGCTCCTGGTTCTTGCTGTATTGGAGACGCTGGAAAGAAGAGCTTGCTTCTTGAGGTAAAACCGCATGATTTTCATGGATGAGAACACAGTTCTGAATTTCCCTTTAGAAACGGAGTTAAACCCCAGGATCTGTGTCTTCCTATAATCAAGAGTTCATTTATGGTAAACCCGGTGAATTTTGAGCCCAAATGATTTTACACAGTTCATGAACCCATCGCGATTCTCACTACTAACTAAAGAGCATTTATGTAACAGGAGCTGTGGTCTTTATCAGTTTCATAGCCAGAGTTGAAATGCATATGGTCTGTATGAGTAGGAAACACAGTTCTTTTTATCGGGGCATTCTCATGGTTCTTGCTCTGTTGGAGACTCAGGAAAGAAGAGGATGCTTCTTGCTTTAAAACAGCATGTGTTTCATGGATGAGAACACTGGTCTGAATTTCCCTTCATAAACGGAGTTAAACCCCAGGATCTGTGTCTTCTTACAATCAAGAGTTCATTTCTGGTAAACCCGGAAAATATTGAGCCCAAATGATTTTACACAGTTCAAAAACCATCGCGATTCAAACTGTTAACTAAAGAGCATTTATGTAAGAGGAGCTGTGTTTTGTATCACTTTCATAAGCAGAGTTGAACTGCATAAGGTCTGTATGATTAGGAAACACAGTTCATTTTTTCTGAGAATGCTCATGGTTCTTGCTGTATTGGAGACGCTGGAAAGAAGAGCTTGCTTCTTGAGTTAAAACAGTATGTGTTTCATTGATGAGAACAGAGGTCTGAATTTTCCTTTAGAAACAGAGTTAAACCACAGAATCTGTATCTTCCTACAATCAAGAGTTCATTTCTGGTAAACCCGGTGAATTTTGAGCCGTAATAATTTTACACTGTTCAAGAACCCATCGCGATTCTCATTATTAACTAAAGAGCATTTATGTAAGAGGAGCTGTGGTCTGTATCAGTTTCATAAGCAGAGTTGAACTGCATATTGTCTGTATGAGTAGGAAACACAGTTCTTTTTCTCTGGGCATTCTCATGGTTCTTGCTCTATTGGAGACGCAGGAAAGAAGAGGATGCTTCTTGTGTTAAAACAGCATGTGTTTCCTGGATGAGAACACTGGTCTGAATTTTCCTTCAGAAACCGAGTTAAACCCCAGGATGTGTGTCTTCCTAGAAGCACGAGTTCATTTCTGGTAAACAAGTGAATTTTGGGATCAAATGATTTTACACAGTTCAGAAACCCAACGCGTTTCTCACTATGAACTAAAGAGCATTTATGTAAGAGGAGCTGTGTTTTGTATCACTTTCATAAGCAGAGTTGAACTGCATATGGTCTGTATGATTAGGAAACACAGTTCATTTTTTCTGAGATTGCTCATGGTTCTTGTTGTATTGGAGACGCTGGAAAGAAGAGATTGCTTCTTGAGTTAAATCAGCATGTGTTTCATCAATGAGAACAGAGGTCTGTATTTCCCTTTAGAAACTGAGATAAAACGCAGGATCTGTGTCTTCCAACGATCAAGATCTCATTTCTGGTAAACCCGGTGAATTTTGAGCCGAAATGGTTTTATACTGTTCAAGAATCCATCGCGATTCTCACTATTAACTAAAGGGCATTTATGTAACAGGAGCTGTGGTTTGTATAAGTTCCATAATCAGAGTTGAACTACATATGGTCTATATGAGTACGAAACACAGTTCTTTTTTTCTGGGCATGCTCATGGTTCTTGCTGTATTGGAGACGCTAGAAAGAAGAGCATGCTTCTTGCCTTAAAACCGAGTGTGATACAGGGATGAGAACTATGGTCTGAATTTCCCTTCCGAAACGGAGTTAAACCACAGATTCTTTGTCTTCCTACAAGCAAGTGTTCATTTCTGGTAAAAAAGTGAATATTGAGCCTAAATGATTTTACACAGTTCAAGAAACAATCGCGATTCAAACTGTTAACTAAAGAGCATTTATGTAAGAGGAGCTGTGTTTTGTATCACTTTCAGAAGGAGAGTTGAACTGCATAAGGTCTGTATGATTAGGACACACAGTTCATTTTTTCTGAGAATGCTCATGGTTCTGGCTGTATTGGAGACGATGGAAAGAGGAACTTGCTTCTTGAGTAAAAACAGCATGTGTTTCATCGATGAGAACAGAGGTCTGAATTATCCTTTAGAAACGGGGTTAAACCCCAGGATATGTGTCTTCCTACAATCAAGAGTTCATTTCTGGTAAATTGGGGGAATTTTGAGACGAAATGATTATACACTGTTCAAGAATCCATCGTGATTCTCACTATTAACTAAAGAGCATTTATGTAAGAGGAGCTGTGGTCTGCATCAGTTTCATAAGCAGAGTTGAACTGCATATGGTCTGTATGAGAGGGAAACACAGTTCTTTGTTTCGGGGCATGCTCATGGTTCTTGCTGTATTGGAGACATTGGAAAGAAGAGCTTGCTTCTTGACTTAAAACAGCATGTGTTTCATCGATGAGAACAGAGATCTGAATTTCCCTTTAGAAACGGGGTTAAACCCCAGGATATGTGTCTTCCTACAAGCAAGAGTTCATTTCTGGTAAAACCGGTGAATTTTGAGCTGAAATGATTATACACTGTTCAAGAATCCATCGCGATTCTCACTATTAACTAAAGAGCATTTATGTAAAAGGACCTGTGGTCTGTATCAGTTTCATAAGCAGAGTTGTACTGCATATGGTCTGTTTGAGTAGGAAACACAGTTCTTTTTTTCTGGGCATTCTCATGGTTCTTGCTGTGTTGGAGACACTGGAAAGAAGAGCTTGCTTCTTGCCTTAAAACAGAGTAGGTTCCATGGATGAGAACACTGGTCTGAATTTCCCTTCAGAAACTGAGTTAAACCCCAGGATCTGTGTCTTCCTACAATGAAGAGTTCATTTCTGGTAAACACGGTGAATTTTGGGATCAAATGATTTTACACAGTTCACGACCCCATCGAGATTCTCACTATTAACTAAAGAGCATTTATGTAAGAGGAGATGTAGTCTGTATCAGTTTCATAAGCAGAGTTGAACTGCATGTGGTCTGTATGAGTAGGAAACACAGTTCTTTTTTGGGGGACATTCTCATGGTTCTTGCTCTATTGGAGACTCAGGGAAGTAGAGGATGTTTCTTGCTTTAAAACAGCATGTGTTTCATGGATGAGAACACAGGTCTGAATTTCCCTCCATAAACGGAGTTAAACCCCAGGATCTGTGTCTTCCTACAAGCAAGAGTTCCTTTCTGGTAAACCAAGGGAATTTTGGGCTCAAATGATTTTACATAGTTCACGAACACAACGGGTTTCTCACTATTAACTAAATAGCATTTATATAAGAGGAGCTGTGGTTTGTATCAGTTGTATGAGCAGAGTTGAATTGCATATGGTCCCTACAGGTAGGAAACACAGTACTTTTTTCTGTGCATGCTCATAATTCTTGTTGTATTGGAGACGCTGGAAAGAAGAGCTTGCTTTTTGCGTTAAAACAGAGTTTGTTTCATAGATGAGAACACTGGTCTGAATTTCCATTCAGAAACGGAGTTAAACCCCAGGATCTGTGTCTTCCTACAAGCAATAGTTCATTTCTAGTAAACCCAATGAATTTTGGGCTCAATTGAATTTACAGAGTTCACCAACTCAATGGGTTTCTCACTATTAACTAAAGAGCATTTATGTAAGGGGAGCTGTGTTTTGTATCACTTTCAAAGGGGAGTTGAACTGCATATGGTCTGTATGATTAGGAAACACAGTTCATTTTTTCTGAGATTGCACATGGTTCTTTCTGTATTGGAGACGCTGGAAAGAAGAGCTGGCCTCTTGAGTTAAAACAGCATGTGTTTCATCGATAAGGACAGAGGTCTGAATTTTCCTTTAGAAACGGAGTTAAACCGCAGGATCTGTGTCTTCCTACAATAAAGAGTTCATTTCTGGTAAACCCGGTGAATTTTGAGCCGAAATTATGTTACATTGTTCAAGAACCTATCGCGATTCTCACTATTAACTAAAGAGCATTTATGTTACAAGAGCTATGGTTTGTATAAGTTCCATCAGCATGGTTGAACTACATATGTTCTATATGAGTACGAAACACAGTTCTTTTTTTCTGGGCATGCTCATGGTTCTTGCTGTATTGGAGACGCTAGAAAGAAAAAGATGCTTCTTGCCTTAAAACCGAGTGTGTTTCAGGGATGAGAACTATGGTCTGAATTTCCCTTCAGAAAGGGAGTTAAACCCCAGGATCTGTGTCTTCCTTCAATCAAGTGTTCATTTCTGGTAAACACGGTGAATATTGAGCCCAAATGATTTTACAGTTCAAGAACCCATCGCGATTCAAACTATTAACTAAAGAGAATTTATGTAAGAGGAGCTGTGTTTTGTATCACTTTCATAAGCAGAGTTGAACTGCATGTGGTCTGTATGAGTAGGAAACACAGTTCTTTTTTGGGGGACATTCTCATGGTTCTTGCTCTATTGGAGACTCAGGGAAGTAGAGGATGTTTCTTGCTTTAAAACAGCATGTGTTTCATGGATGAGAACACAGGTCTGAATTTCCCTCCATAAACGGAGTTAAACCCCAGGATCTGTGTCTTCCTACAAGCAAGAGTTCCTTTCTGGTAAACCAAGGGAATTTTGGGCTCAAATGATTTTACATAGTTCATGAACACAACGGGTTTCTCACTATTAACTAAATAGCATTTATATAAGAGGAGCTGTGGTTTGTATCAGTTGTATGAGCAGAGTTGAATTGCATATGGTCCCTACAGGTAGGAAACACAGTACTTTTTTCTGTGCATGCTCATAATTCTTGTTGTATTGGAGACGCTGGAAAGAAGAGCTTGCTTTTTGCGTTAAAACAGAGTTTGTTTCATGAATGAGAACTCTGGTCTGAATTTCCATTCAGAAACGGAGTTAAACCCCAGGATCTGTGTCTTCCTACAAGCAATAGTTCATTTCTAGTAAACCCAATGAATTTTGGGCTCAATTGAATTTACAGAGTTCACCAACTCAATGGGTTTCTCACTATTAACTAAAGAGCATTTATGTAAGGGGAGCTGTGTTTTGTATCACTTTCAAAGGGGAGTTGAACTGCATATGGTCTGTATGATTAGGAAACACAGTTCATTTTTTCTGAGATTGCACATGGTTCTTTCTGTATTGGAGACGCTGGAAAGAAGAGCTGGCCTCTTGAGTTAAAACAGCATGTGTTTCATCGATAAGGACAGAGGTCTGAATTTTCCTTTAGAAACGGAGTTAAACCGCAGGATCTGTGTCTTCCTACAATAAAGAGTTCATTTCTGGTAAACCCGGTGAATTTTGAGCCGAAATTATGTTACATTGTTCAAGAACCTATCGCGATTCTCACTATTAACTAAAGAGCATTTATGTTACAAGAGCTATGGTTTGTATAAGTTCCATCAGCATGGTTGAACTACATATGTTCTATATGAGTACGAAACACAGTTCTTTTTTTCTGGGCATGCTCATGGTTCTTGCTGTATTGGAGACGCTAGAAAGAAAAAGATGCTTCTTGCCTTAAAACCGAGTGTGTTTCAGGGATGAGAACTATGGTCTGAATTTCCCTTCAGAAAGGGAGTTAAACCCCAGGATCTGTGTCTTCCTTCAATCAAGAGTTCATTTCTGGTAAACACGGTGAATATTGAGCCCAAATGATTTTACAGTTCAAGAACCCATCGCGATTCAAACTATTAACTAAAGAGAATTTATGTAAGAGGAGCTGTGTTTTGTATCACTTTCATAAGCAGAGTTGAACTGCATGTGGTCTGTATGAGTAGGAAACACAGTTCTTTTTTGGGGGACATTCTCATGGTTCTTGCTCTATTGGAGACTCAGGGAAGTAGAGGATGTTTCTTGCTTTAAAACAGCATGTGTTTCATGGATGAGAACACAGGTCTGAATTTCCCTCCATAAACGGAGTTAAACCCCAGGATCTGTGTCTTCCTACAAGCAAGAGTTCCTTTCTGGTAAACCAAGGGAATTTTGGGCTCAAATGATTTTACATAGTTCATGAACACAACGGGTTTCTCACTATTAACTAAATAGCATTTATATAAGAGGAGCTGTGGTTTGTATCAGTTGTATGAGCAGAGTTGAATTGCATATGGTCCCTACAGGTAGGAAACACAGTACTTTTTTCTGTGCATGCTCATAATTCTTGTTGTATTGGAGACGCTGGAAAGAAGAGCTTGCTTTTTGCGTTAAAACAGAGTTTGTTTCATAGATGAGAACACTGGTCTGAATTTCCATTCAGAAACGGAGTTAAACCCCAGGATCTGTGTCTTCCTACAAGCAATAGTTCATTTCTAGTAAACCCAATGAATTTTGGGCTCAATTGAATTTACAGAGTTCACCAACTCAATGGGTTTCTCACTATTAACTAAAGAGCATTTATGTAAGGGGAGCTGTGTTTTGTATCACTTTCAAAGGGGAGTTGAACTGCATATGGTCTGTATGATTAGGAAACACAGTTCATTTTTTCTGAGATTGCACATGGTTCTTTCTGTATTGGAGACGCTGGAAAGAAGAGCTGGCCTCTTGAGTTAAAACAGCATGTGTTTCATCGATAAGGACAGAGGTCTGAATTTTCCTTTAGAAACGGAGTTAAACCGCAGGATCTGTGTCTTCCTACAATAAAGAGTTCATTTCTGGTAAACCCGGTGAATTTTGAGCTGAAATTATGTTACATTGTTCAAGAACCTATCGCGATTCTCACTATTAACTAAAGAGCATTTATGTTACAAGAGCTATGGTTTGTATAAGTTCCATCAGCATGGTTGAACTACATATGTTCTATATGAGTACGAAACACAGTTCTTTTTTTCTGGGCATGCTCATGGTTCTTGCTGTATTGGAGACGCTAGAAAGAAAAAGATGCTTCTTGCCTTAAAACCGAGTGTGTTTCAGGGATGAGAACTATGGTCTGAATTTCCATTCAGAAAGGGAGTTAAACCCCAGGATCTGTGTCTTCCTTCAATCAAGTGTTCATTTCTGGTAAACACGGTGAATATTGAGCCCAAATGATTTTACAGTTCAAGAACCCATCGCGATTCAAACTATTAACTAAAGAGAATTTATGTAAGAGGAGCTGTGTTTTGTATCACTTTCATAAGCAGAGTTGAACTGCATGTGGTCTGTATGAGTAGGAAACACAGTTCTTTTTTGGGGGGCATACTCAAGGTTCTTGCTCTATTGGAGACTCAGGGAAGAAGAGGATGCTTCTTGCTTTAAAACAGCATGTGTTTCATGGATGAGAACACGGGTCTGAATTTCCCTTCATAAACGGAGTTAAACCCCAGTATAGGTGTCTTCCTACAAGCAAGAGATCTTTTCTGGTAATCCAAGGGAATTTTGGGCTCAAATGATTTTACATAGTTCACGAACACAATGGGTTTCTCACTATTAACTTAAAAGCATTTATATAAGAGGAGATGTGGTTTGTATCACTTTCATAAGCAGAGTTGAACTGCATATGGTCTCTTTGATTAGGAAACACAGTTCATTTTTTCTGAGATTGCTCATGGTTCTTGCTGTATTGGAGATGCTGGAAAGAAGAGCTTGCTTCTTGCCTTAAAACAGAGTTCGTTTCATGGATGAGAACACTGGTCTGAAATTCCCTTCAGAAACGGAGTTAAACGCCAGGATCTGTGTCTTCCTACAAACATGCGTTCATTTCTAGTGAGCAAGTGGATTTTGCGATCAAATGATTTTACACAGTTCACAAACCAAACGCGTTTCTCACTATTTACTAAAGATCATTTATTTAAGAGGAGCTGTGGTTTGTATCATGTCCATAAGCAAAGTTCAACTACATATCGTCTATATGAGTACGAAACACAGTTCTTTTATTCTGGGCATGCTCATGGTTCTTGCTGTATTGGAGACGCGAGAAAGAAGAGAATGCTTCTTGCCTTAAAACCGAGTGTGTTTCAGGAATGAGAACTATGGTCTGAATTTCCCTTCAGAAACGGAGTTATACCCCAGGATCTTGTCTTCCTACAATCAAGAGTTCATTTCTGGTAAACCCGGAGAATTTTGAGCCCAAATGATTTTACACAGTTCATGAACCCAACGCGAATCTCACTATTAAATAAAGAGCATTTATGTAAGAGAAGCTGTGGTTTGTATCAGTTTTTTAAGGAGAGTTGAACTACATATGTTCCATATGAGTAGCAAACACAGTTCTTTTTTTCTGGGCATGCTCATATTTCTTGCTGTATTGGAGACGCTGGAGAGAAGAGCTTCCTTCTTGTGTGAAAACAGAGTGTGTTTCATGGATGATAAGACTGGTCTGAATTTCCCTTCAGAAAGGGAGTTAAACCCCAGGATCTGTGTCTTCCTACAAGCAAGAGTTCATTTCTGGTAAAACAAGGGAATTTTGGGATAAATGATTTTACACAGTTCCTGAATCCAACATGTTTCTCACTATTAACTAAAGAGCATTTATGTAAGAGAAGCTGTGGTGTGTATCAGTTTCATAAGCAGAGTTGAACTACATATTGTGCCAATGAGTAGGAAACACAGTTCTTTTTTTCTGGCTATGCTCATGTTTCTTACTGTATTGGAGTAACTGAAAAGAAGAGCTTGCTTCTTGGGTGATAACAGAGTGTGTTTACTGGATGAGAACAGAGGTCTGAATTTGCCTTTGAAAACGGAGTTAAACCCCAGGATCTGTGTCTTCCTACAATCAAGAGTTCATTTCTGGTAAACACGGTGAATATTGAGCCCAAATGATTTTACACAGTTCAAGAACCCTTCGCGATTAAAACTACTAACTAAAGAGAATTTTTGTAAGAGGAGCTATGTTTTGTATCACTTTCATAGGCAGAGTTGAACTGCATATGGTCTGTATGTGTAGGAAACAAAGTTCTTTTTTTCGGGGCTTTCTCATGGTTCTTGCTCTATTGGAGACCCAGGAAAGAAGAGGATTCATCTTGCTTTAAAACAGCATGTGTTTCATCAATGAGAACACTGGTCTGAATTTCCCTTCATAAACGGAGTTAAACCCCAGGATCTGTGTCTTCCTACAAGCAAGAGTTCATTTCTAGTAAACCAAGGGAATTTTGGGTTCAAATGATTTTACACAGTTCACGAACACAACGGGTTTCTCACTATTAACTAAAGAGCATTTCTGTAAGAGGAGCTGTGGTTTGTATCAGTTGCATGAACAGAGTATATTGCATATGATCCCTATGAGTAGGAAACACAGTTCTTTTTTTCTGGGCATGCTCATATTTCTTGCTGTATTGGAGACGCTGGAAAGAAGAGCTTGCTTCTTGGGTGAAAACAGAGTTGGTTTCATGGATGGGAACACTGGTCTGAATTTCCCTTCACAAATGGAGTTAAACCCCAGGATGTGTCTTCCTACAAGCAAATGTTCATTTATGGTAAACAAGTGAATTTTGGGATCAAATGATTTTACACAGTTCACGAACCCAACGCGTTTCTCACTATTAACTAAAGAGCATTCATGTAAGAGTAGCAGTGGTTTATATCAGTTCAATAAGCAGAGTTGAACTACATATGGTCTGTATGAGTACTAAACATAGTTCTTTTTTTCTGGGCATGCTCATGATTCTTGCTGTATTTGAGACGCTGGAAAGAAGAGCTTGCTTCTTGAGTTAAAACAGCATGTGTTCCATCGATGAGAACAGAGGTTTGTATTTCCCTTTAGAAACAGAGTTAAACCCCAGGATCTGTGTCTTCCTATAATCAAGAGTTCATTTCTGGTAAACCCAGTGAATTTTGAGCCCAAATGATTTTACACAGTTCAAGAACCCATTGCGATTCTCACTATTAACTAAAGAGCATTTATGTAGGAGGAGCTGTGGTCTGTATCAGTTTCATTAGCAGAGTTGAACTGCATATGGTCTGTATGAGTAGGAAACACAGTTCTTTTTTTCTGGCCATTCTCATGGTTCTTGCTCTATTGGAGACGCAGGAAAGAAGAGGATGCTTCTTGTGTTAAAACAGCATGTGTTTCATGGATGAGAACACTAGTCTGAATTTCCCTTCAGAAACGGAGTTAAACGCTCGGATCTGTGTCTTCCTACAAGCACGAGTTCATTTCTGGTAAACAAGTGAATTTTGGGATCAAATGATTTTACACAGTTCACGAACCCAACGGGTTTCTCACTATTAACTAAAGAGCATTTATGTAAGAGGAGCTGTGGTTTGTATCAGTTTCATAAGCAGAGTTGACCTTCATATGGTCCATATGTGTAGGAAACACAGTTCCTTTTTTCTGGGCATGCTCATATTTCTTGCTGTATTGGATACTCAGGAAAGAAGAGGATGCTTCTTGTGTTAAAACAGCATGTATTTCATGGATGAGAACAGTGGTCTGAATTTCCCTTCATAAACGGAGTTAAACCCCAGGACCTGTGTCTTCCTACAAACAAGAGTTCATTTCTGGTAAACCCAGTGAATTTGGGGCTCAAATGATTTAACACAGTTCACGAACCCAACGCGATTCTCTATTAAATAAAGAGCATTTATATAAGAGGAGCTTTGGTTTGTATCAGTTTTTTAAGGAGAGTTGAACTACATACGTTCCGTGTGAGTAGCAAACTCAGGTCTTTTTTTCTGTGTATGCTCATATGTCTTGTTTCATTGGAGACGCTGGAAAGAAGAGCTTGCTTCTTTCGTTAAAACAGAGTGTGTTTCATGGATGAGATCACTGGTCTGAATTTCCCTTCAGAAAGGGAGTTAAACCCCAGGATCTGTGTCTTCCTACAATCAAGTGTTCATTTCTGGTAAATCCGGTGAATATTGAGCCCAAATGATTTTACACAATTCAAGAACCCATCGCAATTCAAACTGTTAACTAAAGATCATTTATGTAAGAGGAGCTGTGTTTTGTATCACTTTCATAAGCAGAGTTGAACTGCATATGGTCCGTATGATTAGGAAACTCAGTTCATTTTTTCTGAGCATGCTCATGGTTCTGGCTGTATTGGAGACGCTGGAAAGAAGAGCTTGCTTCTTGAGTTAAAACAGCATGTGTTTCATCGATGAGAACAGAGCTCAGAATTTACCTTTAGAAACGGAGTTAAACCCCAGGATCTGTGTATTCCTACATTCAAGAGTTCACTTCTGGTAAACCTGGAGAATTTTGAGCCGAAATGATTTTACACTGTTCAAGAACCCATCGCGATTCTCACTATTAACTAAAGAGCATTTATATAAGAGGAGATGTGGTGTGTATCAGTATCATAATCAGAGTTGAACTGCATATGGTCTGCATGAGTAGGAAACACAGTTCTTTTTTTCGGGGCACTCGCATGGTTCTTGCTGTATTGGATACACAGGAAAGAAGAGCATGCTTCTTGCGTTAAAACAGCATGTGTTTCATGGATGAGAACACTGGTCTGAATTTCCCTTCAGAAAGGGAGTTAAACCCCAGGTTCTGTATGTTCCTACAAGCACGTGTTCATTTCTGGTAAGCAAGTGAATTTTGCGATCAAATGATGTTACACAATCCACGAACCCAACGCGTTTCTCACTATTTACTAAAGATCATTTATTTCAGAGGAGCTGTGGTTTGTATCAGTTCCATAAGCAGAGTTGAAATACATATTGTCTATATGAGTATGAAACACAGTTCTTTTTTTTGGGGCATGCTCATGGTTCTTGCTGTATTGCAGACGCTGGAAAGAAGAACTTGCTTCTTGAGTTCAAACAGCATTCGTTTTATCGATGAGAACAGATGTCTGAATTTCGCTTCAGAAACGGAGTTAAATTGCAGGATCTGTGTCTTCCTACAATAAAGAGTTCATTTCTGGTAAACACTGTGAATTTTGAGCCAAAATGATTTTACACTGTTCAAGAACCCATCGCGAATCTCACTATAAAGTAAAGAGCAGTTATGTAACAATAGCTGTGGTTTGTGTCAGTTCCATAAGCAGAGTTGAACTACATATGGTCTATATGAGTGCAAAACACAGTTCTTTTTTTCTGGGCATACTCATGGTTCTTGCTGTATTGGAGACGCTAGAAAGAAGAGGATGCTTCTTGCCTTAAAACCGAGTGTGTTTCAGGGATGAGAACTATGGTCTGAATTTCCCTTCAGAAACAGAGTTAAACACCAGGACCTGTGTCTTCCTACAAGCAAGAGTTCATTTCTGGTAAACCCAGTGAATTTTGGGCTCAAATGATTTAACACAGTTCAGAAACACATCGCGATTCTCACTATTAACTAAAGAGTATTTATGTAGGTGGAGCTGTGGTTTGTACATGTTTCATAAGCAGAGTTGAACTACATGTGGTCCGTATGAGTAGGAAACACTGTTCTTTTTTTCTGGGCATTCTCATGGTTCTTGCTGTTTTGGAGAGGCTGGAAAGAAGAGGATGCTTCTTACCTTAAAACAGAGTGTGTTTCAGGGATGAGATCCCTGGTCTTAATTTCCCTTCAGAAACGGAGTTAAACCCCAGGATCTGTGTCTTCCTACAAGCAAGAGTTCATTTCTGGTAAGCCCAGTGAATTTTGGGCTGAAATGATTTTTAGCAGTTCACGACACAACTTGATTCTCACTATTAACTAAAGAGCATTTATGTAAGAGGAGCTGTGCTTTGTATCAGTTCCATAACCACAGTTGAAATGCATATGATCTGTATGAGTAGGAAACACAGTTCTTTTTTTCTGGCCATGCTCATGGTTGTTGATGTATATGAGACACTGGAAAGAAGAGCTTGTTTCTTGTGTTAAAACAGAGTGTGTTTCATGGTTGAGAACACTGGTCTGAATTTCCCTTCAGAAAAGGAGTAATACCCCAGGAACTGTGTCTTCCTACAAGCAAGAGTTCTTTTCAGGTTAACAAAAAGAATTTTCGGCTCAAATGATTTTACACAGTTCAGAAACCCATCGCGATTCTCAATATTAACTAAAGAGCATTTATGGGAGTGGAGCTGCGGTTTTTTATCAGTTTCTTAAGAAGAGTTGATCTTCATATCGTTTGTATGAGAAGGAAACACAATTCTTTTTTTCTGGGCATTCTCATGGTTCTTGCTGTATTGGAGACTCTGGAAAGAAGAGGATGGTTCTTGCGTTAAAACAGCATGTGTGTCATGGATGAAAACACTGGTCTGAATTTCCCTTCAGAAACGGAGTTAAACCCCAGAATCTGTGTCTTCCTACAATCAAGAGTTCATTTCTGGTAAACCAAGTTAATTTTGGGCTCAAATGCTGTTTAGCAGTTCACGAACCCAACGCGATTCTCACTATTAACTAAAGAGCATTTATGTAAGAGGAGCTGTGGTTTGTATCAGTCTCATAAGCAGAGTTGATCTACATATGGTCCCTATGAGTAGGAAACATAGTTCTTTTTTTGAAGGCATGCTGATTGTTCTTTCTGTATTGGAGTCGCTGGAAAGTACAGCTTGCTTCTTGCGCTAAAACAGAGTATGTTTCATGCATGAGAACTCTGGTCTGAACTTCCCTTCAGAACCGGAGTTAAACCTCAGGATCTGTGTCTTCCTACAAGCAAGAGTTCATTTCGGGTAAACCAAGAGAATTTTGGGCTCAAAATATTTTACACAGTTCAGAAACCCATCGTGATTCTCACTATTAACTAAAGAGCATTTATGTAAGAGGACCTGTGCTTTGTATCAGTTCCATAACCACAGTTGAAATGCATATGATCTGTATGAGTAGGAAACAAGTTCTTTTTTTCTGGGAATTCTCATTGTTCTTGCTGTATTGGAGACTCTGGAAAGAAGAGGATGGTTCTTGCGTTAAAACAGCATGTGTGTCATGGATGAAAACACTGGTCTGAATTTCCCTTCAGAAACGGATTTAAAGCCCAGAATCTGTGCTTCCTCCAAGGAAGAGTTCTTTTCTGGTTAATAAAAAGAATTTTGGGCTCAAATGATTTTACACAGTTCAGAAACCCATCGTGATTCTCACTATTAACTAAAGAGCATTTATGTAAGAGGAGCTGTGGTTTGTATCAGTATCATAAGCAGAGTTGAACTATCTATGGTCCCTATGAGTAGGAAACACAGTTCTTTTTTTGAGGGCATGCTGATTGTTCTTACTGTATTGGAGACGCTGGAAAGAAGAGCTTGCTTCTTGCGCTAAAACAGAGTGTGTTTCATGCATGAGAACTCTGGTCTGAATTTCCCTTCAGAAACGGAGTTAAACCCCAGAATCTGTGTCTTCCTACAAGGAAGAGTTCATTTCTGGTAAACCAAGTTAATTTTGGGCTCAAATGATGTTTAGCTCTTCACGAACCCAACGCGATTCTCACTATTAACTAATGAGCATTTATGTAAGAGGAGCTGTGGTTTGTATCAGTATCATAAGCAGAGTTGATCTACCTATGGACCCTATGAGTAGGAAACACAGTTCTTTTTCTGAGGGCATGCTGATTGTTCTTACTGTATTGGAGATGCTGGAAAGAAGAGCTTGCTTCTTGCGCTAAAACAGAGTGTGTTTCATGCATGAGAACTCTGGAATGAATTTCCCTTCAGAAACGGAGTTAAACCCCAGGATCTGTGTCTTCCTCCAAGGAAGAGTTTTTTTCTGGTTAACAAAAAGAATTTTGGGCTCAAATGATTTTACACAGTTCAGAAACACATCGTGATTCTCACTATTAACTAAAGAGTATTTATGTAAGAGGAGCTGTGGTTTGTACATGTTTCATAAGCAGAGTTGAACTATATGTGGTCCGTATGAGTAGGAAACACTGTTCTTTTTTTCTGGGCATTCTCATGGTTCTTGCTGTTTTGGATACGCTGGAAAGAAGAGGATGCTTCTTAACTTAAAACAGAGTGTGTTTCAGGGATGAGATCTCTAGTCTTAATTTCCCTTCAAAAACGGAGTTAAACCCCAGGATCTGTGTCTTCCTACAAGCAAGACTTCATTTCTGGTAAGCCCAGTGAATTTTGGGCTGAAATGATTTTTAGCAGTTCATGACACCACGTGATTCTCACTATTAACTAAAGAGCATTTATGTAAGAGGAGCTGTGCTTTGTATCAGTTACATAACCACAGTTGAAATGCATATGATCTGTATGAGTAGGAAACAAGTTCTTTTTTTCTGGGAATTCTCATGGTTCTTGCTTTATTGGAGACTCTGGAAAGAAGAGGATGGTTCCTGTGTTAAAACAGCATGTGTGTCATGGATGAAAACACTGGTCTGAATTTCCCATCAGAAACGGAGTTAAACCCCAGAATCTGTGTCTTCAAACAAGGAAGAGTTCATTTCTGGTAAACCAAGTTAATTTTGGGCTCAAATGATGTTTAGGAGTTCACGAACCCAACGTGATTCTCACTATTAACTAAAGAGCATTTATGTAAGAGGAGCTGTGGTTTGTATCAGTATCATAAGCAGAGTTGATCTATCTATGGTCCCTATGAGTAGGAAACACAGTTCTATTTTTGAGGGCATGCTGATTGTTCTTATTGTATCGTAGACGCTGGAAACAAGAGCTTGCTTCTTGCGCAAAAACAGAGGGTGTTTCATGCATGAGAACTCTGGTCTGAATTTCCCTTCAGAAACAGAGTTAAACCCCAGGATCTGTGTCTTCCTCCAAGGAAGAGTTCTTTTCTGGTAAACAAAAAGAATTTTGGGCTCAAATGATTTTACACAGTTCAGAAACACTTCGCGATTCTCAGTATTAACTAAAGAGTATTTATGTAAGTGGAGCTGTGGTTTGTACACATTTCATAAGCAGAGTTGAACTACATGTGGTCTGTATGATTAGGAAACACTGTTCTTTTTTTCTGGGCATTCTCATGGTTCTTGCTGTATTGGAGTCGCTGGAAAGAAGAGGATGCTTCTTACCTTAAAACAGAGTGTGTTTGAGGGATGAGATCTCTGGTCTTAATTTCCCTTCAGAAACGGAGTTAAACCCCAGGATCTGTGTCTTAATACAAGCAAGAGTTCATTACTGGTAAACCCAGTGAATTTTGGGCTCAAATGATTTTTAGCAGTTCACGACACAACCCGACTCTCACTATTAACTAAAGAGCATTTATGTAAGAGGAGCTGTGGTTTGTATCAGTCTCATAAGCAGAGTTGATCTACATATGGTCCCTATGAGTAGGAAACATAGTTCTTTTTTTGAAGGCATGCTGATTGTTCTTTCTGTATTGGAGTCGCTGGAAAGTACAGCTTGCTTCTTGCGCTAAAACAGAGTATGTTTCATGCATGAGAACTCTGGTCTGAACTTCCCTTCAGAACCGGAGTTAAACCTCAGGATCTGTGTCTTCCTACAAGCAAGAGTTCATTTCGGGTAAACCAAGAGAATTTTGGGCTCAAAATATTTTACACAGTTCAGAAACCCATCGTGATTCTCACTATTAACTAAAGAGCATTTATGTAAGAGGACCTGTGCTTTGTATCAGTTCCATAACCACAGTTGAAATGCATATGATCTGTATGAGTAGGAAACAAGTTCTTTTTTTCTGGGAATTCTCATTGTTCTTGCTGTATTGGAGACTCTGGAAAGAAGAAGATGGTTCTTGCGTTAAAACAGCATGTGTGTCATGGATGAAAACACTGGTCTGAATTTCCCTTCAGAAACGGATTTAAAGCCCAGAATCTGTGCTTCCTCCAAGGAAGAGTTCTTTTCTGGTTAACAAAAAGAATTTTGGGCTCAAATGATTTTACACAGTTCAGAAACACATCGCGATTCTCACTATTAACTAAAGAGTATTTATGTAAGAGGAGCTGTGGTTTGTACACGTTTCATAAGCAGAGTTGAACTACATGTGGTCCGTATGAGTAGGAAACACAGTTCTTTATTTGAGGGCATGCTGATTGTTCTTACTCTATTGGAGACACTGGAAAGAAGAGCTTGCGTCTTGCGCTAAAACAGAGTGTGTTTCAGGGATGAGAACTCTGGTCTGAATTTCCCTTCAGAAACAGAGTTATACCCCAGGATCTGTGTCTTCCCCCAAGGAAGAGTTCTTTTCTGGTTAATAGAAAGAATTTCAGGCTCAAATGATTTTACACAGTTCAGAAACCCATCGTGATTCTCACTATTAACTAAAGAGCATTTATGTAAGAGGAGCTGTGGTTTGTATCAGTATCATAAGCAGAGTTGAACTATCTATGGTCCCTATGAGTAGGAAACACAGTTCTTTTTTTGAGGGCATGCTGATTGTTCTTACTGTATTGGAGACGCTGGAAAGAAGAGCTTGCTTCTTGCGCTAAAACAGAGTGTGTTTCATGCATGAGAACTCTGGTCTGAATTTCCCTTCAGAAACGGAGTTAAACCCCAGATTCTGTGTCTTCCTACAAGGAAGAGTTCATTTCTTGTAAACCAAGTTAATTTTGGGCTCAAATGATGTTTAGCTCTTCACGAACCCAACGCGATTCTCACTATTAACTAAAGAGCATTTATGTAAGAGGAGCTGTGGTTTGTATCAGTATCATAAGCAGAGTTGATCTACCTATGGACCCTATGAGTAGGAAACACAGTTCTTTTTCTGAGGGCATGCTGATTGTTCTTACTGTATTGGAGATGCTGGAAAGAAGAGCTTGCTTCTTGCGCTAAAACAGAGTGTGTTTCATGCATGAGAACTCTGGAATGAATTTCCCTTCAGAAACGGAGTTAAACCCCAGGATCTGTGTCTTCCTCCAAGGAAGAGTTTTTTTCTGGTTAACAAAAAGAATTTTGGGCTCAAATGATTTTACACAGTTCAGAAACACATCGTGATTCTCACTATTATCTAAAGAGTATTTATGTAAGAGGAGCTGTGGTTTGTACATGTTTCATAAGCAGAGTTGAACTATATGTGGTCCGTATGAGTAGGAAACACTGTTCTTTTTTTCTGGGCATTCTCATGGTTCTTGCTGTTTTGGATACGCTGGAAAGAAGAGGATGCTTCTTACCTTAAAACAGAGTGTGTTTCAGGGATGAGATCTCTAGTCTTAATTTCCCTTCACAAACGGAGTTAAACCCCAGGATCTGTGTCTTCCTACAAGCAAGAGTTCATTTCTGGTAAGCCCAGTGAATTTTGGGCTGAAATGATTTTTAGCAGTTCATGACACCACGTGATTCTCACTATTAACTAAAGAGCATTTATGTAAGAGGAGCTGTGCTTTGTATCAGTTACATAACCACAGTTGAAATGCATATGATCTGTATGAGTAGGAAACAAGTTCTTTTTTTCTGGGAATTCTCATGGTTCTTGCTTTATTGGAGACTCTGGAAAGAAGAGGATGGTTCCTGTGTTAAAACAGCATGTGTGTCATGGATGAGAACACTGGTCTGAATTTCCCATCAGAAACGGAGTTAAACCCCAGAATCTGTGTCTTCAAACAAGGAAGAGTTCATTTCTGGTAAACCAAGTTAATTTTGGGCTCAAATGATGTTTAGGAGTTCACGAACCCAACGTGATTCTCACTATTAACTAAAGAGCATTTATGTAAGAGGAGCTGTGGTTTGTATCAGTATCATAAGCAGAGTTGATCTATCTATGGTCCCTATGAGTAGGAAACACAGTTCTATTTTTGAGGGCATGCTGATTGTTCTTATTGTATCGTAGACGCTGGAAAGAAGAGCTTGCTTCTTGCGCAAAAACAGAGGGTGTTTCATGCATGAGAACTCTGGTCTGAATTTCCTTTCAGAAACAGAGTTAAACCCCAGGATCTGTGTCTTCCTCCAAGGAAGAGTTCTTTTCTGGTAAACAAAAAGAATTTTGGGCTCAAATGATTTTACACATTTCAGAAACACTTCGCGATTCTCAGTATTAACTAAAGAGTATTTATGTAAGTGGAGCTGTGGTTTGTACACATTTCATAAGCAGAGTTGAACTACATGTGGTCTGTATGATTAGGAAACACTGTTCTTTTTTTCTGGGCATTCTCATGGTTCTTGCTGTATTGGAGTCGCTGGAAAGAAGAGGATGCTTCTTACCTTAAAACAGAGTGTGTTTGAGGGATGAGATCTCTGGTCTTAATTTCCCTTCAGAAACGGAGTTAAACCCCAGGATCTGTGTCTTAATACAAGCAAGAGTTCATTACTGGTAAACCCAGTGAATTTTGGGCTCAAATGATTTTTAGCAGTTCACGACACAACCCGACTCTCACTATTAACTAAAGAGCATTTATGTAAGAGGAGCTGTGGTTTGTATCAGTCTCATAAGCAGAGTTGATCTACATATGGTCCCTATGAGTAGGAAACATAGTTCTTTTTTTGAAGGCATGCTGATTGTTCTTTCTGTATTGGAGTCGCTGGAAAGTACAGCTTGCTTCTTGCGCTAAAACAGAGTATGTTTCATGCATGAGAACTCTGGTCTGAACTTCCCTTCAGAACCGGAGTTAAACCTCAGGATCTGTGTCTTCCTACAAGCAAGAGTTCATTTCGGGTAAACCAAGAGAATTTTGGGCTCAAAATATTTTACACAGTTCAGAAACCCATCGTGATTCTCACTATTAACTAAAGAGCATTTATGTAAGAGGACCTGTGCTTTGTATCAGTTCCATAACCACAGTTGAAATGCATATGATCTGTATGAGTAGGAAACAAGTTCTTTTTTTCTGGGAATTCTCATTGTTCTTGCTGTATTGGAGACTCTGGAAAGAAGAGGATGGTTCTTGCGTTAAAACAGCATGTGTGTCATGGATGAAAACACTGGTCTGAATTTCCCTTCAGAAACGGATTTAAAGCCCAGAATCTGTGCTTCCTCCAAGGAAGAGTTCTTTTCTGGTTAACAAAAAGAATTTTGGGCTCAAATGATTTTACACAGTTCAGAAACACATCGCGATTCTCACTATTAACTAAAGAGTATTTATGTAAGAGGAGCTGTGGTTTGTACACGTTTCATAAGCAGAGTTGAACTACATGTGGTCCGTATGAGTAGGAAACACAGTTCTTTATTTGAGGGCATGCTGATTGTTCTTACTCTATTGGAGACACTGGAAAGAAGAGCTTGCGTCTTGCGCTAAAACAGAGTGTGTTTCAGGGATGAGAACTCTGGTCTGAATTTCCCTTCAGAAACAGAGTTATACCCCAGGATCTGTGTCTTCCTCCAAGGAAGAGTTCTTTTCTGGTTAATAAAAAGAATTTCAGGCTCAAATGATTTTACACAGTTCAGAAACCCATCGTGATTCTCACTATTAACTAAAGAGCATTTATGTAAGAGGAGCTGTGGTTTGTACCAGTATCATAAGCAGAGTTGAACTATCTATGGTCCCTATGAGTAGGAAACACAGTTCTTTTTTTGAGGGCATGCTGATTGTTCTTACTGTATTGGAGACGCTGGAAAGAAGAGCTTGCTTCTTGCGCTAAAACAGAGTGTGTTTCATGCATGAGAACTCTGGTCTGAATTTCCCTTCAGAAACGGAGTTAAACCCCAGAATCTGTGTCTTCCTACAAGGAAGAGTTCATTTCTGGTAAACCAAGTTAATTTTGGGCTCAAATGATGTTTAGCTCTTCACGAACCCAACGCGATTCTCACTATTAACTAAAGAGCATTTATGTAAGAGGAGCTGTGGTTTGTATCAGTATCATAAGCAGAGTTGATCTACCTATGGACCCTATGAGTAGGAAACACAGTTCTTTTTCTGAGGGCATGCTGATTGTTCTTACTGTATTGTAGACGCTGGAAAGAAGAGCTTGCTTCTTGCGCTAAAACAGAGTGTGTTTCATGCATGAGAACTCTGGTCTGAACTTCCCTTCAGAACCGAAGTTAAACGTCAGGATCTTTGTCTTCCTACAAGCAAGAGTTCATTTCGGGTAAACCAAGAGAATTTTGGGCTCAAAATATTTTACACAGTTCAGAAACCCATCGTGATTCTCACTATTAACTAATGAACATTTATGTAAGAGGAGCTGTGCATTGTATCAGTTCCCTAACCCCAGTTGAAATGCATATGATCTGTATGAGTAGGAAACAAGTTCTTTTTTTCTGGGAATTCTCATTGTTCTTGCTGTATTGGAGACTCTGGAAAGAAGAGGATGGTTCTTGCGTTAAAACAGCATGTGTGTCATGGATGAAAACACTGGTCTGAACTTCCCTTCAGAAACGGAGTTAAACCCCAGAATCTGTGCTTCCTCCAAGGAAGAGTTCTTTTCTGGTTAACAAAAAGAATTTTGGGCTCAAATGATTTTACACAGTTCAGAAACACATCGCGATTCTCACTATTAACTAAAGAGTATTTATGTAAGAGGAGCTGTGGTTTGTACACGTTTCATAAGCATAGTTGAACTACATGTGGTCCGTATGAGTAGGAAACACAGTTCTTTTTTTGAGGGCATGCTGATTGTTCTTACTCTATTGGAGATGCTGGAAAGAAGAGGATGGTTCTTGCGTTAAAACAGCATGTGTGTCATCGATGAAAACACTGGTCTGAATTTGCCTTCAGAAACGGAGTTAAACCCCAGAATCTGTGTCTTCCTACAAGGAAGAGTTCATTTCTGGTAAACCAAGTTAATTTTGGGCTCAAATGATGTTTAGGAGTTCACGAACCCAATGCGATTCTCACTATTAACTAAAGAGCATTTATGTAAGAGGAGCTGTGGTTTGTATCAGTATCATAAGCACAGTTGATCTACCTATGGTCCCTATGAGTAGGAAACACAGTTCTTTTTTTGAGGGCATGCTGATTGTTCTTACAGTATTGGAGATGCTGGAAAGAAGAGCTTGCTTCTTCCGCTAAAACAGAGTGTGTTTCATGCATGAGAACTCTGGAATGAATTTCCCTTCAGAAACGGAGTTAAACCCCAGGATCTGTGTCTTCCTCCAAAGAAGAGTTCTTTACTGGTTAACAAAAAGAATTTTGGGCTCAAATGATTTTACACAGTTCAGAAACACATCGCGATTCTCACTATTAACTAAAGAGTATTTATGTAAGAGGAGCTGTGGTTTGTACATGTTTCATAAGCAGAGTTGAACTACATGTGGTCCGTATGAGAAGGAAACACTGTTCTTTTTGTCTGGACATTCTCATGGTTCTTGCTCTATTGGAGAAGCTGGGAAGAAGAGGATGCTTCTTACCTTAAAACAGAGTGTGTTTCAGGGATGAGATCTCTGGTCTTAATTTCCCTTCAGAAACGGAGTTAAACCCCAGGATCTGTGTCTTCCTACAAGTAAGAGTTCATTTCTGGTAAGCCCAGTGAATTTTGGGCTGAAATGATTTTTAGCAGTTCACGACACAATGTGATTCTCACTATTAACTAAAGAGCATTTATGTAAGAGGAGCTGTGCTTTGTATCAGTTTCATAACCACAGTTGAAATGCATATGATCTGTATGAGTAGGAAACAAGTTTATTTTTTTTCTGGGAATTCTCATGGTTCTTGCTGTATCGGAGACTCTGTAAAGAAGAGGATGGTTCTTGCGTTAAAACAGCATGTGTGTAATGGATGAGAACACTGGTCTGAATTTCCCTTCAGAAACGGTGTTAAACCCCAGAATCTGTGTCTTCCAACAAGGAAGAGTTCATTTCTGGTAAACCAAGTAAATTTTGGGCTCAAATGATGTTTAAGAGTTCACGAAACCAACGCAATTCTCACTATTAACTAAAGAGCATTTATGTAAGAGGAACTGTGGTTTGTATCAGTATCATAAGCAGAGTTGAACTATCTATGGTCCCTATGAGTAGGAAACACAGTTCTTTTTTTGAGGGCATGCTGATTGTTCTTACTGTATTGGAGACGCTGGAAAGAAGAGCTTGCTTCTTGCGCTAAAACAGAGTGTGTTTCATGCATGAGAACTCTGGTCTGAATTTCCCTTCAGAAACGGAGTTAAACCCCAGATTCTGTGTCTTCCTACAAGGAAGAGTTCATTTCTGGTAAACCAAGTCAATTTTGGGCTCAAATGATGTTTAGCTCTTCACGAACCCAACGCGATTCTCACTATTAACTAAAGAGCATTTATGTAAGAGGAGCTGTGGTTTGTATCAGTATCATAAGCAGAGTTGATCTACCTATGGACCCTATGAGTAGGAAACACAGTTCTTTTTCTGAGGGCATGCTGATTGTTCTTACTGTATTGGAGATGCTGGAAAGAAGAGCTTGCTTCTTGCGCTAAAACAGAGTGTGTTTCATGCATGAGAACTCTGGAATGAATTTCCCTTCAGAAACGGAGTTAAACCCCAGGATCTGTGTCTTCCTCCAAGGAAGAGTTTTTTTCTGGTTAACAAAAAGAATTTTGGGCTCAAATGATTTTACACAGTTCAGAAACACATCGTGATTCTCACTATTATCTAAAGAGTATTTATGTAAGAGGAGCTGTGGTTTGTACATGTTTCATAAGCAGAGTTGAACTATATGTGGTCCGTATGAGTAGGAAACACTGTTCTTTTTTTCTGGGCATTCTCATGGTTCTTGCTGTTTTGGATACGCTGGAAAGAAGAGGATGCTTCTTACCTTAAAACAGAGTGTGTTTCAGGGATGAGATCTCTAGTCTTAATTTCCCTTCACAAACGGAGTTAAACCCCAGGATCTGTGTCTTCCTACAAGCAAGAGTTCATTTCTGGTAAGCCCAGTGAATTTTGGGCTGAAATGATTTTTAGCAGTTCATGACACCACGTGATTCTCACTATTAACTAAAGAGCATTTATGTAAGAGGAGCTGTGCTTTGTATCAGTTACATAACCACAGTTGAAATGCATATGATCTGTATGAGTAGGAAACAAGTTCTTTTTTTCTGGGAATTCTCATGGTTCTTGCTTTATTGGAGACTCTGGAAAGAAGAGGATGGTTCCTGTGTTAAAACAGCATGTGTGTCATGGATGAGAACACTGGTCTGAATTTCCCATCAGAAACGGAGTTAAACCCCAGAATCTGTGTCTTCAAACAAGGAAGAGTTCATTTCTGGTAAACCAAGTTAATTTTGGGCTCAAATGATGTTTAGGAGTTCACGAACCCAACGTGATTCTCACTATTAACTAAAGAGCATTTATGTAAGAGGAGCTGTGGTTTGTATCAGTATCATAAGCAGAGTTGATCTATCTATGGTCCCTATGAGTAGGAAACACAGTTCTATTTTTGAGGGCATGCTGATTGTTCTTATTGTATCGTAGACGCTGGAAAGAAGAGCTTGCTTCTTGCGCAAAAACAGAGGGTGTTTCATGCATGAGAACTCTGGTCTGAATTTCCTTTCAGAAACAGAGTTAAACCCCAGGATCTGTGTCTTCCTCCAAGGAAGAGTTCTTTTCTGGTAAACAAAAAGAATTTTGGGCTCAAATGATTTTACACATTTCAGAAACACTTCGCGATTCTCAGTATTAACTAAAGAGTATTTATGTAAGTGGAGCTGTGGTTTGTACACATTTCATAAGCAGAGTTGAACTACATGTGGTCTGTATGATTAGGAAACACTGTTCTTTTTTTCTGGGCATTCTCATGGTTCTTGCTGTATTGGAGTCGCTGGAAAGAAGAGGATGCTTCTTACCTTAAAACAGAGTGTGTTTGAGGGATGAGATCTCTGGTCTTAATTTCCCTTCAGAAACGGAGTTAAACCCCAGGATCTGTGTCTTAATACAAGCAAGAGTTCATTACTGGTAAACCCAGTGAATTTTGGGCTCAAATGATTTTTAGCAGTTCACGACACAACCCGACTCTCACTATTAACTAAAGAGCATTTATGTAAGAGGAGCTGTGGTTTGTATCAGTCTCATAAGCAGAGTTGATCTACATATGGTCCCTATGAGTAGGAAACATAGTTCTTTTTTTGAAGGCATGCTGATTGTTCTTTCTGTATTGGAGTCGCTGGAAAGTACAGCTTGCTTCTTGCGCTAAAACAGAGTATGTTTCATGCATGAGAACTCTGGTCTGAACTTCCCTTCAGAACCGGAGTTAAACCTCAGGATCTGTGTCTTCCTACAAGCAAGAGTTCATTTCGGGTAAACCAAGAGAATTTTGGGCTCAAAATATTTTACACAGTTCAGAAACCCATCGTGATTCTCACTATTAACTAAAGAGCATTTATGTAAGAGGACCTGTGCTTTGTATCAGTTCCATAACCACAGTTGAAATGCATATGATCTGTATGAGTAGGAAACAAGTTCATTTTTCTGGGAATTCTCATTGTTCTTGCTGTATTGGAGACTCTGGAAAGAAGAGGAGGGTTCTTGCGTTAAAACAGCATGTGTGTCATGGATGAAAACACTGGTCTGAATTTCCCTTCAGAAACGGAGTTAAAGCCCAGAATCTGTGCTTCCTCCAAGGAAGAGTTCTTTTCTGGTTAACAAAAAGAATTTTGGGCTCAAATGATTTTACACAGTTCAGAAACACATCGCGATTCTCACTATTAACTAAAGAGTATTTATGTAAGAGGAGCTGTGGTTTGTACACGTTTCATAAGCAGAGTTGAACTACATGTGGTCCGTATGAGTAGGAAACACAGTTCTTTATTTGAGGGCATGCTGATTGTTCTTACTCTATTGGAGACACTGGAAAGAAGAGCTTGCGTCTTGCGCTAAAACAGAGTGTGTTTCAGGGATGAGAACTCTGGTCTGAATTTCCCTTCAGAAACAGAGTTATACCCCAGGATCTGTGTCTTCCTCCAAGGAAGAGTTCTTTTCTGGTTAATAAAAAGAATTTCAGGCTCAAATGATTTTACACAGTTCAGAAACCCATCGTGATTCTCACTATTAACTAAAGAGCATTTATGTAAGAGGAGCTGTGGTTTGTATCAGTATCATAAGCAGAGTTGAACTATCTATGGTCCCTATGAGTAGGAAACACAGTTCTTTTTTTGAGGGCATGCTGATTGTTCTTACTGTATTGGAGACGCTGGAAAGAAGAGCTTGCTTCTTGCGCTAAAACAGAGTGTGTTTCATGCATGAGAACTCTGGTCTGAATTTCCCTTCAGAAACGGAGTTAAACCCCAGAATCTGTGTCTTCCTACAAGGAAGAGTTCATTTCTGGTAAACCAAGTTAATTTTGGGCTCAAATGATGTTTAGCTCTTCACGAACCCAACGCGATTCTCACTATTAACTAAAGAGCATTTATGTAAGAGGAGCTGTGGTTTGTATCAGTATCATAAGCAGAGTTGATCTACCTATGGACCCTATGAGTAGGAAACACAGTTCTTTTTCTGAGGGCATGCTGATTGTTCTTACTGTATTGTAGACGCTGGAAAGAAGAGCTTGCTTCTTGCGCTAAAACAGAGTGTGTTTCATGCATGAGAACTCTGGTCTGAACTTCCCTTCAGAACCGAAGTTAAACGTCAGGATCTTTGTCTTCCTACAAGCAAGAGTTCATTTCGGGTAAACCAAGAGAATTTTGGGCTCAAAATATTTTACACAGTTCAGAAACCCATCGTGATTCTCACTATTAACTAAAGAACATTTATGTAAGAGGAGCTGTGCATTGTATCAGTTCCATAACCCCAGTTGAAATGCATATGATCTGTATGAGTAGGAAACAAGTGCTTTTTTTCTGGGAATTCTCATTGTTCTTGCTGTATTGGAGACTCTGGAAAGAAGAGGATGGTTCTTGCGTTAAAACAGCATGTGTGTCATGGATGAAAACACTGGTCTGAACTTCCCTTCAGAAACGGAGTTAAACCCCAGAATCTGTGCTTCCTCCAAGGAAGAGTTCTTTTCTGGTTAACAAAAAGAATTTTGGGCTCAAATGATTTTACACAGTTCAGAAACACATCGCGATTCTCACTATTAACTAAAGAGTATTTATGTAAGAGGAGCTGTGGTTTGTACACGTTTCATAAGCAGAGTTGAACTACAGGTGGTCCGTATGAGTAGGAAACACAGTTCTTTTTTTGAGGGCATGCTGATTGTTCTTACTCTATTGGAGATGCTGGAAAGAAGAGGATGGTTCTTGCGTTAAAACAGCATGTGTGTCATCGATGAAAACACTGGTCTGAATTTGCCTTCAGAAACGGAGTTAAACCCCAGAATCTGTGTCTTCCTACAAGGAAGAGTTCATTTCTGGTAAACCAAGTTAATTTTGGGCTCAAATGATGTTTAGGAGTTCACGAACCCAATGCGATTCTCACTATTAACTAAAGAGCATTTATGTAAGAGGAGCTGTGGTTTGTATCAGTATCATAAGCACAGTTGATCTACCTATGGTCCCTATGAGTAGGAAACACAGTTCTTTTTTTGAGGGCATGCTGATTGTTCTTACAGTATTGGAGATGCTGGAAAGAAGAGCTTGCTTCTTCCGCTAAAACAGAGTGTGTTTCATGCATGAGAACTCTGGAATGAATTTCCCTTCAGAAACGGAGTTAAACCCCAGGATCTGTGTCTTCCTCCAAAGAAGAGTTCTTTTCTGGTTAACAAAAAGAATTTTGGGCTCAAATGATTTTACACAGTTCAGAAACACATCGCGATTCTCACTATTAACTAAAGAGTATTTATGTAAGAGGAGCTGTGGTTTGTACATGTTTCATAAGCAGAGTTGAACTACATGTGGTCCGTATGAGAAGGAAACACTGTTCTTTTTGTCTGGACATTCTCATGGTTCTTGCTCTATTGGAGAAGCTGGGAAGAAGAGGATGCTTCTTACCTTAAAACAGAGTGTGTTTCAGGGATGAGATCTCTGGTCTTAATTTCCCTTCAGAAACGGAGTTAAACCCCAGGATCTGTGTCTTCCTACAAGTAAGAGTTCATTTCTGGTAAGCCCAGTGAATTTTGGGCTGAAATGATTTTTAGCAGTTCACGACACAATGTGATTCTCACTATTAACTAAAGAGCATTTATGTAAGAGGAGCTGTGCTTTGTATCAGTTTCATAACCACAGTTGAAATGCATATGATCTGTATGAGTAGGAAACAAGTTTATTTTTTTTCTGGGAATTCTCATGGTTCTTGCTGTATCGGAGACTCTGTAAAGAAGAGGATGGTTCTTGCCTTAAAACAGCATGTGTGTAATGGATGAGAACACTGGTCTGAATTTCCCTTCAGAAACGGTGTTAAACCCCAGAATCTGTGTCTTCCAACAAGGAAGAGTTCATTTCTGGTAAACCAAGTTAATTTTGGGCTCAAATGATGTTTAAGAGTTCACGAACCCAACGCAATTCTCACTATTAACTAAAGAGCATTTATGTAAGAGGAACTGTGGTTTGTATCAGTATCATAAGCAGAGTTGATCTATCTATGGTCCCTATGAGTAGGAAACACAGTTCTATTTTTGAGGACATGCTGATTGTTCTTACTGTATTGTAGACGCTGGAAAGAAGAGCTTGCTTCTTGCGCTAAAACAGAGTGTGTTTCATGCATGAGAACTCTGGTCTGAATTTCCCTTCAGAAACGGAGTTAAACCCCAGGATCTGTGTCTTCCTCCAAGGAAGAGTTCTTTTCTGGTTAATAAAAAGAATTTCGGGCTCAAATGATTTTACACAATTCAGAAACCCATCGCGACTCTCACTATTTACTAAAGAGCATTTATGTAAAAGGAGCTGTGGTTTGTATCAGTTTCATAAACAGAGTTGATCTACATAGGGTCCCTATGGGTAGGAAACACAGTTGTTTTTTTGAGGGCATGCTGATTGTTCTTGCTGTACTGGAGATGCTGGAAAGAACAGCTTGCTTCTTGCGATAAAACAGAGTGTGTTTCATGGATGAGAACTCTGGCCTGAATTTCCATTCAGATACGGAGTTAAAACCCACGGTCTGTGTCTTCCTACAAGCAAGAGTTCTTTTCTGGTAAACCAACTGAATTTTGGCCTCACATTATTTTACAGGATTCAAGAACCAACGCGATTCTCACTATTATCTAAAGAGCCTTTATGCAAGAGGAGCTGTGGTTTGTATCAGTCTCATAAGCAGAGTTGATCTATATATGGTCCCTATGAGTAGGAAACATAGTTCTTTTTTTGAGGGCATGCTGATTGTTCTTTCTGTATTGGAGACAGACGCTGGAAAGAACAGCTTACTTCTTGTGCTAAAACAGAGTGTGTTTCATGCATGAGAACTCTGGTCTGAACTTCCCTTCAGAACTGGAGTTAAACCTCAGGATCTGTGTCTTCCTACAAGCAAGAGTTCATTTCGGGTAAACCAGGAGAATTTTGGGCTCAAAATATTTTACACAGTTCAGAAACGCATCGTGAGTCTCACTATTAACTAAAGAGCATTTATGTAAGAGGAGCTGTGCTTAGTATCAGTTTCATAACCACAGTTGAAATGCATATCATCTGTATGAGTAGGAAACAAGTTCTTTTTTTCTGGGAATTCTCATGGTTCTTGCTGTATTGGAGACTCTGGAAAGAAGAGGATGGTTCTTGCGTTAAAACAGCATGTGTGTCATGGATGAAAACACTGGTCTGAATTTCCCTTCAGAAACGGAGTTAAACCCCAGAGTCTGTGTCTTCCTACAAGGAAGAGTTCATTTCTGGTAAACCAAGTTAATGTTGGGCTCAAATGATGTTTAGCAGTTCACGAACCCAACACAATTCTCACTATTAACTAAAGAGCATTTATGTAAGAGGAGCTGTGGTTTGTATCAGTACCATAAGCAGAGTTGATCTACCTATGGTCCCTATGAGTAGGAAACACAGTTCTTTTATTGAGGGCATGCTGATTGTTCTTACTATATTGGAGACGCTGGAAAGAAGAGCTTGCTTCTTGCGCTAAAACAGAGTGTGTTTCATGCATGAGAACTCTGGTCTGAATTTCCCTTCAGAAACGGAGTTAAACCCCAGGATCTGTGTCTTCCTCCAAAGAAGAGTTCTTTTCTGGTTAACAAAAAAAATTTGGGGCTCAAATGATTTTACACAGTTCAGAAACACATCGCGATTCTCACTATTAACTAAAGAGTATTTATGTAAGAGGAGCTGTGGTTTGTACATGTTTCATAAGCAGAGTTGAACTACATGTGGTCCGTATGAGTAGGAAACACTGTTCTTTTTGTCTGGACATTCTCATGGTTCTTGCTGTATTGGATACGCTGGAAAGAAGAGGATGCTTCTTACCTTAAAACAGAGTGTGTTTCAGGGATGAGATCTCTGGTCTTAATTTCCCTTAGAAACGGAGTTAAACCCCAGGATCTGTGTCTTCCTACAAGTAAGAGTTCATTTCGGCTAAACACAGAGAATTTTGGGCTCAAAATATTTTACACAGTTCAGAAACCCATCGTGATTCTCACTATTAACTAAAGAGCATTTATGTAAGAGGAGCTGTGCTTAGTATCAGTTTCATAACCACAGTTGAAATGCATATCATCTGTATGAGGAGGAAACAAGTTCTTTTTTCTGGGAATTCTCATTGTTCTTGCTGTATTGGAGACTCTGGAAAGAAGAGGATGGATCTTGCGTTAAAACAGCATGTGTGTCATGGATGAAAACACTGGTCTGAATTTCCCTTCAGAAACGGAGTTAAACCCCAGAATCTGTGCTTCCTCCAAGGAAGAGTTCTTTTCTGGTTAACAAAAAGAATTTTGGGCTCAAATGATTTTACACAGTTCAAAAACACATCGCGATTCTCACTATTAACTAAAGAGTATTTATGTAAGAGGAGCTGTGTTTTGTACACGTTTCATAAGCAGAGTTGAACTACCTATGGTCCCTATGAGTAGAAAACACAGTTCTTTTTTTGAGGGCATGCTGATTGTTCTTACTCTATTGGAGACGCTGGAAAGAAGAGGATGCTTCTTACCTTAAAACAGAGTGTGTTTCAGGGATGAGATCTCTGGTCTTAATTTCCCTTCAGAAACGGAGTTAAACCCCAGGATCTGTGTCTTCCTACAAGCAAGAGTTCATTTCTGGTAAGCCCAGTGAATTTTGGGCTGAAATGATTTTTAGCAGTTCACGACACAACGCGATTCTCACTATTAACTAAAGAGCATTTATGTAAGAGGAGCTGTGCTTTGTATCAGTTTCATAACCACAGTTGAAATGCATATCATCTGTATGAGTAGGAAACAAGTTCTTTTTTTCTGGGAATTCTCATGGTTCTTGCTGTATTGGAGACTCTGGAAAGAAGAGGATGGTTCTTGCGTTAAAACAGCATGTGTGTCATGGATGAAAACACTGGTCTGAATTTCCCTTCAGAAACGGAGTTAAAACCCAGAATCTGTGTCTTCCTACAAGGAAGAGTTCATTTCTGGTAAACCAAGTTAATTTTGGGCTCAAATGATATTTAGCAGTTCACGAACCCAACACAATTCTCACTATTACCTAAAGAGCATTTATGTAAGAGGAGCTGTGGTTTGTATCAGTACCATAAGCAGAGTTGATCTACCTATGGTCCCTATGAGTAGGAAACACAGTTCTTTTATTGAGGGCATGCTGATTGTTCTTACTGTATTGGAGACGCTGGAAAGAAGAGCTTGCTTCTTGCGCTAAAACAGAGTGTGTTTCATGCATGAGAACTCTGGTCTGAATTTCCCTTCAGAAACGGAGTTAAACCCCAGGATCTGTGTCTTCCTCCAAAGAAGAGTTCTTTTCTGGTTAACAAAAAAAATTTGGGGCTCAAATGATTTTACACAGTTCAGAAACACATCGCGATTCTCACTATTAACTAAAGAGTATTTATGTAAGAGGAGCTGTGGTTTGTACATGTTTCATAAGCAGAGTTGAACTACATGTGGTCCGTATGAGTAGGAAACACTGTTCTTTTTGTCTGGACAATCTCATGGTTCTTGCTGTATTGGATACGCTGGAAAGAAGAGGATGCTTCTTACCTTAAAACAGAGTGTGTTTCAGGGATGAGATCTCTGGTCTTAATTTCCCTTCAGAAACGGAGTTAAACCCCAGGATCTGTGTCTTCCTACAAGTAAGAGTTCATTTCGGCTAAACACAGAGAATTTTGGGCTCAAAATATTTTACAAGTTCAGAAACCCATCGTGATTCTCACTATTAACTAAAGAGCATTTATGTAATAGGAGCTGTGCTTAGTATCAGTTTCATAACCACAGTTGAAATGCATATCATCTGTATGAGTAGGAAACAAGTTCTTTTTTTCTGGGAATTCTCATGGTTCTTGCAGTATTGGAGACTCTGGAAAGAAGAGGATGGTTCCTGTGTTAAAACAGCATGTGTGTCATGGATGAGAACACTGGTCTGAATTTCCTTCAGAAATGGAATTAAACCCCAGAATCTGTGTCTTCCAACAAGGAAGAGTTCATTTCTGGTAAACCAAGTTAATTTTGGGCTCAAGTGATGTTTAGCAGTTCACGAACCCAACACGATTCTCACTATTAACTAAAGAGCATTTATGTAAGAGGAGCTGTGGTTTGTATCAGTATCATAAGCACAGTTGATCTACCTATGGTCCCTATGAGTAGGAAAAACATTTCTTTTTTTGAGGGCATGCTGATTGTTCTTGCTGTATTGGAGACGCTGGAAAGAAGAGGATGCTTCTTACCTTAAAACAGAGTGTGTTTCAGGGATGAGATCTCTGGTCTTAATTTCCCTTCAGAAACGGAGTTAAACCCCAGGATCTGTGTCTTCCTACAAGCAAGAGTTGACTTCTGGAAAGCCCAGTGAATTTTGGGCTGAAATGATTTTTAGCAGTTCACGACACAACGCGATTCTCACTATTAACTAAAGAGCATTTATGTAAGAGGAGCTGTGCTTTGTATCAGTTTCATAACCACAGTTGAAATGCATATGATCTGTATGAATAGGAAACAAGTTCTTTTTTTCTAAGAATTCTCATGGTTCTTGCTGTATTGGAGACTCTGGAAAGAAGAGGATGGTTCTTGCGTTAAAACAGCATGTGTGTCATGGATGAAAACACTGGTCTGAATTTCCCTTCAAAAACGGAGTTAAACCCCAGAATCTGTGCTTCCTCCAAGGAAGAGTTCTTTTTTGGTTAACAAAAAGAATTTTGGGCTCAAAATATTTTACACAGTTCAGAAACCCATCGTGATTCTCACTATTAACTAAAGAGCATTTATGTAAGAGGAGCTGTGCTTAGTATCAGTTTCATAACCACAGTTGAAATGCATATCATCTGTATGAGGAGGAAACAAGTTCTTTTTTTCTGGGAATTCTCATGGTTCTTGCTGTATTGGAGACTCTGGAAAGAAGAGGATGGTTCTTCAGTTAAAACAGCATGCGTGTCATGGATGAAAACACTGGTCTGAATTTCCCTTCAGAAACGGAGTTAAACCCCAGGATCTGTGTCTTCCTCCAAGGAAGAGTTTTTTTCTGGTTAACAAAAAGAATTTTGGGCTCAAATGATTTTACACAGTTCAGAAACACATCGCGATTTTCACTATTAACTAAAGAGTATTTATGTAAGAGGAGCTGTGGTTTGTACATGTTTCATAAGCAGAGTTGAATTACATGTGGTCCTTATGAGTAGGAAACACTTTTCTTTTTGTCTGGACATTCTCATGGTTCTTGCTGTATTGGAGACGCTGGAAAGAAGAGGATGCTACTTACCTTAAAACAGAGTGTGTTTCAGGGATGAGATCTCTGGTCTTAATTTCCCTTCAGAAACGGAGTTAAACCCCAGGATCTGTGTCTTCCTACAAGCAAGAGTTCATTTCTGGTAAGCCCAGTGAATTTTGGGCTGAAATGATTTTTAGCAGTTCACGACACAACGCGATTCTCACTATTAACTAAAGAGCATTTATGTAAGAGGAGCTGTGCTTTGTATCAGTTTCATGACCACAGTTGAAATGCATATGATCTGTATGAGTAGGAAACAAGTTCTTTTTTTCTGGGAATTCGCATGGTTCTTGCTGTATTGGAGACTCTGGAAAGAAGAGGATGGTTCTTGCGTTAAAACAGCATGTGTGTCATGGATGAAAACACTGGTCTGAATTTCCCTTCAGAAACGGAGTTAAACCCCAGAATCTGTGTCATCCTACAAGGAAGAGTTCATTTCTGGTAAACCAAGTTAATTTTGGGCTCAAATGATGTTTAGCAGTTCACGAACCCAACGCGATTCTCACTATTAACTAAAGAGCATTTATGTAAGAGGAGCTGTGGTTTGTATCAGTGTAATAAGCAGAGTTGATCTACCTATGGACCCTATGAGTAGGAAACACAGTTTTTTTGAGGGCCTGCTGATTGTTCTTACTGTATTGGAGACGCTGGAAAGAAGAGCTTGCTTCTTGCACTAAAACAGAGTGTGTTTCATGCATGAGATCTCTGGTCTTAATTTCCCTTCAGAAACGGAGTTAAACCCCAGAATCTGTGTCTTCCTACAAGGAAGAGTTCATTTCTGGTATACCAAGTTAATTTTGGGCTCAAGTGATGTAAAGCAGTTCACGAACCCAACACGATTCTCACTATTAACTAAAGAGCATTTATGTAAGAGGAGCTGTGGTTTGTATCAGTATCATAAGCACAGTTGATCTACCTATGGTCCCTATGAGTAGGAAACACAGTTCTTTTTTTGAGGGCATGCTGATTGTTCTTACTGTATTGGAGACGCTGGAAAGAAGAGCTTGCTTCTTGCGCTAAAACAGAGTGTGCTTCATGCATGAGAACTCTGGTCTGAATTTCCCTTCAGAAACGGAGTTAAACCCCAGGATCTGTGTCTTCCTCCAAAGAAGAGTTCTTTTCTGGTGAACAGAAAGAATTTTGGGCTCAAATGATTTTACACAGTTCAGAAACACATTGCGATTCTCACTATTAACTAAAGAGTATTTATGTAAGAGGAGCTGTGGTTTGTACATGTTTCATAAGCAGAGTTGAACTACATGTGGTCGGTATGAGTAGGAAACACTGTTCTTTTTGTCTGGACATTCTCATGGTTCTTGCTGTATTGGAGACGCTGGAAAGAAGAGGATGCTTCTTACCTTAAAACAGAGTGTGTTTCAGGGATGAGATCTCTGGTCTTAATTTCCCTTCAGAAACGGAGTTAAACCCCAGGATCTGTGTCTTCCTACAAGCAAGAGTTCATTTCTGGTAAGCCCAGTGAATTTTGGGCTGAAATGATTTTTAGCAGTTCACGACACAACGCGATTCTCACTATTAACTAAAGAGCATTTATGTAAGAGGAGCTGTGCTTTGTATCAGTTTCATAACAACAGTTGAAATGCATATGATCTCTATGAGTAGGAAACAAGTTCTTTTTTTTCTGGGAATTCTCATGGTTCTTGCTCTATTGGAGACTCTGGAAAGAAGAGGATGGTTCTTGCGTTAAAACAGCATGTGTGTCATGGATGAGAACCTGGTCTGAATTTCCCTTCAGAAACGGAGTTAAACACCAGCATCTGTGTCTTCCTATAAGCAATAGTTCATTTCTGGTAATACAAGTGAATTTTGGGCTCAAAAGTTTTTACACAGTTCTAGAACCCAAGGCGATTCTCACTATTAACTAAAGAGCATTTATGTAAGAGGAGCTGTGGTTTATATCAGTGCCATAAGCAGAGTTCAACTGCATATGGTCTGTGTCAATAGGAAATACAATTCTTTTTTTCTGGGCATTCTCATGGTTCTTGTTGTCTATGAGACACTGGAAACAAGAGGACTCTTCTTGCCTAAAATAAGAGTGTTTTTAAGGGATGAGAACTCTGATGTGAATTTCCCTTCAGAAACAGAGTTAAGCCACAGGAACTGTGTCTTCCTACATGCAAGAGTTCATTTCTGGTAAACCCAGCGAATTTTGGGCTCAAATGATTTTTTCGCAGTTCTCGACCCCAACGCTATTCTCACTATTAAGTAAAGAGCATTTTTTGTAGTCGGAGCAGTGGTTTATTTCAGTTTCATAAGCAGAGTTAAACTACATATAGTCCATATGAGTAGGATACACAGATGTTTTTTTCTGGGAATGCTCATGGTCTTGCTGTATTGGAGACGCTGGAAAGAAGAGCTTGCTTCTTGCATTAAAACAGAGTGTGTTTCATGGATGAGAAATCTGGTCTGAATTTCCCTTCAGAAACAGAGTTAAACCACAGGATCTGTGTCTTCCTCCAAGCAAGAGTTCATTTCTGGTAAACTAAGTGAATTTTGGGCTCAAAAGGTGTTACACTGTTCTAGAACAGAACGCGATTATCACTATTCACTAAAAAGCATTTATGTAAGAGGAGGTGTGGTCAGTATCAGTTTCATAAACAGAGATGAACTACATATGGTCCGTATGAGTATGAAACTCAGCTCTTTTTTTCTGGGCATGCTCATGGTTCTTGCTCTACTGGAGACGCTGGAAAGAAGTTGATGCTTTTTGCATTAAAACAGCATGTTTTTCAAGAATGAGAACACTGGGCTGAATTTCCCTTCAGAAACGGAGTTAAACCCCAGGATCTTTGTCTTCCTACAAGCAAGAGTTCATTTCTGGTAAACCAAGTTAATTTTGGGCTCAAATGATGTTTAGCAGTTCACGAACCCAACGCGATTCTCACTATTAACTAAAGAGCATTTATGTAAGAGGAGCTGTGGTTTGTATCAGTATCATAAGCAGAGTTGATCTACCTATGGTTCCTATGAGTAGGAAACACAGTTCTTTTTTTGAGGGCATGCTGATTGTTCTTACTGTATTGGAGACGCTGGAAAGAAGAGCTTGCTTCTTGCGCTAAAACAGAGTGTGTTTCATGCATGAGAACTCTGGATTGAATTTCCCTTCAGAAACGGAGTTAAACCCCAGGATCTGTGTCTTCCTCCAAGGAAGAGTTCTTTTCTGGTTAACAAAAAGAATTTTGGGCTCAAATGATTTTACAAGGTTCAGGAACACAGCGCGATTCTCACTATTAACTAAAGAGTATTTATGTAAGAGGAGCTGTGGTTTGTACATGTTTCATAAGCAGAGTTGAACTACATGTGGTCCGTATGATTAGGAAACACTGTTCTTTTTGTCTGGACATTCTCATGGTTCTTGCTGTATTGGAGACGCTGGAAAGAAGAGGATGCTTCTTACCTTAAAACAGAGTGTGTTTCAGAGATGAGATCTCTGGTCTTAATTTCCCTTCAGAAACGGAGTTAAACCCCAGGATCTGTGTCTTCCTACAAGCAAGAGTTCATTTCTGGTAAGCCCAGTGAATTTTGGGCTGACATGATTTTTAGCAGTTCACGACACAACGCGATTCTCACTATTAACTAAAGAGCATTTATGTAAGAGGAGCTGTGCTTTGTATCAGTTTCATAACCACAGTTGAAATGCATATGATCTGAATGAGTAGGAAACAAGTTCTTTTTTTCTGGGAATTCTCATGGTTCTTGCTATATTTGAGACTCTGGAAAGAAGAGGATGGTTCTTGCGTTAAAACAGCATGTGTGTCATGGATGAAAACACTGGTCTGAATTTCCCTTCAGAAACGGAGTTAAACCCCAGAATCTGTGTCATCCTACAAGGAAGAGTTCATTTCTGGTAAACCAAGTTAATTTTGGGCTCAAATGATGTTTAGCAGTTCAGGAACCCAACGCGATTATCACTATTAACTGAAGAGCATTTATGTAAGAGGAGCTGTGGTTTGTATCAGTGTAATAAGCAGAGTTGATCTACCTATGGACCCTATGAGTAGGAAACACAGTTTTTTTGAGGGCATGCTGATTGTTCTTACTGTATTGGAGACGCTGGAAAGAAGAGCTAGCTTCTTGCGCTAAAACAGAGTGTGTTTCATGCATGAGAACTCTGGAATGAATTTCCCTTCTGAAACGGAGTTAAACCCCAGGATCTGTGTCTCCCTCCAAAGAAGAGTTCTTTTCTGGTTAACAAAAAGAATTTTGGGCTCAAATGATTTTACACAGTTCAGAAACACATCGCGATTCTCACTATTAACTAAAGAGTATTTATGTAAGAGGAGCTGTGGTTTGTACATGTTTCATAAGCAGAGTTGAACTACATGTGGTCCGTATGAGTAGGAAACACTTTTCTTTTTGTCTGGACATTCTCATGGTTCTTGCTGTATTGGAGACGCTGGAAAGAAGAGGATGCTTCTTACCTTAAAACAGAGTGTGCTTCAGGGATGAGATCTCTGGTCTTAATTTCCCTTCAGAAACGGAGTTAAACCCCAGGATCTGTGTCTTCCTACAAGCAAGAGTTCATTTCTGGTAAGCCCAGTGAATTTTGGGCTGAAATGATTTTTAGCAGTTCACGACACAACGCGATTCTCACTATTAACTAAAGAGCATTTATGTAAGAGGAGCTGTGCTTTGTATCAGTTTCATAACCACAGTTGAAATGCATATGATCTGTATGAGTAGGAAACAAGTTCTTTTTTTCTGGGAATTCTCATGGTTCTTGCTGTATTGGAGACTCTGGAAAGAAGAGGATGGTTCTTGCGTTAAAACAGCATGTGTGTCATGGATGAAAACACTGGTCTGAATTTCCCTTCAGAAACGGAGTTAAACCCCAGAATCTGTGTCTTCATACAAGGAAGAGTTCATTTCTGGTAAACCAAGTTAATTTTGGGCTCAAATGATGTTTAGCAGTTCACGAACCCAACGCGATTCTCACTATTAACTAAAGAGCATTTATGTAAGAGGAGCTGTGGTTTGTATCAGTATCATAAGCACAGTTGATCTACCTATGGACCCTATGAGTAGGAAACACATTTCTTTTTTTGAGGGCATGCTGATTGTTCTTACTGTATTGGAGACGCTGGAAAGAAGAGCTTGCTTCTTGCGCTAAAACAGAGTGTGTTTCATGCATGAGAACTCTGGAATGAATTTCCATTCAGAAACGGAGTTAAACCCCAGGATCTGTGTCTTCCTCCAAGGAAGAGTTTTTTTCTGGTTAACAAAAAGAATTTTGGGCTCAAATGATTTTACACAGTTCAGAAACACATCGCGATTCTCACTATTAACTAAAGAGTATTTATGTAAGAGGAGCTGTGGTTTGTACATGTTTCATAAGCAGAGTTGAACTACATGTGGTCCGTATGAGTAGGAAACACTGTTCTTTTTTTCTGGGCATTCTCATGGTTCTTGCTGTATTGGAGACGCTGGAAAGAAGAGAATGCTTCTTACCTTAAAACAGAGTGTGTTTCAGGGATGAGATCTCTGGTCTTAATTTCCCTTCAGAAACGGAGTTAAACCCCAGGATCTGTGTCTTCCTACAAGCAAGAGTTCATTTCTGGTAAGCCCAGTGAATTTTGGGCTGAAATGATTTTTAGCAGTTCACGACACAACGCGATTCTCACTATTAACTAAAGAGCATTTATGTAAGAGGAGCTGTGCTTTGTATCAGTTTTATAACAACAGTTGAAATGCATATGATCTCTATGAGTAGGAAACAAGTTCTTTTTTTTCTGGGAATTCTCATGGTTCTTGCTCTATTGGAGACTCTGGAAAGAAGAGGATGGTTCTTGCGTTAAAACAGCATGTGTGTCATGGATGAGAACCTGGTCTGAATTTCCCTTCAGAAACGGAGTTAAACACCAGCATCTGTGTCTTCCTATAAGCAATAGTTCATTTCTGGTAATACAAGTGAAATTTGGGCTCAAAAGTTTTTACACAGTTCTAGAACCCAAGGCGATTCTCACTATTAACTAAAGAGCATTTATGTAAGAGGAGCTGTGGTTTATATCAGTGCCATAAGCAGAGTTCAACTGCATATGGTCTGTGTCAATAGGAAATACAGTTCTTTTTTTCTGGGCATTCTCATGGTTCTTGTTGTCTATGAGACACTGGAAACAAGAGGACTCTTCTTGCCTAAAATAAGAGTGTTTTTAAGGGATGAGAACTCTGATGTGAATTTCCCTTCAGAAACAGAGTTAAGCCACAGGAACTGTGTCTTCCTACATGCAAGAGTTCATTTCTGGTAAACCCAGCGAATTTTGGGCTCAAATGATTTTTTCCCAGTTCACGACCCCAACGCTATTCTCACTATTAAGTAAAGAGCATTTTTTGTAGTCGGAGCAGTGGTTTATTTCAGTTTCATAAGCAGAGTTAAACTACATATAGTCCATATGAGTAGGATACACAGATGTTTTTTTCTGGGAATGCTCATGGTCTTGCTGTATTGGAGACGCTGGAAAGAAGAGCTTGCTTCTTGCATTAAAACAGAGTGTGTTTCATGGATGAGAAATCTGGTCTGAATTACCCTTCAGAAACGGAGTTAAACCACAGGATCTGTGTCTTCCTCAAAGCAAGAGTTCATTTCTGGTAAACCAAGTGAATTTTGGGCTCAAAAGGTGTTACACTGTTCTAGAACAGAACGCGATTATCACTATTCACTAAAAAGCATTTATGTAAGAGGAGGTGTGGTCTGTATCAGTTTCATAAGCAGAGATGAACTACATATGGTCCGTATGAGTATGAAACTCAGCTCTTTTTTTCTGGGCATGCTCATGGTTCTTGCTCTACTGGAGACGCTGGAAAGAAGTTGATGCTTTTTGCATTAAAACAGCATGTTTTTCAAGAATGAGAACACTGGGCGGAATTTCCCTTCAGAAACAGAGTTAAACCCCAGGATCTTTGTCTTCCTACAAGCAAGAGTTCATTTCTGGTAAACCAAGTTAATTTTGGGCTCAAATGATGTTAAGCAGTTCACGAACCCAATGCGATTCTCACTATTAACTAAAGAGCATTTATGTAAGAGGAGCTGTGGTTTGTATCAGTATCATAAGCAGAGTTGATCTAGCTATGGTCCCTATGAGTAGGAAACACAGTTCTTTTTTTGAGGGCATGCTGATTGTTCTTACTGTATTGGAGACGCTGGAAAGAAGAGCTTGCTTCTTGCGCTAAAACAGAGTGTGTTTCATGCATGAGAACTCTGGATTGAATTTCCCTTCAGAAACGGAGTTAAACCCCAGGATCTGTGTCTTCCTCCAAGGAAGAGTTCTTTTCTGGTTAACAAAAAGAATTTTGGGCTCAAATGATTTTACAAGGTTCAGGAACACATCGCGATTCTCACTATTAACTAAAGAGTATTTATGTAAGAGGAGCTGTGGTTTGTACATGTTTCATAAGCAGAGTTGAACTACATGTGGTCCGTATGATTAGGAAACACTGTTCTTTTTGTCTGGACATTCTCATGGTTTTTGCTGTATTGGAGACGCTGGAAAGAAGAGGATGCTTCTTACCTTAAAACAGAGTGTGTTTCAGGGATGAGATCTCTGGTCTTAATTTCCCTTCAGAAACGGAGTTAAACCCCAGGATCTGTGTCTTCCTACAAGCAAGAGTTCATTTCTGGTAAGCCCAGTGAATTTTGGGCTGACATGATTTTTAGCAGTTCACGACACAACGCGATTCTCACTATTAACTAAAGAGCATTTATGTAAGAGGAGCTGTGCTTTGTATCAGTTTCATAACCACAGTTGAAATGCATATGATCTGTATGAGTAGGAAACAAGTTCTTTTTTTCTGGGAATTCTCATGGTTCTTGCTATATTTTAGACTCTGGAAAGAAGAGGATGGTTCTTGCGTTAAAACAGCATGTGTGTCATGGATGAAAACACTGGTCTGAATTTCCCTTCAGAAACGGAGTTAAACCCCAGAATCTGTGTCATCCTACAAGGAAGAGTTCATTTCTGGTAAACCAAGTTAATTTTGGGCTCAAATGATGTTTAGCAGCTCACGAACCCAACGCGATTCTCACTATTAACTAAAGAGCATTTATGTAAGAGGAGCTGTGGTTTGTATCAGTATCATAAGCACAGTTGATCTACCTATGGACCCTATGAGTAGGAAACACAGTTCTTTTTTTGAGGGCATGCTGATTGTTCTTACTGTATTGGAGATGCTGGAAAGAAGAGCTTGCTTCTTGTGCTAAAACAGAGTGTGTTTCATGCATGAGAACTCTGGATTGAATTTCCCTTCAGAAACAGAGTTAAACCCCAGGATCTGTGTCTTCCTCCAAGGAAGAGTTCTTTTCTGGTTAACAAAAAGAATTTTGGGCTCAAATGATTTTACACAGTTCAGAAACACATCGCGATTCTCACTATTAACTAAAGAGTATTTATGTAAGAGGAGCTGTGGTTTGTACATGTTTCATAAGCAGAGTTGAACTACATGTGGTCCGTATGAGTAGGAAACACTGTTCTTTTTTTCTGGGCATTCTCATGGTTCTTGCTGTATTGGAGACGCTGGAAAGAAGAGAATGCTTCTTACCTTAAAACAGAGTGTGTTTCAGGGATGAGATCTCTGGTCTTAATTTCCCTTCAGAAACGGAGTTAAACCCCAGGATCTGTGTCTTCCTACAAGCAAGAGTTCATTTCTGGTAAGCCCAGTGAATTTTGGGCTGAAATGATTTTTAGCAGTTCACGACACAACGCGATTCTCACTATTAACTAAAGAGCATTTATGTAAGAGGAGCTGTGCTTTGTATCAGTTTCATAACAACAGTTGAAATGCATATGATCTCTATGAGTAGGAAACAAGTTCTTTTTTTTCTGGGAATTCTCATGGTTCTTGCTCTATTGGAGACTCTGGAAAGAAGAGGATGGTTCTTGCGTTAAAACAGCATGTGTGTCATGGATGAGAACCTGGTCTGAATTTCCCTTCAGAAACGGAGTTAAACACCAGCATCTGTGTCTTCCTATAAGCAATAGTTCATTTCTGGTAATACAAGTGAATTTTGGGCTCAAAAGTTTTTACACAGTTCTAGAACCCAAGGCGATTCTCACTATTAACTAAAGAGCATTTATGTAAGAGGAGCTGTGGTTTATATCAGTGCCATAAGCAGAGTTCAACTGCATATGGTCTGTGTCAATAGGAAATACAGTTCTTTTTTTCTGGGCATTCTCATGGTTCTTGTTGTCTATGAGACACTGGAAACAAGAGGACTCTTCTTGCCTAAAATAAGAGTGTTTTTAAGGGATGAGAACTCTGATGTGAATTTCCCTTCAGAAACAGAGTTAAGCCACAGGAACTGTGTCTTCCTACATGCAAGAGTTCATTTCTGGTAAACCCAGCGAATTTTGGGCTCAAATGATTTTTTCCCAGTTCACGACCCCAACGCTATTCTCACTATTAAGTAAAGAGCATTTTTTGTAGTCGGAGCAGTGGTTTATTTCAGTTTCATAAGCAGAGTTAAACTACATATAGTCCATATGAGTAGGATACACAGATGTTTTTTTCTGGGAATGCTCATGGTCTTGCTGTATTGGAGACGCTGGAAAGAAGAGCTTGCTTCTTGCATTAAAACAGAGTGTGTTTCATGGATGAGAAATCTGGTCTGAATTTCCCTTCAGAAACGGAGTTAAACCACAGGATCTGTGTCTTCCTCAAAGCAAGAGTTCATTTCTGGTAAACCAAGTGAATTTTGGGCTCAAAAGGTGTTACACTGTTCTAGAACAGAACGCGATTATCACTATTCACTAAAAAGCATTTATGTAAGAGGAGGTGTGGTCTGTATCAGTTTCATAAGCAGAGATGAACTACATATGGTCCGTATGAGTATGAAACTCAGCTCTTTTTTTCTGGGCATGCTCATGGTTCTTGCTCTACTGGAGACGCTGGAAAGAAGTTGATGCTTTTTGCATTAAAACAGCATGTTTTTCAAGAATGAGAACACTGGGCGGAATTTCCCTTCAGAAACAGAGTTAAACCCCAGGATCTTTGTCTTCCTACAAGCAAGAGTTCATTTCTGGTAAACCAAGTTAATTTTGGGCTCAAATGATGTTTAGCAGCTCACGAACCCAACGCGATTCTCACTATTAACTAAAGAGCATTTATGTAAGAGGAGCTGTGGTTTGTATCAGTATCATAAGCACAGTTGATCTACCTATGGACCCTATGAGTAGGAAACACAGTTCTTTTTTTGAGGGCATGCTGATTGTTCTTACTGTATTGGAGATGCTGGAAAGAAGAGCTTGCTTCTTGTGCTAAAACAGAGTGTGTTTCATGCATGAGAACTCTGGATTGAATTTCCCTTCAGAAACAGAGTTAAACCCCAGGATCTGTGTCTTCCTCCAAGGAAGAGTTCTTTTCTGGTTAACAAAAAGAATTTTGGGCTCAAATGATTTTACACAGTTCAGAAACACATCGCGATTCTCACTATTAACTAAAGAGTATTTATGTAAGAGGAGCTGTGGTTTGTACATGTTTCATAAGCAGAGTTGAACTACATGTGGTCGGTATGAGTAGGAAACACTGTTCTTTTTGTCTGGACATTCTCGTGGTTCTTGCTGTATTGGAGACGCTGGAAAGAAGAGGATGCTTCTTACCTTAAAACAGAGTGTGTTTCAGGGATGTGATCTCTGGTCTTAATTTCCCTTCAGAAACGGAGTTAAACCCCAGGATCTGTGTCTTCCTACAAGCAAGAGTTCATTTCTGGTAAGCCCAGTGAATTTTGGGCTGAAATGATTTTTAGCAGTTCACGGCACAACGCGATTCTCACTATTAACTAAAGAGCATTTATGTAAGAGGAGCTGTGCTTTGTATCAGTTTCATGACCACAGTTGAAATGCATATGATCTGTATGAGTAGGAAACAAGTTCTTTTTTTCTGGGAATTCGCATGGTTCTTGCTGTATTGGAGACTCTGGAAAGAAGAGGATGGTTCTTGCGTTAAAACAGCATGTGTGTCATGGATGAAAACACTGTTCTGAATTTCCCTTCAGAAACGGAGTTAAACCCCAGAATCTGTGTCATCCTACAAGGAAGAGTTCATTTCTGGTAAACCAAGTTAATTTTGGGCTCAAATGATGTTTAGCAGTTCACGAACCCAACGCGATTATCACTATTAACTGAAGAGCATTTATGTAAGAGGAGCTGTGGTTTGTATCAGTGTCATAAGCAGAGTTGATCTAACTATGGACCCTATGAGTAGGAAACACAGTTTTTTTGAGGGCATGCTGATTGTTCTTACTGTATTGGAGACGCTGGAAAGAAGAGCTAGCTTCTTGCGCTAAAACAGAGTGTGTTTCATGCATGAGAACTCTGGAATGAATTTCCCTTCAGAAACGGAGTTAAACCCCAGGATCTGTGTCTTCCTCCAAAGAAGAGTTCTTTTCTGGTTAACAAAAAGAATTTTGGGCTCAAATGATTTTACACAGTTCAGAAACACATCGCGATTCTCACTATTAACTAAAGAGTATTTATGTAAGAGGAGCTGTGGTTTGTACATGTTTCATAAGCAGAGTTGAACTACATGTGGTCCGTATGAGTAGGAAACACTTTTCTTTTTGTCTGGACATTCTCATGGTTCTTGCTGTATTGGAGATGCTGGAAAGAAGAGGATGCTTCTTACCTTAAAACAGAGTGTGTTTCAGGGATGAGATCTCTGGTCTTAATTTCCCTTCAGAAACGGAGTTAAACCCCAGGATCTGTGTCTTCCTACAAGCAAGAGTTCATTTCTGGTAAGCCCAGTGAATTTTGGGCTGACATGATTTTTAGCAGTTCACGACACAACGCGATTCTCACTATTAACTAAAGAGCATTTATGTAAGAGGAGCTGTGCTTTGTATCAGTTTCATAACCACAGTTGAAATGCATATGATCTGTATGAGTAGGAAACAAGTTCTTTTTTTCTGGGAATTCTCATGGTTCTTGCTATATTTGAGACTCTGGAAAGAAGAGGATGGTTCTCGCGTTAAAACAGCATGTGTGTCATGGATGAAAACACTGGTCTGAATTTCCCTTCAGAAACGGAGTTAAACCCCAGAATCTGTGTCATCCTACAAGGAAGAGTTCATTTCTGGTAAACCAAGTTAATTTTGGGCTCAAATGATGTTTAGCAGCTCACGAACCCAACGCGATTCTCACTATTAACTAAAGAGCATTTATGTAAGAGGAGCTGTGGTTTGTATCAGTATCATAAGCACAGTTGATCTACCTATGGACCCTATGAGTAGGAAACACAGTTCTTTTTTTGAGGGCATGCTGATTGTTCTTACTGTATTGGAGATGCTGGAAAGAAGAGCTTGCTTCTTGTGCTAAAACAGAGTGTGTTTCATGCATGAGAACTCTGGATTGAATTTCCCTTCAGAAACAGAGTTAAACCCCAGGATCTGTGTCTTCCTCCAAGGAAGAGTTCTTTTCTGGTTAACAAAAAGAATTTTGGGCTCAAATGATTTTACACAGTTCAGAAACACATCGCGATTCTCACTATTAACTAAAGAGTATTTATGTAAGAGGAGCTGTGGTTTGTACATGTTTCATAAGCAGAGTTGAACTACATGTGGTCGGTATGAGTAGGAAACACTGTTCTTTTTGTCTGGACATTCTCGTGGTTCTTGCTGTATTGGAGACGCTGGAAAGAAGAGGATGCTTCTTACCTTAAAACAGAGTGTGTTTCAGGGATGTGATCTCTGGTCTTAATTTCCCTTCAGAAACGGAGTTAAACCCCAGGATCTGTGTCTTCCTACAAGCAAGAGTTCATTTCTGGTAAGCCCAGTGAATTTTGGGCTGAAATGATTTTTAGCAGTTCACGACACAACGCGATTCTCACTATTAACTAAAGAGCATTTATGTAAGAGGAGCTGTGCTTTGTATCAGTTTCATAACAACAGTTGAAATGCATATGATCTCTATGAGTAGGAAACAAGTTCTTTTTTTTCTGGGAATTCTCATGGTTCTTGCTCTATTGGAGACTCTGGAAAGAAGAGGATGGTTCTTGCGTTAAAACAGCATGTGTGTCATGGATGAGAACCTGGTCTGAATTTCCCTTCAGAAACGGAGTTAAACACCAGCATCTGTGTCTTCCTATAAGCAATAGTTCATTTCTGGTAATACAAGTGAATTTTGGGCTCAAAAGTTTTTACACAGTTCTAGAACCCAAGGCGATTCTCACTATTAACTAAAGAGCATTTATGTAAGAGGAGCTGTGGTTTATATCAGTGCCATAAGCAGAGTTCAACTGCATATGGTCTGTGTCAATAGGAAATACAGTTCTTTTTTTCTGGGCATTCTCATGGTTCTTGTTGTCTATGAGACACTGGAAACAAGAGGACTCTTCTTGCCTAAAATAAGAGTGTTTTTAAGGGATGAGAACTCTGATGTGAATTTCCCTTCAGAAACAGAGTTAAGCCACAGGAACTGTGTCTTCCTACATGCAAGAGTTCATTTCTGGTAAACCCAGCGAATTTTGGGCTCAAATGATTTTTTCCCAGTTCACGACCCCAACGCTATTCTCACTATTAAGTAAAGAGCATTTTTTGTAGTCGGAGCAGTGGTTTATTTCAGTTTCATAAGCAGAGTTAAACTACATATAGTCCATATGAGTAGGATACACAGATGTTTTTTTCTGGGAATGCTCATGGTCTTGCTGTATTGGAGACGCTGGAAAGAAGAGCTTGCTTCTTGCATTAAAACAGAGTGTGTTTCATGGATGAGAAATCTGGTCTGAATTTCCCTTCAGAAACGGAGTTAAACCACAGGATCTGTGTCTTCCTCAAAGCAAGAGTTCATTTCTGGTAAACCAAGTGAATTTTGGGCTCAAAAGGTGTTACACTGTTCTAGAACAGAACGCGATTATCACTATTCACTAAAAAGCATTTATGTAAGAGGAGGTGTGGTCTGTATCAGTTTCATAAGCAGAGATGAACTACATATGGTCCGTATGAGTATGAAACTCAGCTCTTTTTTTCTGGGCATGCTCATGGTTCTTGCTCTACTGGAGACGCTGGAAAGAAGTTGATGCTTTTTGCATTAAAACAGCATGTTTTTCAAGAATGAGAACACTGGGCGGAATTTCCCTTCAGAAACAGAGTTAAACCCCAGGATCTTTGTCTTCCTACAAGCAAGAGTTCATTTCTGGTAAACCAAGTTAATTTTGGGCTCAAATGATGTTTAGCAGCTCACGAACCCAACGCGATTCTCACTATTAACTAAAGAGCATTTATGTAAGAGGAGCTGTGGTTTGTATCAGTATCATAAGCACAGTTGATCTACCTATGGACCCTATGAGTAGGAAACACAGTTCTTTTTTTGAGGGCATGCTGATTGTTCTTACTGTATTGGAGATGCTGGAAAGAAGAGCTTGCTTCTTGTGCTAAAACAGAGTGTGTTTCATGCATGAGAACTCTGGATTGAATTTCCCTTCAGAAACAGAGTTAAACCCCAGGATCTGTGTCTTCCTCCAAGGAAGAGTTCTTTTCTGGTTAACAAAAAGAATTTTGGGCTCAAATGATTTTACACAGTTCAGAAACACATCGCGATTCTCACTATTAACTAAAGAGTATTTATGTAAGAGGAGCTGTGGTTTGTACATGTTTCATAAGCAGAGTTGAACTACATGTGGTCGGTATGAGTAGGAAACACTGTTCTTTTTGTCTGGACATTCTCGTGGTTCTTGCTGTATTGGAGACGCTGGAAAGAAGAGGATGCTTCTTACCTTAAAACAGAGTGTGTTTCAGGGATGTGATCTCTGGTCTTAATTTCCCTTCAGAAACGGAGTTAAACCCCAGGATCTGTGTCTTCCTACAAGCAAGAGTTCATTTCTGGTAAGCCCAGTGAATTTTGGGCTGAAATGATTTTTAGCAGTTCACGGCACAACGCGATTCTCACTATTAACTAAAGAGCATTTATGTAAGAGGAGCTGTGCTTTGTATCAGTTTCATGACCACAGTTGAAATGCATATGATCTGTATGAGTAGGAAACAAGTTCTTTTTTTCTGGGAATTCGCATGGTTCTTGCTGTATTGGAGACTCTGGAAAGAAGAGGATGGTTCTTGCGTTAAAACAGCATGTGTGTCATGGATGAAAACACTGTTCTGAATTTCCCTTCAGAAACGGAGTTAAACCCCAGAATCTGTGTCATCCTACAAGGAAGAGTTCATTTCTGGTAAACCAAGTTAATTTTGGGCTCAAATGATGTTTAGCAGTTCACGAACCCAACGCGATTATCACTATTAACTGAAGAGCATTTATGTAAGAGGAGCTGTGGTTTGTATCAGTGTCATAAGCAGAGTTGATCTAACTATGGACCCTATGAGTAGGAAACACAGTTTTTTTGAGGGCATGCTGATTGTTCTTACTGTATTGGAGACGCTGGAAAGAAGAGCTAGCTTCTTGCGCTAAAACAGAGTGTGTTTCATGCATGAGAACTCTGGAATGAATTTCCCTTCAGAAACGGAGTTAAACCCCAGGATCTGTGTCTTCCTCCAAAGAAGAGTTCTTTTCTGGTTAACAAAAAGAATTTTGGGCTCAAATGATTTTACACAGTTCAGAAACACATCGCGATTCTCACTATTAACTAAAGAGTATTTATGTAAGAGGAGCTGTGGTTTGTACATGTTTCATAAGCAGAGTTGAACTACATGTGGTCCGTATGAGTAGGAAACACTTTTCTTTTTGTCTGGACATTCTCATGGTTCTTGCTGTATTGGAGATGCTGGAAAGAAGAGGATGCTTCTTACCTTAAAACAGAGTGTGTTTCAGGGATGAGATCTCTGGTCTTAATTTCCCTTCAGAAACGGAGTTAAACCCCAGGATCTGTGTCTTCCTACAAGCAAGAGTTCATTTCTGGTAAGCCCAGTGAATTTTGGGCTGACATGATTTTTAGCAGTTCACGACACAACGCGATTCTCACTATTAACTAAAGAGCATTTATGTAAGAGGAGCTGTGCTTTGTATCAGTTTCATAACCACAGTTGAAATGCATATGATCTGTATGAGTAGGAAACAAGTTCTTTTTTTCTGGGAATTCTCATGGTTCTTGCTATATTTGAGACTCTGGAAAGAAGAGGATGGTTCTCGCGTTAAAACAGCATGTGTGTCATGGATGAAAACACTGGTCTGAATTTCCCTTCAGAAACGGAGTTAAACCCCAGAATCTGTGTCATCCTACAAGGAAGAGTTCATTTCTGGTAAACCAAGTTAATTTTGGGCTCAAATGATGTTTAGCAGCTCACGAACCCAACGCGATTCTCACTATTAACTAAAGAGCATTTATGTAAGAGGAGCTGTGGTTTGTATCAGTATCATAAGCACAGTTGATCTACCTATGGACCCTATGAGTAGGAAACACAGTTCTTTTTTTGAGGGCATGCTGATTGTTCTTACTGTATTGGAGATGCTGGAAAGAAGAGCTTGCTTCTTGTGCTAAAACAGAGTGTGTTTCATGCATGAGAACTCTGGATTGAATTTCCCTTCAGAAACAGAGTTAAACCCCAGGATCTGTGTCTTCCTCCAAGGAAGAGTTCTTTTCTGGTTAACAAAAAGAATTTTGGGCTCAAATGATTTTACACAGTTCAGAAACACATCGCGATTCTCACTATTAACTAAAGAGTATTTATGTAAGAGGAGCTGTGGTTTGTACATGTTTCATAAGCAGAGTTGAACTACATGTGGTCGGTATGAGTAGGAAACACTGTTCTTTTTGTCTGGACATTCTCGTGGTTCTTGCTGTATTGGAGACGCTGGAAAGAAGAGGATGCTTCTTACCTTAAAACAGAGTGTGTTTCAGGGATGTGATCTCTGGTCTTAATTTCCCTTCAGAAACGGAGTTAAACCCCAGGATCTGTGTCTTCCTACAAGCAAGAGTTCATTTCTGGTAAGCCCAGTGAATTTTGGGCTGAAATGATTTTTAGCAGTTCACGGCACAACGCGATTCTCACTATTAACTAAAGAGCATTTATGTAAGAGGAGCTGTGCTTTGTATCAGTTTCATGACCACAGTTGAAATGCATATGATCTGTATGAGTAGGAAACAAGTTCTTTTTTTCTGGGAATTCGCATGGTTCTTGCTGTATTGGAGACTCTGGAAAGAAGAGGATGGTTCTTGCGTTAAAACAGCATGTGTGTCATGGATGAAAACACTGGTCTGAATTTCCCTTCAGAAACGGAGTTAAACCCCAGAATCTGTGTCATCCTACAAGGAAGAGTTCATTTCTGGTAAACCAAGTTAATTTTGGGCTCAAATGATGTTTAGCAGTTCAGGAACCCAACGCGATTATCACTATTAACTGAAGAGCATTTATGTAAGAGGAGCTGTGGTTTGTATCAGTGTCATAAGCAGAGTTGATCTACCTATGGACCCTATGAGTAGGAAACACAGTTTTTTTGAGGGCATGCTGATTGTTCTTACTGTATTGGAGACGCTGGAAAGAAGAGCTAGCTTCTTGCGCTAAAACAGAGTGTGTTTCATGCATGAGAACTCTGGAATGAATTTCCCTTCTGAAACGGAGTTAAACCCCAGGATCTGTGTCTTCCTCAAAGCAAGAGTTCATTTCTGGTAAACCAAGTGAATTTTGGGCTCAAAAGGTGTTACACTGTTCTAGAACAGAACGCGATTATCACTATTCACTAAAAAGCATTTATGTAAGAGGAGGTGTGGTCTGTATCAGTTTCATAAGCAGAGATGAACTACATATGGTCCGTATGAGTATGAAACTCAGCTCTTTTTTTCTGGGCATGCTCATGGTTCTTGCTCTACTGGAGACGCTGGAAAGAAGTTGATGCTTTTTGCATTAAAACAGCATGTTTTTCAAGAATGAGAACACTGGGCGGAATTTCCCTTCAGAAACAGAGTTAAACCCCAGGATCTTTGTCTTCCTACAAGCAAGAGTTCATTTCTGGTAAGCCCAGTGAATTTTGGGCTCAAATGATGTTTAGCAGTTCAGGAACCCAACGCGATTATCACTATTAACTGAAGAGCATTTATGTAAGAGGAGCTGTGGTTTGTATCAGTGTCATAAGCAGAGTTGATCTAACTATGGACCCTATGAGTAGGAAACACAGTTTTTTTGAGGGCATGCTGATTGTTCTTACTGTATTGGAGACGCTGGAAAGAAGAGCTAGCTTCTTGCGCTAAAACAGAGTGTGTTTCATGCATGAGAACTCTGGAATGAATTTCCCTTCAGAAACGGAGTTAAACCCCAGGATCTGTGTCTTCCTCCAAAGAAGAGTTCTTTTCTGGTTAACAAAAAGAATTTTGGGCTCAAATGATTTTACACAGTTCAGAAACACATCGCGATTCTCACTATTAACTAAAGAGTATTTATGTAAGAGGAGCTGTGGTTTGTACATGTTTCATAAGCAGAGTTGAACTACATGTGGTCCGTATGAGTAGGAAACACTTTTCTTTTTGTCTGGACATTCTCATGGTTCTTGCTGTATTGGAGACGCTGGAAAGAAGAGGATGCTTCTTACCTTAAAACAGAGTGTGTTTCAGGGATGAGATCTCTGGTCTTAATTTCCCTTCAGAAACGGAGTTAAACCCCAGGATCTGTGTCTTCCTACAAGCAAGAGTTCATTTCTGGTAAGCCCAGTGAATTTTGGGCTGAAATGATTTTTAGCAGTTCACGACACAACGCGATTCTCACTATTAACTAAAGAGCATTTATGTAAGAGGAGCTGTGCTTTGTATCAGTTTCATAACAACAGTTGAAATGCATATGATCTCTATGAGTAGGAAACAAGTTCTTTTTTTTCTGGGAATTCTCATGGTTCTTGCTCTATTGGAGACTCTGGAAAGAAGAGGATGGTTCTTGCGTTAAAACAGCATGTGTGTCATGGATGAGAACCTGGTCTGAATTTCCCTTCAGAAACGGAGTTAAACACCAGCATCTGTGTCTTCCTATAAGCAATAGTTCATTTCTGGTAATACAAGTGAATTTTGGGCTCAAAAGTTTTTACACAGTTCTAGAACCCAAGGCGATTCTCACTATTAACTAAAGAGCATTTATGTAAGAGGAGCTGTGGTTTATATCAGTGCCATAAGCAGAGTTCAACTGCATATGGTCTGTGTCAATAGGAAATACAATTCTTTTTTTCTGGGCATTCTCATGGTTCTTGTTGTCTATGAGACACTGGAAACAAGAGGACTCTTCTTGCCTAAAATAAGAGTGTTTTTAAGGGATGAGAACTCTGATGTGAATTTCCCTTCAGAAACAGAGTTAAGCCACAGGAACTGTGTCTTCCTACATGCAAGAGTTCATTTCTGGTAAACCCAGCGAATTTTGGGCTCAAATGATTTTTTCCCAGTTCACGACCCCAACGCTATTCTCACTATTAAGTAAAGAGCATTTTTTGTAGTCGGAGCAGTGGTTTATTTCAGTTTCATAAGCAGAGTTAAACTACATATAGTCCATATGAGTAGGATACACAGATGTTTTTTTCTGGGAATGCTCATGGTCTTGCTGTATTGGAGACGCTGGAAAGAAGAGCTTGCTTCTTGCATTAAAACAGAGTGTGTTTCATGGATGAGAAATCTGGTCTGAATTTCCCTTCAGAAACGGAGTTAAACCACAGGATCTGTGTCTTCCTCAAAGCAAGAGTTCATTTCTGGTAAACCAAGTGAATTTTGGGCTCAAAAGGTGTTACACTGTTCTAGAACAGAACGCGATTATCACTATTCACTAAAAAGCATTTATGTAAGAGGAGGTGTGGTCTGTATCAGTTTCATAAGCAGAGATGAACTACATATGGTCCGTATGAGTATGAAACTCAGCTCTTTTTTTCTGGGCATGCTCATGGTTCTTGCTCTACTGGAGACGCTGGAAAGAAGTTGATGCTTTTTGCATTAAAACAGCATGTTTTTCAAGAATGAGAACACTGGGCGGAATTTCCCTTCAGAAACAGAGTTAAACCCCAGGATCTTTGTCTTCCTACAAGCAAGAGTTCATTTCTGGTAAACCAAGTTAATTTTGGGCTCAAATGATGTTTAGCAGTTCACGAACCCAACGCGATTCTCACTATTAACTAAAGAGCATTTATGTAAGAGGAGCTGTGGTTTGTATCAGTATCATAAGCAGAGTTGATCTAGCTATGGTCCCTATGAGTAGGAAACACAGTTCTTTTTTTGAGGGCATGCTGATTGTTCTTACTGTATTGGAGACGCTGGAAAGAAGAGCTTGCTTCTTGCGCTAAAACAGAGTGTGTTTCATGCATGAGAACTCTGGATTGAATTTCCCTTCAGAAACGGAGTTAAACCCCAGGATCTGTGTCTTCCTCCAAGGAAGAGTTCTTTTCTGGTTAACAAAAAGAATTTTGGGCTCAAATGATTTTACACAGTTCAGGAACACAGCGCGATTCTCACTATTAACTAAAGAGTATTTATGTAAGAGGAGCTGTGGTTTGTTCATGTTTCATAAGCAGAGTTGAACTACATGTGGTCCGTATGATTAGGAAACACTGTTCTTTTTGTCTGGACATTCTCATGGTTCTTGCTGTATTGGAGACGCTGGAAAGAAGAGGATGCTTCTTACCTTAAAACAGAGTGTGTTTCAGGGATGAGATCTCTGGTCTTAATTTCCCTTCAGAAACGGAGTTAAACCCCAGGATCTGTGTCTTCCTACAAGCAAGAGTTCATTTCTGGTAAGCCCAGTGAATTTTGGGCTGACATGATTTTTAGCACTTCACGACACAACGCGATTCTCATTATTAACTAAAGAGCATTTATGTAAGAGGAGCTGTGCTTTGTATCAGTTTCATAACCACAGTTGAAATGCATATGATCTGTATGAGTAGGAAACAAGTTCTTTTTTTCTGGGAATTCTCATGGTTCTTGCTATATTTGAGACTCTGGAAAGAAGAGGATGGTTCTTGCGTTAAAACAGCATGTGTGTCATGGATGAAAACACTGGTCTGAATTTCCCTTCAGAAACGGAGTTAAACCCCAGAATCTGTGTCATCCTACAAGGAAGAGTTCATTTCTGGTAAACCAAGTTAATTTTGGGCTCAAATGATGTTTAGCAGTTCACGAACCCAACGCGATTATCACTATTAACTGAAGAGCATTTATGTAAGAGGAGCTGTGGTTTGTATCAGTGTCATAAGCAGAGTTGATCTAACTATGGACCCTATGAGTAGGAAACACAGTTTTTTTGAGGGCATGCTGATTGTTCTTACTGTATTGGAGACGCTGGAAAGAAGAGCTAGCTTCTTGCGCTAAAACAGAGTGTGTTTCATGCATGAGAACTCTGGAATGAATTTCCCTTCAGAAACGGAGTTAAACCCCAGGATCTGTGTCTTCCTCCAAAGAAGAGTTCTTTTCTGGTTAACAAAAAGAATTTTGGGCTCAAATGATTTTACACAGTTCAGAAACACATCGCGATTCTCACTATTAACTAAAGAGTATTTATGTAAGAGGAGCTGTGGTTTGTACATGTTTCATAAGCAGAGTTGAACTACATGTGGTCCATATGAGTAGGAAACACTTTTCTTTTTGTCTGGACATTCTCATGGTTCTTGCTGTATTGGAGACGCTGGAAAGAAGAGGATGCTTCTTACCTTAAAACAGAGTGTGTTTCAGGGATGAGATCTCTGGTCTTAATTTCCCTTCAGAAACGGAGTTAAACCCCAGGATCTGTGTCTTCCTACAAGCAAGAGTTCATTTCTGGTAAGCCCAGTGAATTTTGGGCTGACATGATTTTTCGCAGTTCACGACACAACGCGAGTCTCACTATTAACTAAAGAGCATTTATGTAAGAGGAGCTGTGCTTTGTATCAGTTTCATAACCACAGATGAAATGCATATGATCTGTATGAGTAGGAAACAAGTTCTTTTTTTCTGGGAATTCTCATGGTTCTTGCTGTATTGGAGACTCTGGAAAGAAGAGGATGGTTCTTGCGTTAAAACAGCATGTGTGTCATGGATGAAAACACTGGTCTGAATTTCCCTTCAGAAACGGAGTTAAACCCCAGAATCTGTGTCTTCCTACAAGGAAGAGTTCATTTCTGGTAAACCAAGTTAATTTTGGGCTCAAATGATGTTTAGCAGTTCACGAACCCAACGCGATTCTCACTATTAACTAAAGAGCATTTATGTAAGAGGAGCTGTGGTTTGTATCAGTATCATAAGCACAGTTGATCTACCTATGGACCCTATGAGTAGGAAACACAGTTCTTTTTTTGAGGGCATGCTGATTGTTCTTACTGTATTGGAGATGCTGGAAAGAAGAGCTTGCTTCTTGTGCTAAAACAGAGTGTGTTTCATGCATGAGAACTCTGGATTGAATTTCCCTTCAGAAACAGAGTTAAACCCCAGGATCTGTGTCTTCCTCCAAGGAAGAGTTCTTTTCTGGTTAACAAAAAGAATTTTGGGCTCAAATGATTTTACACAGTTCAGAAACACATCGCGATTCTCACTATTAACTAAAGAGTATTTATGTAAGAGGAGCTGTGGTTTGTACATGTTTCATAAGCAGAGTTGAACTACATGTGGTCGGTATGAGTAGGAAACACTGTTCTTTTTGTCTGGACATTCTCGTGGTTCTTGCTGTATTGGAGACGCTGGAAAGAAGAGGATGCTTCTTACCTTAAAACAGAGTGTGTTTCAGGGATGTGATCTCTGGTCTTAATTTCCCTTCAGAAACGGAGTTAAACCCCAGGATCTGTGTCTTCCTACAAGCAAGAGTTCATTTCTGGTAAGCCCAGTGAATTTTGGGCTGAAATGATTTTTAGCAGTTCACGACACAACGCGATTCTCACTATTAACTAAAGAGCATTTATGTAAGAGGAGCTGTGCTTTGTATCAGTTTCATAACAACAGTTGAAATGCATATGATCTCTATGAGTAGGAAACAAGTTCTTTTTTTTCTGGGAATTCTCATGGTTCTTGCTCTATTGGAGACTCTGGAAAGAAGAGGATGGTTCTTGCGTTAAAACAGCATGTGTGTCATGGATGAGAACCTGGTCTGAATTTCCCTTCAGAAACGGAGTTAAACACCAGCATCTGTGTCTTCCTATAAGCAATAGTTCATTTCTGGTAATACAAGTGAATTTTGGGCTCAAAAGTTTTTACACAGTTCTAGAACCCAAGGCGATTCTCACTATTAACTAAAGAGCATTTATGTAAGAGGAGCTGTGGTTTATATCAGTGCCATAAGCAGAGTTCAACTGCATATGGTCTGTGTCAATAGGAAATACAGTTCTTTTTTTCTGGGCATTCTCATGGTTCTTGTTGTCTATGAGACACTGGAAACAAGAGGACTCTTCTTGCCTAAAATAAGAGTGTTTTTAAGGGATGAGAACTCTGATGTGAATTTCCCTTCAGAAACAGAGTTAAGCCACAGGAACTGTGTCTTCCTACATGCAAGAGTTCATTTCTGGTAAACCCAGCGAATTTTGGGCTCAAATGATTTTTTCCCAGTTCACGACCCCAACGCTATTCTCACTATTAAGTAAAGAGCATTTTTTGTAGTCGGAGCAGTGGTTTATTTCAGTTTCATAAGCAGAGTTAAACTACATATAGTCCATATGAGTAGGATACACAGATGTTTTTTTCTGGGAATGCTCATGGTCTTGCTGTATTGGAGACGCTGGAAAGAAGAGCTTGCTTCTTGCATTAAAACAGAGTGTGTTTCATGGATGAGAAATCTGGTCTGAATTTCCCTTCAGAAACGGAGTTAAACCACAGGATCTGTGTCTTCCTCAAAGCAAGAGTTCATTTCTGGTAAACCAAGTGAATTTTGGGCTCAAAAGGTGTTACACTGTTCTAGAACAGAACGCGATTATCACTATTCACTAAAAAGCATTTATGTAAGAGGAGGTGTGGTCTGTATCAGTTTCATAAGCAGAGATGAACTACATATGGTCCGTATGAGTATGAAACTCAGCTCTTTTTTTCTGGGCATGCTCATGGTTCTTGCTCTACTGGAGACGCTGGAAAGAAGTTGATGCTTTTTGCATTAAAACAGCATGTTTTTCAAGAATGAGAACACTGGGCGGAATTTCCCTTCAGAAACAGAGTTAAACCCCAGGATCTTTGTCTTCCTACAAGCAAGAGTTCATTTCTGGTAAACCAAGTTAATTTTGGGCTCAAATGATGTTTAGCAGCTCACGAACCCAACGCGATTCTCACTATTAACTAAAGAGCATTTATGTAAGAGGAGCTGTGGTTTGTATCAGTATCATAAGCACAGTTGATCTACCTATGGACCCTATGAGTAGGAAACACAGTTCTTTTTTTGAGGGCATGCTGATTGTTCTTACTGTATTGGAGATGCTGGAAAGAAGAGCTTGCTTCTTGTGCTAAAACAGAGTGTGTTTCATGCATGAGAACTCTGGATTGAATTTCCCTTCAGAAACAGAGTTAAACCCCAGGATCTGTGTCTTCCTCCAAGGAAGAGTTCTTTTCTGGTTAACAAAAAGAATTTTGGGCTCAAATGATTTTACACAGTTCAGAAACACATCGCGATTCTCACTATTAACTAAAGAGTATTTATGTAAGAGGAGCTGTGGTTTGTACATGTTTCATAAGCAGAGTTGAACTACATGTGGTCGGTATGAGTAGGAAACACTGTTCTTTTTGTCTGGACATTCTCGTGGTTCTTGCTGTATTGGAGACGCTGGAAAGAAGAGGATGCTTCTTACCTTAAAACAGAGTGTGTTTCAGGGATGTGATCTCTGGTCTTAATTTCCCTTCAGAAACGGAGTTAAACCCCAGGATCTGTGTCTTCCTACAAGCAAGAGTTCATTTCTGGTAAGCCCAGTGAATTTTGGGCTGAAATGATTTTTAGCAGTTCACGGCACAACGCGATTCTCACTATTAACTAAAGAGCATTTATGTAAGAGGAGCTGTGCTTTGTATCAGTTTCATAACAACAGTTGAAATGCATATGATCTGTATGAGTAGGAAACAAGTTCTTTTTTTCTGGGAATTCGCATGGTTCTTGCTGTATTGGAGACTCTGGAAAGAAGAGGATGGTTCTTGCGTTAAAACAGCATGTGTGTCATGGATGAAAACACTGGTCTGAATTTCCCTTCAGAAACGGAGTTAAACCCCAGAATCTGTGTCATCCTACAAGGAAGAGTTCATTTCTGGTAAACCAAGTTAATTTTGGGCTCAAATGATGTTTAGCAGTTCACGAACCCAACGCGATTATCACTATTAACTGAAGAGCATTTATGTAAGAGGAGCTGTGGTTTGTATCAGTGTCATAAGCAGAGTTGATCTAACTATGGACCCTATGAGTAGGAAACACAGTTTTTTTGAGGGCATGCTGATTGTTCTTACTGTATTGGAGACGCTGGAAAGAAGAGCTAGCTTCTTGCGCTAAAACAGAGTGTGTTTCATGCATGAGAACTCTGGAATGAATTTCCCTTCAGAAACGGAGTTAAACCCCAGGATCTGTGTCTTCCTCCAAAGAAGAGTTCTTTTCTGGTTAACAAAAAGAATTTTGGGCTCAAATGATTTTACACAGTTCAGAAACACATCGCGATTCTCACTATTAACTAAAGAGTATTTATGTAAGAGGAGCTGTGGTTTGTACATGTTTCATAAGCAGAGTTGAACTACATGTGGTCCATATGAGTAGGAAACACTTTTCTTTTTGTCTGGACATTCTCATGGTTCTTGCTGTATTGGAGACGCTGGAAAGAAGAGGATGCTTCTTACCTTAAAACAGAGTGTGTTTCAGGGATGAGATCTCTGGTCTTAATTTCCCTTCAGAAACGGAGTTAAACCCCAGGATCTGTGTCTTCCTACAAGCAAGAGTTCATTTCTGGTAAGCCCAGTGAATTTTGGGCTGACATGATTTTTCGCAGTTCACGACACAACGCGAGTCTCACTATTAACTAAAGAGCATTTATGTAAGAGGAGCTGTGCTTTGTATCAGTTTCATAACCACAGATGAAATGCATATGATCTGTATGAGTAGGAAACAAGTTCTTTTTTTCTGGGAATTCTCATGGTTCTTGCTGTATTGGAGACTCTGGAAAGAAGAGGATGGTTCTTGCGTTAAAACAGCATGTGTGTCATGGATGAAAACACTGGTCTGAATTTCCCTTCAGAAACGGAGTTAAACCCCAGAATCTGTGTCTTCCTACAAGGAAGAGTTCATTTCTGGTAAACCAAGTTAATTTTGGGCTCAAATGATGTTTAGCAGTTCACGAACCCAACGCGATTCTCACTATTAACTAAAGAGCATTTATGTAAGAGGAGCTGTGGTTTGTATCAGTATCATAAGCACAGTTGATCTACCTATGGACCCTATGAGTAGGAAACACAGTTCTTTTTTTGAGGGCATGCTGATTGTTCTTACTGTATTGGAGACGCTGGAAAGAAGAGCTTGCTTCTTGCGCTAAAACAGCTTGTGTTTCATGCATGAGAACTCTGGAATGAATTTCCATTCAGAAACGGAGTTAAACCCCAGGATCTGTGTTTTCCTCCAAAGAAGAGATCTTTTCTGGTTAACAAAAAGAATTTTGGGCTCAAATGATTTTACACAGTTCAGAAACACATCGCGATTCTCACTATTAACTAAAGAGTATTTATGTAAGAGGAGCTGTGATTTGTACATGTTTCATAAGCAGAGTTGAACTACATGTGGTCCGTATGAGTAGGAAACACTGTTCTTTTTTTCTGGGCATTCTCATGGTTCTTGCTGTATTGGAGACGCTGGAAAGAAGAGGATGCTACTTACCTTAAAACAGAGTGTGTTTCAGGGATGAGATCTCTGGTCTTAATTTCCCTTCAGAAACGGAGTTAAACCCCAGGATCTGTGTCTTCCTACAAGCAAGAGTTCATTTCTGGTAAGCCCAGTGAATTTTGGGCTGAAATGATTTTTAGCAGTTCACGACACAACGTGATTCTCACTATTAACTAAAGAGCATTTATGTAAGAGGAGCTATACTTTGTATCAGTTTCATAACCACAGTTGAAATGCATATGATCTGTATGAGTAGGAAACAAGTTCTTTTTTTCTGGGAATTCTCATGGCTCTTGCAGTATTGGAGACTCTGGAAAGAAGAGGATGGTTCCTGTGTTAAAACAGCATGTGTGTCATGGATGAGAACACTGGTCTGAATTTCCCTTCAGAAATGGAATTAAACCCCAGAATCTGTGTCTTCCAACAAGGAAGAGTTCATTTCTGGTAAACCAAGTTAATTTTGGCTCAAATGATGTTTAGGAGTTCACGAACTCAACGCGATTCTCACTATTAACTAAAGAGCATTTATGTGAGAGGAGCTGTGGTTTGTATCAGTATCATAAGCAGAGTTGATCTACCTATGGACCCTATGAGTAGGAAACACAGTTCTTTTTTTGAGGGCATGCAGGTCGTTCTTACTGTATTGGAGACGCTGGAAAGAAGAGCTTGCTTCTTGCGCTAAAACAGAGTGTGTTTCATGCATGAGAACTCTGGAATGAATTTCCATTCAGAAACGGAGTTAAACCCCAGGATCTGTGTCTTCCTCCAAGGAAGAGTTTTTTTCTGGTTAACAAAAAGAATTTTGGGCTCAAATGATTTTACACAGTTCAGAAACACATCGCGATTCTCACTATTTACTAAAGAGCATTTATGTAAGAGGAGCTGTGGTTTGTATCAGTCTCATAAGCAGAGTTGATCTACATATGGTCCCTATGAGTAGGAAACATAGTTCTTTTTTTGAGGGCATGCTGATTGTTCTTTCTGTATTGGAGACAGACGCTGGAAAGAACAGCTTGCTTCTTGCGCTAAACAGAGTGTGTTTCATGCATGAGAACTCTGGTCTGAATTTCCCTTCAGAAACGGAGTTAAACCCCAGGATCTGTGTCTTCCACCAAGGATGAGTTCTTTTCTGGTTAAAAAAAGAATTTCGGGCTCAAATGATTTTACACAGTTCAGAAACCCATCGCGATTCTCACTATTTACTAAAGAGCATTTATGTAAGAGGAGCTGTGGTTTGTATCAGTTTCATAAACAGAGTTGATCTACATAGGGTCCCTATGGGTAGGAAACACAGTTCTTTTTTTGAGGGCATGCTGATTGTTCTCACTGTACTGGAGACGCTGTAAAGAACAGCTTGCTTCTTGCAATAAAACAGAGTGTGTTTCATGGAAGAACTCTGGCCTGAATTTCCATTCAGAAACGGAGTTAAAATCCAGGGTCTGTGTCTTCCTACCAGCAAGAGTTCTTTTCTGGTAAACCAACTGAATTTTGGCCTCACATTATTTTACAGGATTCAAGAACCAACGCGATTCTCACTATTAACTAAAGAGCCTTTATGTAAGAGGAGCTGTGGTTTGTATCAGTCTCATAAGCAGAGTTGATCTACATATGGTCCCTATGAGTAGGAAACATAGTTCTTTTTTTGAGGGCATGCTGATTGTTCTTTCTGTAATGGAGACAGACGCTGGAAAGAAGAGCTTGCTACATGCGCTAAAACAGAGTGTGTTTCATGCAAGAGAACTCTGGTCTGAACTTCCCTTCAGAACCGGAGTTAAACCTCAGGATCTGTGTCTTCCTACAAGCAAGAATTCATTTCGGGTAAACCAAGAGAATTTTGGGCTCAAAATATTTTACACAGTTCAGAAACCCATCGTGATTCTCACTATTAACTAAAGAGCATTTATGTAAGAGGAGCTGTGCTTAGTATCAGTTTCATAACCACAGTTGAAATGCATATCATCTGTATGAGGAGGAAACAAGTTCTTTTTTTCTGGGAATTCTCATGGTTCTTGCTGTATGGAGACTCTGGAAAGAAGAGGATGGTTCTTGAGTTAAAACAGCATGTGTGTCATGGATGAAAACACTGGTCTGAATTTCCCTTCAGAAACGGAGTTAAACCCCAGAATCTGTGTCTTCCTACAAGCAAGAGTTCATTTCTGGTAAACCAAGTTAATTTTGGGCTCAAGTGATGTAAAGCAGTTCATGAACCCAACACGATTCTCACTATTAACTAAAGAGCATTTATGTAAGAGGAGCTGTGGTTTGTATCAGTATCATAAGCACAGTTGATCTACCTATGGTCCCTATGAGTAGGAAACACATTTCTTTTTTTGAGGGCATGCTGATTGTTCTTACTGTATTGGAGAAGCTGGAAAGAAGAGCTTGCTTCTTGCGCTAAAACAGAGTGTGTTTCATGCATGAGAACTCTGGTCTGAATTTCCCTTCAGAAACAGAGTTAAACCCCAGGATCTGTGTCTTCCTCCAAAGAAGAGTTCTTTTCTGGTTAACAAAAAGAATTTTGGGCTCAAATGATTTTACACAGTTCAGAAACACATCGCGATTCTCACTATTAACTAAAGAGTATTTATGTAAGAGGAGCTGTGGTTTGTACATGTTTCATAAGCAGAGTTGAACTACATGTGGTCGGTATGAGTAGGAAACACTGTTCTTTTTGTCTGGACATTCTCATGGTTCTTGCAGTATTGGAGACGCTGGAAAGAAGAGGATGCTTCTTACCTTAAAACAGAGTGTGTTTCAGGGATGAGATCTCTGGTCTTAATTTCCCTTCAGAAATGGAGTTAAACCCCAGGATCTGTGTCTTCCTACAAGCAAGAGTTCATTTCTGGTAAGCCCAGTGAATTTTGGGCTGAAATGATTTTTAGCAGTTCACGACACCATGAGATTCTCACTATTAACTAAAGAGCATTTATGTAAGAGGAGCTGTGCTTTGTATCAGTTTCATAACAACAGGTGAAATGCATATGATCTGTATGAGTTGGAAACAAGTTCTTTTTTTTCTGGGAATTCTCATGGTTCTTGCTCTATTGGAGACTCTGGAAAGAAGAGGATGGTTCTTGCGTTAAAACAGCATGTGTGTCATGGATGAGAACCTGGTCTGAATTTCCCTTCAGAAACGGTGTTAAACACCAGCATCTGTGTCTTCCTATAAGCAATAGTTCATTTCTGGTAATACAAGTGAATTTTGGGCTCAAAAGTTTTTACACAGTTCTAGAACCCAAGGCGATTCTCACTATTAACTAAAGAGCATTTATGTAAGAGGAGCTGTGGTTTATATCAGTGCCATAAGCAGAGTTCAACTGCATATGGTCTGTGTCAATAGGAAATACAGTTCATTTTTTCTGGGCATTCTCATGGTTCTTGTTGTCTATGAGACACTGGAAACAAGAGGACTCTTCTTGCCTAAAATAAGAGTGTTTTTAAGGGATGAGAACTCTGGTGTGAATTTCCCTTCAGAAACAGAGTTAAGCCACAGGAACTGTGTCTTCCTACATGCAAGAGTTCATTTCTGGTAAACCCAGCGAATTTTGGGCTCAAATGATTTTTTCGCAGTTCACGACCCCAACGCTATTCTCACTATTAAGTAAAGAGCATTTTTTGTAGTCGGAGCAGTGGTTTATTTCAGTTTCATAAGCAGAGTTAAACTACATATAGTCCATATGAGTAGGATACACAGATGTTTTTTTCTGGGAATGCTCATGGTCTTGCTGAATTGGAGACGCTGGAAAGAAGAGCTTGCTTCTTGCTTTAAAACAGAGTGTGTTTCATGGATGAGAAATCTGGTCTGAATTTCCCTTCAGAAACGGAGTTAAACCACAGGATCTGTGTCTTCCTACAAGCAAGAGTTCATTTCTGGTAAACCAAGTGAATTTTGGGCTCAAAAGGTGTTACACTGTTCTAGAACAGAACGCGATTATCACTATTCACTAAAAAGCATTTATGTAAGAGGAGGTGTGGTCTGTATCAGTTTCATAAGCAGAGATGAACTACATATGGTCCGTATGAGTATGAAACTCAGCTCTTTTTTTCTGGGCATGCTCATGGTTCTTGCTCTACTGGAGACGCTGGAAAGAAGTTGATGCTTTTTGCATTAAAACAGCATGTTTTTCAAGAATGAGAACACTGGGCTGAATTTCCCTTCAGAAACGGAGTTAAACCCCAGGATCTTTGTCTTCCTACAAGCAAGAGTTCATTTCTGGTAAACCCAGAGAATTTTGGGCTCATATGATTTCAAACAGTTCACGAACCCAACGCGATTCTCACTAATAACTAAAGAGCATTAATGTAAGAAGAGCTGTGGTTTGTATCTGTTTCATAAGCAGAGTTCAACTACATATAGTCCGTATGAGTAGGAAACACAGTTCTGTGTTTCTGGGCATACTCATGGTTCTTGCTGCATTGAAGACGTTGGAAAAAAGAGGATGCTTCTTGTCTTAAAACAGAGTGTTTTTAAGGGATGAGAACTCTGGTCTGAATTTCCCTTAAGAAACAGAGTTAAACCCCAGGATCTGTGTCTTCCTACAAGCAATAGTTCATTTCTGGTAATCCAATTGAATTTTGGGCTTAAAAGGTTTTACACAGTTCTAGAACCCAACGCGATTCTCACTATTAACTAAAGAGCATTTATGTAAGAGGAGCTGTTGTCTGTATCAGTTTCATAAGCAGAGTTGAACTACATATGGTCCGTATGAATAGGAAACACAGATCTTTTTTTCTGGGCATGCTCATGGTCTTGCTGAATTGGATACGCTGGAAAGAAGAGCTTCCTTCCTGCGGGAAAACAGAGTGTGTTTCATGGATGAGAACACTGGTCTGAATTCCCCTTAAGAAACGGAGTTAATCCCCAGGATCTGTGTCTTCCTACAAGCAAGAGTTCATTTCTGGTAAACAAAGTAAATTTCGGGCTCAAATGGTTTTACACAGTTCACAAACCCATCAGGATTATCACTATTAACTAAAGAGCATTTATGTAAGAGGAGCTGTGGTTTGTATCAGTTTCATACGCAGAGTTGAACTGCATATCGTCTGTATGAGTGGGAATCACAGTTCTTTTTTTCTGGGCATTCTAATGGTTCTTGCTGTATATGATATGCTGGAAAGAATAGGATGCTTCTTGCCTTAAAACAGAATGTTTGTCAGGGATGAGAACTCCGGTCTGAATTTCCCTTCAGAAATGGAGTTTAACCACAGGATCTGCGTCTTCCTACAAGCAAGAATTCATTTCCTGGAAACCCAGTGAATTTTGGGCTCAAATGATTTTACACAGTGCACGAACACAATGCGATACAAATTATTAACTAAAGAGCATTTATGTAAGAGGAGCTGTGGTTTGCACCAGTTTCATAAGCAGAGTTGAACTACAAATGGTCTGTATGAGTAGGAAACACAGTTCTTTTATTCTGGGAATGCTCATGTTTCTTGCTGTATTGTTGACCCTGGAAAGAAGACCTTGCTTCTTGCGGGAAAACCGAGTGTGTTTCATGGATGAGAACACGGTCTGAATTTCCCTTCAGAATCGTAGTTAAATCGCAGGATCTGTGTCTTCCTACAAGCAAGAGTTCATTTCTGGTAAACCCAGTGAATTTTGGGCTCAAATGATTTTACACAGCCCACAAAACCCAACGTGATTCTCACTATTACCAAAAGGGCATTTATGTAAGAGGAGCTGTGGTTTGTATCAATTTCATAAGCAGAGTTGTACTACATGTGATCCATATTAGTAGGCCCCACAGTTCATTTTTTCCGGTCATGCTCATATTTCTTGCTGTATTGGAGACTCGGGAAAAATTAGCTTGCTTCTTGTGTTAAAACAGAGAGTGTTTCATGAATGAGAACACTGGTCTTAATTTCCCTTCCGAACCGGAGTTAAACCCCAGGATCTGTGTCTTCCTACAAGCAAGAGTTCTTTTCTGGTAAATAAAGTGAATTTTGGGCTCAAATGATTTTGTACAGTTCACAAACCCATCACGACTCTCACTATTAACTAACGAGCATTTATGTAAGAGAAACTGTGGTTTGTATCAGTTTCAAAAGAAGAGTTGCAATGCATATGGTCTGTATGAGGAGGTAACACAGTTCTTTTTTTCGGGGCATTCTCATGGTTCTTGCTCTATTGCAGACACTGGAAAGAAGAGGATGCATCCTGCGTTAAAACAGCATTAGTTTCATGGATGAGAACACTGGTCTGAATTTCCCTTCAGAATCTGAGTTAAACCACTGGATCTGTCTTTCTACAAGCATGAATTCATTTCTGGTAAAACAAGTGAATTTGGGGCTCATATGATTTTTCACAGTTCACGAACCCAACGCGATTCTCACTATTAACTAAAGAGCATTTATGTAAGAGGAGCTGTGTTTTGTATCAGTTTCATAAGCGGAGTTGAACTGCATATCATCTGTCTGAGTGGGAAACACAGTTCTTTTTTTCTGGGCATTCTCATGGTTCTTGCTGTATATGATATGCTGGAAAGAATAGGATGCTTCTTGCCTTAAAACAGAATGTTTGTCAGGGATGAGAACTCCGGTCTGAATTTCCCTTTAGAAACAGAGTTTAACCACAGGACCTGCGTCTTACTACAAGCAACAATTCATTTCTGGTAAACCCAGTGAATTTTGGGCTCAAATGATTTTACACAGTCCATGAACCCAACGCGATTCCCACTATTAACTAAAGAGCATTTATGTAAGAGGAGCTGTGGTTTGTATCAGGTTCATGGGCAGAGTTGATCTAAATATGGTTTGTATGATTAGGAAACACAGTTCTTTTTTGAGGGCATGCTCGTGGTTCTTGTTGTATTGGAGACGCTGGAAAGAAGAGGATGCTTCTTGCCTTAAAACAGAGGGATTTTCAGGGATTAGAACTCTGATCTGAATTTCCCTTCAGAAACGGAGTTAAACCCCAGGATCTGTGTCTTCCTACATGCAAGAGTCCATAAACCCAGTGAATTTTGGACTGAAATTATTTTTCACAGTGCATGAACCTAACACGATTCTAATTATTAACTCAACAGCATTTATGTAAGAGGAGCTGTGGTTTATACCAGTTTCATAAGCAGAGTTGAACTACATATGGTCCGTATGAATAGGAAACACAGTTCTTTTTTTCTGGGCATGCTCTTTGTTCTTACTCTATTGTAGAACCAGGAAAGAAGAGGATGATTCTTGCCTTAAAACAGAGTGTTTTTCAGGGTTGAGAATTCTTGTCTGAATTTGCCTTCAGAAACAGATTTAAACCCCATGATCTGTGTCTTCCTGAAAGCAGGAGTTCATTTCTGGTAAACCAAGTGAATATTGGGCTCAAATGATTTTACACAGTACACCAACAAAACAAGATGCTCAGTATTAACTAAAGAGCCTTTATGTAAGTGGAGCTGTGTTTTGTATCAGTTTCATTAGCAGAGTTGAACTACACATGGTCCATATGAGTAGGAAACACAGTTCTTTTTTTCTTGGCATACTCATGGTTCTTGCTGCCTTGAAGACACTAGTAAGAAGAGGACACATCTTGCCTTAAAACAGAGTGTTTTTAACGGATGAGAACTCTGGTCTGAATTTCCCTTCAGAAACATAGTTAAACCACAGGTTCTGTGTCTTCCTACAAGCAAGAGTTCATTTCTGGTAAACCCAGTGAATTTTGGGCTCAAATGATTTTACTCAGTTCACGAACCCAACGCAATTCTCACTATTACCTAAAGAGCATTTATGTACGAGGAGCTGTGGATTCTATCAGTTTCATAAGCAGAGTAGAACTGCATATGGTCTGTATGAGGTGGAAACCCAGTTCTTTTTTTAGTGGCATTCTCCTGGTTCTTACTGTATTGGACACACAGGAAAGAAGAGGATGCTTACTGCGTTAAAACAGCATGTGTTTCATGGATGAGAACACTGGTCTGAATTTCCCTTCAGAATCCGAGTTCAACCACAGGATCTGTGTGTTCCTACAAGCAAGAGTTCATTTCTGGTAAACCAAGTGAATTTTGGGGTCAAATGATTTTACACAGTTCATGAACCCAACGCGATTCTCACTATTAACTAAAGAGTATTTATGTAAGAGGATCTGTGGTTTTTATCAGTTCAATAGGCATAGTTGATGTAAAAATGGTCTGTATGAATAGGAAACAGTTCTTTTTTGAGGGCATGCTCATGGTTCCTGCTGTATTGGAGACGCTGGAAGGAAACACTTGCTTCTTGCATGAAAACAGAGTGTGTTTCATGGATGAGAACTCTGTTCTGAAGTTCCCTTCAGAAACGGAGTTATACCCCAGGATCTGTGTCTTCCTAAAAGCAAGAGTTCATTTCTGGTAAACTCAGTGAATTAGGGGCTCAAATGATTTTTCGCAGTTCATGAACCCAACGCAATTCTCACTGTTAACTAAAGAGCATTGATGTAAGAGGAGCAGTGGTTTGTATCACTTTCATAAGCAGAGTTGAACTGCATATGGTCTGTATGAGGAGGAAACCCAGTTCTTTTTTTCGTGGCATTCTCCTGGTTCTTACTGTATTGGACACGCTGGAAAAAATAGGAGGTTTCTTGCCGTAAAACAGCATGTGTTTCATGAATGAGAACACTGGGCTCAATTTCTCTTCAGAAACGGAGTTAAACCCCAGGATCTCTGTCTTCCTAAAAGCAAGAGTTCATTTCTGGTATTCCCAGTGAATTTTGGGCTCAAATGATTTTACACTGCTCAAAAACCCATCGCGATTCTCAATATTAACTAAAGAGCATTTATGTAAGAGGAGCTGTGATTTGTATCAGTTTCAAAAGCAGAGTTGAACTCCATATGGTCTGTATGAGGAGGAAACACAGTTCTTTTTTTCGGGGCATTCTCATGGTTCTTGCTGTATAGGAGATGCTGGAAAGAAGAGCTTGCTTCTTGCGTGAAAACAGAGTGTGTTTCATGGATGAGAACACTGGTTTGAATTTCCCTTCAGAAACGGAGTTAAACCCCAAGATCTGTGTCTTCCTACAAGCAGGAGTTCATTTCTGGTAAACCAAGTGAATATTGGGCTCAAATGATTTTACACAGTACACCAACAAAACAAGATTCTCATATTAAGTAAAGAGCCTTTATGTAAGAGGAGCTGTGTTTTGTATCAGTTTCATAAGCAGAGTTGAACTATATATGTTCTGTATGAGTAGGAAACACAGCTCTTTTCTTCTGGCCATGCTCATGGTTCTTGCTCTATTGTAGTCGCTGGAAAGAAGAGGATGCGTCCAGCGTTAAAACAGCATTAGTTTCATGGATGAGAACACTGGTCTGAATTTCTCTTCAGAATCTGAGTTAATCCACAGGATCTGTGTCTTCCTACAAGCAAGAATTCTTTTCTGGTAAAACAAGTGAATTTGGGGCTCAAATGATTTTTCACAGTTCACAAACCCAAAGCGATTCTCACTATTAACTAAAGAGCATTTATGTAAGTGGAGCTGTGGTTTGTATCAGTTTCATAAGCAGAGTTGAACTGCATACCGTCTGTATGAGTGGGAAACACAGTTCTTTTTTTCTGGGCATTCTCATGGTTCTTGCTGTATATGATATGCTGGAAAGAATAGGATGCTTCTTGCCTTAAAACAGAATGTTTGTCAGGGATGAGAACTCCAGTCTGAATTTCCCTTCAGAATCGGAGTTTAACCACAGGATCTGCGTCTTCCTACAAGCAAGAATTCATTTATGGTAAACCCAGTGAATTTTGGGCTGAAATGATTTTACACAGTCCATGAACCCAAGGCGATTCTCACTATTAACTAAAGAGCATTTATGTAAGAGGAGCTGTGGTGTGTATCAGGTTCATGGGCAGAGTTGATCTAAATGTGGTCTGTATGAGTAGGAAACACAGTTCTTTTTTTCTGGGCATGCTCATGTTTCTTGCTGTATTGTAGACGCTTTAAAGAAGAGCTTGCTTCTTGCATGAAAACAGAGTGTGTTTCATGGATGAGAACACTGGACTGAATTTCCCTTAAGAAATGGAGTTAAACCCCAGGATCTGTGTCTTCCTACAAGAAAGAGTTCATTTCTGGTAAACCCAGTGAATTTTGGGCTCAAATGATTTTACACAGTTCACCAACCCAACGCGATTCTAACTATTAATTAAAGAGTATTTATGTAAGAGGAGTTGTGGTTTATATCAGTTTCAAAAGCAGAGTTGAACTACATATGGTCCGTATGAGTGGGAAACACAGTTCTTTTTTTCTGGGCATGCTCATATTTCTTGCTTTATTGGAGCCGCTGGAAAGAAGAGCTTGATTCTTGCGGGAAAGCAGAGTGTGATTCATGGATGAGAACACTGATCTGAATTTCCCTTCAGAAACGGATTTAAACCCCAGGATCTGTGTCTTCCTACAAGCAAGAATTCATTTATGGTAAACCCAGTGAATTTTGGGCTGAAATGATTTTACACAGTTCATGAACCCAACGCGATTCTCACTATTAACTAAAGAACATTTATGAGACATTAGCTGTGGTCTGTATCAGTTTCATAAGCAGAGTTCAACTACATATGGTCTGTATGAGTAGGAAACTCAGTTCTTCATTTCTCGGAATGCTCATGTTTCTTTCTGTATTGGAGACGCTGGAAAGAAGAGCATGCTTCTTGCCTCATAACAGAGTGTTTTTCAGGGATGAGAACTCTGATCTGAATTTCTTTTCAGAAATAGAGTTATACCCCAGGATCTGTGTCTTTCTACAAGCAAGAGTTCATTTCTGGTAAATTCAGTGAATTTGGGGCTGAAATGATTTTTCGCAGTTCACGAACCCAACGCGATTCTCACTGTTAACTAAAGAGCATTGATGTAAGAGGAGCGTTGGTTTGTATCAGTTTCATAAGCAGAGTTGAACTGCATATGGTCTGTATGAGTAGGAAACTCAGTTCTTTTTTTCTGGGCATGCTCATGTTTCTTGATGTATTGGATACTCTGGAAAGAAAAGGTTGCTTCTTGCATTAAAACAGAGTGTGTTTCATGGATGAGAACACTGGTCTGAATTTCTCTTCAGAATCGGAGTTAAACCACACGATCTGTGTCTTCCTAAAAGCAAGTGTTCATTTCTGGTAAACCAAGTGAATTTTGGGCTCAAATGATTATACACAGTTTATGAACCCAATGCGATTCTCACTATTAACTAAAGAGCATTTATGTAAGAGGGGCTGAGGTTTGTATCAGTTTCATGAGAAGAGTTGAACTACCTATGGTCCATATGAGTAGGAAACAATTCTTTTTTTCAGGGCATGCTCATGGTTCTTGATGTATTGGAGACTCTGGAAAGAAGAGCTTGCTTCTTGCGTTAAAACAGAGTGTGTCTAATTGATTAGAACACTGGTCTTAATTTCCCTTCAGAAACGTAGTTAACCTACAGGATCTGTGTCTTCCTACAAGCAAGAGTTCATTTCTGGGACACCAAGTGAATTATGGGCTCAAATAATTTTACACAGTTCACGAACCCAACGTGCTTCTCACTATTAACTGAAGAGCATTTATGTAAGAGGAGCTGTGGATTGTATCAGTTTCATAACCAGAGAGGAACTACATATGGTCTGTATGAGTAGGAAACACAGTTCTTTTTTTCTGGGCATGCTCACGGTTCTTGTTTTATTAGAGACACTGGAAAAAAGAGCGTGCGTTCTTCTTGTGTTAAAACAGAGTGTGTTACATGGATCAGAACACTAGTCTGAATTTCCATTCAGAAATGAAGTTAAACCACAGGATCTGTGTCTTCCTACAAGTAAGATTTCATTTCTGGTCAACCAAGTGAGTTTTGGGCTTGAATGATTTTACACAGTTCAAGAACCCAACGCGATTCTCACTATTAACTAAAGAGCATTTACGTAAGTGGAGCTGTGATTTGTATCAGTTTCATAGGAAGAGTTGATCTATTTAAGGTCCATATGAGTAGGAAACACAGTTCTTTTTTTCAGGGCATGCTCATGGAACTTGCTGTATTGGAGACGCTGGAAAGAAGAGCTTGCTTCTTGCATTAAAACAGAGTGTGTTTCATGGATGAGAACACTGGTCTTAATTCCCTCCAAAAACGGAATTAAACCCCAGGATCTGTGTCATCATACAAGCAAGAGTTCATTTCTGGAAAACAAAGAGAATTTTGGGCTTAAATGATTTTACACAGTTCAGAAAACCATTGCATTTCTCACTATTAACTAAAGAGCATTTATGTAAGAGGAGCTGTGTATTGTATCAGTTTCATAAGCAGAGTTGAACAACATATGATCCGTATGAGTCGGAAACACAGTTCTTTTTTCAGGTCTTGCTCATGGTTCTTGCTGTATTTGAGAGGCTGGAAAGAAGAGCATGGTTCTTTCGTTAAAACAGAGTGAGTTCCATGTAAGAGAACTCACTTCAGAAATGGAGTTAAACCACAGGATCTGTATCATCCTACAAGCAAGAGTTCATTTCTGGTCAACCAAGTTAATTTTGGGCTCAAATGAATTTACACAGTTCAAGAACCCAACGAATTCTCACTATTAACTAAAGAGCATTTATGTAAGTGGAGCTGTGGTTTATATCAGTTTCATAAGCAGAGTTGAACTACATAAGGTCCCTATGAGTAGGAAACACAGTTCTTTTTTTTATGGCATGCTCATGGAACTCGATGTATTGGAGACACTGGAAAGAAGAGCTTGCTTTGTGCGTTAAAAAGAGTGTGTTTCATGGATCAGAACACTGGTCTGAATTTCCTTTCAGAAACTGAGTTAAACCCAAGGATCTGTGTCTTCGTACAAGCAAGAGGTCTTTTCTGGTTAAGAAAGAGAATTTAGGGCTTAAATGATTTTACACAGTTCAGAAATCCATCGCTATTCTCACTATTAACTAAAGAGCATTTATGTATGAGGAGCTATGGATTGTATCAGTTTCATAAGCAGAGTTGAACTACATATGGTCCGTATGAGTAGGAAACACAGTTCTTTTTTTCAGGCCTTGCTCATGGTTCTTGCTGTTTGGAGAGGCTGGAAAGAAGAGCATGCCTCTTGCATTAAAACAGAGTGAGTTCCATGGAAGAGAACACTGGTCTGAATTTCCCTTCAGAAACGGACTTAAACCACACGATCTGTGTCTGTCTACAAGCCAGAGTTCATTTCTGGTCAACCAAGTGAATTTTGGGCTCAAATGTTTTTACACAGTTCAAGAACCCAATGCGGTTCTCACTATTAACTAAAGAGCATATATGTAAGTCGAGCTGTGCTTTGTATCAGTTTCATAAGCAGAGTTTAACTACATATGGTCTGTATGAGTAGGCAACACAGTTCTGTTTTTAAGGCCTTGCTCATGGTTCTTGCTGTATTGGAGAGGCTGGAAAGAAGAGCATGCTTCTTGCACTAAAACAGAGTGAGTTGCATGGATGAGAACAGTGGTCTGAATTTCCCTTCAATAACGGAGTTAAACCACAGCATCTGTGTCTTCCTACAATCAACAGTTCATTTCTGGTAAACCAAGTGAATTTTGGGCTCAAATGATTTTACACAGTTCAAGAACCAAACGGGATTCTCACTAATAACTAAACAGCATTTATGTAAGTGGAGCTGTGGTTCGTATCAGTTTTATTAGCTGAGTTGAAGTACGTATGGTCCATATGAGTAGGAAACACAGTTCTTTTTTTTAGGGTATGCTCATGGAAATTGGTGTATTGGAGACACTGGAAAGAAGAGCATGGTTCTTGCGTTAAAACAGAGTGAGTTCCATAGAAGAGAACACTGGTCCGAATTTCCCTTCAGAAACGGAGTTAAACCCCAGGATCTGTGTCTTCATACAAGCAATAGTTCATTTCTGGTCAACCAAGTGAATTTTGGGCTCAAATGATTTTACACAGTTCACAAACCCAACGCGATTCTCACCATTAACTAAAGAGCATTTGTTTATGTGGAGCTTGGTTTGTATCAGTTTCATAAGCAGAGTTGAACTGCGTATGGTCTGAATGACTTGGAAACACAGTTCTTTTTTTCTGGGCATGCTCATGGTTCTTGCTGAATTAGAGACCCTGGAAAGAAGAGCGTGCATGCTTCTTGCGTTAAAACAGAGTGTGTTTCATGGATGAGAACACTGGTCTGAATTCCTGCAGAAAAGGCGTTAAACCCAAGGATCTGTGTCTTCCTACAAGGAAGAGATCATTTCTGGTAAACAAAGAGAATTTTGGGCTTAAATGATTTTACACAGTACAGAAACCCATCGCGATTCTCACTATTAACTAAAGAGCATTTATGTAAGAGTAGCTGTGGATTGTATCAGTTTCATAAGCAGAGTTTAACAACATATGGTCCGTATGAATAGGAAACACAGTTCATTTTTTAGGCCTTGCTCATGGTTATTGCTGTACTGGAGATTCTGGAAAGAAGAGCATGCCTCTTGAGTTAAAACAGAGTGAGTTCCATGGAAGAGAACACTGGTCTGAATTTCCCTTCAGAAACGGAGTTAAACCCCAGGATCTGTGTCATCCTACAAGCAAGAGTTCATTTCTGGTCAACCAACTGAATTTTGGGCTCAAATGGTTTTACACAGTTCACTAACCCAACGAGATTCTCACTAATAACTAAAGAGCCTTTATGTAATTGGAGCTGTGGTTTGTATCAGTTTTATAAGCAGACTTGAACTACACATTATCCCTCTGAGTAGGAAACACAGTTCTTTTTTTCTGGGTATGCACATGGTTCTTGTTTAGTAGAGACGCTGGAAAGAAGAGCGTGCGTGCTTATTGTGTTAAAACAGAGTAAGTTCCATGGATGAGAACACTGGCCTGAGTTTCCCTTCAGAAATAGAGTTAAACCCAAGGATCTGTGTGTTCCTACAAGCAAGAATTCATTTCTGGTAATGCAAGGGAATTTTGGGCTCTAATGATTTTACACAGTTCAAGAACCTAACGAGATTCTCACTACTAACTAAAGAGCATTTATGTATGTGGAGCTGTGGTTTGTATCAATTTCATAAGCAGAGTTGAACTACATATGGTCCCTATGAGTAGGAAACACAGTTCTTTTTATTAGGGCATGCTCATGGAACTCGCTGTATTAGAGACACTGGAAAGAAGAGCTTGCTTCGTGCGTTAAAACAGAGTGTGTTTCATGGATCAGAACACTGGTCTGAATTTCCTTTCAGAAACGGAGTTAAACCCAAGGATCTCTGTCTTCATACAAGCAAGAGGTCATTTTTGGTTAACAAAGAGAATTTTGGGCGTAAATGATTTTACACAGTTCAGAAATCCATCACAATTCCAGCTATTAACTAAAGAGCATTTATGTAAGTGGAGCTATGGATTGTATCAGTTTCATAAGCAGAGTTGAACTACATATGGTCCATATGAGTAGGATACACAGTTCTTTTTTCAGGCCTTGCTCATGGTTCTTGCTGTATTGGAGAGGCTGGAAAGAAGAGCATGCCTCTTGCGTAAAAACAGAGTAAGTTCCATGGAAGAGAACACTGGTCTGAATTTCCCTTCAGAAACGGACTTAAACCACAGATCTGTGCCTGTCTAGAAGCCAGAGTTCATTTCTGGTCTACCAAGTGAATTTTGGGCTGAAATGTTTTTACACAGTTCAAGAAGCCAATGTGATTCTCACTATTAACTAAAGAGCATATATGTAAGTCGAGCTGTGCTTTGTATCAGTTTCATAAGCAGAGTTTAACTACATATGGTCAGTATGAGTAGGAAACACAGTTCTCTTTTTTAGGGCATGCTCATGGAAATTGGTGTATTGGAGACACTGGAAAGAAGAGCATGGTTCTTGCATTAAAACAGAATGAGTTCCATGGAAGAGAACACTGGTCTGAATTATCTTCAGAAACAGAGTTAAACCCCAGGATCTGTGTCTTCCTACAAGCAAGAGTTCATTTCTGGTATACAAAGAGAATTTTGGGCTTAAAGGATTTTACACAGTTCAGAAACCCATCGCAATTCTCACTATTAACTAAATAGCATTTATGTAAGAGGAGCTGTGGATTGTATCAGGTTCATGAGCTGAGATGAACTACATATGGTCCGTATGAGTAGGAAACAGTTCTTTCTTTCAGGCCTTGATCCTGGTTCTTGCTGTATTTGAGATGCTGGAAAGAAGAGCATGCTTCTTGCGTTAAAACAGTGTTAGTTCCATGGATGAGAACACTGGTCTGAATTTCCCTTCAGAAATGGATTTAAACCACCGGATCACTGTCTTTCTACAAGCAAGAGGTCATGTTGGTAAACGAAGTGAATTTTTTGTTCAAATGATTTTACGCAGTTCAATAACCCAACGCGATTTTCACTATTAACTAAAGAGCATGTATGTAAGTGGAGCTGTGGTTTGTATCAGTTTCATAAGTAGAGTTGAACTACGTATGGTCCGTATGAGTAGGAAACACAGTTCTTTTTTTTTTTACGGCATGCTCATAGAACTTGCTCTATTGGAGACAGTGGAAAGAAGAGCTTGCTTCTTGCGTGCAAACAGAGTGTGTTTCATGGATGAGAACACTGGGCTCAAATGTTTTTACACCATTTAACAAACCAACGCGATACTCACTATTAACTAAAGAGCATTTATATAAGTGGAGCTGTGGTTTGTATCAGTTTCATAAGCAGAGGTGAACTGCATATGGTCCATATGAGTAGGAAACGCAGTTCTTTTTTTCAGGCTTTGCTCATGGTTCTTGCTGTATTGGAGAGGCTGGAAAGACGAGCATGCTGTTTGAGTTAAAACAGAGTGAGTTCCATGGATGAGAACACTGGTCTGAATTTCCCTTCAGAAACGGAGTTAAACCACAGGATCTGTGTCTTCCTACAAGCAAGAGTTCATTTCTGGTCAACCAAGTGAATTTTGGGCTCAAGTGATTTTACACAGTTCACGAACCAAACGCGATACTCACGATTAACTAAAGAGCATTTATGTAAGTGGAGCTGTGGTTTGTATCAGTTTCATTATCAGAGTTGAACTACATATGGTTGGTATGAGTGGGAAACACAGTTCTTTTTTTAGGGTGTGCTCATGGAACTTGCTCTATTGGAGACACTGGAAAGAAGATCCTGATTCTTGCGTTAAAACAGAGTGTGTTTCATGGATGAAAACACTAGTCTGAATTTCCCTCATAAACGGAGTTAAACGCAAGGATCTGTGTCTTTGTACAAGCAAGAGTTCTTTTCTGGTAAACAAGGAGAATTTTGGGCTTAAATGATTTTACACAGTTCAGAAACCCATCGCGATTCTCACTATTAACTAAATAGCATTTATGTAAGAGGAGCTGTGGATTGTATCAGTTTCATGAGCAGAGGTTAACTACATATCGTCCGTATGAGTAGGAAACACAGTTCTTTCTTTCAGGCCTTGCCCATGGTTCTTGCTCTATTGGAGATGCTGGAAAGTAGAGCATGCTTCTTGCATTAAAACAGAGTTAGTTCCATGGAGGAGAACACTGTTCTGAATTTCCCTTCAGAAACGGGGTTAAACCACAGGATCTGGGTCTTCCTACAAGCAAGAGTTCATTTCTGGTAAACAAAGAGAATTTTGGGATTAAAGGATTATACACAGTTTAGAAATCCATGGCGATTCTAACTATTAACTAAAGAGCATTTATGTAAGAGGGCCTGTGGATTGTATCAGTTTCATGAGCAGAGTTGACCAACATATGGTCCGTATGAGTAGGAAACACAGATCTTTTTTTCAGGCCGTGCTCATGGTTCTTGATGTATGGGAGAGGCTGGAAAGAAGATCATGGTTCTTGCATTAAAACAGAATGAGTTCAATGGATGAGAACACTGGTCTGAATTTCGCTTCAGAAACAGAGTTGAACCACAGGATCTGTGTCTTCCTACAAGGAAGAGTTCATTTCTGGTAAACCACCTTAATTTTGGGCTCAAATGATTTTACACCATTCAAGAAACCAAAGCGATACTCACTATTAACTAAAGAGCAATTATGTAAGTGGAGCCTTGGTTTGTATCAGGTTCATAAGCAGAGGTGAACTACGTATGGTCCGTATGAGTAGGAAACACAGTTCTTTTTTTCTTTGCATGCTCATGGTTCTTGCTGTATTAGAGACGCTTGAAAGAAGAGCGTGCGTGCTTCTTGTGTTAAAAGAGCATGTGTTTAATGGATGAGAACACTGGTTTGAATTTCCCTTCAGAAACAGAGTTAAACCACAGGATCTTTGTCTTCCTACAAGCAAGAGTTCATTTTTGGTAAACAAAGAGATGTTTGGGCTTAAATGATTTTACACACTTCAGAAACCCATCGCGATTCTCACTATTTACTAAAGAGCATTCAAGTAAGAGGAGCTGTGGTTTGTTTCAGTTTCATAAGCAGAGTTGAACTCCATATGGTCCGTATATGTTGGAAATACTGTTCTTTTTTTCTGGGCATGCTCAAGTTTCTTGCTGTATTCGAAATGCTTGAAAGAAGAACGTGCGTGCTTCTTCCGTTAAAACAGAGTGTGTTCCATGGAAGAGAACACTGGTCTGAATTTCCATTCAGAAACAGAGTGAAACCACTGGATCTGTGTCTTCCTAAAAGCAAGTGTTCATTTCTGGTCAACCAAGTGATTTTGGACTCAAATGATTTTACACAGTTCAAGAACCCAAAGCTATTCTCACCTTAACTAACGAGCATTCATGTAAGTGGAGCTGTGGTTTGTACCAGTTTCATTATTAGAGTTGAACTACATATGGTCGGTGTGAGTTGGAAACACAGTTCTTTTTTTAGGGCATGCTCATGGACCTTGCTCTATTGGAGACACAGGAAAGAAGAGCTTGCTTCTTGCGTTAAAATATAGTGTGTTTCATGGATGAGAACACTTGTCGGAATTTCCCTTCAGAAAAGGAGTTAAACCCAAGGATCTGTGTCTTTCTACAAGCAAGATTTAATTTCTGGTAAACAAAGAGAATTTTGGGCTTAAATGATTTTACACAGTCAGAAATCCATCGAGAGATTCTCACCATTAACTAAATAGCATTTATGTAAGAGGAGCTGTGGATTGTATCAGTTTCATGAGCAGAGGTGAACTACATATGGTCAGTATGAGTAGGAAACACAGTTCTTTCTTTCAGGCCTTGCCGATGGTTCTTGCTGTATTGGAGATGCTGGAAAGAAGAGCATGCTTCTTGCGTTAAAACAGAGTTAGTTCCATGGATGAAAACAGTTTTTTGAATTTCTCTTCAGAAACGGGGTTAAACCACAGGATCTGCGTCTTCCTACAAGCAAGAGTTCATTTCGGGTAAACAAAGAGAATTTTGGGCTTAAAGGATTTTACACAGTTTAGAAACCCATGGCGATTCTCACTATTAACTAAAGAGCATTTATGTAAGAGGAGCTGTGGATTGTATCAGTTTCATAAGCATAGTTGAACTACATATGGTCCGTATGAGGAGGAAACACAGTTCATTTTTTCTGGCCATGCTCATGTTTCTTGCTATATTAGAGACGATGGAAAGAAGAGCGTACTTGCTTCTTACGTTCAAAAATTGTGTGTTTCATTGATGAGAACACTGGTCTGAAATCCCCTTCAGAAACGGAGTTAAAGCCAAGCATCTGTGTCTTCCTACAAGCAAGAGTTCATTTCTGGTAAACAAAGAGATGTTTGGGCTTAAATAATTTTACACAATTCAGAAACCGATCACGATTCTCACTATTAACTAAAGAGAATTTATGTAAGAGGAGCTGTGGATTGTATCAGTTTCATAAGCAGAGTTGAACTACATATGGTCTGTATGAGTAGGAAACTCAGTTCTTTTTTTCTGGGCATGCTCATGGTTCTTGCTGTATTCGAGACCCTGGAAAGAAGAGTGTGCGTGCTCTTTGCATTAAAACATAGTGTGTTTCATGGATGAGAACAATGGTCTGAATTTCCCTTCAGAAACGGAGTTAAACCCAAGGATCTGTGTCTTCCTACAAGCAAGAGTTCATTTCTGGTAAACAAAGAGATGTTTGGGCTTAAATGATTTTACACACTTCAGAAACCCATCAAGATTCTCACTATTTACTAAAGAGCATTTAAGTAAGAGGAGCTGTGTTTTGTTTCAGTTTCATAAGCAGAGGTGAACTACATATGGTCTGTATGAGTAGGAAACACAGTTCTTTTTTTAAGGCCTAGCTCATGGTTCTTGCTGTATTGGAGATGCTGGAAAGAAGAGCATGCATCTTGCATTAAAACAGAGTGAGTTCCATGGATGAGAACACTGGTCTGAATTTCCCTTCAGAAATGGAGTTAAACCACAGCATCTGTGTCTTCCTACAAGCAAGAGTTCATTTCTGGTAAACCATGTCAATTTTGGGCTCAAATGGTTTTACACAGTTCACTAACCCAACGAGATTCTCACTATTACCTAAAGAGCCTTTACGTAATTGGAGCTGTGGTTTGTATCAGTTTCATAAGCAGAGTTGAACTACATATGGTCCCTATAAGTTGGAAATACTGTTCTTTTTTTCTGGGCATGCTCAAGTTTCTTGCTGTATTAGAGATGCTTGAAAGAAGAGCGTGCGTGCTTCTTGCGTTAAAACAGATTGTGTTCCATGGAAGAGAACACTGGTCTGAATTTCCATTCAGAAGCGGAGTGAAACCACTGGATCTGTGTCTTCCTACAAGCAAGTGTTCATTTCTGGTCAACCAAGTGATTTTGGGCTCAAATGATTTTACACAGTTCAGAAACCGATCACGATTCTCACTATTAACTAAAGAGAATTTATGTAAGAGGAGCTGTTGATTGTATCAGTTTCATAAGCAGAGTTGAACTACATATGGTCTGTATGAGTAGGAAACTCAGTTCTTTTTTTCTGGGCATGCTCATGGTTCTTGCTGTATTCGAGACCCTGGAAAGAAGAGTGTGCGTGCTCTTGGCGTTAAAACATAGTGTGTTTCATGGATGAGAACAATGGTCTGAATTTCCCTTCAGAAACGGAGTTAAACCCAAGGATCTGTGTCTTCCTACAAGCAAGAGTTCATTTCTGCTACACAAAGAGATGTTTGGGCTTAAATGATTTTACACACTTCAGAAACCCATCGCAATTCTCACTATTTACTAAAGAGCATTTAAGTAAGAGGAGCTGTGTTTTGTTTCAGTTTCATAAGCAGAGGTGAACTACATATGGTCCATATGAGTAGGAACCACAGTTCTTTTTTTAAGGCCTAGCTCAAGTTTCTTGCTGTATTAGAGATGCTTGAAAGAAGAGCGTGCGTGCTTCTTGCGTTAAAACAGATTGTGTTCCATGGATGAGAACACTGGTCTGAATTTCCCTTCAGAAATGGAGTTAAACCACAGCATCTGTGTCTTCCTACAAGCAAGAGTTCATTTCTGGTAAACCATGTCAATTTTGGGCTCAAATGGTTTTACACAGTTCACTAACCCAACGAGATTCTCACTATTACCTAAAGAGCCTTTACGTAATTGGAGCTGTGGTTTGTATCAGTTTCATAAGCAGAGTTGAACTACATATGGGTCCCTATAAGTTGGAAATACTGTTCTTTTTTTCTGGGCATGCTCAAGTTTCTTGCTGTATTAGAGATGCTTGAAAGAAGAGCGTGCGTGCTTCTTGCGTTAAAACAGATTGTGTTCCATGGAAGAGAACACTGGTCTGAATTTCCATTCAGAAGAGGAGTGAAACCACTGGATCTGTGTCTTCCTACAAGCAAGTGTTCATTTCTGGTCAACCAAGTGATTTTGGGCTCAAATGATTTTACAAAGTTCAAGAACCCAACGCTATTCTCACCTTAACTAAAGAGCATTTATGTAAGTGGAGCTGTGGTTTGTACCAGTTCCATTATTAGAGTGGAACTCCATATGGTCGGTATGAGTGGGAAACACAGTTCTTTTTTTTAGGGCATGCTCATGGAACTTGCTCTATTGGAGACATTGGAAAGAAGAGCTTGCTTCTTGCGTTAAAATATAGTGTGTTTCATGGATGAGAACACTTGTCGTAATTTCCCTTCATCAACGGAGTTAATCCCAAGGATCTGTGTCTTTCTACAAGCAAGATTTCATTTCTGGTAAACAAAGAGAATTTTGGGCTTAAATGATTTTACACAGTTCAGAAACCCATCGCAATTCTCACTATTAACTAAAGAGCATTTATGTAAGAGGAGCTATGGATTGTATCAGTTTCATAAGCAGAGTTGAACTACATGTGGTCCGTATGAGTAGGAAACACAGTTCTTTTTTTCTGGCCTTGCTCATGGTTCTTGCTGTATTGGAGAGGCTGGAAAGAAGAGCATGCATCTTGCGTTAAAACAGAGTAAGTTCCATGGAAGAGAACACTTGTCAGAATTTCCCTTCAGAAACGGACTTAAATCGCAGGATCTGTGTCTGTCTACAAGTCAGAGTTCATTACTGGTCAACCAAGTGAATTTTGGGATCAAATGATTTTACACAGTTTAAGAACCCAATGCGATTCTCACTATTAACTAAAGAGCATATATGTTAGTCGAGCTGTGCTTTGTATCAGTTTCCATAAGCAGAGTTTAACTACATATGGTCCGTATGAGTAGGAAACACAGTTCTTTTTTTATGGCATGCTCATGGAACTTGCTGTATTGGAGACACTGGAAAGAAGAGCTTGCTTCTTACATGAAAACAGAGTGGGTTTCATGGATGAGAACACTGGTCTGAATTTCCCTTCAGAAACGGAGTTAAACCCAAGGATCTGTCTCTTCCTACAAGCAAGAGTTCATTTCTGGTAAACAAAGAGAATTTTGGGCTTAAATGATTTTACACAGTCCCGAAACCCATCCCGTTTCTCACTGTTCACTAAATAGTATTTATATAACCGGAGCTGTGGATTGTATGAGTTTCATGAGCAGAGGTGAACAACATATGGGCCGCATGAGTAGGAAACATAGTTCTTTCTTTCAGGTCTTGCTCATGGTTCTTGCTGTATTAGAGATCCTGGAAAGAAGAGCATGCTTCTTGAGTTAAAACAGAGTTAGTTCCATGGATGAGAACACTGGTCTGAAATTCCCATCAGAAACGGAGTTAAACCACAGGATCTCTCTCTTCCTAAAAGGAAGAGTTCATTTCTGGTAAACAAAGTGAATTTTGGGCTCAAATATTTTTACACAGTTCAAGAACCCAATGCAATTCTCACTGTTAACTAAAGAGCATGTACGTAAGTGGAGCTGTGCTTTGTTTCAGTTTTATAAGCAGAGTTGAACTACATATGGTCCGTATGAGTAGGAAGCACAGTTCTTTTTTTCTGGTCCTGCTCATGGTTCTTGCTGTATTTGAGACGCTAGAAAGAAGAGCGTGCGTGCTTCTTGCGTTAATACAGAGGGAGTTTCATGGAAGAGAACACTGGTCTGAATTTCCATTCAGAAACGGAGTTAAACCCAAGGATCTGTGTCTTCTTACAAGCAAGAGTTCATTTCTGGTAAACAAAGAGAATTTGGGCTTAAATGATTTTACACAGTTCAGAAACCCATCGTGATTATCACTATCAACTAAAGAGCATTAATGTAGGAGGAGCTGTGGATTGTATCAGTTTCATAAGCAGAGTTGAACTACATATGGTCCGTATGAGTAGGAAATTCAGTTCTTTTTTTCATGCCTTGCTCATGGTTCTTGCGGTATTGAAGAGGCCGTTAAGAAGAGCATGTGTCTTGCGTTAAAATAGAGTGAGTTTCATGGATGAGAACACTGGTTGAATTTCCCTTCAGAAATGGAGTTAAACCACAGCATCTGTGTCTTCCTACAAGCAAGAGTTCATTTCTGGTAAACCAAGTGAATTGTGGGCTCAAATGATTTTACACAGTTCACGAACCCAACACTATTCTCACGATTAACTAAAGAGCATTTATGTAAGTGGAGCTGTGGTTTGTATCAATTTCATAAGCAGAGTTGAACTACATATGGTCCGTATGTGTAGGAAACACAGTTCTTTTTTTCTGGGCATGCTCATGGAACTTGCTGTATTGGAGACACTGGAAAGAAGAGCTTGATCCTTGTGTTAAAACAGAGTGTGTTTCATGGATCAGAACACTGGTCTGAATTTCCTTTCAGAAACGGAGTTAAACCCAAGGATCTGTGTCATTGTATCTGTTTCATAAGCAGAGTTCAACTACATATGGTCCTTATGAGTAGCAAACACAGTTCTTTTATTCATGCCTTGCTCATGGTTCTTGCTGTACTTTAGATGCTGGAAAGAAGAGCATGGTTCTTGCATTAAAACAGAGTGAGTTCCATTTATGAGAACACTAGTCTGATATTCCCTTCAGAAACGGAGTTAAACGCCAGTGTCTGTGTCTTCCTACAAGCTAGCGATCATTTCTGGTCAACCAAGTGAATTTTGGGCTCCAATGATTTTACACAGTTCAAGAATCCTACTCAATTCTCACTATTAACTGAAGAGCTTTTATGTAAGCGGAGCTGTGGTTTGTATCAGTTTCATAAGCAGAGTTGAACTAAATATGGTCCCTATAAGTTGGAAATACTGTTCTTTTTCTGGGCATGCTCAAGGTTCTTGCTGTATTAGAGATGATTGAAAGAAGAGCGTGCATGCTTCTTGAGTTAAAACAGAGTGTGTTCCATGGAAGAGAAAACTGGTCTGAATTTCCATTCAGAAACGGAGTGAAACCACTGGATCTGTGCCTTCCTACAAGCAAGTGTTCATTTCTTGTAAAACAAGTGATTTTGGGCACAAATGATTTTACACAGTTCAAGAAACCAAAGCCATACTCACTATTAACTAAAGAGCATTTTTGTAAGTGGAGCCTTGGTTTGTATCAGTTTCATAAGCAGAGTTGAACTACATATGGTCCGTATGAGTAGGAAACACAGTTCTTTTTTTATGGCATGCTCATGGAACTTGCTGTATTGGAGACACAGGAGAGAAGAGGTTGCTTCCTGTGTTAAAACAGAGTGCGTTCCATGGTTGAGAACACTGGTCTGAATTTCCCTTCAGAAACGGAATTAAACCACCCTATCTGTGTCTTCCTGCAAGCAAGAGTTCATTTCGGGTAAACAATGAGAATTTTGGGCTTAAATGATTTTACACAGTTCAGAAACCGATCGCGATTCCCACTATTAACTAAAGAACATTTATGTAAGAGGAGCTGTGGATTGTATCAGTTTCATAAGCAGAGTTGAACTACATATTGTCCGTATGAGTAGGAAACACAGTTCTTTTTTGGGGGGGGGGCATGCTCATGGCACTTGCTGTATTGGAGATGCTTGAAAGCAGAGGTTGGGTGCTTCTTGCGTTAAAACAGAGCGTGTTTCATGGATGAGACCACTGGTCTGAATTTACCTTCTGAAACGGAGGTAAACCAAAGGATCTGTGTCTTTCTACAAGCAATAGTTCATTTCTGGTAAACAAAGAGAATTTTGGCCTTAATGATTTTACACAGTTCAGAAACCCATCGCGATTCTCACAATTAACTAAAGAGCATTTATGTAAGAGGAGCTGTGGATTGTATCAGTTTCATAAGCAGCGTTGAACTACATTGGTCCGTATGAGTAGGAAACACAGTTGTTTTTTTCAAACCTTGCTCATGGTTCCTGTTGTACTGGAGATGCTGGAGAGAAGAGCTTATTTCTTGCGTTAAAACCGAGTGAGTTCCATGGAAGAGAACACTGGTCTGAATTTCCCTTAAGAAACGGAGTTAAACCCAATGATCTGTGTCTTTCTACAATCAAGAGGTCATTTCTGGTACACAAAGAGAATTTTGGGCTCAAATGATTTTACACAGTTCACGAATCCAACGCGATTCTCACTTTTAACTAAAGAGCATTTATGTAAGTGGAGCTGTGGTTTGTATCTGTTTCATAAGCAGAGTTGAACTACACATGGTCCCTATGATTAGGAAACACAATTCTTTATTTCTGGGCATTCTCTTGGTTCTTGCTGTATTAGAGACGCCTGAAAGAAGAGCGTGCGTGCTTCTTGCGTTAAAACAGAGTGTGTTCCATGGACGAGAACACTGGTCTGAATTTCCCTTCAGAAAGGGAGTTAAACCACAGGATATGTGTCTTCCTACAATCAAGAGTTCATTTCTGGTAAACAAAGAGAATTTTGGCCTTAAATGATTTTACACATTTCAGAAACCCATTGCGATCCTCACTATTAACTAAAGAGCACTTAAGAGGAGCTGTGCATTGTATCAGTTTCATAAGCAGAGGTGAACTACATATGGTCCATATTAGTAGGAAACACAGTTCATTTTTTCTGGGCATGCTCATTGTTCTTGCTGTATTAGAGACCCTGGAAATAAGGGCGTGCGTGCTTATTGCGTTAAAACAGAGTAAGTTCCATGGATGAGAACACTGTTCTCAATTTCCCTTCAGAAACGGAGTTAAACCCAAGGATCTGTGTCTTCCTACAAGCAAGAGTTCATTTTTGGTAAACCAAGGGAATTTTGGGCTCAAATGATTTGACACATCTCAAGAACCCAATGCGATTCTCACTATTAACTAAAGTGCATTTATGTAAGTGGTACTGTGGTTTGTATCAGTTTCATAAGCAGAGTTGAACTACATATGGTCAGTATGAGTAGGAAACTCAGTTATTTTTTTTTTGGCATGCTCATGGAACTTGGTGTATTGGAGATGCTTGAAAGAAGAGGTTGCGTGCTTCTTGCGTTAAAACAGAGTGTGTTCCATGGAAGAGAACACTGGTCTGTATTTCCCATCAGAAACGGAGTTAATCTCAAGGATCTGTGTCTTCCTACAAGCAAGAGTTCATTATTGGTAAATAATGGAATTTGGGCTTAAATGATTTTACACAGTTCAGAAACCCATCGGTATTCTCACTTTTACCTAAAGAGCATTTATGTAAGAGGAGCTGTGGATTGTATCAGTTTCATAAGCAGAGTTGAACTACATATGGTCCGTATGAGTAGGAAACACAGTTCTTTTTTTTAGGGCATGCTCATGGAACTTGAAGTATTGGAGACCCTAGAAAGAAGAGCTTGCTTCTTACGTTAAAACAGAGTGTGTTTCATGGATGAGACCACTGGTCTGAATTTACCTTCTGAAACGGAGGTAAACCAAACGATCTGTGTCTTTCTACAAGCAAGAGTTCATTTCTGGTAAACAAAGAGAATTTTGGCCTTAAATGATTTTACACAGTTCAGAAACCCATCGCGATTCTCACTATTAACTAAAGAGCACTTAAGAGGAGCTGTGCATTGTATCAGTTTCATAAGCAGAGTTGAACTATGTATGGTCCATATGAGTAGGAAACACAGTTCGTTTTTTCTGGGCATGCTCATGGTTCTTGATGTATTAGAGACCCTGGAAATAAGGGCGTGCGTGCTTATTGCGTTAAAACAGAGTAAGTTCCATGGATGAGAACACTGTTCAGAATTTCCCTTCAGAAACGGAGTTAAACCCAAGCATCTGTGTCTTCCTACAAGCAAGAGTTTATTTTTGGTAAACCAAGGGAATTTTGGGCTCAAATGATTTGACACATTTCAAGAACCCAACGCGATTCTCACTATTAACTAAAGAGCATTTATGTAAGTGGTACTGTGGATTGTATCAGTTTCATAAGCATATTTGAACTACATATGGTCCGTATGAGTAGGAAACACAGTTCTTTTATTTAGGGCATGCTCATGGAACTTGCTGTATTGGAGAAACTGGAAAGTAGAGCTTGCTTCAAGCGTTAAAAGAGAGTGTGTTTCATGGATGAGAACACTGGTCTGAATTTCCCTTCAAAAACGGAGTTAAACCAAAGGATCTGTGTCTTCCTACAAGCAAGAGTTCATTTCTGGTAAACAAAGAGAATTTTGGGCTTAAATGATTTTACACAGTTCAGAAACCCATCGCGATTCTCACTATTAAATAAAGAGCATTTATGTAACTGGTACTGTGGTTTGTATCAGTTTCATAAGCAGAGTTGAAATACATATTGCCTGTATGAGTAGGAAACACAGTTCTTTTATTCTTCCCTTGCTCATGGTTCTTGCTGTACTGGTGATGCTGGAAGGAAGAACATGGTTCTTGCGTTAAAACAGAGTGAGTTCCATGAATGATAACACTGGTTTGAATTTCCCTTCAGAAACGGAATTAAACGCCAGGATCTGGATATTCCTACAAGCTAGCATTCATTTTTGCTCAACAAAGTGAATTTTGGGCTCCAATGATTTTACACAGTTCACGAACCCAACGCGATTCTCACTATTAACTAAAGAGCATTTATGTAACTGGAGATGTGGTTTGTATCAGTTTCATAAGCAGAGTTGAACTACATATGGTCCCTATGAGTAGGAAACATAACTCTTTTTTGATGGGCATGCTCATGGTTCTTGCTGTATTAGAGACTCTTGAAAGAAGAGCGTGCATGCTTCTTGCGTTAAAACAGAGTGTGTTTCTAGGATGAGAACACTGGACTGAATTTCCCTTCAGAAAAGGAGTTAAGCCCCAGGATCTGTGTCTTCCTACAAGCAAGAGTACATTTCTTATCAACCAAGTGAATTTTGGGCTCAAATGATTTTACAGAGTTCACGAATCCAACGCGATTCTCACTATTACCTAAAGAGCATTTATGTAAGAGGACCTGTGGTTTGTATCAGTTTCATAAGCAGAGTTGAACTACATATGGTCCGTAGGAATAGGTAACACAGTTCTTTTTTTTAGGGCATGCTCATGGAACTTTGTGTTTTGGAGACACTGGAAAGAAGAGCTTGCTTCTTGCGTTAAAACAGAGTGTGTTTCCTGGAAGAGATCAGTGGTCTGAATTTCACTTCAGAAACGGAGTTAAACCCAATGATCTGTGTCTTCTTACATGCAAGAGGTCATTTCTGGTAAACAAGAAGAATTTTGGGCTTAAATGATTTTACACAGTTCAGAAACCCATCGCGATTCTCACTATTAACTAAAGAGCACTTAAGTGGAGCTGTGGATTGTATCAGTTTCATAAGCAGAGTTGAACTACGTATGGTCCATATGAGTAGGAAACACAGTTCTTTTTTTCTGGGCATGCTCATGGTTCTTGCTGGATTAGAGACCCTGGAATTAAGGGCGTGTGTGATTATTGCGTTAAAACAGAGTAAGTTCCATGGATGAGAACACTGTTCTGAATTTCCAATCAGAAACGCAGTTAAACCCAAGGATCTGTGTCTTCCTACATGCAAGAGTTCATTTTTGGTAAACCAAGGGAATTTTGGGCTCAAATGATTTGACACAGTTCAAGAACCCAACGCAATTCTCACTATTAACTAAAGAGCATTTATGTAAGTGGTACTGTGGTTTGTATCAGTTTCATAAGCAGAGTTGAACTACATATGGCAAGTATGAGTAGGAAACATAGTTCTTTTTTTTAGGGCATGCTCATGGAACTTGCTGTATTGGAGACACTGGGAAGAGGAGCTTGCTGCTTGCGTTAAAACAGAGTGTGTTTCATGGGTGAGAACACTGGTCTGAATTTCCCTTCAGAAACTGAGTTATACCCAAGGATCTGTGTCTTCCTACAAGCAAGAGTTCATTTCTGGTAAACAAAGGAATTTGGGCTTAAATGATTTTACACAGTTCAGAAACCCATCGCAATTCTCACTATTACCTAAAGAGCATTTATGTAAGAGGAGCTCAGGATTGTATGACTTTCATAAGCAGAGTTGAACTACATGTGGTCCATATCAGTAGGAAACACAGTTCTTTTTTTTTAGGGCATGCTCATGGAACTTGCTGTATTGGAGACACTGGAAAGAAGAGCTTGCTTCTTGCGTTAAAAGAGTGTGTTTCATGGATGAGAACACTGCTCTGAATTTCCCTTCAAAAACGGAGTTAAACCCAAGGATCTCTGTCTGCTTACAAGCAAGAGGTCATTTCTGGTAAACAAGGAGAATTTTGGGCTTAAATGATTTTACACAGTTCAGAAACCTATCGCGATTCTCACTATTAACTAAAGAGCACTTAAGAGGAGCTGTGGATTGTATCAGTTTCATAAGCAGAGTTGAACTATGTATGGTCCATATGCGTAGGAAACACAGTTTTTTTTTTCTGGGCATGCTCATTGTTCTTGCTGGATTAGAGACCCTGGAAATAAGGGCGTGCGTGCTTATTGCGTTAAAAGAGAGTAAGTTCCATGGATGAGAGCACTGTTCTGAATTTCCCTTCAGAAATGGAGTTAAACCCAAGGATCTGTGTCTTCCTACAAGCATGAGTTCATTTTTGGTAAACCAAGGGAATTTTGGGCTCAAATGATTTGACACAGTTCAAGAACCCAACGCGATTCTCACTATTAACTAAAGAGCATTTATGTAAGTGGTACTGTGGTTTGTATCAGTTTCATAAGCAGAGTTGAACTACATATGGTCAGTATGAGTAGGAAACATAGTTTTTTTTTTAGGGCATGCTCATGGAACTTGCTGTATTGGAGAGGTTGGAAAGAAGAGCATGCTTCCTGCGTTAAAACACAGTGAGTTCCATGGAACAGAACACTTGTATGAATTTCCCTTCAGACGGAGTTAAATGACAGGATCTGTTTCTTCCTACAAGCAAGAGTTCATTTGTGGTAAACAAAGTGAATTTAAGGCTCAAATGATTTTACACAGTTCACGAACCCAACGCGATTCTCACTATTAACGAAAGAGCATTCAAGTAAGAGGAGCTGTGGTTTGCATCAGTTTCATAAGCATAGTTGAACTACATATGGTCCGTATGAGTAGGAAACACAGTTCTTTTTTTCAGCCCTTGCTCATGGTTCTTCCTGTATTGGAGACGCTGGAAAGAAGAGCATGGATCTTGCGTTAAAACAGAGTGAGTTCCATGGATAAGTACACTGGTCTGAATTTCCCTTCCAAAATGGAGTTAAACCCCAGGATCTGGGTCTTCCTACAAGCAAGATATCATTTCTGGTAAACCAAGTTAATTTTGGGTCAAATGATTTTACACAGTTCAAGAACCCAACGTGATTCTCACTATTAACTAAAGAGCATTTATGTAAGAGGAGCTGTGGATTTTATCAGTTTAATAAGCAGAGTTGAACTACATATGGTCCTTATGAGTGGGAAACGCAGTTCTTTTTTTTAAGGCCTTGCTCATGGTTCTTGCTGTATTGGAGATGCTAAAAATAGAGCATGCTTCTTGCGTTAAAGCAGTGTGAGTTCCATGGATGAGAACACTGGTTTGAATTTCCCATCAGAAACGGAGTTAACCCCCAGGATCTGAGTGTTCCTACAAGCAAGAGTACATTTCTGGTCAACCAATTGAATTTTGGGCTCATATGATTTTACACAGTTCACGAACCCAACGCGATTCTCACTATTAAATAAAGATGATTTATGTAAGTAGAGCTGTGGTTTGTATGTGTTTCATAAGCAGAGTTGAACTACATATGGTCCGTATGAGGAGGAAACACAATTCTTTTTGTCAGGCCTTGCTCATGGTTCTTGCTGTATTGGAGAGGCTGGAAAGAAGAGTATGCTTCTTGCTTTGAAACAGAGTGAGTTCCATGGAAGAGAACACTGGTCTGAATTTCCCTTCAGAAATGGAGTTAAACCACAGGATCTGTGTCTTGCTACAAGCAAGAGTTCATTTCTGGTAAACAAATAGAATTTTGGGCTCAAGGGGTTTTACACAGTTCAGAAACCCATCACGATTCTCACTATTAACTAAAGAGCATTTATGTAAGAGGAGCTGTGGATTGTATCAGTTTCATAAGCAGAGTTGAATTGCATATGTATGACTAGGAAACACAGTACTTTTTTCTGGGCATGCTCATATTTCTTTCTGTATTGGAGACGCTTGAAAGAAGAGCTTGCTTCTTGCGTTAAAATAGAGTGTGTTTCATGGATGAGAACACTGGTCTGAATTTCCCTTCAGAAACGGGGTTAAACCACAGGATCTGTGTCTTCCTACAAGCCCGAGGTCATTTCTGGTAAACAAGTGAATTTTGTGATCAAATGATTTTACACATTTCACAAACCCATCGCGATTCTCACGATTAACTAAAGAGCATTTATGTATGAGGAGCTGTAGTTTGTATCAGTTTCATAAGTAGAGTTGAACTGCATATGGTCTGTAGGAGTAGGAAACACAGTTCTTTTTTTTCTGGGCAATCTCATGGTTCTTGCTGTATTCGACATGCTGGAAAGAAGAGCTTGCTTCTTGATTTAAAACAGCATGTGTTTCATAGATGAGAACACACGTCTGAATTTCACTTTAGAAACACAGTTAAACCCCAGGATCTGTGTGTACTTTCAAGCAAGAGTTCATTTCTGGTAAACCCGGTGAATTTAGGGCTCAAATGATTTTACACAGTTCACGAACTCAACGGGTTTCTCACTATAAACTAAAGAGCTTTTACTTAAGAGAAGCTGTGGTTTGTATCAGTTGTAAAAGCAGAGTTGAACTGCATATGGTACAAATGAGTAGGATACACAGTTCTATTTTTCTGGGCATGCTCATGGTTCTTGCTGTATTGGAGACGCTGGAAAGAAGAACTTGTTTCTCCTGTTAAAACAGAGTGTGTTTCATCGATGAGAACACAGGTCTGAATTTCTCTTTAGATATGGAGTTAAACCCCAAGATCTGTGTCTTCCTACAAACAAGGTTTCATTTCTGGTAAACCCTGTGAATTTTGGGCTCAAATGATTTTACACTGATCAAGAACCCAAAGCGATTCTCACTATCAACTAAAGAGCGTTTATGTAAGAGTAGCTGTGGTGTGTATCAGTTTCAAAAACAGAGTTGAACTTCATATGGTCCAAAGAGTAGGAAACACAGTTCTTTTTTTCTGGGCATTCTCATTGTTCTTGATGTATATGACATGCTGGAAAGAAGAGCTTCCTTCTTGATTTAAAACAGCATGTGTTTCATCGATGAGAACACAGGTCTGACTGCCCTTTTGAAACGCAGTTAAACCCCAGGATCTGTGTCTGCCTTCAAGCAAGAGTTCATTTCTAGTAAACCCGGTGAATTATTGGCTCAAATTATTTTACACATTTCACAAACCCATCGCGATTCTCACGATTAACTAAAGTGCATTTATGTAAGAGGAGCTGTGGTTTGTATCAGTCACATAAGCAGAGTTGAACTGCATATGGTCTGTAGGCGTAGGAAACACAGTTCTTTTTTTCTGGGCATTCTCATGGTTCTTGCTGTATTCGACATGCTGCAAAGAAGAGCTTGCTTCTTGATTTAAAACAGCATGTGTTTCATCGATGAGAACACAGGTCTGAATTTCCCTTTAGAAAGGCAGTTAAACCCCAGGATCTGTTTCTGCATTCAAGCAAGTGTTCATTTCTGGTATACCAGGTGAATTTTGGGCTCAAATGATTTTACACAGTTCAAGAACCAATCGAGATTCTCACTATTAACTAAAGAGCATTCATGTAAGAGGAGCCGTTTATTGTATCAGTTTCATAAGCAGAGTTGAACTACATATGGTCCATATGAGTAGGAAACACAGTTCTTTTTTTCAGGGCATGCTCATGTTTCTTGATGTATTGTAGACAGTGGAAAGAAGAGCTTGCTTCTTGCATTAAAACAGAATGTGTTTCAAGGATGAGAACACTGGTCTAAATTTCCCTCAGAAGCAGAGTTAAACCCCAGGATCTGTGTGTTCCTACAAGCCAGAGTTCTTTTTGGTAAACCAAGTGATTTTTGGGCTCAAATGATTTTACACAGTTCACGAACCCAACGCGATTCTCACGATTAACTAAAGAGCATTTATGTAAGAGGAGCTGTGGTTTGTATCAGTTTCATAAGCAGAGTTGAACTCCATATGGTCCCTATGAGTAGGAAAAACAGTTCATTTTTTCTGGGCATGCTCATATTTCTTGCTGTATTTGAGACGCTGGAAAGAAGAGCGTGCTTCTTGCGTGAAAATAGAGTGTGTTTCATGGATGAGAACACTGGTCTGAATTTCCCTTAAGAAACAGGGTTAAACCACAGGATCTGTGTCTTCCTACAAGCAAGAGTTCATTTCTGGTAAACAAGTGAATTTTGGGCTCAAATGATTTTACAGTTCAAGAACTCAACGGGTTTCTCACTATAAACTAAAGAGCATTTATGTAAGAGGAGCTGTGGTTTGTATCAGTTGCAAAAGCAGAGTTGAACTGCATATGGTCCGAATGAGTAGGATACACAGTTCTTTTTTTCTGGGCATGCTCATGGTTCTTGCTGTATTGGATACGCTGGAAAGAAGAGCTTGTTTCTTGTGGTAAAACAGCATGTGTTTCATCAATGAGAACACAGGTCTGAATTTCTCTTTAGATATGGATTAACCCCAGGATCTGTGTCTTCCTACAAACAAGAGTTCATTTCTGGTAAACCCTGTGAATTTTGCGGTCAAATGATTTTACACTGTTCAAGAACCCAAAGCGATTCTCACTGTCAACTAAAGAGCATTTATTTAAGTGTAGCTGTGGTTTGTATCAGTTTCAAAAACAGAGTTGAACTGCATATGGTCCGAATGAGTAGGAAACACAGTTCTTTTTTTCTGGGCATTCTCATGGTTCTTGATGTATATGACATGCTGGAAAGAAGAGCTTGTTTCTTGATTTAAAACAGCATGTGTTTCATCGATGAGAACACAGGTCTGAATTGCCCTTTAGAACCGCAGTTAAACCCCAGGATCTGTGTCTGCCTTCAAGCAAGATTTCATTTCTCATAAACCCGGTGAATTTTGGGCTCAAATTATTTTACACAGTTCAAGAACCCATCAAGATTATCACTATTAAGTAAAGAGCAATCATGTAAGACGATCTGTGGATTGTATCAGTTTCATAAGCAGAGTTGAACTACATGTGGTCTGTATGAGTAGGAAACACAGTTCATTTTTTCAGGGCATGCTCATGGTTTTTGCTGTATAGTAGACGGTGGAAAGAAGAGCTTGCATCTTGAGATAAAACAGATTGTGTTTCATGGATGAGAACACTGGTCTGAATTTCCCTTCAGAAAAGCAGTTAATCCTCAGGATCTGTGTCTTCCTACAAGGAGGAGTTCATTTTGGTAAACCAAGTGAATTTTGGGTTCAAATTATTCTACACAATTCAAGAACCCAACGCGATTCTCACTATTAACTAAAGAGTATTTATGTAAGAGGAGCTGTGGTTTGTATCAGTTTCATAAGCAGAGTTGAACTGCATAAGGTCTGTATGAGTAGGAAACACAGTTCTTTTTTTCTGGGCATGCTCATATTTCTTCCTCTATTGGAGACGCTTGAACGAAGAGCTTGCTTCTTGCATGAAAATAGAGTGTGTTTCATTGATGAGAACACTGGTCTTTATTTCCTTTCAGTTAAGGAGTTAAACCCCAGGATCTGTGTCTTCCTACAATCAAGAGTTCATTTCTGGTAAACAAGTGAATTTTGGTATCAGATGATTTTACACATTTCACAAACCCATCGCGAATCTCACTATTAACTAAAGAGCATTTATGTAAGAGGATGTGTGGTTTGTATCAGTTTCATAAGCACAGTTGAACTGCATATGGTCTGTAGGAGTAGGAAACACAGTTCTTTTTTTCTGGGCATTCTCATGGTTTTTGTTGTATTAGACATGCTGGAAAGAAGAGCTAGCTTCTTGATTTAAAACAGCATGTGTTTCATGGATGAGATCACAGGTCTGAATTTCCCTTTAGAAATGCATTTAAACCCCAGGATCTGTGTCTGCCTTCAAGCAAGATTTCATTTCTGGTAAACCCGTTGAATTTTGGGCTCAAATGATTTTACACAGTTCAAGAACTAATCGAGATTATCACCATTAACTAAAGAGCATTCATGTAAGAGGAGCTGTGGAAATGTATCAGTTTCATAAGCAGAGTTGAACTACATATATACGGTATGTGTAGGAAACACAGTTCTTTTTTTCAGGGCATGCTCTTGGTACTTGCTGTATTGTAGACATTGGAAAGAAGAGCTTTCTTCTTGCGTTAAAACAGAATGTGTTTCCTGGATAAGAACACTGGTCTGAATTTCTCTTCATTAACGGAGTTAAAACCCAGGATCTGTGTCTTCCTACAAGCAGGATTTCATTTCTGGTAAACCAAGTGAATTTTGGGCTCAAATGATTTTACACAGTTCTTGAACCCAACGTGATTCTCATTATTAACTAAAGAGCATTCATGTAAGAGGAGCTGTGGTTTGTATCAGTTTCAAAAGCAGAGTTGAACTACATATGGTCCGTATGAGTAGGAAACACAGTTCTTTTTTTCAGGGCATGCTCATAGTTCTTGATGTATTGTAGACAGTGGAAAGAAGAGCTTGCTTCTTGCATTAAAACAGAATGTGTTTCAAGGATGAGAACACTGGTCTAAATTTCCCTCAGAAGCAGAGTTAAACCCCAGGATCTGTGTGTTCCTACAAGCCGGAGTTCTTTTTGGTAAACCAAGTGATTTTGGGGCTCAAATGATTTTACACAGTTCACGAACCCAACGCAATTCTCACGATTAACTAAAGAGCATTTATGTAAGAGGAGCTGTGGTTTGTATCAGTTTCATAAGCAGAGTTGAACTCCATATGGTCCCTATGAGTAGGAAAAACAGTTCATTTTTTCTGGGCATGCTCATATTTCTTGCTGTATTTGAGATGCTGGAAAGAAGAGCATGCTTCTTGCGTGAAAATAGAGTGTGTTTCATGGATGAGAACACTGGTCTGAATTTCCCTTAAGAAACAGGGTTAAACCACAGGATCTGTGTCTTCCTACAAGCAAGAGTTCATTTCTGGTAAACAAGTGAATTTTGGGCTCAAATGATTTTACAGTTCAAGAACTCAACGGGTTTCTCACTATAAACTAAAGAGCATTTATGTAAGAGGAGCTGTGGTTTGTATCAGTTGCAAAAGCAGAGTTGAACTGCATATGGTCCGAATGAGTAGGATACACAGTTCTTTTTTTCTGGGCATGCTCATGGTTCTTGCTGTATTGGATACGCTGGAAAGACGAGCTTGTTTCTTGTGGTAAAACAGAATATGTTTCATCAATGAGAACACAGGTCTGAATTTCTCTTTAGATATGTATTAACCCCAGGATCTGTGTCTTCCTACAAACAAGAGTTCATTTCTGGTAAACCCTGTGAATTTTGTGCTCAAATGATTTTACACTGTTCAAGAACCCAAAGCGATTCTCACTATCAACTAAAGAGCATTTATTTAAGTGTAGCTGTGGTTTGTATCAGTTTCAAAAACAGAGTTGAACTGCATATGGTCCGAATAAGTAGGAAACACAGTTCATTTTTCTGGGCATTCTCATGGTTCTAGATGTATATGACATGCTGGAAAGAAGAGCTTGCTTCTTGATTTAAAACAGCATGTGTTTCATCGATGAGAACACAGGTCTGAATTGCCCTTTAGAACCGCAGTTAAACCCCAGGATCTGTGTCTGCCTTCAAGCAAGATTTCATTTCTCATAAACCCGGTGAAATTTGGGCTCAAATTATTTTACACAGTTCAAGAACCCAACGCGATTCTCACGATTAACTAAAGAGCATTTATGTAAGAGGAGCTGTGGTTTGTATCAGTTTCGTAAGCAGAGTTGAACTCCATATGGTCCCTAGGAGTAGGAAAAACAGTACATTTTGTCTGGGCATGCTCATATTTCTTGCTGTATTTGAGACGCTGGAAAGAAGAGCATGCTTCTTGCGTTAAAACAGATTGTGTTTCATGGAAGAAAACACTGGTATGAATTTACCTTCAAAAAGGGAGTTAAACCACAGTATGTGTCTCTTCCTACAAGCAAGAGGTATTTCTGGTAAACCCAGTGAATTTGCGGCTCAAATGAATTTACACAGTTCACGAACCCAACGCGTTTCTCACTATAAAGAAAGAGCATGTATTTACCATGAGCTGTAGTTTGGATCAGTTTCATAATCAGCGTTGAACTAGATATGATCCCTATGAGAAGGAAGCACAGTTCTTTTATTCGGGGCGTCCTCATGTTTCTTGGTGTATTGGAGACTCTGGAAAGAAGAGCATGCTTCTTGCGTTAAAATAGAGTGTGTTTCATGGATGTGAACACTGGTCTGAATTTCCCTTCTGAAATTGATTTAAGATCCAGGATCTGTTTTTTCCTACAAGCAAGAGAGCATTCATGGTAAAACCAGTGAATTTGCGTCTCAAATGAATTTACACAGAACACAAACCCAACGCGTTTCCCACTATAAACTAAAGAGCATTTATTTAACATGAGCTGTGGTCTGCATCAGTTTCATAATCAGCGTTGAACTAGATATGATCCGTATGAGTAGGAAATACAGTTCTTTTATTCGTGGCTTGCTCATGTTTCTTTCTGTATTGGAGACACAGGAAAGAAGAGCATGCTTCTTGCGTTAAAACACATTGTGTTTCATGGAAGAGAACACTGGTATGAATTTCCCCTCAGAAACAGAGTTAAACCACAGGATCTGTGTATTCCTACAAGCAAGAATTCATTGCTTGTAAACCATGTGAATTTGCGGCTCAAATGAATTTACACAGTTCACGAACCCAACTCCTTTCTCACTATTAACTAAAGAGCATTTATGTAAGAAGAGCTGTGGTTTGCATCAGTTTCATGAGCAGAATTGAACTAGATATGGTCCGTATGAGTGGGAAACACAGTTCTTTAATTCTGGGCTTGCTCATGTTTCTTGTTGTATTGGAGACTCTGGAAAGAAGAGATTCTTCTTGCGTTAAAACAGAGTGTGTTTCATGGATGAGAACAAAAGTTTGAATTGCCCTTCCGAAATGGTTTTACAATCTAGGAGCTGTGTCTTCCTACAAGCAAGAGAGCATTTCTGGTGAAACCAGTGAATTTGGGTCTCAAATGAATTTACACAGAACGCAGATCCAATGCGTTTTTCACTATAAAAAAAGAGCATTTATTTAACATGAGTTGTGGTTTGTATCAGTTTCATAATCAGCGATGAACAAGTATGATCCGTTTGAGTAGGAAGCACAGTTCTTTTATTCGGGCCTTGCTCAAGTTTCTTCCTGTATTAGAGAAGCTTGAAAGAAGAGCATGCTTCTTGCGTTTAAACAGAGTGTGTTACATGGCAGAGAACACTGGTCTGAATTTCCCTTCTGAAATGGATTTAAGATCCAGGATTTGTTTCTTCCTACAAGCAAGAGAGCATTTATGGTAAAACCAATGAATTTGCGGCTCAAATGAATTTACATAGTTCACAAACCCAACGCATTTCACATTATTAACTAAAGAGCTTTTATTTAACAAGATCTGAGGTTTGTATCAGTTTCATGAGCAGAGTTGAACTAGATATGAGCCGTGTAGGTAGGAAACACAGTTCTTTTATTTGGGGCTTGCTCATGTTTCCTGCTCTATTGGAGACGCTGGAAAGATGAGCATGCTTCTTGCATTAAAACAGAATGTGTTTCATGGATGAGAACACTAGTCTGAATTTCCCTTCAGAAATGGAGTTAAACCACAGTATCTGTGTCTTAGTACAAGCAAGAGGTCATTTCTGATAAACCCAGGGAATTTTCGGCTCAAATGAATTAACACAGTACACGAACCCAACGCGTTTCACACTATTAACTAAAGAGTGTTTATGTAAGAGGAGCTGTGGTTTGTATCAGCTTCATGAGCAGAGTTGAAGTAGATATGGTCTGTATAATTGGGAAACACAGTTCATTTTTTCTGGGCTTGCTCATGTTTCTTGCTGTATTGGAGACTCTGGAAAGAAGAGCATACTTCTTGCGTTAAATCAGAGTGTGATTCATGGAAGAGAACAAAGGTTTGAATTTCCCTTCTGAAATGGATGAAAGATCCAGGATCTGTGTCTTCCTACAAGCAAGAGAGTATTTCTGGTAAAACCAGTGAATTTGCGTCTCAAATGAATTTACACAGAACACAATCCAAACGCGTTTCTCACTATAAAAAAAGAGCATTTATTTAACATGAGCTGTGGTTTGTATCAGTTTCATAATCAGCGTTGAACTAGATATGATCCGTATGAGTAGGAAACACAATTCTTTTATTTGTGGCTTGCTCATATTTCTTATTGTTTTGGAGACGCGGGAAAGAAGTGCATGCTTCTTGCGTTAAAACAGAGTGTGTTTCATGGATGAGAACACTGGTCTGAATTTCCCTTCAGAAACGGAGTTAAACCACAGGATCTCTGTCTTCCTACAAGCAAGAGGTCATTTCTGGTAAACCCAGGGAATTGTCGGCTCAAATGAATTTACACAGTTCACGAACCCAACGCGTTTCACACTATTAACTAAAGAGCGTTTATGTTAGAGGAGCTGTGGTTTGTATCAGCTTCAAGAGCAGAGTTGAACTAGATATGGTCTGTATTAGTGGGAAATACAGTTCCTTTTTTCTGGGCTTGCTCATGTTTCTTGCTGTATTGGAGATTCTGGAAAGAAGAGCATTCCTCTTGCGTTAAAAAAAAGTGTGGTTCATGGATGAGAACACAGGTTTGAATTTCCCTTCTGAAATGGATTTAAGATCCAGGATCTGTGTCTTCCTACAAGCTAGAGAGCATTTCTGGTAATACCAGTGAATTTGCGGCTCAAATGAATTTACACAGTTCACGAACCCAAAGCGTTTCTCACTATAAACTAAAGAGCATTTAATTACCATGAGCTGTGGTTTGGATCAGTTTCATAATCAGGGTTGAACTAGATATGATCCGTATGAGAAGGAAGCACAGTTCTTTTATTCGTGGCTTCCTCATGTTTCTTAGTTTATTGGAGACTCTGGAAAGAAGAGCATTCTTCTTGCGTTAAAACAGAGTGTGTTTCATGGATGAGAAAACCGGTCTGAATTTCCCTTCTCTAATGGATTTAAGATGCAGGATCTGTGTCTTCCTACAAGCGAGAGAGCATTTCTGGTAAAAGCAGTGAATTTTCGTCTCAAATGAATTTACACAGAACACAAACCCAACGTGTTTCTCACTATAAACTAAAGAGCATTTCCATAACATGAGCTGTGGTTTGTATCAGTTTCATAATCAGCGTTGAACTATATATGATCCGTATAAGTAGGAAACACATTTCTTTTATTCGTGGCTTGCTCATGCTTCTTGCTGTATTGGAGACGCTTGAAAGAAGAGCATGCTTCTTGCGTTAAAACAGATTGTGTTTCATTGAAGAGAACACTGGTCTGAATTTCCCTTCAAAAATGGAGTTAAACAACAGGATCTGTGTCTTCCTACAAGCAAGAGGTCATTTCTGGTATACCCAGTCATTTGGCAGCTCAAATGAATTTACACAGTTCACGAACCCAACGCGTTGCTCACTATTAGCTAAGGATCATTTATGTAAGAAGAGCTGTTGTTTGTATCAGTTTCATGAGCAGAATTGAACTAGATATGGTCCATATGAATAGGAAACACAGTTCTTTTTTTCTGGGCTTGCTCATGTTTCTTGCTGTATTGGAGAATTTGGAAAGAAGAGCATGCTTCTTGCGTTAAAACAGATTGTGTTTCATGGAAGAGAACACTGGTCTGAATTTCCCTTCTGATATGGATAAGTCCAGGATCTGGTTCTTCCTACAAGCAAGAGAGCATTTATGGTACAACCAGTGAATTTGCGGCTCAAATGAATTTACACATTTCACAGACCCAAAGCATTTCACACTATTAACTAAATAGCATTTACTTAACAGGAGCTGTAGTTTGTATCAGTTTCATAAGCAGAGTTGAACTAGATATGATCCTTATGAGTAGGAAACACAGTTCTTTTATTCGTGGCTTGAGCATGTTTCTTGTTGTATTGGAGACACTGGAAAGAAGAGCATGCTTCTTGAGTTAAAACAGAGTGTGTTTCATGGATGAGAACACTGGTCTGAATTTCCCTTCTGAAATGGATTTCAGATCCAGGATCTGTGTCTTCCTACACGCAAGAGGTCATTTCTTGTAAACCCAGGGAATTTTCGGCTGAAATGAATTTACACAGTACACGAACCCAACACCTTTCTCACTATTAACGAAAGAGCGTTTATGTAAGGGGAGCTGTGGTTTGTATCAGCTTCATGAGAAGAGTTGAACTAGATATGGTCCCTATGAGTGGGAAACAGTTAATTTTTTCTTGACTTGCTCATGTTTCTTGTAAAAACCAGTGAATTTGAGTCTCAAATGAATTAACACAGAACACAAACCCAACGCGTTTCTCAGTATAAACGAAAGAGCATTTATATCACATGAGCTGTGGTTTGTATCAATTTCATAAGCAAAGTTAAACTACATATGAGCTGTATGAGTAGGAAACACAGTTCTTTTATTTGGCGCTTGCTCATGTTTCTTGCTCTATTGGAGATGCTGGAAAGATCAGCATGCTTCTTGCGTTAAAACACAGGGTGTTTCATTGATCAGAACACTGGTCTGATTTTCTCTCCAGAAACGGAGTTAAACCACAGGATCTCTGTCTTCCTACAAGCAAGAGGTCATTTCTGGTAAACCCAGTGACTTGGCGGCTCAAATGAAATTACACAGTTCATGAACCCAACGCGTTTCTCACTATTAACTAAAGAGCATTTATGTAAGAAGAGTTGTGGTTTGTATCAGTTTCATGAGCAGAATTGAACTAGATATGGTATATATGAATATGAAACACAGTTCTTTTTTTCTGGGCTTGCTCATGTTTCTTGGTGTATAGGAGACTCTGGAAAGAAGGGCATGCTTCTTGCGTTAAAACAGAGCCTGTTTCATAGATGAGAACTCTGGTCTGAATTTCCCTTCTGAAATGGATTTAAGATCCAGGATCTTTTTCTTTCTTCAAGCAAGAGAGCATTTATAGTAAAACCAGTGAATTTGCAGCTGAAACGAATTTACACAGTTCACAAACCCAAAGCATTTCAAACTATTATCTAAAGAGCATTTATTTAACAGGAGCTGTGGTTTGTATCAGTTTCATAATCAGCGTTGAACTAGATATGATCTGTATGAGTAGGAAACACAGTTCTTTTATTCGTGGCTTGCTCATGCTTCTTGCTGTATTGGAGACGCTTGAAAGAAGAGCATGCTTCTTGCGTTAAAACAGATTGTGTTTCATGGAAGAAAACACTGGTCTGATTTCCCTTCAGAAACGGAGTTAAACCATAGGATCTGTGTCTTCTGACAAGCAAGAGGTCATTTCTCGTATACCCAGTCAATTGGCGGCTCAAAGAATTTACACAGTTCACAAACCCAATGCATGGCTCACTATTAACTAAGGATCATTTATGTAAGAAGAGCTGTGGTTTGTATCAGTTTCATGAGCAGAATTGAACTAGATATGGTCCGTATGAGTTGGAAATTCAGTTCTTTTTTTCTGGGCTTGCTCATGTTTCTTGCTGTATTGGAGACCCTGGATAGAAGAGCATTCTTCTTGAGTTAAAACAGAGTGTGTTTCATGGAGGAGAACACTGGTCTGAATTTCCCTTCAGTGACAGAGTTAAACCACAGGATCTGTGTCTTCCTACAAGTAAGAGGTCATTTCTGGTAAACCCCGTGAATTTGCGGCTCAAAGGAATTTACACAGTTCACGAACCCAACGCGTTTCTCACTATTAACTATGGAGCATTTATTTAAGAAGAGCTGTGGTTTGTATCAGTTTCATGAGCAGAATTGAACTAGATATGGTGCCTATGAGTGGGAAACAGAGTTCTTTTTTTCTGGGCTTGCTCATGTTTCTGGCTGTATTGGAGACTCTGGATAGAAGAGCATTCTTCTTGCCATAAAACAGAGTGTGTTTCATGGAGGAGAACACAGGTTCGAATTTTCCTTCTGAAATGGAATTAAGATGCAGGATCTGTGTCTTGCTACAAGCTAGAGAGCATTTCTGGTAAAAGCAGTGAATTTTCGTCTCAAATGAATTTACACAGAACACAAACCCAACGCGTTTCTCACTGTAAACTAAAGAGCATTTATTTAACATTAGCTGTGGTTTGTATCAGTTTCATAATCAGCGTTGAACTAGATATGATCCGTTTGTGCTTGAAACACAGTTCTTTTATTCGTGGCTTGCTCATGTTTCTTGCTGTATTGGAGACACTGGAAAGGAGAGCATGCTTATAGCGATAAAACAGATTGTGTTTCATGGAAGAGAAGACTGGTCTGAATTTCCCTTCAGAAACTGAGTTAAACCACAGGATCTTTGTGTTGCTACAAGAAAGAGGCCTTTTTTGTAAACCCAGTGAATTGGCGGCTCAAATGAATTTACACAGTTCAGGAACTCAACGCGTTTCTCACTATTAACTAAAGAGCATTTATGTAAGAAGACCTGTGGTTTGTATCAGTTTCATTAGCAGAATTGAAGTAGATATGGTCTGTATGAGTAGGAAGCACAGTTCTTTTATTTGGCGCTTGCTCATGTTTCTTGCTCTATTGGAGATGCTGGAAAGGTCAGCATGCTTCTTGAGTTAAAACAGATTGTGTTTCATGGATGAGAACACTGGTCTGATTTTTGCTTCAGAAACGGAGTTAAACCACAGGATCTCTGTCTTCCTACAAGCAAGAGGTCATTTCTGGTAAACCCTGTTAATTGGCGGCTCAAAGAATTTACGCAGTTCACTAACCCAACGCGTTGCTCCCTATTAACTAAGGATCATTTATGTAAGAAGAGCTGTGGTTTGTATCAGTTTCATGAGCAGAATTGAACCAGATATGGTCCGTATGAGTGGGAAACACAGTTCTTTTTTTCTGGGCTTGCTCATGTTTCTTGCTGTATTGGAGACTCTGGATAGAAGAGCATTCTTCTTGTGTTAAAACAGAGTGTGTTTCATGGATGAGAACAAAAGTTTGAATTGCCCTTCTGAAATGGATTTAAGATCCAGGAACTGTTTCTTCCTACAAGCAAGAGAGCATTTATGGCAAAACCAGTGAATTTGCGGCTCAAATGAATTTACATAGTTCACAAACCCAACGCATTTCACATTATTAACTAAAGAGCATTTATTTAACAGGATCTGTGGTTTGTATCAGTTTCATGAGCAGAGTTGAACTAGATATGAGCCGTGTAGGTAGGAAACACAGTTCTTTTATTTGGGGCTTGCTCATGTTTCCTGCTCTATTGGAGATGCTGGAAAAATGAGCATGTTTCTTGCATTAAAACAGAATGTGTTTCACGGATGAGAACACTAGTCTGAATTTCCCTTCAGAAATGGAGTTAAACCACAGTATCTGTGTCTTAGTACAAGCAAGAGGTCATTTCTGATAAACCCAGGGAATTTTCGGCTCAAATGAATTAACACAGTACACAAACCCAACGCGTTTCACACTATTAACTAAAGAGCGTTTATGTAAGAGGAGCTGTGGTTTGTATCAGCTTCATGAGCAGAGTTGAAGTAGATATGGTCCGTATAAGTGGGAAACACAGTTCATTTTTTCTGGGCTTGCTCATGTTTCTTGCTGTATTGGAGATTCTGGAAAGAAGAGCATTGTTGTTGCGTTAAAACAGAGTGTGTTTCATGGATTGAAACAAAGTTTTGAATTTCCCTTCTGAAATGGATGAAAGATCCAGCATCTGTGTCTTCCTACAAGCAAGAGAGTATTTCTGGTAAAACCAGTGAATTTGCGTCTCAAATGAATTTACACAGAACACAATCCCAACGCTTTTCTCACTATAAACTAAAGAGCATTTATTTAACATGAGCTGTGGTTTGTATCAGTTTCATAATCAGCGTTGAACTAGATATGATCCGTATGAGTAGGAAACACAATTCTTTAATTCGTGGCTTGCTCATATTTCCTGTTGTTTTGGAGACGTGGGAAAGAAGTGCATGCTTCTTGCGTTAAAACAGAGTGTGTTTCATGGATGAGAACACTGGTCTGAATTTCCCTTCAGAAACGGAGTTAAACCACAGGATCTGTGTCTTCCTACAAGCAAGAGGTCATTTCTGGTAAACCCAGGGAATTGTTGGCTCAAATGAATTTACACAGTTCATGAACCCAACGCGTTTCACACTATTAACTAAAGAGCGTTTATGTTAGAGGAGCTGTGGTTTGTATCAGCTTCATGAGCAGAGTTGAACTAGATATGATCTGTATGAGTGGGAAATACAATTCTTTTTTTCTGGGCTTGCTCATGTTTCTTGCTGTATTGGAGATTCGGGAAAGAAGAGCATTCCTCTTGCGTTAAAACAGAGTGTGGTTCATGGATGAGAACACAGGTTTGAATTTCCCTTCTGAAATGGATTTAAGATCCAGGATCTGTGTCTTCCTACAAGCTAGAGAGCATTTCTGCTAATACCAGTGAATTTGCCGCTCAAATGAATTTACAAATTTCACGAACCCAAAGCGTTTCTCACTATAAACTAAAGAGCATTTAATTACCATGAGCTGTGGATTGGATCAGTTTCATAATCAGAATTGAACTAGATATGGTACGTATGAGAAGGATTCACAGTTCTTTTATTCGGGGCTTCCTCATGTTTCTTTGTGTATTGGAGACTCTGGATAGAAGAGCATTCTTCTTGCATTAAATCAGAGTGTGTTTCATGGATGAGGACACTGGTCTGAATTTCCCTTCTGAAATGGACTTAAGATGCAGGATGTGTTTTTTCCTACAAGCAAGAGAGCATTCATGATAAAACCAGTGAATTTGCGTCTCAAATGAATTTACACAGAATGCAGATCCAACGCGTTTCTCACTATAAAGAAAGAGCATTTATTTAACATGAGCTGTGGTTTGTATCAGTTTCATAAGCAGAGTTGAACTAGATATGAACCGTATGAGTAGGAAACACAGTTCTTTTATTTGGGGCTTGCTCATGTTTCTTGCTGTATTGGAGACGCTGGAAAGATCAGCATGATTATTAGTTAAAACAGAGTGTGTTTCATGGATGAGAACACTGGTCTGAATTTCCCTTCTGAAATGGATTTAAGATCCAGGATCTGTGTCTTCCTACAGCAAGAGAGCATTTCTGTTAAAACCAGTGTATTTTCGTCTCAAATGAATTTACACAGAACACAAACCCAACGTGTTTCTCATTATAAACTAAAGAGCATTTATTTAACATGAGCTGTGGTTTGTATCAGTTTCATAATCAGCGCTGAACTTGATATGATCCGTTTGAGCAGGAAACACAATTCTTTTTGTGGCTTGCTCATGTTTCTTGCTGTATTGGAGACACAGGAAAGAAGAGCATGCTTCTTGCGTTAAAACAGATTGTTTTTCATGGAAGAGAACACTGGTATGAATTTACCTTCAAAAACGGAGTTAAACCACAGTATGTGTCTCTTCCTACAAGCAAGAGTTATTTCTGGAAACCCAGTGAATTTGCGGCTCAAATGAATTTACACAGTTCACGAACCCAATGCGTTTCTCACTATAAAGAAGGAGCATGTATTTACCATGAGCTGTAGTTTGGATCAGTTTCATAATCAGCGTTGAACTAGATATGATCCCTATGAGAAGGAAGCACAGTTCTTTTATTTGGGGCTTCCTCATGTTTCTTGGTGTATTAGAGACTCTGGAAAGAAGAGCATGCTTCCTGCGTTAAAACAGAGTGTGTTTCATGGATGTGAACACTGGTCTGAATTTCCCTTCTGAAATGGATTTAAGATCCAGGATCTGTTTTTTCCTACAAGCAAGAGAACATTCATGGTAAAACCAGTGAATTTGCGTCTCAAATGAATTTACACAGAACACAAACTCAACGCGTTTCCCACTATAAACTAAAGAGCATTTATTTAACATGAGCTGTGGTCTGCATCAGTTTCATAATCAGCGTTGAACTAGATATGATCCGTATGAGTAGGAAATACAGTTCTTTTATTCGTGGCTTGCTCATGTTTCTTTCAGTATTGGAGACACAGGAAAGAAGAGCATGCTTCTTGCGTTAAAACAGATTGTGTTTCATGGAAGAGAACACTGGTATGAATTTCCCCTCAGAAACAGAGTTAAACCACAGGATCTGTGTATTCCTACAAGCAAGAATTCATTGCTTGTAAACCATGTGAATTTGCGGCTCAAATGAATTTACACAGTTCACGAACCCAACTCCTTTCTCACTATTAACTAAAGAGCATTTATGTAAGAAGAGCTGTGGTTTGCATCAGTTTCATGAGCAGAATTGAACTAGATATGGTCCGTATGAGTGGGAAACACAGTTCTTTAATTCTGGGCTTGCTCATGTTTCTTGTTGTATTGGAGACTCTGGAAAGAAGAGATTCTTCTTGCGTTAAAACAGAGTGTGTTTCATGGATGAGAACAAAAGTTTGAATTGCCCTTCTGAAATGGATTTACAATCTAGGAGCTGTGTCTTCCTACAAGCAAGAGAGCATTTCTGGTGAAACCAGTGAATTTGGGTCTCAAATGAATTTACACAGAACGCAGATCCAATGCGTTTCTCACTATAAAAAAAGAGCATTTATTTAACTTGAGCTGTGGTTTGTATCAGTTTCATAATCATCGATGAACAAGATATGATCCGTTTGAGTAGGAAGCACAGTTCTTTTATTCGGGCCTTGCTCAAGTTTCTTCCTGTATTAGAGAAGCTTGAAAGAAGAGCATGCTTCTTGCGTTTAAACAGAGTGTGTTACATGGCAGAGAACACTAGTCTGAATTTCCCTTCTGAAATGGATTTAAGATCCAGGATCTGTTTCTTCCTACAAGCAAGAGAGCATTTATGGTAAAACCAATGAATTTGCGGCTCAAATGACTTTACATAGTTCACAAACCCAACGCATTTCACATTATTAACTAAAGAGCATTTATTTAACAAGATCTGAGGTTTGTATCAGTTTCATGAGCAGAGTTGAACTAGATATAAGCCGTGTAGTTAGGAAACACAGTTCTTTTATTTGGGGCTTGCTCATGCTTCCTGCTCTATTGGAGACGCTGGAAAGATGAGCATGCTTCTTGCATTAAAACAGAATGTGTTTCATGGATGAGAACACTAGTCTGAATTTCCCTTCAGAAATGGAGTTAAACCACAGTATCTGTGTCTTAGTACAAGCAGAGGTCATTTCTGATAAACCCAGGGAATTTTCGGCTCAAATGAATTAACACAGTACACGAACCCAACGCGTTTCACACTATTAACTAAAGAGCGTTTATGTTAGAGGAGCTGTGGTTTGTATCAGCTTCATGAGCAGAGTTGAAGTAGATATGGTCCATATAAGTGCGAAACACAGTTCATTTTTTCTTTGCTTGCTCATGTTTCTTGCTGTATTGGAGACTCTGGAAAGAAGAGCATTGTTCTTGCGTTAAAACGGAGTGTGTTTCATGGATGAGAACAAAGTTTTGAATTTCCCTTCTGAAATGGATGAAAGATCCAGGATCAGTGTCTTCCTACAAGCAAGAGAGTATTTCTGGTAAAACCAGTGAATTTGCGTCTCAAATGAATTTACACAGAACACAATCCCAACACGTTTCTCACTATAAAAGAAGAGCATTTATTTAACATGAGGTGTGGTTTGTATCAGTTTCATAATCAGCGTTGAACTAGATATGATCCGTATGAGTAGGAAACACAATTCTTTTATTCGTGGCTTGCTCATATTTCTTGTTGTTTTGGAGACGCGGGAAAGAAGAGCAGGCTTCTTGCGTTAAAACAGAGTGTGTTTCATGGATGAGAACACTGGTCTGAATTTCCCTTCAGAAATGGAGTTAAACCACAGGATCTGTGTCTTCCTACAAGCAAGAGGTCATTTCTGGTAAACCCAGGGAATTGTCGGCTCAAATGAATTTACACAGTTCACGAACCCAACACGTTTCACACTATTAACTAAAGAGCGTTTATGTTAGAGGAGCTGTGGTTTGTATCAGCTTCATGAGCAGAGTTGAACTAGATATGGTCTGTATGAGTGGGAAATACAGTTCTTTTTTTCTGGGCTTGCTCATGTTTCTTGCTGCATTGCAGATTCTGGAAAGAAGAGCATTCCTCTTGCGTTAAAACAGAGTGTGGTTCATGGATGAGAACACAGTTTGAATTTCCCTTCTGAAATGGATTTAAGATGCAGGATCTGTGTCTTCCTACAAGCTAGAGAGGATTTCTGGTAATACCAGTGAATTTGCGGCTCAAATGAATTTACACAGTTCATGAACCCAAAGCGTTTCTCACTATAAACTAAAGAGCATTTAATTACCATGAGCTGTGGTTTGGATCAGTTTCATAATCAGCATTGAACTAGGTATGATCCATATGAGAAGGAAGCACAGCTCTTTTATTCGTGACTTGCTCATGTTTCTTTCTGTATTGGAGACACAGGAAAGAAGAGCATGCTTCTTGCATTAAAAAAGATTGTGTTTCATGGAAGAGAACACTGGTATGAATTTCCCCTCAGAAGCAGAGTTAAACCACAGGATCTGTGTTTTCCGACAAGCAAGAATTCATTGCTGGTAAACCAGTTAATTTGCGGCTCAAATGAATTTACACAGTTCACGAACCCAACTCCTTTCTCACTATTAACTAAAGAGCATTTATGTAAGAAGAGCTGTGGTTTGCATCAGTTTCGTGAGCAGAATTGAACTAGATATGGTCCGTATGAGTGGGAAACACAGTTCTTTTATTCTGGGCTTGCTCATGTTTCTTGCTGTATTGGAGACGCTGGAAAGAAGAGCATACTTCTTGGGTTAAAACATAGTGGGTTTCATGGATGAGAACACTGGTCTGAATTTCCCTTCTGAAATGGATTGAAGGACCAGGATTTGTGTCCTCCTACAAGCAAGAGGTCGTTTTGGTAAACACAGTGAATTTGCGGCTCAAATGAATTTACACAGAACACAAACCCAAAGAGTATCTCACTATTAACTAAAGCTCATTTATGTAACCGGAGCTGTGGTTTGTATAAGTTTCATAAGCAGAGTTGAACTAGATATGATCCGTATGAATAGGTAACACAGTATTTTTATTCTGGGCTTGCTCATGTTTCTTGCTTTATTGGAGACGGTGGAAAGAACAGCATGCTTCTTGCATTAAAATAGAGTGTGTTTCATGGAAGAGAACACTGGTCTTAATTTCCCTTCTGAAACGGAGTAAAACCCCAGGATATGTGTCTTCCTACAAGCAAGAGGTCATTTCTGGTAAACCCACTGTATTTGTGGTTCAAATGAATTTACACAGTTCACAACCCAACGCGTTTCTCACTATTAACTAAAGAGCATTTATTTAACAGGAGCTGTGGTTAGTATCAGTTTCATAAGCAGAGTTGAACTAGAAATGGTCTGTATGAGTATGAAACACCATTCTCTTATTCGGGGCTTGCTCATGTTTCTTGCTGTATTGGAGAATCTGGAAAGAAGAGCATGCTTCTTGCGTTAAAACAGACTGTGTTTCATGGAAGAGAACACTATTCTGAATTTGCCTTCAGAAACGGAGTTAAACCAAAGGATCTGTATCTTCCCACAAACAAGAGGTCATTTCTGGCAAACCTACTGAATTTTGCGCTCAATGAATTTACATAGTTCACAAACCCAACCCGTTTCTCACTATTAACTAAAAAGCAATTATTTAACAGGTGCCGTGGTTTGCATCAGTTTCAGAATCAGAGTTGAACTAAATATGTTCCATATGAGTAGGAAACACATTACTTTTTTTCTGGGTTTGCTCATGTTACTTGCTATATTGCAGAAGCTGGAAAGAAGTGCATGCTTATTGCGTTAAACAAAGTGTGTTTCATGAATGAGAAGAGAGGTCTGAATTTCCCTTCAGAAACGGAGTCAAACCACAGGATCTGTGTCTTCCTACAAGCAAGAGGTCATTTCTGGTAAACCCAGTGAAATTGCGGCTCAAATCAATTTACACAGAACACAAACCCAAAGCGTTTCTCATTATTAACTAAAGAGCATTTATTTAACATGAGCTGTGGTTTGTATCAGTTTCATAAGCAGCGTTGAACTAGATATGATCCGTATGCTTAGGAAACACTCTTCTTTATTCGGTGCTTGCTCATGTTTCTTGCTGTATTGGAGACGCTGGAAAGAAGAGCATGCTTCTTGCGTTAAAACATAGTGTGGTTCATGGATGAGAACACTGGTCTGAATTTCCCTTCTGAAATGGATTTAAGGTCCAGGATCTGTGTCTTCCTACAAGCAAGAGGTCATTGCTGGTTACCCCAGTGAATTTGCGGTTCAAATGAATTTACACAGAACACAAACCCAAAGAGTATCTCACTAATAACTAAAGAGCATTTATGTAACCGGAGCTGTGGTTTGTATCAGTTTCACAAGCAGAGTTGAACTAGATATGATCCGTATGAGCAGGAAACACAATATTTTTATTCTGGGCTTGCTCATGTTTCTTGCTGTATTGGAGACGTTGGAAAGTAGAGCATGCTTCTTGCATTAAAACAGAGTGTGTTTCCTGGAAGAGAAAACTGGTCTGAATTTTCCTTAGGAAACAGAGTCAAACCACAGGATCTGTGTCTTCCTGCAAACAAGAGGTCATTTCTGGTATACCCACTGAATTTTGGGCTCAAATTAATTTACAAAGTTCACAAACCCAACGCGTTTCTCACTATTAAATAAAGAGCATTTATGTAAGAGGAGCTGTGGTTTGTATCAGTTTCATGAGCAGAGTTGACCTAGATATGGTCCGTATGAGTAGGAAACACAGTACTTTTATTCGGGGCTTGCTCATCTTTTTTGCTGTATTGGAGAAACTGGAAAGAAGAGCATGCTTCTTGCATTATAACAGAGTGTGTTTCATGGAAGAGGACACTGGTCTGAATTTCCCTTCTGAAATGGATTTAAGGTCCAGGATCTGAGTCTTCCTACAAGCAACAGGTCATTTCTGGTAAATCCAGTCAATTTGCGGCTCAAATGACTTTACACAGAACACAAACCCAACGCGTTACTCACTATTAACTAAAGTGCATTTATTTAAAAGAAGCTGTGGTTTGTATCAGTTCCATAATCAGAGCTGAATTAGATATGATGCCTATGAGTAGGAAACACAGTTATTTTTTCGGGGCTTGCTCATATTTCTTGCTGTATTGAAGACACTGAAAAGAAGAGCATTCTTCTTGTGTCAAAACAGAGTGTTTTTCATGGAAGAGGACACTGGTCTGAATTTCCCTTCTGAAATGGATTTAAGGTCCAGGACCTGTGTCTTCCTACAAGCAAGAGGTCATTTATGGTATACCCACTGTATTTTGGGCTCAAATGATTTTACACAGTTCACAATCCCAACGCGTTTCCTTCAATTAACAAAGAGCATTTATTTAACAGGAGCTGTGGTTTGTATCAGTTTCATAAGCAGAGATGAACTAGATATGGTCCGTATGAGTAGGAAACACAGTTCTTTATTTCTGGAATTGCTCATGTTTCGTGCTGTATTGGAGACTCCAGAAAGAAGAGCATGCTTCTTGCGTTAAAACAGAGTGAGTTTCATGGAAGAGAACACCCGTCTGAATTTCCATTCAGAAACAGAGTTAAACCACGGGATCTCTGTCTTCCTACAAGCAAGAGGTCATTTCTGGTAAACCCAGTGAATTGGTGGCTCAAATGAAATTACACAGTTCATGAACCCAACGCGTTTATCACAATTAAGTAAAGAGCATTTATGTAAGAGGAGCTGTGGTTTGTATCAGTTTCATAAGTAGAGTTGAACTAGATATGGTCCGTGTGAGTAGGAAACACGGTTCTTTTATGCTGGGCTTGCTCATGTTTCTTGCTGTATTGGAGAAGCTGAAAAGAAGATCATGCTTTTTGAATTAAAACACAGTTCACAATCCCAACGCGTTTCTCACAATTAACAAAGAGCATTCATTTAACAGGTGCTATGGTTTGTATCAGTTTAAAAAGCAGAGATGAACTAGATATGGTCCGTATGAGTAGGAAACACAGTTCTTTAATTCTGGGATTGCTCATGTTTCGTGCTGTACTTGAGACTCCGGAACGAAGAGCATGCTTCTTGCGTTAAAACAGAGTGTGTTCCGTGGATGAGAACACTGGTCTGAATTTCCCTTCAGAAATGGATTTAAACCACAGGATCTGTGTCTTCCAACAACAAGAGGTCATTTATGGTAAACCCACTGAAGTTTGGGCTCAAATGAATTTAAACATCTCACCAACCCAATGTGTTACTCACTATTAACTAAAGAACATTTATTTAACAGCAGCTGTAGTTTGAATCAGTTTCATAAGTAGAGTTGAACTAGATATGGTCCGTATGAGTAGGAAACACGGTTCTTTTATGCTGGGCTCGCTCATGTTTCTTGCTGTATTGGAGAAGCTGGAAAGAAGAGCATGCTTTTTGAATTAAAAGAGAGTGTGTTTCATGGATGAGAACACTGGTCTGAATTTCCCTTCTGAAATTGATTTAAGGTCCAGGATCTGTGTCTTCCTACAATTAAGACGTTATTTCTGGCAAACACACTGAATTTTGGGCTCAAATGAATTTACAGAGTTCACAAACCCAACGCGGTTCTTACTATTAATTAAAAAGCATTTATTTAACAGGTGCTGTGGTTTGCATTAGTTTCATAAGCAGAGTTGAACTAGATATGGTCCATATGATTAGGGAACACGCTTCTTTTTTCTGTGCTTGCTCATTTTTCTTGCTGTACTGCAGATGCTTGAAAGAAGAGCATCCTTCTTGCAATAAAAAAGAGTGTGTTTCATGGGTGAGAACACTGGTCTTAATTTCCCTTCTGAAATGGAGTTAAACCACAGGATCTGTGTCTTCCTACAATCAAGAGCTCATTTAGGGCAAACACACTGAATTTTGGGCTCAAATGAATTTACACAGTTCACAAACCCAACGCGTTTCATACTATTACCTAAAGAGCATTTATTTAACATGAGCTGTGGTTTGTATCAGTTTCATAATCAGAGTTGAACTAGATATGATTCCTATGAGTAGGAAATACAGTTCTTTTTTTCGGGGCTTGCACATGTTTCTTTCTGTATTGGGGAAACTGGAAAGAAGAGCATGCTTCTTGCCTTAAAACAGAGTGTGTTTCATGGAAGAGGACACTGGTATGAATTTCCCTTCAGAAATGGATATGGTCCAGGATCTGTGTCTTCATACAAGAAAGAGGTCATTTCTGGTAAACCCAGTCAATTTGCGGCTCAAATGAATTTACACAGAACACAGACACATCTCGTTTCTCACTATTAACTAAAGAGCATTTATTTAACAGGAGCTGTGGTTTGTATCAGTTTCAGAATCAGAGTTGAACTAGATATGATGCCTATGAGTAGGAAACACAGTTCTTTTGGGGGTGCTTTCTCATGTTTCTTGCTGTATTGCAGACCCTTGAGAGAAGAGCATACCGCTTGCGTTAAAACAGCCTGTGTTTCATGGATGAGAACACTGGTCTGAAATTACCTTCACTAACGGAGTTAAACCACAGGATCTGTGTCTTCCTACAAGCAAGGGGTCATTTCTGGTAAACCCAATGAATTTGTGGTTCAAATGAATTTATACTGTTCACAAACCCAACGCGTTTCTCACAATTAATAAAGAGCATTTATGTAAGAGGAGCTGTGGTTTGTATCAGTTTCATGAGCAGAGTTGAACTAGATATGGTCCATATGAGAAGGAAACACATTTCTCTTTTACTGGACTTGGTCATGTTTCTTGATGTATTGGAGACTTTGGAAAGAAGAGCATGATTCTTGCGTTACAACAGAGTGTGTTTCATGGATGAGAACACTGGTCTGAATTTCCCTTCATAAACGGAGTTTAACCACAGGATCTGTGTCTTCCTACAAGCAAGGGGTCATTTCTGGTAAACCCAGTCAATTTGCGGGTCAAATGAATATACACAGAACACAAACCCAACGCCTTTCTCACTATTACCTAAAGTGCCTTCATTTAACAGGAGCTGTGGTTTGTATCAGTTTCATAATCAGAATTGAACTAGATATGATGCCTATGAGTAGGAAATACAGATCTTTTTTTCGGGGCTTGCTCATGTTTCTTCTGTATTGGGGAAACTGTTAAGAAGAGCATGCTTCTTGCCTTAAAACAGAGTGTGTTTCATGGAAGACGACACTGGTCTGAATTTCCCTTCTTAAATGGATTTAAGGTCCAGGATCTGGGTCTTCCTACAAGCAAGAGGTCATTTATGGTATACCCTCTGTATTTTAGGCTCAAATGAATTTACACAGTTCACAATCCCAACGCGTTTCTCACAATTAACAAAGAGCATTTATTTAACAGGTGCTGTGGTTTGTATCAGTTTAGTAAGCAGTGATGAAGTAGATATGGTCCGTATGAGTAGGAAACACAGTTCTTTAATTCTGGGATTGCTCATGTTTCGTGCTGTACTTGAGACTCCGGAACGAAGAGCATGCTTCTTGCGTTAAAACAGAGTGTGTTCCGTGGATGAGAACACTGGTCTGAATTTCCCTTCAGAAACGGATTTAAACCACAGGATTTGTGTCTTCCTACAAGCAAGAGGTCATTTATGGTAAACCCACTGAATTTTGGGCTCAAATGAATTTACACATCTCACCAACCCAATGCGTTACTCACTATTAACTAAAGAACATTTATTTAACAGCAGCTGTGGTTTGAATCAGTTTCATAAGTAGAGTTGAACTAGATATGGTCCGTATGAGTAGGAAACACGGTTCTTTTATGCTGGGTTTGCTCATGTTTCTTGCTGTATTGGAGAAGCTGGAAAGAAGAGCATGCTTTTTGAATTAAAACACAGTGTGTTTCATGGATGAGAACACTGGTCTGAATTTCCCTTCTGAAATGGATTTAAGGTCCAGGATCTGTGTCTTCCTACAATTAAGAATTTATTTCTGGCAAACACAGTGAATTTTGGGCTCAAATGAATTTACAGAGTTCACAAACCCAACGCGGTTCTTACTATTAATTAAAAAGCATTTATTTAACAGGTACTGTGGTTTGCATTAGTTTCATAAGCAGAGTTGAACTAGATATGGTCCATATGATTAGGGAACACAGTTCTTTTTTCTGTGCTTGCTCATTTTTCTTGCTGTACTGCAGATGCTTGAAAGAAGAGCATCCTTCTTGTGATAAAACAGAGTGTGTTTCATGGAAGAGAACACTGTTCTGAATTTCCCTTCAGAAACAGAGTTAAACCACAGGATCTATGTCTTCCTACAAGCAAGAGGTCTTTTCTGGTAAACCCAATGATTTTGCGTCTCAAATGAAATTACACAGTTCACAATCCCAACGCATTTCTCACAATTAACAAAGAGCATTTATTTAACAGGTGCTGTGGTTTGTATCAGTTTAATAAGCAGAGATGAACTAGATATGGTCCGTATGAGTAGGAAACACAGTTCTTTAATTCTGGGATTGCTCATGTTTCGTGCTGTACTGGAGACTCCGGAAAGAAGAGCATGCTTCTTGCGTTAAAACAGAGTATGTTTCATGGATGAGAACACTGGTCTGAATTTCCCTTCTGAAATGTATTTAAGATCCAGGATATGTGTCTTCCTACAATCAAGAAGTTATTTCTGGCAAACACACTGAATTTTGGTCTCAAATGAATTTAAAGAGTTCACAAACCCAACGCGGTTCTTACTATTAACTAAAAAGCATTTATTTAACAGGTGCTGTGTTTTGAATTAGTTTCATAAGCAGAGTTGAACTAGAAATGGTCTGTATATGTATGAAACACCATTATTTTATTCGGACTTGATCATGTTTCTTGCTGTATTGGAGACGCTGGAAAGAATATTATGCTTCTTGCATTAAAACAGAGTGTGTTTCATGGAAGTGAACACTGGTCTGAATTTCCCTTCAGAAACGGAGTTAAACCACAGCATCTGTGTCTTCCTACAAACAAGAGGTCATTTCTGGTAAACCCAGTGAATTTACAGCTCAAATGAATTTACACAGAACATAAACCCAAAGCATTTCTCACTATTGACTAAAGAGCATTTATATAACATGAGCTGTGGTTTGTACCAGTTTCATTAGCAGAGTTGAAGTAGAAATGGTCCATATGAGTATGAAACACCATTCTTTTATTTGTGGCTTGCTCATGTTTCTTGCTGTATTGGAGACGCTGGAAAGACGATCATGCTTCTTGCGTAAAACCAAGTTTGTTTCATGGATGAGAACAAAGGTCTGAATTTCCCTTCACAAACAGAGTCAAACCACAGGATCTGTGTCTTTCTACAAGCAAGAGTTCATTAATGGTAAATCCACTGAATATTGGGCGATAATGAATTTGCACAGCTCACGAACCCACCCTGTTTCTCACTATTAACTACAGAGCATTTATTTAACAGGAGATGTAGTTTGTATCAGTTTCAAAGCAGAGTTGAACTAGAAATGGTCCGTATGAGTAGGAAACACAGTTCTTTTTTCTGGGCTTGCTCATGTTTCCTGCTGTATTGAGGATCATGGAAAGAAGAGCATGCTTCTTTTATTAAAACAGATTGTGTTTCATGGATGAGAACACAGGTCTGAATTTCCCTTCTGAAATGGATTTAAGGTCCATGATCTGTGTCTTCCTTGAAGCAAGAGGTCATTTGGCAAACCCACTGAATTTTGGGCTCATTTGAATTTACACAGTTCACAACACAACATGTTCATCACTATTAACTAAAGAGCATTTACTTAAAAGGGCTGTGGATTGTATCAGTTTCATAAGCAGAGTTGAACTAGAAATGGTCTGTATGAGTATGAAACACCATTCTTTTATTCGGGGCTTGCTCATGTTTCTTGCTGTATTATAGACGCTGGAAAGAACATCATGAGTCTTGCGTTAAAATGGAGTGTGTTGCATGGAAGAGAACACTGGTCTGAATTTCCCTTCAGAAATGCAGTTAAACCAAAGGATCTGCGTCTTCCTACGAGCAAGATGTCACTTATAGTAAACCCACTGAATTTAAGGCTCTAATGTATTCACACAGTTTACAAACCCAACACGTTTCTCACAATTAACTAAAGAGCATTTATGTAAGAGGAGCTGTGGTTTGTATCAGTTTCATGATCAGAGTTGAACTAGATATGGTCTATATGAGTTGGAAACACAATTCTTTTTTTTCAGGGCTTGATCATGTTTCTTGCTCTATTGTAGACGCTTGGAAAAAGAGCATGCTTCTTGCGTTAAAACAGAGTGTGTTTCATTTATGAGAACACTGGTCTGAATTTCCCTTCAGAAATACAGTTAAACCACGGGATCTGTGTCTGTCTACAAGCAAGAGGTCATTTATGGTAATCTCACTGAACTTTGGGTTAAAATGAATTTACCCAGCTCACGAACCTAACGGGTTTCTCACTATTAACTACAGAGCATTTATTTAACAGGAGCTGTGGTTTGTATCAGTTTGAAGCAGAGTTGAACTAGAAATGGTCCGTCTGAGTAGGAAACACGGTTCTCTTTTTCCAGGCTTGCTCATGTTTCTTGTTGATATGGAGACTCTGGAAACAAGAGCATGCTTCTTGCGTTAAAATAGAGTGTGTTTCATGGAAGAGGACAGTGGTCTGAATTTCCCTTGAGAAATGGATATAAGGTCCAGGATCTGTGTCTTCTTTTATGCACGAGGTCATTTCTGGTAAAATGAGTCAATTTGTGCCTCAAATGAATTTACACAGAACACAAACCCAACGCGTTTCTCACTATTAACTAAAGAGGATTTATTTAACAGGCGCTGTGGTTTGTATCAGTTTCATAATCAGAGTTGAACTAGATATGATGCCTATGTGTAGGGAACACAGTTCTTTTTTCGGGGCTTGCTCATGTTTCTTGCTGTATTGCAGACCCTGGAAAGAAGAGCATGGTTCATGCGTTAAAACAGAGTGTGTTTCATGGAAGAGGGCACTAGTCTGAATTTCCTTCAGAAATGGAGTGAAACCCCAGGATATGTGTCTTCCTACAAGTAAGAGGTCATTTATGTTAAACCAAGTGAATTTGTAGCTGAAAAGAATTTACACAGTTCAAGAAACCAATGCGTTTCTCACAATTAACTAACGAGCATTTATGTAAGGGGAGCTATGGTTTGTATCAGTTTCATGAGCAGAGTTGAACTAGATATGGTCTGTATGAGTAGAAAACACAGTTATTTTTTCTGGGCTTGCTCATGTTTCTTGCTGTATTGGAGACGTTGGAAAGAAGATCATGCTTCTTGCATAAAACAGAGCGTGTTTCATGGATGAGAACACTGATCTGAATTTCCCTACAGAAACGGAGTTAAACCACAGGAACTGTGTCTTTCTACAAGCAAGAGGTCATTTACGGTAAACCCACTGAATTTTGGGCTCAAATGAATTTACTCACCTCATGAACCCAACGTGTTTCTCACTATTAACTACAGAGCATTTATTTAAGAGGAGCTGTTGTTTGTATCAGTTTCATAAGCAGAGGTGAACTAGAAATGGTCTGTATGAGTAGGAACACAGTTCTTTTTTCTGGGCTTGTTCATGTTTCCTGCTGTATTGGATATCCTGGACAGAAGAGCATGCTTCCTGCATTAAAATAGAGTGTGTTTCATGGAAGAGAACACTGGTCTGAATTTCCCTTCAGAAACGGAGTTAAACCACAGGATCTGTGTCTTCCTACAAGCAAGGGGTCATTTCTGGTAAACCCAGTCAATTTGCAGGTCAAATGAATATACACAGAACACAAACCCAACACGTTTCTCACTATTAACTATAGTGACTTTATTTAACAGGAGCTGTGGTTTGTATCAGTTTCATAATCAGAGTTGAACTAGATATGATGCCTATGATTAGGAAATACAGTTCTTTTTTTCGGGGCTTGCTCATGTTTCTTTCTGTATTGGGAAAACGGGAAAGAAGAGCATGCTTCTTGCCTTAAAACAAAGTGTGTTTCATGGAAGACGACACTGGTCTGAATTTACCTTCTGAAATGGATTTAAGGTCCAGGATCTGTGTCTTCCTACAAGCAAGGGGTCTGTTCTGGTAAACCCAGTGAATTTGCGGCTCAAATGAATTTACACATAGCAAAAACACAAAGCATTTCTCACTATTAACTAAAGAGCATTTATTTAACATGAGCTGTGGTTTGTATCAGTTTCATAAGCAGAGATGAACTATATATGGTCCGTATGAGTAGGAAACACAGTTCTTTAATTCTGGGATTGCCCATGTTTCTTGCTGTACTTGAGACTCCGGAAAGAAGAGCATGCTTCTTGCGTTAAAACAGAGTGTGTTTCATGGATGAGAACAGTGGTCTGAATTTCCCTTCAGAAACGGATTTAAACCACAGGATCTGTGTCTTCCTACAAGCAAGAGGTCATTTATGGTTAACCCACTGATTTTGCGTCTCAAATGAATTTACACAGTTCACAATCCCAACGCGTTTCTCACAATTAACAAAGAGCATTTATTTAACAGGTGCTGTGGTTTGTATCAGTTTAGTAAGCAGTGATGAAGTAGATATGGTCCGTATGAGTAGGAAACACAGTTCTTTAATTCTGGGATTGCTCATGTTTCGTGCTGTACTTGAGACTCCGGAACGAAGAGCATGCTTCTTGCGTTAAAACAGAGTGTGTTCCGTGGATGAGAACACTGGTCTGAATTTCCCTTCAGAAACGGATTTAAACCACAGGATTTGTGTCTTCCTACAAGCAAGAGGTCATTTATGGTAAACCCACTGAATTTTGGGCTCAAATGAATTTACACATCTCACCAACCCAATGCGTTACTCACTATTAACTAAAGAACATTTATTTAACAGCAGCTGTGGTTTGAATCAGTTTCATAAGTAGAGTTGAACTAGATATGGTCCGTATGAGTAGGAAACACGGTTCTTTTATGCTGGGTTTGCTCATGTTTCTTGCTGTATTGGAGAAGCTGGAAAGAAGAGCATGCTTTTTGAATTAAAACACAGTGTGTTTCATGGATGAGAACACTGGTCTGAATTTCCCTTCTGAAATGGATTTAAGGTCCAGGATCTGTGTCTTCCTACAATTAAGAATTTATTTCTGGCAAACACAGTGAATTTTGGGCTCAAATGAATTTACAGAGTTCACAAACCCAACGCGGTTCTTACTATTAATTAAAAAGCATTTATTTAACAGGTACTGTGGTTTGCATTAGTTTCATAAGCAGAGTTGAACTAGATATGGTCCATATGATTAGGGAACACAGTTCTTTTTTCTGTGCTTGCTCATTTTTCTTGCTGTACTGCAGATGCTTGAAAGAAGAGCATCCTTCTTGTGATAAAACAGAGTGTGTTTCATGGAAGAGAACACTGTTCTGAATTTCCCTTCAGAAACAGAGTTAAACCACAGGATCTATGTCTTCCTACAAGCAAGAGGTCTTTTCTGGTAAACCCAATGATTTTGCGTCTCAAATGAAATTACACAGTTCACAATCCCAACGCATTTCTCACAATTAACAAAGAGCATTTATTTAACAGGTGCTGTGGTTTGTATCAGTTTAATAAGCAGAGATGAACTAGATATGGTCCGTATGAGTAGGAAACACAGTTCTTTAATTCTGGGATTGCTCATGTTTCGTGCTGTACTGGAGACTCCGGAAAGAAGAGCATGCTTCTTGCGTTAAAACAGAGTATGTTTCATGGATGAGAACACTGGTCTGAATTTCCCTTCTGAAATGTATTTAAGATCCAGGATATGTGTCTTCCTACAATCAAGAAGTTATTTCTGGCAAACACACTGAATTTTGGTCTCAAATGAATTTAAAGAGTTCACAAACCCAACGCGGTTCTTACTATTAACTAAAAAGCATTTATTTAACAGGTGCTGTGTTTTGAATTAGTTTCATAAGCAGAGTTGAACTAGAAATGGTCTGTATATGTATGAAACACCATTATTTTATTCGGACTTGATCATGTTTCTTGCTGTATTGGAGACGCTGGAAAGAATATTATGCTTCTTGCATTAAAACAGAGTGTGTTTCATGGAAGTGAACACTGGTCTGAATTTCCCTTCAGAAACGGAGTTAAACCACAGCATCTGTGTCTTCCTACAAACAAGAGGTCATTTCTGGTAAACCCAGTGAATTTACAGCTCAAATGAATTTACACAGAACATAAACCCAAAGCATTTCTCACTATTGACTAAAGAGCATTTATATAACATGAGCTGTGGTTTGTACCAGTTTCATTAGCAGAGTTGAAGTAGAAATGGTCCATATGAGTATGAAACACCATTCTTTTATTTGTGGCTTGCTCATGTTTCTTGCTGTATTGGAGACGCTGGAAAGACGATCATGCTTCTTGCGTAAAACCAAGTTTGTTTCATGGATGAGAACAAAGGTCTGAATTTCCCTTCACAAACAGAGTCAAACCACAGGATCTGTGTCTTTCTACAAGCAAGAGTTCATTAATGGTAAATCCACTGAATATTGGGCGATAATGAATTTGCACAGCTCACGAACCCACCCTGTTTCTCACTATTAACTACAGAGCATTTATTTAACAGGAGATGTAGTTTGTATCAGTTTCAAAGCAGAGTTGAACTAGAAATGGTCCGTATGAGTAGGAAACACAGTTCTTTTTTCTGGGCTTGCTCATGTTTCCTGCTGTATTGAGGATCATGGAAAGAAGAGCATGCTTCTTTTATTAAAACAGATTGTGTTTCATGGATGAGAACACAGGTCTGAATTTCCCTTCTGAAATGGATTTAAGGTCCATGATCTGTGTCTTCCTTGAAGCAAGAGGTCATTTGGCAAACCCACTGAATTTTGGGCTCATTTGAATTTACACAGTTCACAACACAACATGTTCATCACTATTAACTAAAGAGCATTTACTTAAAAGGGCTGTGGATTGTATCAGTTTCATAAGCAGAGTTGAACTAGAAATGGTCTGTATGAGTATGAAACACCATTCTTTTATTCGGGGCTTGCTCATGTTTCTTGCTGTATTATAGACGCTGGAAAGAACATCATGAGTCTTGCGTTAAAATGGAGTGTGTTGCATGGAAGAGAACACTGGTCTGAATTTCCCTTCAGAAATGCAGTTAAACCAAAGGATCTGCGTCTTCCTACGAGCAAGATGTCACTTATAGTAAACCCACTGAATTTAAGGCTCTAATGTATTCACACAGTTTACAAACCCAACACGTTTCTCACAATTAACTAAAGAGCATTTATGTAAGAGGAGCTGTGGTTTGTATCAGTTTCATGATCAGAGTTGAACTAGATATGGTCTATATGAGTTGGAAACACAATTCTTTTTTTTCAGGGCTTGATCATGTTTCTTGCTCTATTGTAGACGCTTGGAAAAAGAGCATGCTTCTTGCGTTAAAACAGAGTGTGTTTCATTTATGAGAACACTGGTCTGAATTTCCCTTCAGAAATACAGTTAAACCACGGGATCTGTGTCTGTCTACAAGCAAGAGGTCATTTATGGTAATCTCACTGAACTTTGGGTTAAAATGAATTTACCCAGCTCACGAACCTAACGGGTTTCTCACTATTAACTACAGAGCATTTATTTAACAGGAGCTGTGGTTTGTATCAGTTTGAAGCAGAGTTGAACTAGAAATGGTCCGTCTGAGTAGGAAACACGGTTCTCTTTTTCCAGGCTTGCTCATGTTTCTTGTTGATATGGAGACTCTGGAAACAAGAGCATGCTTCTTGCGTTAAAATAGAGTGTGTTTCATGGAAGAGGACAGTGGTCTGAATTTCCCTTGAGAAATGGATATAAGGTCCAGGATCTGTGTCTTCTTTTATGCACGAGGTCATTTCTGGTAAAATGAGTCAATTTGTGCCTCAAATGAATTTACACAGAACACAAACCCAACGCGTTTCTCACTATTAACTAAAGAGGATTTATTTAACAGGCGCTGTGGTTTGTATCAGTTTCATAATCAGAGTTGAACTAGATATGATGCCTATGTGTAGGGAACACAGTTCTTTTTTCGGGGCTTGCTCATGTTTCTTGCTGTATTGCAGACCCTGGAAAGAAGAGCATGGTTCATGCGTTAAAACAGAGTGTGTTTCATGGAAGAGGGCACTAGTCTGAATTTCCTTCAGAAATGGAGTGAAACCCCAGGATATGTGTCTTCCTACAAGTAAGAGGTCATTTATGTTAAACCAAGTGAATTTGTAGCTGAAAAGAATTTACACAGTTCAAGAAACCAATGCGTTTCTCACAATTAACTAACGAGCATTTATGTAAGGGGAGCTATGGTTTGTATCAGTTTCATGAGCAGAGTTGAACTAGATATGGTCTGTATGAGTAGAAAACACAGTTATTTTTTCTGGGCTTGCTCATGTTTCTTGCTGTATTGGAGACGTTGGAAAGAAGATCATGCTTCTTGCATAAAACAGAGCGTGTTTCATGGATGAGAACACTGATCTGAATTTCCCTACAGAAACGGAGTTAAACCACAGGAACTGTGTCTTTCTACAAGCAAGAGGTCATTTACGGTAAACCCACTGAATTTTGGGCTCAAATGAATTTACTCACCTCATGAACCCAACGTGTTTCTCACTATTAACTACAGAGCATTTATTTAAGAGGAGCTGTTGTTTGTATCAGTTTCATAAGCAGAGGTGAACTAGAAATGGTCTGTATGAGTAGGAACACAGTTCTTTTTTCTGGGCTTGTTCATGTTTCCTGCTGTATTGGATATCCTGGACAGAAGAGCATGCTTCCTGCGTTAAAATAGAGTGTGTTTCATGGAAGAGAACACTGGTCTGAATTTCCCTTCAGAAACGGAGTTAAACCACAGGATCTGTGTCTTCCTACAAGCAAGGGGTCATTTCTGGTAAACCCAGTCAATTTGCAGGTCAAATGAATATACACAGAACACAAACCCAACACGTTTCTCACTATTAACTATAGTGACTTTATTTAACAGGAGCTGTGGTTTGTATCAGTTTCATAATCAGAGTTGAACTAGATATGATGCCTATGATTAGGAAATACAGTTCTTTTTTTCGGGGCTTGCTCATGTTTCTTTCTGTATTGGGAAAACGGGAAAGAAGAGCATGCTTCTTGCCTTAAAACAAAGTGTGTTTCATGGAAGACGACACTGGTCTGAATTTACCTTCTGAAATGGATTTAAGGTCCAGGATCTGTGTCTTCCTACAAGCAAGGGGTCTGTTCTGGTAAACCCAGTGAATTTGCGGCTCAAATGAATTTACACATAGCAAAAACACAAAGCATTTCTCACTATTAACTAAAGAGCATTTATTTAACATGAGCTGTGGTTTGTATCAGTTTCATAAGCAGAGATGAACTATATATGGTCCGTATGAGTAGGAAACACAGTTCTTTAATTCTGGGATTGCCCATGTTTCTTGCTGTACTTGAGACTCCGGAAAGAAGAGCATGCTTCTTGCGTTAAAACAGAGTGTGTTTCATGGATGAGAACAGTGGTCTGAATTTCCCTTCAGAAACGGATTTAAACCACAGGATCTGTGTCTTCCTACAAGCAAGAGGTCATTTATGGTTAACCCACTGAATTTGTGGCTCAAATGAATTTACACAGTTCACAAACCCAACGCGTTTCTCACAATTAATAAAGAGCATTTATGTAAGAGGAGCTGTGGTTTGTATGAGTTTCATGAGGAGAGTTGAACAAGATATGGTCGGTATGAGTAGGAAACACAGTTCTTTTATCTGGGCTTGGTAATGGATCTTGATGTATTGGAGACTCTGGAGAGAAGAGCACACTTCTTGCGTTACAACAGAGTGTGTTTCATGGATGAGAACCTTGGTCAGAATTTCCCCTCAGAAACGGATTTAAACCACAGGATCTGTGTCTTCCTACAAGCAAGAGGTCATTTATGGAAAATCCACTGAATTTTGGGCTCAAATGAATTTGCACATCTCACCAACCCAACACGTTTCTCACTATTAACTAAAGAGCATTTATTTAACAGCAGCTGTGGTTTTTATCAGTTTCATAAGTAGAGTTGAACTATATATGGTCTGTATGAGTAGGAAACACGGTTCTTTTATTCTGGGCTTGCTCATGTTTCTTGCTGTATTGGAGACTCTGGAAAGAAGAGCATGCTTTTTGAATTAAAACAGAGTGTGTTTCATGGAAGAGAACACTGGTCTGAATTTCCCTTCAGAAATGGAGGTAAACCAAAGGAATTGTGTCTTCCTACTAGCAAGAGGTCATTTATGGTAAACCCACTGAATTTATGGCTCTAATGAATTTACACAGTTTACGAACCCAATGCGTTTCTCACAATTAACTAAAGAGCATTTATGTAAGAGGAGCTGTGGTTTGTATCAGTTTCATGATCAGAGTTGAACTAGATATGGTCTGTATGAGTTGGAAATACAGTTCTTTTTTTCAGGGCTTGCTCATGTTTCTTGGTGATATGGAGACTCTGGAAAGAAGAGCATGATTCTTGCGTTACAACAGAGTGTGTTTCATGGTTGAGAACACTGGTCTGAATTTCCCTTCAGAAACGGAGTTAAACCACAGGATCTGTGTCTTTCTACAAGCAAGAGGTCATTTCTGGTAAACCCAGTCAATTTGCGGCTCAAATGAATTTACACAGAACACAAACCCAACGCCTTTCTCACTATTAACTAAAGAGAATTTATTTAACAGGAGCTGTGGTTTGTATCAGTTTCATAATCACAGTTGAACTAGATATGATGCCTATGTGTAGGGAACACAGTTCTTTTTTCGGGGCTTGCTCATGTTTCTTGAGGTATTGCAGACCCTGGAAAGAAGAGCATGGTTCTTGCGTTAAAAAAGAGTGTGTTTCATGGAAGAGGACACTGGTCTGAATTTCCTTCAGAAATGGAGTGAAACCACAGGATATGTGTCTTCCTACAAGCAAGAGGTCATTTATGGTAAACCAAGTGAATTTGTAGCTGAAAAGAATTTACACAGTTCAAAAAACCAACGCGTTTCTCACAATTAACTAATGAGCATTTATGTAAGGGGAGCTATGGTTTGTATCAGTTTCATGAGCAGAGTTGAACTAGATATGGTCCTTAAAATTAGGAAACACAGTTATTTCATTCTGTGCTTGCTCACGATTCTTGCCATATTGGAGACGCTTTAAAGAAGAGCATGCTTCTTGTGTTAAAACAGAGTGTGTTTCATGGATGAGAACACTGGTCTGAATTTCCATTAAGAAACGGAGTTAAACCACAGGATCTGTGTCTTCCTACAAGCAAGAGATCTTTTATGGTAAACACACTGAACTTTGGGCTCAAATGAATTACACAGCTCACAACCGAACACGATTCTCACTATTAAGTATAGCGCATTTATTAAACAGCAGCTGTGGTTTGCATCAGTTTCATAAGCAGTGTTGAACTAGATATGTTCCATATGAGTAGGGAACACATTCCTTTTTTTCTGGGCTTGCTCATGTTTCTTGCTCTATTGGAGACACTTGAAAGAAGAGCATGCTTCTTGCGTTAAAACAGATAGTGTTTCAAGGAAGAGAACACTCGTCTGAATTTTCCTTCAGAAACCGATTTAAACCACAGGATCTCTGTTTTTCTACAAGCAATAGGTCATTAGTGATAAACACAGTGAATTTGTAGCTCAAATGAATTTATACAGTTTATGAACCCAACGTGTTTCTCACAATTAACTAAAGAGCATTTATGTAAGAGGAGCTGTGGTTTGTATCAGTTTCATGAGCAGAGTTGAACTAGATATGGTCTGTATGAGTTGCAAACACAGATATTTTATTCTGGGCTTGTTCATGTTTCTTGCTTTAATGGAGATGCTGGAAAGAAAAGCATGCTTCTTGCGTTAAAACAGAGTGTGTTTCATGGATGAGAACACTGGTCTGAATTTCCCTTCTGAAATGGATTTAAGGTCCAGGATCTGTGTCTTCCTACAAACAAGAGGTCATATCTGGTAAAACCACTCAATTTTGGGCTCAAATGAATTTTCATAGTTCACAAACCCAACGCGTTTCTCACTATTAACTAATGAGCATTTATTTAACAGGAGCTGTTGTTTGTATCAGTTTCATAAGCAGAGTTGAACTAGATATGTTCCATATGAGTCGGAAACACATTTCTTTTTTCTGGGCTTGCTCAGTTTTCTTGTTCTGTTTTAGACGCTTGAAAGAAGAGCATGCTTCTTGCGTTAAAAGAGAGTATATTTCAGGGAAGAGGACACTGGTCTGAATTTCCCTTGTGAAATGGATTTAAGGTCCAGGATCTGTGTCTTTCTACAAGCAAGATGTCATTTCTGGTAAACCCACAGAATTTTGGGCTCAAATGTATTTACACAGTTCACTAACCCAATGCGTTTCTCACTATTAACTAAAGAATATTTATATAACAGGAGCTGTCGTTTGTATCAGTTTCATAAGCAGAGTTGAACTAGATATGTTCCATATGAGTCAGAAACACATTTCTTTTTTCTGGGCTTGCTCAGTTTTCTTGGTCTATTGGAGACACTTGAAAGAAGAGCATGCTTCTTTTGTTAAAACAGAGTGTGTTTCATGGAAGAGAACACCCGTCTGAATTTCCCTTCAGAAACAGAGTTAAACCAAAGGATCTGTGTCTTCCTACAAGCAAGAGGTCATTTCTGGCAAACAACTTGAATTTTGGGCTCAATGAATTTACACAGTTCACAAACCCAACACGTTTCTCAGTATTAACTAAAGAGCATTTATTTAACAGGAGCTGTGGTTAGTATCAGTTTCATAAGTAGAGTTGAACTAGATATGGTCCGTATGAGTAGGAAACACAGTTCTTTTATTATGGGCTTGCTCATGTTTCTTGCTGTATTGCAGACGCTTGAAAGAAGAGCATGCTTTTTGAATTAAAACAGAGTGTTTTTCATGGATGAGAACACTGGTCTGAGTTTCACTTCTGAAATGCATTTAAGGTCCAGAATCTGTGTCTTCCTACAATCAAGATGTCATTTCTGGCAAACACACTGAATTTTGGGCTCAAATTAATTTGCAAAGTTCATAAAAGAAACGCGTTTCTCACAATTAACTAAAGAGCATTTATTTAACAGGAGCTGTGGTTTGTATCAGTTTCATAATCCTAGTTGAATTACATATGTTCCAAATGTGTAGGAAACTCATTTCTTTTTCTGGGCTTGCTCAGTTTTCTCGTTCTATTGGAGACGCTTGAATGAAGAGCATGCTTCTTGCATTAAAACAGAATGTGTTTCAAGGATGTGAACATTGGTCTTAATTTCCCTTCTTAAATGGAGTTTAACCACAGGATCTGTGTCTTCCTACAATCAAGAGCTCATTTCTGGCAAACACACTGAATTTGGGCTCAAATGAATTTACACAGTTCACAAACACAACGAGTTTCTTACTATTACCTAAAGAGCATTTATTTAACATGAGCTGTGTTTGTATCAGTTTCATAAGCACAGTTGAACTAGATATGATCCGTATGAGTAGGAAACACAATTCTTTTATTGTGGGCTTACACATGTTTCTTGCTGTATTGGAGACGCTGGAAAGAAGAGCATGCTTCTTGTGATAAAACAGACTGTGTTTCATGGAAGAGAACACTGCTCTGATTTCCCTTCAGAAACAGAGTTAAACCACAGGATCTGTGTCTTCCTACAAGCAATAGGTCATTTTTGGTAATCCCAGTGAATTTGTGGCTCAAATGAAATTACATAGTTCACGAACCCAAGGCATTTCTCACAATTAAGTAAAGAGCATTTATGTAAGAGGAGCTGTGGTTTGTATCAGTTTCATGAGCAGAGTTGAACTAGATATGGTTGGTATGTATAGGACACACAGTTCTTTTTTTGTGCGCTTGGTCATGTTTCTTGATGTATTGGAGACTTTGGAAAGAAGAGCATGCTTCTTGCATTACAAAAGAGTGTGTTTCATGGATGAGAACAGTGGTCTGAATTTCCCTTCAGAAACGGAGTTAAACCACAGGATCTGTGTCTTCCTACAAGAAAGGTGTCATTTCTGGTAAACCCAGTCTATTTGCGGGTCAAATGAATATACACAGAACACAAACCCAACGCGTTTCTCACTATTATCTAAAGTGCATTTATTTAACAGGATCTGTGGTTTGTATCAGTTTCATAATCAGAGTTGAACTAGATATGATTCCTATGAGTAGGAAATACAGTTCTTTTTTTCGGGGCTTGCTTATGTTCCTTTCTGTATTGGGGAAACTGGAAAGAAGAGCATGTTTCTTGCCTTAAAACAGAGTGTGTTTCATGGATTAGAACACTGGTCTGAATTTCCCTTCTGAAATGGATTTAAGGTCCAGATTCTGTGTCTTCCTACAAGCAAGAGGTCATTTATGGTAAACCCACTTAATTTTGGGCTCAAATGAATTTACACATCTCACCAACCCAATGCGTTTCTTTCTATTAACTAAAGAGCATTTATTAAACAGCAGCTGTAGTTTGTATCAGTTTCATAATTAGAGTTGAACTAGATATGGTCCCTATGAGTAGGAAACACAGTTCTTTTATTCTGGGCTTGCTCATGTTTCTTGCTGTATTGGAGATGCTGGAAAGAAGAACATTCTTCTTGCATTAAAACAGAGTGTGTTTCATGGATGAGAACACTGGTCTGAATTTCCCTTCTGAAATGGATTTAAGGTCCAGGATCTGTGTCTTCCTACAATCAAGAAGTTATTTCTGGCAAAAACACTGAATTTTGGGCTCAAATGAATTTACACAGTTCACAAACCCAACGCGGTTCTTACTATTAACTAAAAAGCATTTATTTAACAGGTGCTGTGGTTTGCATTAGTTTCATAAGCAGAGTTGAACTAGATATGGTCCGTATGATTAGGGAACACAGTTCTTTTTTCTGTGCTTGCTCATTATTCTTGCTGTACTGCAGATGCTTGAAAGAAGAGCATCCTTCTTGCTCTTAGCTAAAGAGCATTTATTTAACAAGAGCTGTGGTTTGTATCAGTTTCTTGAGCATAGTTGAACTAGATATGATCATTATGAGTATGAAACACAGTTTTTTTTTTTTTTCTGGACTTGCTCATGTTTTTTGCTGTATTGGAGACGCTGGAAAGAAGAGCATGTTTTTTTGCTTTAACACAGAGTGTGTTTCATGGATGAGAAGACTGGTCTGAATTTCCCATCAGAATCGTAGTAAAACCACAGCATCTGTGTCTTCCTACAAGAAAGAGGTCATTTCTGGTATACCCAGTGAATTTGTGGCTCAAATGAATTTACACACTTCACGAACCCAAGGCGTTTCACACAATTAACTAAAGAGCATTTATGTGAGAGGAGCTGTGGTTTATATCAGTTTCATGAGCAGAGTTGAACTAGATATGGTCCATATGAGTAGGAAGAACAGTTCTTTTTCTCTGGAATTGTTCATGTTTCTTGCTGATATGGAGACTCTGAAAAGGAGAGCATGCTCCTTGCGTTAACATAGAGTGTGTTTCATGGAAGAGGACACTGGTCTTAATTTCCCTTCAGAAATGGATTTAAGGTCCAGGATCTGTGTCTTCTTACAAGAAAGAGGTAATTTCTGGTAAACCCAGTGAATTTGTGGCTCAAATGAATTTACACAGAACACAAACCTTATGCGTTTCTCACTATTAACTAAAGAGCATTTATATAACATGAACTGTGGTTTGTATCAGTTTCATAAGAAGCGTTGAAGTAGATATGATCCATATGCGTAGGAAACACTCTTCCTTTATTCGGGGCTTGCTCATGTTTCTTGCTGTATTTTAGACGCTGAAAAGAAGAGCATGCTCTATGCGTTCAAACAGAGTGTATTTCATGGATGAGAACACAGGTCTGAATTTCCCTTCTGAAATGAAATTAAGGTCCAGGGTCTGTGTCTTCCTACAAGCCAGAGGTGATTTCTGGTAAACCCACTGAATTTTGGGCTCAAATGAATTTACAAAGTTCACAAACCCAACGCGGTTCTGACTATTAACTAAAGAACATTTATTTAACATGAGCTGTGGTTTGCTTCAGATTCATAAGCAGAGTTGAAGTAGATATGGTCCGAATGAGTACGAAACACAGGTCTTTTTTTCTGGGCTTGGTCATTTTTCCTGCTGTATTTGGGATGCTGGAAAGAAGAGCATGCTTCTGCGTTAAAACAGAGTGAGTTTCATGGATGAGTACACAGGTCTGAATTTCCCTTCTGAAACGGAGTTGAACCACAGCATCTGTGTCTTCCTACAAACAAGAGGTCATTTCTGGTAATCCAAGTGAATTTGCGGCTCAAATGAATTTTCACAGAAAACAAACCCAAAGTATTTCTCAGTATTGACTAAAGAGCATTTATATAACATGAGTTGTGGTTTGTATCAGTTTCATTAGCAGAGTTGAACTAGATATGATCTGTATGAGTAGGAAACACAGTTATTTTATTCCGGGCTTGCTCATGTTTCTTGGTGTATTGGAGACGGTGGAAAGTAGAGCATGCTTCTTGCATCAACACTGAGTGTGTTTCATGGAAGAGAACACTGGTCTGAATTTCCCTTCAGAAACGGATCTGGGTCTTCCTACAAGCAAGAGTTCATTTCTGGTAAACGCCAGTGAATTTGCGGCACAAATGAATTGACACAGTTCAAAAACCCAACGCGTTTCTCAATATTAACTAAAAATCATTTATTTAATAGGAGCTCTGGTTTTTATCCGTTTCATAAGCAGAGTTGAAGTAGAAATGGTCCGTATGAGTATGAAACACTATCTTTTGTTCAGGGCTTGCTCATGTTTCTTGCTGTATTGGAGAAGCTGGAAAGAAGATCATGCTTCTTGCGTAAAACCCAGTGTGTTTCATGGATGAGAACACTGATCTGAATTTCCCTTCAGAAACAGAGTTAACCCACAGGATCTGTGTCTTTCTACAAGCAGGAGGGCATTTATGGTAATCTCACTGAATTTTGGGCTCAAATGAATTTGCCCAGCTCACCTATCCAACGAGTTTCTCACTATTAACTACAGAGCATTTCTTTAACAGGAGCTGTGGTTTGTATCAGTTTCATAAGCGCAGTTGAACTAGAAATGATCCGAATGAGTAGAAAACACAGTTCTTTTTTCTGGGCTTGCTCATGTTTCCTGCTGTATTGAGGATCCTGGAAAGAAGATCATGCTTCTTCCATAAAACACAGTGTGTTTCATGGAAGAGAACACTGGTCTTAATTTCCCTTCAGAAATGGAGTCAAACCACAGGATCTGTGTCTTCCTACAAGCAAGAGGTCATTTATGGTAAACCCAGTGAATTTGTGGCACAAATGAATTTACACAGTTCACAAACCCAACGCGTTTCTCAATATTAAGTAAAGAGCATTTATTTAACAGGAGCTGTGGTTTGCATCAGTTTCATTAGCAGAGTTGAACTAGATAAGTTCCATATGTGTAGGAAACACCATTCTTTTTTACTGGGCTTGCTCATGTTTCTTGCTCTATTGTAGACGCTTGAAAGAAGAGCATGCTTCTTGCGTTAAAACAGAGTGTGTTTCATGGATGAGAACACTGGTCTGAATTTCCCTTCAGAAACGGAGTTAAACCACAGGAACTGTGTCTTTCTACAAGCAATAAGTCATTTATGGTAATCTCACTGAACTTTGGGCTCAAATGAATTTACAGAGCTCACGAACCCAACGCATTTCTCACTATTAACTACAGAGCATTGATTTAAAAGAAGCTGTGGTTTCTATCAGTGTGAAGCAGAGTTGAACTAGAAATGGTCTGTATGTGTATGAAACACCATTATTTTATTCGGGCTTGCTCATGTTTCTTGCTGTATTGGAGACGCTGGAAAGAAGATCATGCTTCTTGCATTAAAACAGAGTGTGTCTCATGGAAGGAACACTGATCTGAATTTCCCTTCAGAAATGGAGTTAACCCTCAGGATCTGTGTCTTTCTACAAGCAAGAGCTCATTTATGATAAACCCACTGTATTTTTGGCTCAAATGAATTTGCACAGCTCACTATCCCTACGTGTTTCTCACTGTTAACTACAGAGCATTTATTTAACAGGAGCTGTGGTTTGTATCAGTTTGAAGCAGAGTTGAACTAGAAGTGGTCCGTATGAGTAGGAAACACAGTTCTCTTTTTCCGGGCATGCTCATGTTTCTTGCTTTTATGGAGAGTCTGGAAAGAAGAGCATGCCTCTTGCGTTAAAATAGACTGTGTTTCATGGAAGAGGACACTGGTCTGAATTTCCCTTCAGAAATCGATTTAAGGTCCAGGATCTGTGTCTTTTTACATGCACGAGGTCATTTCTGGTAAACCCAGTCAATTTGCAGCTCAAATGAATTTACAAAGAACACAAACCCAACGCATTTCTCACTATTAACTACAGAGGATTTATTTAACAGGAGCTGTGGTTTGTATCAGTTGGAAGCAGAGTTCAACTAGAAATGGTCCGTATGAATAGGAAACACAGTTCTCTTTTTCCGGGCTCGCTCATGTTTCTTGCTTTATTTTAGATGCTGGAATGAAGATCATGAATCTTGCGTTAAAACGGAGTGTGTTTCATGGAAGAGGACACTGGTCTGAATTTCCTTCAGAAACGGAGTGAAACCACAGGATATGTGTCTTCCTACAAGAAAGAGGTCATTTATGGTAAACCCGTGAATTTTGGGCTCAAATGTATTTACACAGCTCGCGAACACAACGCGTTTCTCACTATTAACTAAAGAGCTTTTATTTAAGAGGAGCTGTGGTTTGTATCAGTTTCATAAGCAGAGTTGAACTAGATATGGCCTGTATGAGTAGGAAACACAGTTCTTTTTTTCTGGGCATGCTCATGTTTCTTGCTGTATTGGAGACTCTGGAAAGAAGAGCATGCTTAATGCGTTAAAAGAGTGTTAGTTTCATGGATGAGAACACAGGTCTGAATTCCCCTTCAGAAACGGATTTAAGATCCAGGATCTGTGTCTTCCTACAAGCAAGAGTGCATTTCTGGTAAAACCATTGAATTTGCGGCTCAAATGAATTTACAAAGTTCACAAAACCAAAGCATTTCACACTATTAACTAGAGAGCATTTATGTAAGAGGAGATGTGGTTTGTATCAGTTACATAAGCAGAGTTGAAGTAGATATGATACATATGAGTCGGAAACACAGTTCTTTTATTTGGGGCTTGCTCATGTTTCTTGCAGTATTGGAGACGCTGGAAAGAAGAGCATGCTTCTTGCGTTAAAACAGAGTGTTTTTCATGGAACAGAACACTGGTCTGAATTCCCCTTCAGAAACGGAGTTAAACCCCAGGATCTGTGTCTTCCCACAAGCAAGAGGTCATTTCTTGTAAACCCAGTGAATTGGTGGCTCAAATGAATTTACACAGTTCACGAACCCAACGCGTTTCTCACTATTAACCTAAGAGCATTTATGTAAGAAGAACTGTGGTTTGTATCAGATTCATGAGCAGAATTGAACTAGATATGGTCTGTATGAGTAGGAAACACTTCTTTTTTACCGGGTTTGCTCATATTTCTTGCTGTATTCGAGATTCTGGAAAGAAGAGCATGATTCTTGTGTTAAAACAGAGTGTGGTTCATGGATGAGAACACTGGTCTGAATTTCCCTTCTGAAATGAATTTAAGATCCAGGATCTGTTTCTTCCTACAAGCAAGAGAGCATTTATGGTAAAACCAGTGAATTTGCGGCTCAAATGAATTTACACAGTTCACAAACCCAAAGCATTTCACACTATCAACTAATGAGCATTTATTTAACATGAGGTGTGGTTTGTATCAGATTCATGAGCAGAGTTGAAGTAGATATGAGCCATATGAGTAGGAAACACAGTTCTTTTATTTGGGGCTTGCTCATGTTTCTTGCTCTATTGGAGACACTGGAAAGATGAGCATGCTTCTTGCATTAAAACAGAGTGTATTTCAAGGATGAGAACACTGGTCTGAATTTCCCTTCAGAAACTGAGTTAAACCAAAGGATCTGTGTCTTCCTACAAGCAAGAGGTCATTTCTGGTAAACCCAGGGAATTTTCGGCTCAAATGCATTTACACAGTTCACGAACCCAACGCGTTTCACACTATTAACTAAAGAGCGTTTATGTAAGAGGAGCTGTGGTTTGTATCAGAATCATGAGCAGAATTGAACTAGATATGGTCCGTATGAGGAGGAAACACAGTTCTTTATTTCTGGGCTTGCTCATGTTTCTTGCTGTATTGGAGACTCTGGAAATAAGAGCATGTTTCTTGCGTTAAAACAGAGTGTGTTTTATGGATGAGAACACTGGTCTGAATTTTCCTTCTGAAATGGATTTAAGATCCAGTATCTGTTTCTTCCTACAAACAAGAGAGCATTTATCGTAAATCCAGTGAATTTGCCGCTCAAATGAATTTACACAGTTTACAAACCCAAAGCATTTCACACTATTAACTAAAGAGCATTTATTTAACAGGAGCTGTGGTTTATATCAGTTTCATAAGCAGATTTGAACTGCATATGAGCCTTATGAGTAGGAAACACAGTTCTTTTATTTGGGGCTTGCTCATGTTTCTAGCTCTATTGGAGATGCTGGAAAGATGAGCATGCTTCTTGCGTTAAAACAGAGTGTGTTTCATGGATGAGAACACTGGACTGAATCTCCCTTCAGAAACTCAGTTAAACCACAGGATCTGTGTCTTCCTACAAGCAAGAGGATATTTCTTCTACCCAGGGAATTTTCGGCTCAAATGAGTTTTCACAGTTCAGGAACCCAACGCGTTTCACACTATTAACTAAAGAGCGTTTATGTAAGAGGAGCTGTGGTTTGTATCAGCTTCATGAGCAGAGTTGAACTATATATTGTCAGTATGACTGGGGAACACAGTTCTGTTTTTCTGGGCTTGCTCATGTTTCTTGCTGTATTGGAGACTGTGGAACGAAGATCGTTCCTCTTGTGTTAAAACAGAGTGTGTTTCATGGATGAGAACACAGGTTTGTATTACCCTACTGAAATGGATTTAAGATCCAGGATCTGTGAATTCCTACAAACAAGAGAGCATTACAGGTAAAACCAGTGAATTTGTGTCTCAAATGAATTTACACAGAACACAAACCCAAAGCATTTCACGCTATTAAGTGAAGATCATTTATTTAACAGGAGTTGTGGTTTTTATCAGCTTCATAAGCAGAGTTGAACTACATATGAGCCGTATGAATAGGAAACACAGTTCTTTTATTTGGGGCTTGCTCATGTTTCTTGCTCTATTAGAGATGCTGGAAAGATAAGCATGCTTCTTGTGTTAAAACACAGGGTGTTTCAGGGATGAGAACACCGGTCTGAATTTTCCTTCAGAAACGGAGTTAAACCACAGGATCTGTGTCTTCCTACAAGCAAGAGGTCATTTCTGGTAAACCCAGTGAATTGGTGGCTCAAATGATTTTACACAGTTCACGAACGCAACGCGTTTCTCATTATTAACTAAAGAGCATTTATGTAAGAAGAGCTGTGGTTTGTATCAGATTCATGAGCAGAATTGAACTAGATATGGTCCGTATGAGTAGCAAACTCAGTTCTTTTATGTGGGGCTTGCTCATGTTTCTTGCTCTATTGGAGATGCTGGAAAGATCAGCATGCTTCTTGCGTTAAAAGAGAGTGTGTTTCATGGATGAGAACACTGGACTGAATCTCCCTTCAGAAACTCAGTTAAACCGCAGGATCTGTGTCTTCCTACAAGCAAGAGGTCATTTCTTATACCCAGGGAATTTTTGGCTCAAATGAGTTTACAGAGTTCACGAACCCAACGCGTTTCTCACTATTATCTAAACACCATTTATGTAAGAAGATCTGTGGTTTGTATGAGATTCATGAGCAGAATTGAACTAGATATGGTCCGTATGAGTAGGAAACACAGTTCTTTTTTTCTGGGCTTGCTCATGTTTCTTGCTGTATTGGAGATTCTGGAAAGAAGAGCATGCTTCTTGCTTTAAAGCAGAGTGTGTTTCATGGATGAGAATACTGGTCTGAATTTCCCTCTGAAATGCATTTAAGATCCAGGATCTGTTTCTTGCTACAAGCAAGAGAGCATTTATGGTAAAACCAGTGAATTTGCAGATCAAATGAATTTACACAGTTCACAAACCCAAAGCATTTCACACTATTAACTAAAGAACATTTATTTAACAGGAGCTGTGGTTTGTATCAGTTTCATAAGCAGAGTTGAACTAGATATGAGCCATATGAGTAAGAAACACAGTTCTTTTATTTGTGGCTTGCTCATGTTTCTTGCTCTATTGGAGACACTGGAAAGATGAGCATGCTTCCTGCGTTAAAACAGAGTGTATTTCAAGGATGAGAACACTGGTGTGAATTTCCCTTCAGAAACTCAGTTAAACCAGAGGATCTGTGTCTTCCTACAAGCAAGAGTTCATTTCTGGTAAACCCAGGGAATTGGCGGCTCAAATGAATTTACACAGTTCACGAACCCAATGCGTTTCTCACTATAAACTAAAGAGCATTTATGTAAGAAGAGCTGTGGTTTGTATCAGATTCATGAGCAGAATTGAACTAGATATGGTCCGTATGAGTAGGAAACACAGTTCTTATTTTCTGGGCTTGCTCATGTTTGTTGCTGTATTGGAGACCCTGGAAAGAAGATCATGATTCTTACATTAAAACAGAGTGTGTATCATGGATGAGAACACTGGTCTTAATTGTCCTTCTAAATGGATTTAAGTTCCAGGGTCTGTTTCTTCCTACAAGCAAGAGAGCATTTATCGTAAAACCAGTGAATTTGCGGCTCAAATGAATTTACACAGTTTACAAACCCAAAGAATTTCACACTATTAACTAAGAGCATTTATTTAACAGGAGCTGTGATTTGCATCAGTTTCATAAGCAGAGTTGAACTACATATGAGCCTTATGAGTAGGAAACACAGTTCGTTTATTTGGGGGTTGTTCATGTTTCTTGCTCTATTGGAGATGCTGGAAAGATCAGCATGCTTCTTGTTTTAAAACACAGGGTGTTTCAGGGATGAGAACACCGGTCTGAATTTCCCCTCAGAAACGGAGTTAAAACACAGGATCTGTGTCTTCCTACAAGCAAGAGGTCATTTCTGGTAAACCCAGTGAATTGGCGGCTCAAATGAATTTACACAGTTCACGAACCCAACGCGTTTCTCACTATTAACTAAAGACCATTTATGTAAGAAGATCTGTGGTTTGTATCAGATTCATGAGCAGAATTGAACTAGATATGTTCTGGATGAGTAGGAAACACAGTTCTTATTTTCTGGGCTTGCTCATGTTTCTTGCTGTATTGGAGACTCTGGAAAGAAGATCATGATTCTTATGTTAAAACAGAGTGTGTTTCATGGATGAGAACACTGGTCTGAATTTTCCTTCTAAATAGATTTATGATCCAGGATCTGTTTCTTCCTACATGCAAGGGAGGATTTATCGTAAATCCAGTCGAATTTGCGGTTCAAATGAATTTACACAGTTTACAAACCCAAAGAATTTCACACTATTAACTAAGAGCATTTATTTAACAGGAGCTGTGGTTTGAATCAGTTTCATACGCAGAGTTGAACTACATATGAGCCGTATGAGTAGGAAACACAGTTCGTTTATTTGTGTCTTGCTCATGTTTCTTGCTCTATTGGAGATGCTGGAAAGATCAGCATGCTTCTTGCGTTAAAACAGAGTGTTTTTCATGGATGAGAATACTGGACTGAATCTCACTTCAGAAACTCCGTTAAACCACAGGATCTGTTTCTTCGCTACAAGCAAGAGGTCATTTCTTGTACACAGGGAATTTTCGGCTCAAAAGAGTTTACAAAGTTCACGAACCCAACGTGTTTCCCACTATTAACTAAAGAGCGTTTATGTAAGTGGAGCTGTGGTTTGTATCAGCTTCATGAGCATAGTTGAACTAGATATGGTCAGTATGAGTGGGAAACACAGTTCTTTTTTTCTGAGATTGCTCATGTTTCTTGCTGTATTGGAGACTGTGGAAAGAAGAGCATTCTTCTTGCGTTAAAACAGAGTGTGTTTCAAGGATGAGAACACAGGTTTGAATTTCCCTTCTGAAATGGATTTTAAATCCAGGATCTGTGTATTCCTACAAGCAAGAGAGCATTTCTGGTAAAACCAGTGAATTTGTGTCTCAAATGAATTTACACAGAACACAAACCCAAAGCATTTCACACTATTAAGTAAAGAGCATTTATTTAACAGGAGCTGTGGTTTCTATCAGCTTCATACGAAGAGTTGATCTACATATGAGCCGTATGAGTAGGAAACACAGTTCTTTATTTGTGGCTTGCTCATGTTTCTTCTCTATTGGAGACGCTGGAAAGATGAGCATGCTTCTTGCGTTAAAACAGAGTGTATTTCAAGGATGAGAACACTGGTCTGAATTTCCCTTCAGAAACGGAGTTAAACCACAGGATCTGTGTCTTCCTACAAGCAAGAGGTCTTTTCTGGTAAACCCAGTGAATTGGCGGCTCAAATGAGTTTACACAGTTCACGAACCCAAAGCGTTTCACACTATTAACTAAAGAGCGTTTATGTAAGAGGAGCTGTGGTTTGTATCAGCGTCATGAGCAGAATTGAACTAGATATGGTCCGTATGAATAGGAAACACAGTTCTTTTATTTGGGGCTTGCTCATGTTTCTTGCTCTATTGGACATGCTTGAAAGATCAGCATGCTTCTTGTGTTAAAACACAGGGTGTTTCAGGGATGAGAACACAGGTCTGAATTTCCCTTCAGAAACGGAGTTAAACCACAGGATCTGTGTCTTCCTACAAGCAAGAGGTCATTTCTTGTACCCAGAGTATTTTCGGCTCAAATGAGTTATACAGTTGACCAACCCAACACGTATCTCACTATTAACTAAAGAGCATTTATGTAAGAAGAGCTGTGGTTTGTATCAGTTTCATGAGCAGAATTGAAATAGATATGGTCCGTATGAATAGCAAACATAGTTCTTTATTTCTGGGCTTGCTCATGTTTCTTGCTGTATTGGAGACTCTGGAAAGAAGAGCATGCTTCTTGCGATAAAACAGTGTGTTTCATGTATGAGAACACAGGTTTGTATTTCCCTACTGAAATGGATTTAAGATCCAGGATCTGTGTATTCCTACAAACAAGAGAGCATTTCAGGTAAAACCAGTGAATTTGTGTCTCAAATGAATTTACACAGTGTACAAACCCAAAGCATTTCACACTATTACCTAAAGAGCATTTATATAACAGGAGCTGTGGTTTGTATCAGTTTCATAAGTAGAGTTTATCTACCTATGAGCCGTATGAGTAGGAAACACAGTTCTTTTATTTGGGGCTTGCTCATGTTTCTTGCTCTATTGGACATGCTGGAAAGATCAGCATGCTTCTTGTGTTAAAGCACACTGTGTTTCAGGGATTAGAACACTGGTCTGAATTTCCCTTCAGAAACGAAGTTAAACCACAGGATCTGTGTCTTCCTACAAGCAAGAGGTCATTTCTTGTACCGAGGGAATTTTTGGCTCAAATGACTTATACAGTTCACGAACCCAACACGTTTCTCACTATTAACTAAAGAGCATTTATGTAAGAAAAGCTGTGGATTGTATCATTTTCATGAGCAGAATTGAACTAGATATGGTCCGTACGAATAGGAAACACAGTTCTTTTTTTTCTGGGCTTGCTCATGTTTCTTGCTGTATTGGAGACGCTGGAAAGAAGAGAATGTTTCTTGCGTTAAAACTGAGTGTGTTTCATGGATGAGAACACTGGTGTGAATTTCCCTTCTGAAATGGATTTAAGATCCAGGATTTGTTTCTTCCTACAATCAAGAGAGCATTTATGGTAAAACAAGTGAATTTGCGGCTCAAATGAATTTATGAAGTTCACAAACCCAACACATTACACAATATTAACTAAAGAGCATTTATTTAACAGGAGCTGTGGTTTGTATCAGTTTCATAATCAGCGTTGAACTAGATATGAACCGTATGAGTAGGAAACACAGTTCTTTTATTCGTGGCTTGCTCATGTTTCTTTCTGTATTGGAGACACTGGAAAGAAGAGCATGCTTCTTGCTTTAAAACATATGGTGTTTCATGGAAGAGAACACTGGTCTGAATTTCCATTCAAAAACGGAGTTAAACCACAGGATCTGTGTCTTCCTACAAGCAAGATGTCATTTCTGGTAAACCCCATGAATTTGCGGCCCAAATGAATTTACACAGTTCACGACCCAACGCGTTTCTCACGATAAACTAACGAGCTTTTACTTAACATGAGCTATGGTTTGGATCAATTTCATGAGCAGAATTGAACTAGATATGATCTGTATGAGTAGGAAAGACAGTTCTTTAATTCGTGGCTTGCTCAATGTTCTTGCTGTATTGGAGACGCTGGAAAGAAGAGCATTCTTCTTCCGTTAAAACAGAGTGTGATTCATGGATGATAACACTGGTCTGAATTTCCCTTCTGAAATGGATTTTAGATCCAGGATATGTTTCTTCTTACAAGTATGGGAGCATTTATTGTAAAACCAATGAATTTGTGGCTCAAATGAATTTACACAGTTTAAAAACCAAAAGCATTTCACACTATTAACTAAAGAGCATTTTTTAAAAGGAGCTGTGGTTATATCAGTTTTATAAGCAGACTTGAACTACACATGAGCTGTATGAGTAGGAAACACAGTTCTTCTATTCGTGCCTTGCTCATATTTCTTGCTGTATTGGAGACGCTGGAAAGAAGAGCATGCTTCTTGCGTTACAACAGAGTGTGCTACATGGAAGAGAACACTGGTCTGAATTTCCCTTCAGAAACGGAGTAAACCACAGGTTCTGTGTCTTCCTGTAAGCAAGAGGTCATTTCTGGTAAACCCCGTGAATTTTCGGCTCAAATGAATTTACACAGTTCACGAACCCAACGCGTTTCACACTATTAAGTAAAGAGAGTTTATGTAAGAGGAGCTGTGGTTTGTATCAGCTTCATGAGCAGAGTTGAACTAGATATGGTCCGTATGATGGGAAACACAGTTTTTTTTTCTGGGCTTGCTCATGTTTCTTGCTGTATTGGAGACTCTGGAAAGAAGAGCATGCTTCTTGCGTTACAACAGAGTGTGTTTCATGGATGAGAACACTTGTCTGAATTTCCCTTCAGAAAAGGAGTTAAACCACAGGATCTGTGTCTTACTACAAGCAAGGGGTCATTTCTGGTAAACCCAGTCAATTTGCGCGTCAAATGAATATACACAGAACACAAACCCAAAGCATTTCACACTGTTAACTAAAGATCATTAATTAAACAGTAGCTATGGTTTGTATCTGTTTCAGAGGCAGAGTTTAAAAAGATGTGATTCGTATGAGTAAAAAACACAGTTCTTTATTTGGGTCTTGCTCATGTTTCTTGCTCTATTGGAGAGGCTGTTAAGATCAGCATGCTTCTTGTGATAAAACACAGGGTGTTTCAGGGATGAGAACACCGGTCTGAATTTTCCTTCAGAAACGGAGTTAAACCACAGGATCTGTGTCTTCCTACAAGCAAGAGGACATTTCTTGTAAACCCAGTGAATTGGTGGCTCAAATGAATTTACACAGTTCACGAACCCAACGCGTTTCTCACTATTAACCTAAGAGCATTTATGTAAGAAGAGCTGTGGTTTGTATCAGATTCATGAGCAGAATTGAACTAGATATGGTCTGTATGAGTAGGAAACACTTCTTTTTTTCCGGGTTTGCGCATGTTTCTTGCTGTATTCGAGATTCTGGAAAGAAGAGCATGCTTCTTGTGTTAAAACAGAGTGTGGTTCATGGATGAGAACACTTGTCTGAATTTCCCTTCTGAAATGAATTTAAGATCCAGGATCTGTTTCTTCCTACAAACAAGAGAGCATTTCAGGTAAAACCAGTGAATTTGCGGCTCAAATGAATTTACACAGTTCACAAACCCAAAGCATTTCACACTATTAACTAATGAGCATTTATTTAACAGGAGGTGTGGTTTGTATCAGATTCATGAGCAGAGTTGAAGTAGATATGAGCCATATGAGTAGGAAACACAGTTCTTTTATTTGGGGCTTGCTCATGTTTCTTGCTCTATTGGAGACGCTGGAAAGATGAGCATGCTTCTTGCGTTAAAACTGAGTATGTTACATGGATGAGAACACTGGTTGGAATTTCCCTTCAGAAACTCAGTTAAACCACAGAATCTTTGTCTTCCTACAAGCAAGAGGTCATTTCTGGTAAACCCAGTGAATTGGAGGCTCAAATGAATTTACACAGTTCACGAACCCAACGCGTTTTTCACTATTAACTAAAGAACATTTATGTAAGAAGAGCTGTGGTTTGTATCAGTTTCATGAGCAGAATTGAACTACATATGGTCCGTATGAGTAGGAAACACAGTTCTTTATTTCTGGGCTTGCTCATGTTTCTGGGTGTTTTGGAGACTGTGGAAAGAAAAGCATTCTTCTTGCATTAAAGCAGATTGTGTTTCATGGATGAGAACACAGGTTAGCATTTCCCTTCTGAAATGGACTTAAGATCCAGGATCTGTGTATTCCTACATGCAAGAGAGCATTTATGGCAAAACCAGTGAATTTGCGGCTCAAATGAATTTACACAGTTTACAAACCCAAAGCATTTCACACTATTAACTAAAGAATATTTATTTAACAGGAGCTGTGGTTTGTATCAGTTTCATAAGCAGAGTTGAACTAGATATGAGCCGTATGAGTAGGAAACACAGTTCTTTTATTTGTGTCTTGCTCATGTTTCTTGCTCTATTGGAAACGCTGGAAAGATGAGCATGCTTCTGGCGTTAAAACAGAGTGTATTTCAAGGAAGAGAAAACTGGTCTGAATTTCCCTTCAGAAACTCAGTTAAACCACAGGATCTGTGTCTTCCTATAAGCAAGAGGATATTTCCTGTACCCAGGGAATTTTCGGCTCAAATGAGTTTACACAGTTCACGAACCCAACGCGTTTCACACTATTAACTAAAGAGCGTTTATGTAAGAGGGGCTGTGGTTAGTATCAGCTTCATGAGCAGAGTTGAACTAGATATGGTCAGTATGAGTGGGAAACACAGGTCTTTTTTTCTGGGCTTGCTCATGTTTCTTGCACTATTGGACATGCTGGAAAGATCTGCATGCTTCTTTTGTTAAACCACAGGGTGTTTCAGGGATGAGAACACTGGTCTGAATTTCCCTTCAGAAACGGAGTTAAAACACAGGATCTGTGTCTTCCTACAAGCAAGAGAGCATTTATCATAATACCAGTGAATTTACGGCTCAAATGAATTTACACAGTTTACAAACCCAAAGCATTTCACACTATTAACTAAAGAGCATTTATTTAAGAGGAGCTGTGGTATGTATCAGTTTCATGAGCAGAGTTGAACTACATATGAGCCGTATGAGTAGGAAACAAAGTTCTTTTATTTGGGGCTTGCTCATGTTTCTTGCTCTATTGGAGATGCTGGAAAGATGAGCATTCTTCTTGTGTTAAAACACAGTGTGTTTCAGGGATGAGAACACCGGTCTGAATTTCCCTTCAGAAACGGAGTTAAACCACAGGATCTGGGTCTTCCTACAAGCAAGAGGTCATTTTTGGTAAACCCAGGGAATTTTAGGCTCAAATGAATTTACACAGTTCACGATCCCAATGCGTTTATCACTATTAACTAAAGAGCCTTTATGTAAGAAAAGCTGTGGTTTGTATCAGTTTCATGAGCAAATTGAACTAGATATGGTCCGTATGAGTAGGAAACACATTTCTTTTTTTCTGGGCTGCTCATGTTTCTTGCTGTATTGGAGACTCTGGAAAGAAGAGCATGCTTCTTGCGTTAAAACAGAGTGTGTTTCATGGATGAGAACACTGGTCTGAATTCCCCTTCTGAAATGGATTCAAGATCCAGGATCTGTTTCTTTCCAAAAGCAAGAGAGTATTTACGGTAAAACCAGTGAATTTGCGGGTCAAATGAATTTACACAGTTCAAGAACCCAACGTGTTTCTCACTATTAACTAAAGAGCGTTTATGTAAGAGGAGCTGTTGTTTGTATCAGCTTCATGAGCAGAGTTGAACTAGATATGGTCCGTATGAGTGGGAAACTCAGTTCTTTTTTTCTGGGCTTGCTCATATTTCTTGCTGTATTGGAGACTCTGGAAAGAAGAGCATGTTTCTTGCGTTAAATCAGAGTGTGTTTCATGGATGAGAACAATGGTCTGTATTTCCCTTCTTAAATGGTTTTAGATCCAGGATATGTTTCTTCCTCCAAGCAAGAGAGCATTTATGGTAAAACCAGGGAATTTGAGGCTCGAATGAATTTACACAGTTCACAAACCCAAATCATTTCACACTATTAACTAAAGAGCATTTATTTAACAGGAGCTGTGGTTTGTATCAGTTTCATGGGCAGAGTTGAACTAGATATGAATCCTATGAGTAGGAAACAAAGTTCTTTTATTTGGGGCTTGCTCATGTTTCTTGCTCTATTAGAGATGCTGGAAAGATGAGCATTCTTCTTGTGTTAAAACACAGGGTGTTTCAGGGATGAGAACACCGGTCTGAATTTCCCTTCAGAAATGGAGTTAAACCACAGGATCTGGGTCTTCCTACAAGCAAGAGGTCATGTCTGGTAAACCCAGGGAATTGGCGGCTCAAATGAATTTACACAGTTCACGAACCCAATGCGTTTATCACTATTAACTAAAGAGCCTTTATGTAAGAAAAGCTGTGTTTTGTATCAGTTTCATGAGCAAATTGAACTAGATATGGTCCGTGTGAGTAGGAAACACATTTCTTTTTTTCTGGGCTGCTCATGTTTCTTGCTGTATTGGAGACTCTGGAAAGAAGAGCCTGTTTCTTGCGTTAAAACAGAGTGTGTTTCATGGATGAGAACACTGGTCTGAATTCCCCTTCTGAAATGGATTCAAGATCCAGGATCTGTTTCTTTCCAAAAGCAAGAGAGCATTTATGGTAAAACCAGTGAATTTGCGGCTCAAATGAATTTACACAGTTCACAAACCCAAAGCATTTCACACTATTAAGTAAAGAGCATTTGTTTAACAGGAGCTGTTGTTTGTATCAGTTTCATGAGCAGAGTTGAACTAGATATGAATCGTATGAGTAGGAAACAAAGTTCTTTTATTTGTGGCTTGCTCATGTTTCTTGCTCTATTGGAGATGCTGGAAAGATCCGCATGCTTCTTGCGTTAAAACACAGGGTGTTTCAGGGATGAGAACACCAGTCTGAATTTCCCTTCAGCAATGGAGTTAAAGCACAGGATCTGTGTCTTCCTACAAGCAAGAAGTCATTTCTGGTAAACCCAGTGAATTTTCGGCTCAAATGAATTTACAAAGTTCACGAACCCAACGCGATTCTCAACATTAACTAAAGCGTGTTTATGTAAGAGGAGCTGTTGATTGTATCAGATTCATGAGCAGAGTTGAAGTAGATATGGTCCGTATGAGTGGGAAACACAGTTCTTTTTTTCTTGGCTTGCTCATGTTTCTTGCTGTATTGGAGACTCAGGAAAAAAGAGCATTCTACTTGTGTTAAAACAGAGTGTGTTTCATGGATGAGAACACAGGTTTGAATTTCCCTTCTGAAATGTATTTAAGATCCAGGATCTGTGTCTTCCTACAAGCAAGGGAGCATTTCTGGTAAAACCAGTGATGTTGCGTATCAAATGAATTTACACAGAAGACAAACCCAAAGCGTTTCTCACTATAAAGAAAGAGCATTTATTTATCATGAGCTGTGGTTTGTCTCAGTTTCATAATTAGCCTTGAAGCAGATATGATCAATATGAGTAGGATGCACAGTTCTTTTAATCAGGACTTGATCATCTTTCTCGCTGTATTGGAGACACTGGAAAGAAGAGCATGCTTCTTGCATTAAAACAGATTGTGTTTCATGGAAGAGAACACTGGTCTGAGTTTCCTTTCAGAAACAGAGTTAAACCACAGGATCTTTGTCTTCCTACAAGCAAGTGTTCATGTCTGGTAAACCCAGTGAATTTGCGGCCTAAATGAGTTTACACAGTTCACGAACCCAACGCGTTTTTCACTATTAACTAAAGTGCATTTATGTAAGAAGAGTTGTTTGTATCAGTTTCATGAGCAGAATAGAAATAGATATCGTCCGTATGAGTAGAAAACACAGTTGTTTTATTCTGGACTTATTCATGTTTCTTGCTGTATTGGAGACTCTGGATATAAAAGAATGCTTCTTGCGATAAATAGTGAGTTTCATGGATGAGAACACTGGTCTGAGTTTCCTTTCAGAAACCGAGTTAAACGACAGGACCTGTGTCTTCATACAAGCAAGACGTCATTTCTGGTAAACCCAGTGAATTACCGGCTCAAATGAATTTACACAGTTCACAAACCCAACATGTTTCTCACAATTAACTAAAGAGCGTTTATATTAGAGGAGCTGAGGGTTGTATCAGTTTCATGAGCAGAGTTGAACTAGATATGCGCCGTATTTGTAGGAAACACACTTCTCTTATTAGGGACTTGCTCATGTTTCTTGCCGTATTGGAGACTCTGGAAAGAAGAGCATGCTTCTTGCGTTAAAACAGAGTGTGTTTCATGGATGAGAATACTGGTCTGATTTTCCATTCTGAAATGGATTTAAGATCCAGGATCTGTTTATTTCTACAAGCAAGACAGCATTTATGGTAAATCCAGTGAATTTGCGGCTCAAATGAATTTACACTGTTCACAAACCCAACGCATTTCACACTATTAACTAAAGAGCATTTATTTAACAGGAGCTGTAATTTGTATCAGTTTCTTAAGCAGAATTGAACTAGATATGAGGCATATGAGTAGGAAACACAGTACTTTTATTTGGTGCTTGCTCATGTTTCTTGCTCTGTTGGAGAAACTGCAAAGAAGAGCGTGCTTCTTTCATTAAAACAGAATGTGTTTCATGGAAGAGAACACTGGTCTGAATTCTCCTTCAGAAACAGAGTTAAACCACAGGATCTGTGACTTCCTACAAGCAAGAGGTCATTTCTGGTAAACCCAGTGATATTTCGCCTCAAATGAATTTACACAGTTCATGAACCCGAAGCGTTTCTCACCATTAAATAAAAAGTGTTTATGTAAGAAGAGCTGTTGTTTGTATCAGTTTCATTAGCAGAGTTGATCTATATATGGTCCGTATGAGTGGAAAACACAGTTCTTTTTTTCTGGGCTTGCTCATGTTTCTTGCTGTATTGGAGACTCTGGAAAGAAGAGCATTTTTCTTGAGTTAAAACAGAGTGTGTTTCATGGTTGAGAACACAGGTTTGAATTTCCCGTCTGAAATGTATTTAAGATCCAGGATCTGTGTCATCCTACAAGCAAGAGATCATTTCAGGAAAAGCAGTGAATTTGCCTCTCAAAAGAATTTACTCAGAACAGAAACTCAAGGCGTTTCTCACTATAAAGAAAGAGCATGAATTTAGCATGAGCTGTTGTTTGTATCAGTTTCATAAACAGCATGAACTAGATATGATCTGTATGAATAGGAAACACAGTTCTTTTATTCGGGGCTTGCTCATGTTTCCTGCTCTATTGGAGACACTGGAAAGAAGAGCATTCTTCTTGCCTTAAAACAGAGTGTGTTACATGGAAGAGGACACGGGTCTGAATTTCCCTTCAGAAACGGAGTTAAACCACAGGATGAGTCTCTTCCTACAAGCAAGAGGTCATTTCTGGTAAACCCAGTGAATTTGCGGCACAAATGAATTTACACAGTTCAAGAACCCAACGAGTTTTTCACTATTAACTAAAGAGCATTTATGTAAGAAGAGCTGTAGTTTGTATCAGTTTCATGAGCAGAATTGAACTAGATATGGTCTGTATGAATAGGAAACACAGTTCTTTTTTTCTGGGCTTGCTAATATTTCTTGCTGTATTGGAGACTCTGGAAAGAAGAACATGCTTCTTGCGTTAAAACAGAGTGTGTTTCATGGATGAGAACACTGGTCTGAATTTCCTTTCTGAAATGGATATAAGATCCTGGATCTGTTTCTTCCTACAAGCAAGAGAGCATTTATGGTAAAATCAGTGAATTTGCGTCTCAAATGAATTTACACAGAACACAAACCCTACGCGTTACTCACTATAAAGAAAGAGCATTTATTTAACATGAGCTGTGGTTTGTATCAGTTTCATAATCAGTGTTGAACTAGATATGATCCGTATGAGTAGGAAGCACAGTTCTTTTATTTCGGTGCTTGCTCATGTTTCTTGCTATATTGGAGATGCTGGAAAGAAGAGCAAGCTTCTTGCGTTAAAACAGATTGTGTTTTAATGGAAGATAACACTGGTCTGAATTCCCACTGAAACTGAGTTAAACTTCAGGATCTGTGTGTTCCTACAAGCAAGATGTCATGTCTGGTAAACCCAGTGAATTTGCAGCACAAATGAATTTGCACAGTTCTCGAACCCAACTCGTTTCTCACAATTAACTAAAGAGCATTTATGTAAGAGGAGCTCTGGTTTGCATCAGTTTCATGAGCAGAGTTAAACTACATATGGTCCGTAAGAGTAGGAAACACAGTTCTTATTTTCTGGGCTTGCTCATGTTTCCTGCTGTATTGGAGACACTGGAAAGAAGAGCATGTTTCATGAGTTAAAACAGTGTGTGTTACATGGATGAGCACACAGGTCTGAATTTCGTTTCTGAAATGGATTTAAGATCCAGGATCTGTGTCTTCCTACAAGCAACAGAGCATTTCTGGTAAAACCAGTGAATTTGCGTCTCAAATGAATTTACACAGAACACAAACCCAGCTCGTTTCTCACTATTAACTAAAGAGCATTTATATAACATCAGCTGTGGTTTGTATCAGTTTCATAAGCAGAGTTGAACTACATATGATCCGTATGAGTAGGAAACACAGTTCTTTTATTCAGGGCTTGCTCATGTTTCTTGCTGTATTGGAGATGCTGGAAAGATGAGCATGCTTCTTGCGTTAAAACAGTGTGTGTTTTATGGATGAGAACACTTGTCTGAATTTCCCGTCAGAAGCTGAGTTAAACCACAGGATCTGTGTCTTCCTGCAATCAAGAGTTCATTTCTGGTAAACCCAGTGAATTTGCAGCACAAATTAATTTACACAGTTCAGGAACCCAACTCGTTTCTCACTATTAACTAAAGAGCATTTATGGAAGAATAGTTTTGGTTTGTATGAGTTTCATGAGCAGAATTGAAGAAGATATGGTCCGTAATTAGTAGGAAACACAGTTGTTTTGTTCTGATCTTACTCATGTTTATTGCTGTATTTGAGTCTCTGGAAAGAAAAGCATGCCTCTTGCGTTAAATAGTGTGTTTCATGGATGAGAACACTAGTCTGAATTTCCCTTAATAAACGGAGTTAAACCAGAGGATCTGTGTATTCCTACAAGAAAGAGGTCATGTCTGGTAAACCCACTGAATTTGTGGCACAAATGAATTTACACAGTTCATGAACACAATGCGTTTCTCACAATTAACAAAAGAGAGTTTATGTAAGAGGAGATGTGGTTTGTATCAATTTCATGAGCAGAGTTGAACTAGATATGGTCCCTATGAGTGGGAAACACAGTTCTCTTTTTCTGGGCTTGCTCTTGTTTCTTGCTGTATTGGAGGATCTGGAATGTAGAGCACGCTTCTTGCGTTAAAACAGAGTGTGTTTCATGGATGAGAACAAAGATCTGAATTTCCCGTCTGAAATAGATTTAAGATCAAGGATCTGTGTCTTCCTACAAGCAAGAGAGCATTTCAGGTAAAAACAGTGAATTTGCATCTCAAATTTATTTACACAGAACACAAACACAACGCGTTTCTCACTATTAACTAAAGAGCATTTATTTAACAGGAGCTGTGGTTTGTATCAGTTTCATAAGAGAGTTGAACTAGATATGATAGGTATGAGTAGGAAACACAGTTCTTTTTTTCGGGGCCTGCTCATGTTTCTTGCTGTATTGGAGACACTGGAAAGAAGAGCATGCTTCTTGCGTTAAAACATATTGTGTTTCATGGATGAGAACACTGGTCTGAATTTCCCTTCAGAAACAGAGTTAAACCACATGATCTGTGTCTTCCTACAAGCAAGAGAGCATTTAATGTAAAACCAGTGAATTTGCGGATGAAATGAATTTACACAGTTAACAAACCCAACGCATTTCACACTATTAACTAAAGAGCATTTATTTAACATGAGCTGTGTTTTTTTTTATCAGTTTCATAAGCAGAGTTGCACTTGATTTGATCTATATGAGTAGGAAACACCGTTCTTTTATTTGTGGCTTGATCATGTTTCTTGCTGTATTGGAGATGCTGGAAAGAAGAGCATGCTTGTTGCGATAAAACAGAGTGTGATTAATGGAAGAGAACACTGGTCTGAAATTCCCTTCAGAAACAGAGTTAAACTAAAGGATCTGTGTCTTCATAGAAGCATGAGGTCATGTCTGGTAAACCCAGTGAATTTGTTGCACAAATGAATTTACACAGATAACGAACCCAACGCTTTTCTCACAATTAACTAAAGACCATTTATGTAAGAGGAGCTGTGGTTTGTATCGGTTTCATATTCAGAGTTGAACTACATATGATCCGTTTGAGTAGGAAACACAGTTCTTTTTTTCTGTGCCGGTTCATATTTCTTGCTGAATTAGAGACACTGGAAAGAAGAGCATGCTTCTTGCATTAAAACGTAGTGTTGTTCATGAATGACAACACTGGTCTGAATTTCCCTTGGAAAACGGTGTTCAACCCCAGGATCTGTGTCATCCTTCAAGTAAGAGTTCATCTCTGGTAAACCAAGTGAATTTTGGGCTCAAATGATTTGACACAGTTCAAGAACCCAACTCAATTCTCACTATTAACTAAAGAGCTTTTATGTAAGAGGAGCTGTGGTTTGTATCAGTTTCATAAGCAGAATTGAACTACATATGGTCCGTATGAGTAGGAACCCAGTTCTTTTTTTCTGGCATGCTCATGGTTCTTGCTGTATTGGAGACTCTGGACAGAAGAGTATGATTCTTGGGTTAAAACAGCATGTGTTCCATGGATGAGAACACTGGTTGAATTTCCCTTCAAAAACGGAGTTAAACCCCATGATCTGTGTCTTCCTACAAGCAAGAGTTCATTTCTGGTAAACCCAGTGAATTTTTTGCTCAAATGATTTTACACAGTTCATGAACCCAACGCGATTCTCACTATTAACTAAAGAGAATTTACATAAGAGGAGCTGTCGTTTGTATCAGTTTCATAGGCAGATTTGAACTAATTATGGTCTGTATGAGTAGGAAACACAGTTCTTTTTTTCTGGGCATGCTCATGGTTCTTGCTGTATTAGAGATGCTGGAAAGAAGAGGATGCTTCTTGTGTAAAAACAGCATGTTTTTCATGGATGAGAATACTGGTATGAATTTCCCTTCAGAAATGGAGTTAAACCCCAGGATCTCTGTCTTCAAACAAGCAAGAGTTCATTTCTGGTAAACCCTGTGAATTTTGGGTTCAAATGATTTTACACAGTTCACGAAACCAACTGGATTCTCACTATTAACTAAAGATCATTTATGTAAGAGGAGCTGTGGTATGTATCGGATTCATAAGCAGAGTTGAAATACATATGATCCGTTTCAGTAGGAAACACAGTGCTTTTTGTATGGGCATGCTCATATTTCTTGCCAAATTAGAGACACTGGAAAGAAGTGCACGCTTCTTGCGTTAAAACAGCATATTTTTCATGGATGAGAACACGAGTATGAATTTCCATTCAGAAACGGAGTTATACCCCAGGATCTGTGTCTTCCTACAAGCAAGAGTTCATTTCTGGTAAACGAAGTGAATTTTAGGGTAAAAAGATTTTACACAGTTCAAGAACCCACACAATTCTCACTATTAACTAAAGAGCATTTATGTAAGAGGAACTGGGGTTTGTATCAGTTTCATAATCAGAGTTGAACTACATATTGTCCGTATGAGTAGGAAACCCAGTTCCTTTTTTTCCGGGCATACTCACGGTTCTTGCTGCATTGGACATGCTGGAAAGAAGAGGATGCTTCTTGCGTTAAAACAGCATGTGTTTCATGGATGAGAACACTGGTCTGAATTTCCCTTCAGAAACAGAATTAAACACCAGGATCAGTGTCTTCCTAAAAGCAACAGTTCATTTCAGATAATCAATGTGAATTTTGGGCTCAAAAGATTTTACACAGTTCAGGAACCCAACGCGATTCTCACTATTAACTAAAGAGAATTTACATAAGACGAACTGTGGTTTGTATCAGTTTCATAAACAGAGTTGAAATAATTAAGGTCTGTATGTGTCAGAAACACAGTTCTTTTTTTCTGGGCATGCTCATGTTTCTTGATGTATTAGAGACGCTGGAAAGAAGAGAATGCTTCTTGCCTTAAACAAGGGTGTGTTTCATGAATGAGAACACTGGTATGAATTCCCCTTCAGAAACGTAGTTAAACCCCAGGATCTGTGTCTTACAACAAGAAAGAGTTCATTTCTGGTAAACCAAGTGAATTTTGGGCTCAAATGATTTTACACAGTTCAAGAACCCAACTCAATTCTCACTATTCACTAAAGAGCTTTTATGTAAGAGGAGCTGTGGTTTGTATCAGTTTCATAAGCAGAGTTGAACTAATTATGGTCTGTATGAGTAAGAAACACAGTTCTTTATTTTCTGGGCATGCTTATGTTTCTTGCTGTATTAGAGACACTGGAAAGAAGAGAATACTTCTTGGGTTAAAACAGCATGTGTTTCATGGATGAGAACACTGGTCTGAATTTCCCATCAGAAACGAAATTAAAGCCCCGGATCTGTGTCTTCCTACAAGCAGGAGTTCATTTTTTGTAAACCCAGTGAATTTGGAGCTCAAAATATTTTACACAGTTCAAGAACCCAACACAATTCTCACTATTAACTAAAGAGCATTTATGTATGAGGAACAGTGGTTTGTATCAGTTTCATAATCAGAGTTGAACTACATATGGTCTGTATCAATATGAAACCATGTTCTTTTTTTGTGGACATGCTCATGGTTCTTACTGTAGTGGAGATGCTGGAAAGAAGAGGATGCTTCTTGCGTTAAAACAGCATGTGTTTCATGGATGAGAACACTGGTCTTAATTTCCCTTCTGATACGGAGTTCAACCCCAGGATCTGTGTCTTCCTACAAGAATGAGTTCATTTCTGGTAAAGCAAGTGAATTTTGTGATCAAAAGACTTTACACAGTTCAAGAACCCAACACAATTCTCACTATTAGCTGAAGAGCTTTTATGTAAGAGGAGCTGTGGTTTGTATCAGTTTCATAAGCAGAGTTGAACTACATATGGTCCATATGAGTAGGAAACCCAGTTTTTTTTTTTTTCTGGTCATGCTCATGGTTCTTGCTGTATTGGAGACGATGGAAAGAAGAGGATGCTTCTTGCGTTAAAACAGCATGTGTTTCATGGATGAGAACACTGCTCTGTATTGCCCTTCAGAAACGGAGTTAAATCCCAGGATCAGTGTCTTCCTAAAAGCAACAGTTCATTTCAAATAATCAATGTGAATTTTGGGCTCAAAAGATTTTACACAGTTCACAAACCCAACGCGATTCTTACTATTAACTAAAGAGAATTTACATAAGAGGAACTTTGGTTTGTATCAGTTTCATAAACAGAGTTGAAATAATTATGATCTGTATATGTTGGTATTCCAGTTCTTTTTTTCTGGGCATGCTCATGGTTCTTGCTGTATTGGAGACGCTGGAAAAAAGAGGATGATTCTTGCGTTAAAACAGCATGTGTTTCATGGATGAGAACACTGGTCTGAATTTCCCTGCAGAAACGGAGGTAAACCCCAGGATCTGTGTCTTCCTACCAGAAAGAGTTCGTTTCTGGTAAACCAAGTGAATTTTGGTCTCAAATGATTTTACACAGTTCATGAACCCAACGCGATGCTCACTATTAACTAAAGAGCTTTTATGTAAGACGAGCTGTGGTTTGTATCAGTTTCATAAGCAGAGTTGAACTACATATGGATCGTATGAGTAGGAAACCCAGTTCTTTTTTTCTGGGCATGCTCATGGTTCTTGCTGTATTGGAGATCCTGGAAGGAAGAGGATGATTCTCGCGTTAAAACAGCATGTTTTTCATGGATGAGAACACTGGTCTGAATTTCCCTTCAGAAACGGAGTTAAACCCCAGGATCTGTGTCTTCAAACAAGCAAGAGTTCATTTCTGGTAAACCCTGTGAATTTTGGGTTCAAATGATTTTACACAGTTCACGAAACCAACTCGATTCTCACTATTAACTAAAGATCATTTATGTTATAGGAGCTGTGGTATGTATTGGATTCATAAGCAGAGTTGAAATACATATGATCCGTTTCAGTAGGAAACACAGTGCTTTTTGTATGGGCAGGCTCATATTTCTTGCAGTATTAGAGACACTGGAAAGAAGTGCACCCTTCTTGCGTTAAAACAGCATGTGTTGCATGGATGAGAACACTGCTCTGAATTTCCCTTCAGAAACGGAGTTATACCCCAGGATCTGTGTCTTCCTACAAGCAAGAGTTCATTTCTGGTAAACGAAGTGAATTTTAGGGTAAAAAGATTTTACACAGTTCAAGAACCCACACAATTCTCACTATTAACTAAAGAGCATTTATGTAAGAGGAGCTTGGGTTTGTATCAGTTTCATAAGCAGAGTTGAAATACATATTGTCCGTATGAGTAGGAAACCCAGTTCATTTTTTTCCGGGCATGCTCACGGTTCTTGCTGCATTGGAGATGCTGGAAAGAAGAGGATGCTTCTTGCGTTAAAACAGCATGTGTTTCATGGATGAGAACACTGGTCTGAATTTCCCTTCAGAAACAGAATTAAACACCAGGATCAGTGTCTTCCTAAAAGCAACAGTTCATTTCAGATAATCAATGTGAATTTTGGGCTCAAAAGATTTTACACAGTTCAGGAACCCAACGCGATTCTCACTATTAACTAAAGAGAATTTACATAAGACGAACTGTGGTTTGTATCAGTTTAATAAACAGAGTTGAAATAATTATGGTCTGTATGTGTCAGAAACACAGTTCTTTTTTTCTGGGCATGCTCATGTTTCTTGATGTATTAGAGACGCTGGAAAGAAGAGAATGCTTCTTGCCTTAAACAAGGGTGTGTTTCATGAATGAGAACACTGGTATGAATTCCCCTTCAGAAACGTAGTTAAACCCCAGGATCTGTGTCTTACAACAAGAAAGAGTTCATTTCTGGTAAACCAAGTGAATTTTGGGCTCAAATGATTTTACACAGTTCAAGAACCCAACTCAATTCTCACTATTCACTAAAGAGCTTTTATGTAAGAGGAGCTGTGGTTTGTATCAGTTTCATAAGCAGAGTTGAACTAATTATGGTCTGTATGAGTAAGAAACACAGTTCTTTATTTTCTGGGCATGATTATGTTTCTTGCTGTATTAGAGACACTGGAAAGAAGGGAATACTTCTTGGGTTAAAACAGCATGTGTTTCATGGATGAGAACACTGGTCTGAATTTCCCATCAGAAACGAAATTAAAGCCCCGGATCTGTGTCTTCCTACAAGCAGGAGTTCATTTTTTGTAAACCCAGTGAATTTGGAGTTCAAAATATTTTACACAGTTCAAGAACCCAACACAATTCTCACTGTTAACTAAAGAGCATTTATGTATGAGGAACAGTGGTTTGTATCAGTTTCATAATCAGAGTTGAACTACATATGGTCTGTATCAATATGAAACCATGTTCTTTTTTTGTGGACATGCTCATGGTTCTTACTGTAGTGGAGATGCTGGAAAGAAGAGGATGCTTCTTGCGTTAAAACAGCATGTGTTTCATGGATGAGAACACTGGTCTTAATTTCCCTTCTGATACAGAGTTCAACACCAGGATCTGTGTCTTCCTACAAGAATGAGTTCATTTCTGGTAAAGCAAGTGAATTTTGTGATCAAAAGACTTTACACAGTTCAAGAACCCAACACAATTCTCACTATTAGCTGAAGAGCTTTTATGTAAGAGGAGCTGTGGTTTGTATCAGTTTCATAAGCAGAGTTGAACTACATATGGTCCATATGAGTAGGAAACCCAGTTTTTTTTTTCTGGTCATGCTCATGGTTCTTGCTGTATTGGAGACGATGGAAAGAAGAGGATGCTTCTTGCGTTAAAACAGCATGTGTTTCATGGATGAGAACACTGCTCTGTATTGCCCTTCAGAAACAGAGTTAAATCCCAGGATCAGTGTCTTCCTAAAAGCAACAGTTCATTTCAAATAATCAATGTGAATTTTGGGCTCAAAATATTTTACACAGTTCACAAACCCAACGCGATTCTTACTATTAACTAAAGAGAATTTACATAAGAGGAACTTTGGTTTGTATCAGTTTCATAAACAGAGTTGAAATAATTATGATCTGTATATGCTGGAATTCCAGTTCTTTTTTTCTGGGCATGCTCATGGTTCTTGCTGTATTGGAGACGCTGGAAAGAAGAGGATGATTCTTGTGTTAAAACAGCATGTGTTTCATGGATGAGAACACTGGTCTGAATTTCCCTGCAGAAACGGAGGTAAACCCCAGGATCTGTGTCTTCCTACCAGAAAGAGTTCGTTTCTGGTAAACCAAGTGAATTTTGGTCTCAAATGATTTTACACAGTTCATGAACCCAACGCGATTCTCAGTATTAACTAAAGAGCTTTTATGTAAGACGAGCTGTGGTTTGTATCAGTTTCATAAGCAGAGTTGAACTACATATGGATCGTATGAGTAGGAAACCCCGTTCTTTTTTTCTGGGCATGCTCATGGTTCTTGCTGTATTGGAGATCCTGGAAGGAAGAGGATGATTCTTGCGTTAAAACAGCATGTGTTTCATGGATGAGAACACTGGTCTGAATTTCCCTTCAGAAACGGAGTTAAACCCCAGGATCTGTGTCTTCAAACAAGCAAGAGTTTATTACTGGTAAACCCAGTGAATTTTGGGTTCAATTGATTTTACACAGTTCACGAAACCAACTCGATTCTCACTATTAACTAAAGATCATTTATGTAAGAGGAGCTGTGGTATGTATCGGATTCATAAGCAGAGTTGAAATACATATGATCCGTTTCAGTAGGAAACACAGTGCTTTTTGTATGGGCAGGCTCATATTTCTTGCAGTATTAGAGACACTGGAAAGAAGTACACGCTTCTTGCGTTAAAACAGCATGTGTTTCATGGATGAGAACACTGGTCTGAATTTCCCTTCAGAAACGGAGTTATACCCCAGGATCTGTGTCTTCCTACAAGCAAGAGTTCATTTCTGGTAAACGAAGTGAATTTTAGGGTAAAAAGATTTTACACAGTTCAAGAACCCACACAATTCTCACTATTAACTAAAGAGCATTTATGTAAGAGGAGCTGGGGTTTGTATCAGTTTCATAAGCAGAGTTGAACTACATATTGTCCGTATGAGTAGGAAACCCAGTTCATTTTTTTCCGGGCATGCTCACGGTTCTTGCTGCATTGGAGATGCTGGAAAGAAGAGGATGCTTCTTGCGTTAAAACAGCATGTGTTTCATGGATGAGAACACTGGTCTGAATTTCCCTTCAGAAACAGAATTAAACACCAGGATCAGTGTCTTCCTAAAAGCAACAGTTCATTTCAGATAATCAATGTGAATTTTGGGCTCAAAAGATTTTACACAGTTCAGGAACCCAACGCGATTCTCACTATTAACTAAAGAGAATTTACATAAGACGAACTGTGGTTTGTATCAGTTTCATAAACAGAGTTGAAATAATTAAGGTCTGTATGTGTCAGAAACACAGTTCTTTTTTTCTGGGCATGCTCATGTTTCTTGATGTATTAGAGACGCTGGAAAGAAGAGAATGCTTCTTGACTTAAACAAGGGTGTGTTTCATGAATGAGAACACTGGTATGAATTCCCCTTCAGAAACGTAGTTAAACCCCAGGATCTGTGTCTTACAACAAGAAAGAGTTCATTTCTGGTAAACCAAGTGAATTTTGGGCTCAAATGATTTTACACAGTTCAAGAACCCAACTCAATTCTCACTATTCACTAAAGAGCTTTTATGTAAGAGGAGCTGTGGTTTGTATGAGTTTCATAAGCAGAGTTGAACTAATTATGGTCTGTATGAGTAAGAAACACAGTTCTTTATTTTCTGGGCATGCCTATGTTTCTTGCTGTATTAGAGACACTGGAAAGAAGAGAATACTTCTTGGGTTAAAACAGCATGTGTTTCATGGATGAGAACACTGGTCTGAATTTCCCATCAGAAACGAAATTAAAGCCCCAGATCTGTGTCTTCCTACAAGCAGGAGTTCATTTTTTGTAAACCCAGTGAATTTGGAGCTCAAAATATTTTACACAGTTCAAGAACCCAACACAATTCTCACTATTAACTAAAGAGCATTTATGTATGAGGAACACTGGTTTGTATCAGTTTCATAATCAGAGTTGAACTACATATGGTCTGTATCAATATGAAACCATGTTCTTTTTTTGTGGACATGCTCATGGTTCTTACTGTAGTGGAGATGCTGGAAAGAAGAGGATGCTTCTTGCGTTAAAACAGCATGTGTTTCATGGATGAGAACACTGGTCTTAATTTCCCTTCTGATACGGAGTTCAACCCCAGGATCTGTGTCTTCCTACAAGAATGAGTTCATTTCTGGTAAAGCAAGTGAATTTTGTGATCAAAAGACTTTACACAGTTCAAGAACCCAACACAATTCTCACTATTAGCTGAAGAGCTTTTATGTAAGAGGAGCTGTGGTTTGTATCAGTTTCATAAGCAGAGTTGAACTACATATGGTCCATATGAGTAGGAAACCCAGTTTTTTTTTTTTTTTTCTGGTCATGCTCATGGTTCTTGCTGTATTGGAGACAATGGAAAGAAGAGGATGCTTCTTGCGTTAAAACAGCATGTGTTTCATGGATGAGAACACTGCTCTGTATTGCCCTTCAGAAACGGAGTTAAATCCCAGGATCAGTGTCTTCCTAAAAGCAACAGTTCATTTCAGATAATCAATGTGAATTTTGGGCTCAAAAGATTTTACACAGTTCACAAACCCAACGCGATTCTTACTATAACTAAAGAGAATTTACATAAGAGGAACTTTGGTTTGTATCAGATTCATAAACAGAGTTGAAATAATTATGATCTGTATGTGTTGGAATTCCAGTTCTTTTTTTCTGGGCATGTTCATGGTTCTTGCTGTATTGGAGACGCTGGAAAGAAGAGAATGATTCTTGCGTTAAAACAGCATGTGTTTCATGGATGAGAACACTGGTCTGAATTTCCCTGCAGAAACGGAGGTAAACCCCAGGATCTGTGTCTTCCTACAAGAAAGAGTTCGTTTCTGGTAAACCAAGTGAATTTTGGGCTCAAATGATTTTACACAGTTCATGAACCCAACGCGATTCTCACTATTAACTAAAGAGCTTTTATGTAAGACGAGCTGTGGTTTGTATCAGTTTCATAAGCAGAGTTGAACTACATATGGATCGTATGAGTAGGAAACCCAGTTCTTTTTTTCTGGGCATGCTCATGGTTCTTGCTGTATTGGAGATGCTGGAAAGAAGAGGATGATTCTTGCGTTAAAACAGCATGTGTTTCATGGATGAGAACACTGGTCTGAATTTCCCTTCAGAAACGGAGTTAAACCCCAGGATCTGTGTCTTCAAACAAGCAAGAGTTCATTACTGGTAAACCCTGTGAATTTTGGGTTCAAATGATTTTACACAGTTCACGAAACCAACTGGATTCTCACTATTAACTAAAGATCATTTATGTAAGAGGAGCTGTGGTATGTATCGGATTCATAAGCAGAGTTGAAATACATATGATCCGTTTCAGTAGGAAACACAGTGCTTTTTGTATGGGCAGGCTCATATTTCTTGCAGTATTAGAGACACTGGAAAGAAGTGCATGCTTCTTGCGTTAAAACAGCATGTGTTTCATGGATGAGAACACTGGTCTGAATTTCCCTTCAGAAACGGAGTTATACCTCAGGATCTGTGTCTTCCTACAAGCAAGAGTTCATTTCTGGTAAACGAAGTGAATTTTATTGTAAAAAGATTTTACACAGTTCAAGAACCCACACAATTCTCACTATTACCTAAAGAGCATTTATGTAAGAGGAGCTGGGGTTTGTATCAGTTTCATAAGCAGAGTTGAACTACATATTGTCCGCATGAGTAGGAAACCCAGTTCATTTTTTTCCGGGCATGCTCACGGTTCTTGCTGCATTGGAGATGCTGGAAAGAAGAGGATGCTTCTTGCGTTAAAACAGCATGTGTTTCATGGATGAGAACACTGGTCTGAATTTCCCTTCAGAAACAGAATTAAACACCAGGATCAGTGTCTTCCTAAAAGCAACAGTTCATTTCAGATAATCAATGTGAATTTTGGGCTCAAAAGATTTTACACAGTTCAGGAACCCAACGCGATTCTCACTATTAACTAAAGAGAATTTACATAAGACGAACTGTGGTTTGTATCAGTTTCATAAACAGAGTTGAAATAATTAAGGTCTGTATGTGTCAGAAACACAGTTCTTTTTTTCTGGGCATGCTCATGTTTCTTGATGTATTAGAGACGCTGGAAAGAAGAGAATGCTTCTTGCCTTAAACAAGGGTGTGTTTCATGAATGAGAACACTGGTATGAATTCCACTTCAGAAACGTAGTTAAACCCCAGGATCTGTGTCTTACAACAAGAAAGAGTTCATTTCTGGTAAACCAAGTGAATTTTGGGCTCAAATGATTTTACACAGTTCAAGAACCCAACTCAATTCTCACTATTCACTAAAGAGCTTTTATGTAAGAGGAGCTGTGGTTTGTATCAGTTTCATAAGCAGAGTTGAACTAATTATGGTCTGTATGAGTAAGAAACACAGTTCTTTATTTTCTGGGCATGCTTATGTTTCTTGCTGTATTAGAGACACTGGAAAGAAGAGAATACTTCTTGGGTTAAAACAGCATGTGTTTCATGGATGAGAACACTGGTCTGAATTTCCCATCAGAAACGAAATTAAACCCCCGGATCTGTGTCTTCCTACAAGCAGGAGTTCATTTTTTGTAAACCCAGTGAATTTGGAGCTCAAAATATTTTACACAGTTCAAGAACCCAACACAATTCTCACTATTAACTAAAGAGCATTTATGTATGAGGAACAGTGGTTTGTATCAGTTTCATAATCAGAGTTGAACTACATATGGTCTGTATCAATATGAAACCATGTTCTTTTTTTGTGGACATGCTCATGGTTCTTACTGTAGTGGAGATGCTGGAAAGAAGAGGATGCTTCTTGCGTTAAAACAGCATGTGTTTCATGGATGAGAACACTGGTCTTAATTTCCCTTCTGATACGGAGTTCAACCCCAGGATCTGTGTCTTCCTACAAGAATGAGTTCATTTCTGGTAAAGCAAGTGAATTTTGTGATCAAAAGACTTTACACAGTTCAAGAACCCAACACAATTCTCACTATTAGCTGAAGAGCTTTTATGTAAGAGGAGCTGTGGTTTGTATCAGTTTCATAAGCAGAGTTGAACTACATATGGTCCATATGAGTAGGAAACCCAGTTTTTTTTTTTTTCTGGTCATGCTCATGGTTCTTGCTGTATTGGAGACGATGGAAAGAAGAGGATGCTTCTTGCGTTAAAACAGCATGTGTTTCATGGATGAGAACACTGCTCTGTATTGCCCTTCAGAAACGGAGTTAAATCCCAGGATCAGTGTCTTCCTAAAAGCAACAGTTCATTTCAGATAATCAATGTGAATTTTGGGCTCAAAAGATTTTACACAGTTCACAAACCCAACGCGATTCTTACTATTAACTAAAGAGAATTTACATAAGAGGAACATTGGTTTGTATCAGTTTCATAAACAGAGTTGAAATAATTATGATCTGTATGTGTTGGAATTCCAGTTCTTTTTTTCTGGGCATGCTCATGGTTCTTGCTGTATTGGAGACGCTGGAAAGAAGAGGATGATTCTTGCATTAAAACAGCATGTGTTTCATGGATGAGAACACTGGTCTGAATTTCCCTGCAGAAACGGAGGTAAACCCCAGGATCTGTGTCTTCCTACAAGAAAGAGTTCGTTTCTGGTAAACCAAGTGAATTTTGGCCTCAAATGATTTTACACAGTTCATGAACCCAACGCGATTCTCACTATTAACTAAAGAGCTTTTATGTAAGACGAGCTGTGGTTTGTATCAGTTTCATAAGCAGAGTTGAACTACATATGGATCGTATGAGTAGGAAACCCAGTTCTTTTTTTCTGGGCATGCTCATGGTTCTTGCTGTATTGGAGATGCTGGAAAGAAGAGGATGATTCTTGCGTTAAAACAGCATGTGTTTCATGGATGAGAACACTGGTCTGAATTTCCCTTCAGAAACGGAGTTAAACCCCAGGATCTGTGTCTTCAAACAAGCAAGAGTTCATTTCTGGTAAACCCTGTGAATTTTGGGTTCAAATGATTTTACACAGTTCACGAAACCAACTTGATTCTCACTATTAACTAAAGATCATTTATGTAAGAGGAGCTGTGGTATGTATCGGATTCATAAGCAGAGTTGAAATACATATGATCCGTTTCAGTAGGAAACACAGTGCTTTTTGTATGGGCAGGCTCATATTTCTTGCAGTATTAGAGACACTGGAAAGAAGTGCACGCTTCTTGCGTTAAAACAGCATGTGTTTCATGGATGAGAACACTGGTCTGAATTTCCCTTCAGAAACGGAGTTATACCCCAGGATCTGTGTCTTCCTACAAGCAAGAGTTCATTTCTGGTAAACGAAGTGAATTTTAGGGTAAAAAGATTTTACACAGTTCAAGAACCCACACAATTCTCACTATTAACTAAAGAGCATTTATGTAAGAGGAGCTGGGGTTTGTATCAGTTTCATAAGCAGAGTTGAACTACATATTGTCCGCATGAGTAGGAAACCCAGTTCATTTTTTTCCGGGCATGCTCACGGTTCTTGCTGCATTGGAGATGCTGGAAAGAAGAGGATGCTTCTTGCGTTAAAACAGCATGTGTTTCATGGATGAGAACACTGGTCTGAATTTCCCTTCAGAAACAGAATTAAACACCAGGATCAGTGTCTTCCTAAAAGCAACAGTTCATTTCAGATAATCAATGTGAATTTTGGGCTCAAAAGATTTTACACAGTTCAGGAACCCAACGCGATTCTCACTATTAACTAAAGAGAATTTACATAAGACGAACTGTGGTTTGTATCAGTTTCATAAACAGAGTTGAAATAATTAAGGTCTGTATGTGTCAGAAACACAGTTCTTTTTTTCTGGGCATGCTCATGTTTCTTGATGTATTAGAGACGCTGGAAAGAAGAGAATGCTTCTTGCCTTAAACAAGGGTGTGTTTCATGAATGAGAACACTGGTATGAATTCCCCTTCAGAAACGTAGTTAAACCCCAGGATCTGTGTCTTACAACAAGAAAGAGTTCATTTCTGGTAAACCAAGTGAATTTTGGGCTCAAATGATTTTACACAGTTCAAGAACCCAACTCAATTCTCACTATTCACTAAAGAGCTTTTATGTAAGAGGAGCTGTGGTTTGTATCAGTTTCATAAGCAGAGTTGAACTAATTATGGTCTGTATGAGTAAGAAACACAGTTCTTTATTTTCTGGGCATGCTTATGTTTCTTGCTGTATTAGAGACACTGGAAAGAAGAGAATACTTCTTGGGTTAAAACAGCATGTGTTTCATGGATGAGAACACTGGTCTGAATTTCCCATCAGAAACGAAATTAAACCCCCGGATCTGTGTCTTCCTACAAGCAGGAGTTCATTTTTTGTAAACCCAGTGAATTTGGAGCACAAAATATTTTACACAGTTCAAGAACCCAACACAATTCTCACTATTAACTAAAGAGCATTTATGTATGAGGAACAGTGGTTTGTATCAGTTTCATAATCAGAGTTGAACTATATATGGTCTGTATCAATATGAAACCATGTTCTTTTTTTGTGGACATGCTCATGGTTCTTACTGTAGTGGAGATGCTGGAAAGAAGAGGATGCTTCTTGCGTTAAAACAGCATGTGTTTCATGGATGAGAACACTGGTCTTAATTTCCCTTCTGATACGGAGTTCAACCCCAGGATCTGTGTCTTCCTACAAGAATGAGTTCATTTCTGGTAAAGCAAGTGAATTTTGTGATCAAAAGACTTTACACAGTTCAAGAACCCAACACAATTCTCACTATTAGCTGAAGAGCTTTTATGTAAGAGGAGCTGTGGTTTGTATCAGTTTAATAAGCAGAGTTGAACTACATATGGTCCATATGAGTAGGAAACCCAGTTTTTTTTTTTTTCTGGTCATGCTCATGGTTCTTGCTGTATTGGAGACGATGGAAAGAAGAGGATGCTTCTTGCGTTAAAACAGCATGTGTTTCATGGATGAGAACACTGCTCTGTATTGCCCTTCAGAAACGGAGTTAAATCCCAGGATAAGTGTCTTCCTAAAAGCAACAGTTCATTTCAGATAATCAATGTGAATTTTGGGCTCAATAGATTTTACACAGTTCACAAACACAAGGCGATTCTTACTATTACCTAAAGAGAATTTACATAAGAGGAACTTTGGTTTGTATCAGTTTCATAAACAGAGTTGAAATAATTATGATCTGTATGTGTTGGAATTCCAGTTCTTTTTTTCTGGGCATGCTCATGGTTCTTGCTGTATTGGAGACGCTAGAAAGAAGAGGATGATTCTTGCGTTAAAACAGCATGTGTTTCATGGATGAGAACACTGGTCTGAATTTCCCTGCAGAAACGGAGGTAAACCCCAGGATCTGTGTCTTCCTACAAGAAAGAGTTCGTTTCTGGTAAACCAAGTGAATTTTGGCCTCAAATGATTTTACACAGTTCATGAACCCAACGCGATTCTCACTATTAACTAAAGAGCTTTTATGTAAGACGAGCTGTGGTTTGTATCAGTTTCATAAGCAGAGTTGAACTACATATGGATCGTATGAGTAGGAAACCCCGTTCTTTTTTTCTGGGCATGCTCATGGTTCTTGCTGTATTGGAGATGCTGGAAAGAAGAGGATGATTCTTGCGTTAAAACAGCATGTGTTTCATGGATGAGAACACTGGTCTGAATTTCCCTTCAGAAACGGAGTTAAACCCCAGGATCTGTGTCTTCAAACAAGCAAGAGTTCATTTCTGGTAAACCCTGTGAATTTTGGGTTCAAATTATTTTACACAGTTCACGAAACCAACTCGATTCTCACTATTAACTAAAGATCATTTATGTAAGAGGAGCTGTGGTATGTATCGGATTCATAAGCAGAGTTGAAATACATATGATCCGTTTCAGTAGGAAACACAGTGCTTTTTGTATGGGCAGGCTCATATTTCTTGCAGTATTAGAGACACTGGAAAGAAGTGCACGCTTCTTGCGTTAAAACAGCATGTGTTGCATGGATGAGAACACTGCTCTGAATTTCCCTTCAGAAACGGAGTTATACCCCAGGATCTGTGTCTTCCTACAAGCAAGAGTTCATTTCTGGTAAACGAAGTGAATTTTATTGTAAAAAGATTTTACACAGTTCAAGAACCCACACAATTCTCACTATTAACTAAAGAGCATTTATGTAAGAGGAGCTGGGGTTTGTATCAGTTTCATAAGCAGAGTTGAACTACATATTGTCCGCATGAGTAGGAAACCCAGTTCATTTTTTTCCGGGCATGCTCACGGTTCTTGCTGCATTGGAGATGCTGGAAAGAAGAGGATGCTTCTTGCGTTAAAACAGCATGTGTTTCATGGATGAGAACACTGGTCTGAATTTCCCTTCAGAAACAGAATTAAACACCAGGATCAGTGTCTTCCTAAAAGCAACAGTTCATTTCAGATAATCAATGTGAATTTTGGGCTCAAAAGATTTTACACAGTTCAGGAACCCAACGCGATTCTCACTATTAACTAAAGAGAATTTACATAAGACGAACTGCGGTTTGTATCAGTTTCATAAACAGAGTTGAAATAATTAAGGTCTGTATGTGTCAGAAACACAGTTCTTTTTTTCTGGGCATGCTCATGTTTCTTGATGTATTAGAGACGCTGGAAAGAAGAGAATGCTTCTTGCCTTAAACAAGGGTGTGTTTCATGAATGAGAACACTGGTATGAATTCCCCTTCAGAAACGTAGTTAAACCCCAGGATCTGTGTCTTACAACAAGAAAGAGTTCATTTCTGGTAAACCAAGTGAATTTTGGGCTCAAATGATTTTACACAGTTCAAGAACCCAACTCAATTCTCACTATTCACTAAAGAGTTTTATGTAAGAGGAGCTGTGGTTTGTATCAGTTTCATAAGCAGAGTTGAACTAATTATGGTCTGTATGAGTAAGAAACACAGTTCTTTATTTTCTGGGCATGCTTATGTTTCTTGCTGTATTAGAGACACTGGAAAGAAGAGAATACTTCTTGGGTTAAAACAGCATGTGTTTCATGGATGAGAACACTGGTCTGAATTTCCCATCAGAAACGAAATTAAACCCCCGGATCTGTGTCTTCCTACAAGCAGGAGTTCATTTTTTGTAAACCCAGTGAATTTGGAGCTCAAAATATTTTACACAGTTCAAGAACCCAACACAATTCTCACTATTAACTAAAGAGCATTTATGTATGAGGAACAGTGGTTTGTATCAGTTTCATAATCAGAGTTGAACTACATATGGTCTGTATCAATATGAAACCATGTTCTTTTTTTGTGGACATGCTCATGGTTCTTACTGTAGTGGAGATGCTGGAAAGAAGAGGATGCTTCTTGCGTTAAAACAGCATGTGTTTCATGGATGAGAACACTGGTCTTAATTTCCCTTCTGATACGGAGTTCAACCCCAGGATCTGTGTCTTCCTACAAGAATGAGTTCATTTCTGGTAAAGCAAGTGAATTTTGTGATCAAAAGACTTTACACAGTTCAAGAACCCAACACAATTCTCACTATTAGCTGAAGAGCTTTTATGTAAGAGGAGCTGTGGTTTGTATCAGTTTCATAAGCAGAGTTGAACTACATATGGTCCATATGAGTAGGAAACCCAGTTTTTTTTTTTTTTTTTCTGGTCATGCTCATGGTTCTTGCTGTATTGGAGACGATGGAAAGAAGAGGATGCTTCTTGCGTTAAAACAGCATGTGTTTCATGGATGAGAACACTGCTCTGTATTGCCCTTCAGAAACGGAGTTAAATCCCAGGATCAGTGTCTTCCTAAAAGCAACAGTTCATTTCAGATAATCAATATGAATTTTGGGCTCAAAAGATTTTACACAGTTCACAAACCCAACGCGATTCTTACTATTAACTAAAGAGAATTTTCATAAGAGGAACTTTGGTTTGTATCAGTTTCATAAACAGAGTTGAAATAATTATGATCTGTATGTGTTGGAATTCCAGTTCTTTTTTTCTGGGCATGCTCATGGTTCTTGCTGTATTGGAGACGCTGGAAAGAAGAGGATGATTCTTGCGTTAAAACAGCATGTGTTTCATGGATGAGAACACTGGTCTGAATTTCCCTGCAGAAACGGAGGTAAACCCCAGGATCTGTGTCTTCAAACAAGCAAGAGTTCATTTCTGGTAAACCCTGTGAATTTTGGGTTCAAAAGGTTTTACACAGTTCACGAAACCAACTCGATTCTCACTATTAACTAAAGATCATTTATGTAAGAGGAGCTGTGGTATGTATCGGATTCATAAGCAGAGTTGAAATACATATGATCCGTTTCAGTAGGAAACACAGTGCTTTTTGTATGGGCAGGCTCATATTTCTTGCAGTATTAGAGACACTGGAAAGAAGTGCACGCTTCTTGCGTTAAAACAGCATGTGTTTCATGGATGAGAACACTGGTCTGAATTTCCCTTCAGAAACGGAGTTATACCCCAGGATCTGTGTCTTCCTACAAGCAAGAGTTCATTTCTGGTAAACGAAGTGAATTTTAGGGTAAAAAGATTTTACACAGTTCAAGAACCCACACAATTCTCACTATTAACTAAAGAGCATTTATGTAAGAGGAGCTGGGGTTTGTATCAGTTTCATAAGCAGAGTTGAACTACATATTGTCCGTATGAGTAGGAAACCCAGTTCATTTTTTTCCGGGCATGCTCACGGTTCTTGCTGCATTGGAGATGCTGGAAAGAAGAGGATGCTTCTTGCGTTAAAACAGCATGTGTTTCATGGATGAGAACACTGGTCTGAATTTCCCTTCAGAAACAGAATTAAACACCAGGATCAGTGTCTTCCTAAAAGCAACAGTTCATTTCAGATAATCAATGTGAATTTTGGGCTCAAAAGATTTTACACAGTTCAGGAACCCAACGCGATTCTCACTATTAACTAAAGAGAATTTACATAAGACGAACTGTGGTTTGTATCAGTTTCATAAACAGAGTTGAAATAATTAAGGTCTGTATGTGTCAGAAACACAGTTCTTTTTTTCTGGGCATGCTCATGTTTCTTGATGTATTAGAGACGCTGGAAAGAAGAGAATGCTTCTTGCCTTAAACAAGGGTGTGTTTCATGAATGAGAACACTGGTATGAATTCCCCTTCAGAAACGTAGTTAAACCCCAGGATCTGTGTCTTACAACAAGAAAGAGTTCATTTCTGGTAAACCAAGTGAATTTTGGGCTCAAATGATTTTACACAGTTCAAGAACCCAACTCAATTCTCACTATTCACTAAAGAGCTTTTATGTAAGAGGAGCTGTGGTTTGTATCAGTTTCATAAGCAGAGTTGAACTAATTATGGTCTGTATGAGTAAGAAACACAGTTCTTTATTTTCTGGGCATGCTTATGTTTCTTGCTGTATTAGAGACACTGGAAAGAAGAGAATACTTCTTGGGTTAAAACAGCATGTGTTTCATGGATGAGAACACTGGTCTGAATTTCCCATCAGAAACGAAATTAAACCCCCGGATCTGTGTCTTCCTACAAGCAGGAGTTCATTTTTTGTAAACCCAGTGAATTTGGAGCTCAAAATATTTTACACAGTTCAAGAACCCAACACAATTCTCACTATTAACTAAAGAGCATTTATGTATGAGGAACAGTGGTTTGTATCAGTTTCATAATCAGAGTTGAACTACATATGGTCTGTATCAATATGAAACCATGTTCTTTTTTTGTGGACATGCTCATGGTTCTTACTGTAGTGGAGATGCTGGAAAGAAGAGGATGCTTCTTGCGTTAAAACAGCATGTGTTTCATGGATGAGAACACTGGTCTTAATTTCCCTTCTGATACGGAGTTCAACCCCAGGATCTGTGTCTTCCTACAAGAATGAGTTCATTTCTGGTAAAGCAAGTGAATTTTGTGATCAAAAGACTTTACACAGTTCAAGAACCCAACACAATTCTCACTATTAGCTGAAGAGCTTTTATGTAAGAGGAGCTGTGGTTTGTATCAGTTTCATAAGCAGAGTTGAACTACATATGGTCCATATGAGTAGGAAACCCAGTTTTTTTTTTTTTCTGGTCATGCTCATGGTTCTTGCTGTATTGGAGACGATGGAAAGAAGAGGATGCTTCTTGCGTTAAAACAGCATGTGTTTCATGGATGAGAACACTGCTCTGTATTGCCCTTCAGAAACGGAGTTAAATCCCAGGATCAGTGTCTTCCTAAAAGCAACAGTTCATTTCAGATAATCAATGTGAATTTTGGGCTCAAAAGATTTTACACAGTTCACAAACCCAACGCGATTCTTACTATTAACTAAAGAGAATTTTCATAAGAGGAACTTTGGTTTGTATCAGTTTCATAAACAGAGTTGAAATAATTATGATCTGTATGTGTTGGAATTCCAGTTCTTTTTTTCTGGGCATGCTCATGGTTCTTGCTGTATTGGAGACGCTGGAAAGAAGAGGATGATTCTTGCGTTAAAACAGCATGTGTTTCATGGATGAGAACACTGGTCTGAATTTCCCTGCAGAAACGGAGGTAAACCCCAGGATCTGTGTCTTCCTACAAGAAAGAGTTCGATTCTGGTAAACCAAGTGAATTTTGGCCTCAAATGATTTTACACAGTTCATGAACCCAACGCGATTCTCACTATTAACTAAAGAGCTTTTATGTAAGACGAGCTGTGGTTTGTATCAGTTTCATAAGCAGAGTTGAACTACATATGGATCGTATGAGTAGGAAACCCAGTTCTTTTTTTCTGGGCATGCTCATGGTTCTTGCTGTATTGGAGATGCTGGAAAGAAGAGGATGATTCTTGCGTTAAAACAGCATGTGTTTCATGGATGAGAACACTGGTCTGAATTTCCCTTCAGAAACGGAGTTAAACCCCAGGATCTGTGTCTTCAAACAAGCAAGAGTTCATTTCTGGTAAACCCTGTGAATTTTGGGTTCAAATGATTTTACACAGTTCACGAAACCAACTTGATTCTCACTATTAACTAAAGATCATTTATGTAAGAGGAGCTGTGGTATGTATCGGATTCATAAGCAGAGTTGAAATACATATGATCCGTTTCAGTAGGAAACACAGTGCTTTTTGTATGGGCAGGCTCATATTTCTTGCAGTATTAGAGACACTGGAAAGAAGTGCACGCTTCTTGCGTTAAAACAGCATGTGTTTCATGGATGAGAACACTGGTCTGAATTTCCCTTCAGAAACGGAGTTATACCCCAGGATCTGTGTCTTCCTACAAGCAAGAGTTCATTTCTGGTAAACGAAGTGAATTTTAGGGTAAAAAGATTTTACACAGTTCAAGAACCCACACAATTCTCACTATTAACTAAAGAGCATTTATGTAAGAGGAGCTGGGGTTTGTATCAGTTTCATAAGCAGAGTTGAACTACATATTGTCCGCATGAGTAGGAAACCCAGTTCATTTTTTTCCGGGCATGCTCACGGTTCTTGCTGCATTGGAGATGCTGGAAAGAAGAGGATGCTTCTTGCGTTAAAACAGCATGTGTTTCATGGATGAGAACACTGGTCTGAATTTCCCTTCAGAAACAGAATTAAACACCAGGATCAGTGTCTTCCTAAAAGCAACAGTTCATTTCAGATAATCAATGTGAATTTTGGGCTCAAAAGATTTTACACAGTTCAGGAACCCAACGCGATTCTCACTATTAACTAAAGAGAATTTACATAAGACGAACTGTGGTTTGTATCAGTTTCATAAACAGAGTTGAAATAATTAAGGTCTGTATGTGTCAGAAACACAGTTCTTTTTTTCTGGGCATGCTCATGTTTCTTGATGTATTAGAGACGCTGGAAAGAAGAGAATGCTTCTTGCCTTAAACAAGGGTGTGTTTCATGAATGAGAACACTGGTATGAATTCCCCTTCAGAAACGTAGTTAAACCCCAGGATCTGTGTCTTACAACAAGAAAGAGTTCATTTCTGGTAAACCAAGTGAATTTTGGGCTCAAATGATTTTACACAGTTCAAGAACCCAACTCAATTCTCACTATTCACTAAAGAGCTTTTATGTAAGAGGAGCTGTGGTTTGTATCAGTTTCATAAGCAGAGTTGAACTAATTATGGTCTGTATGAGTAAGAAACACAGTTCTTTATTTTCTGGGCATGCTTATGTTTCTTGCTGTATTAGAGACACTGGAAAGAAGAGAATACTTCTTGGGTTAAAACAGCATGTGTTTCATGGATGAGAACACTGGTCTGAATTTCCCATCAGAAACGAAATTAAACCCCCGGATCTGTGTCTTCCTACAAGCAGGAGTTCATTTTTTGTAAACCCAGTGAATTTGGAGCTCAAAATATTTTACACAGTTCAAGAACCCAACACAATTCTCACTATTAACTAAAGAGCATTTATGTATGAGGAACAGTGGTTTGTATCAGTTTCATAATCAGAGTTGAACTACATATGGTCTGTATCAATATGAAACCATGTTCTTTTTTTGTGGACATGCTCATGGTTCTTACTGTAGTGGAGATGCTGGAAAGAAGAGGATGCTTCTTGCGTTAAAACAGCATGTGTTTCATGGATGAGAACACTGGTCTTAATTTCCCTTCTGATACGGAGTTCAACCCCAGGATCTGTGTCTTCCTACAAGAATGAGTTCATTTCTGGTAAAGCAAGTGAATTTTGTGATCAAAAGACTTTACACAGTTCAAGAACCCAACACAATTCTCACTATTAGCTGAAGAGCTTTTATGTAAGAGGAGCTGTGGTTTGTATCAGTTTCATAAGCAGAGTTGAACTACATATGGTCCATATGAGTAGGAAACCCAGTTTTTTTTTTTTTCTGGTCATGCTCATGGTTCTTGCTGTATTGGAGACGATGGAAAGAAGAGGATGCTTCTTGCGTTAAAACAGCATGTGTTTCATGGATGAGAACACTGCTCTGTATTGCCCTTCAGAAACGGAGTTAAATCCCAGGATCAGTGTCTTCCTAAAAGCAACAGTTCATTTCAGATAATCAATGTGAATTTTGGGCTCAAAAGATTTTACACAGTTCACAAACCCAACGCGATTCTTACTATTAACTAAAGAGAATTTACATAAGAGGAACATTGGTTTGTATCAGTTTCATAAACAGAGTTGAAATAATTATGATCTGTATGTGTTGGAATTCCAGTTCTTTTTTTCTGGGCATGCTCATGGTTCTTGCTGTATTGGAGACGCTGGAAAGAAGAGGATGATTCTTGCATTAAAACAGCATGTGTTTCATGGATGAGAACACTGGTCTGAATTTCCCTGCAGAAACGGAGGTAAACCCCAGGATCTGTGTCTTCCTACAAGAAAGAGTTCGTTTCTGGTAAACCAAGTGAATTTTGGCCTCAAATGATTTTACACAGTTCATGAACCCAACGCGATTCTCACTATTAACTAAAGAGCTTTTATGTAAGACGAGCTGTGGTTTGTATCAGTTTCATAAGCAGAGTTGAACTACATATGGATCGTATGAGTAGGAAACCCAGTTCTTTTTTTCTGGGCATGCTCATGGTTCTTGCTGTATTGGAGATGCTGGAAAGAAGAGGATGATTCTTGCGTTAAAACAGCATGTGTTTCATGGATGAGAACACTGGTCTGAATTTCCCTTCAGAAACGGAGTTAAACCCCAGGATCTGTGTCTTCAAACAAGCAAGAGTTCATTTCTGGTAAACCCTGTGAATTTTGGGTTCAAATGATTTTACACAGTTCACGAAACCAACTTGATTCTCACTATTAACTAAAGATCATTTATGTAAGAGGAGCTGTGGTATGTATCGGATTCATAAGCAGAGTTGAAATACATATGATCCGTTTCAGTAGGAAACACAGTGCTTTTTGTATGGGCAGGCTCATATTTCTTGCAGTATTAGAGACACTGGAAAGAAGTGCACGCTTCTTGCGTTAAAACAGCATGTGTTTCATGGATGAGAACACTGGTCTGAATTTCCCTTCAGAAACGGAGTTATACCCCAGGATCTGTGTCTTCCTACAAGCAAGAGTTCATTTCTGGTAAACGAAGTGAATTTTAGGGTAAAAAGATTTTACACAGTTCAAGAACCCACACAATTCTCACTATTAACTAAAGAGCATTTATGTAAGAGGAGCTGGGGTTTGTATCAGTTTCATAAGCAGAGTTGAACTACATATTGTCCGCATGAGTAGGAAACCCAGTTCATTTTTTTCCGGGCATGCTCACGGTTCTTGCTGCATTGGAGATGCTGGAAAGAAGAGGATGCTTCTTGCGTTAAAACAGCATGTGTTTCATGGATGAGAACACTGGTCTGAATTTCCCTTCAGAAACAGAATTAAACACCAGGATCAGTGTCTTCCTAAAAGCAACAGTTCATTTCAGATAATCAATGTGAATTTTGGGCTCAAAAGATTTTACACAGTTCAGGAACCCAACGCGATTCTCACTATTAACTAAAGAGAATTTACATAAGACGAACTGTGGTTTGTATCAGTTTCATAAACAGAGTTGAAATAATTAAGGTCTGTATGTGTCAGAAACACAGTTCTTTTTTTCTGGGCATGCTCATGTTTCTTGATGTATTAGAGACGCTGGAAAGAAGAGAATGCTTCTTGCCTTAAACAAGGGTGTGTTTCATGAATGAGAACACTGGTATGAATTCCCCTTCAGAAACGTAGTTAAACCCCAGGATCTGTGTCTTACAACAAGAAAGAGTTCATTTCTGGTAAACCAAGTGAATTTTGGGCTCAAATGATTTTACACAGTTCAAGAACCCAACTCAATTCTCACTATTCACTAAAGAGCTTTTATGTAAGAGGAGCTGTGGTTTGTATCAGTTTCATAAGCAGAGTTGAACTAATTATGGTCTGTATGAGTAAGAAACACAGTTCTTTATTTTCTGGGCATGCTTATGTTTCTTGCTGTATTAGAGACACTGGAAAGAAGAGAATACTTCTTGGGTTAAAACAGCATGTGTTTCATGGATGAGAACACTGGTCTGAATTTCCCATCAGAAACGAAATTAAACCCCCGGATCTGTGTCTTCCTACAAGCAGGAGTTCATTTTTTGTAAACCCAGTGAATTTGGAGCTCAAAATATTTTACACAGTTCAAGAACCCAACACAATTCTCACTATTAACTAAAGAGCATTTATGTATGAGGAACAGTGGTTTGTATCAGTTTCATAATCAGAGTTGAACTACATATGGTCTGTATCAATATGAAACCATGTTCTTTTTTTGTGGACATGCTCATGGTTCTTACTGTAGTGGAGATGCTGGAAAGAAGAGGATGCTTCTTGCGTTAAAACAGCATGTGTTTCATGGATGAGAACACTGGTCTTAATTTCCCTTCTGATACGGAGTTCAACCCCAGGATCTGTGTCTTCCTACAAGAATGAGTTCATTTCTGGTAAAGCAAGTGAATTTTGTGATCAAAAGACTTTACACAGTTCAAGAACCCAACACAATTCTCACTATTAGCTGAAGAGCTTTTATGTAAGAGGAGCTGTGGTTTGTATCAGTTTCATAAGCAGAGTTGAACTACATATGGTCCATATGAGTAGGAAACCCAGTTTTTTTTTTTCTGGTCATGCTCATGGTTCTTGCTGTATTGGAGACGATGGAAAGAAGAGGATGCTTCTTGCGTTAAAACAGCATGTGTTTCATGGATGAGAACACTGCTCTGTATTGCCCTTCAGAAACGGAGTTAAATCCCAGGATCAGTGTCTTCCTAAAAGCAACAGTTCATTTCAGATAATCAATGTGAATTTTGGGCTCAAAAGATTTTACACAGTTCACAAACCCAACGCGATTCTTACTATTAACTAAAGAGAATTTACATAAGAGGAACATTGGTTTGTATCAGTTTCATAAACAGAGTTGAAATAATTATGATCTGTATGTGTTGGAATTCCAGTTCTTTTTTTCTGGGCATGCTCATGGTTCTTGCTGTATTGGAGACGCTGGAAAGAAGAGGATGATTCTTGCATTAAAACAGCATGTGTTTCATGGATGAGAACACTGGTCTGAATTTCCCTGCAGAAACGGAGGTAAACCCCAGGATCTGTGTCTTCCTACAAGAAAGAGTTCGTTTCTGGTAAACCAAGTGAATTTTGGCCTCAAATGATTTTACACAGTTCATGAACCCAACGCGATTCTCACTATTAACTAAAGAGCTTTTATGTAAGACGAGCTGTGGTTTGTATCAGTTTCATAAGCAGAGTTGAACTACATATGGATCGTATGAGTAGGAAACCCAGTTCTTTTTTTCTGGGCATGCTCATGGTTCTTGCTGTATTGGAGATGCTGGAAAGAAGAGGATGATTCTTGCGTTAAAACAGCATGTGTTTCATGGATGAGAACACTGGTCTGAATTTCCCTTCAGAAACGGAGTTAAACCCCAGGATCTGTGTCTTCAAACAAGCAAGAGTTCATTTCTGGTAAACCCAGTGAATTTTGGGTTCAAATGATTTTACACAGTTCACGAAACCAACTCGATTCTCACTATTAACTAAAGATCATTTATGTAAGAGGAGCTGTGGTATGAATCGGATTCATAAGCAGAGTTGAGATACATATGATCCGTTTCAGTAGGAAACACAGTGCTTTTTGTATGGGCAGGCTCATATTTCTTGCAGTATTAGAGTCACTGGAAAGAAGTACATGCTTCTTGCGTTAAAACAGCATGTGTTTCATGGATGAGAACACTGGTCTGAATTTCCCTTCAGAAACGGAGTTATACCCCAGGATCTGTGTCTTCCTACAAGCAAGAGTTCATTTCTGGTAAACGAAGTGAATTTTAGGGTAAAAAGATTTTACACAGTTCAAGAACCCACACAATTCTCACTATTAACTAAAGAGCATTTATGTAAGAGGAGCTGGGGTTTGTATCAGTTTCATAAGCAGAGTTGAACTACATATTGTCCGCATGAGTAGGAAACCCTGTTCATTTTTTTCCGGGCATGCTCACGGTTCTTGCTCATTGGAGATGCTGGAAAGAAGAGGATGCTTCTTGCGTTAAAACAGCATTTGTTTCATGGATGAGAACACTGGTCTGAATTTCCCTTCAGAAACAGAATTAAACACCAGGATCAGTGTCTTCCTAAAAGCAACAGTTCATTACAGATAATCAATGTGAATTTTGGGCTCAAAAGATTTTACACAGTTCAGGAACCCAACGCGATTCTCACTATTAACTAAAGAGAATTTACATAAGACGAACTGTGGTTTGTATCAGTTTCATAAACAGAGTTGAAATAATTAAGGTCTGTATGTGTCAGAAACACAGTTCTTTTTTTCTGGGCATGCTCATGTTTCTTGATGTATTAGAGACGCTGGAAAGAAGAGAATGCTTCTTGCCTTAAACAAGGGTGTGTTTCATGAATGAGAACACTGGTATGAATTCCCCTTCAGAAATGTAGTTAAACCCCAGGATCTGTGTCTTACAACAAGAAAGAGTTCATTTCTGGTAAACCAAGTGAATTTTGGGCTCAAATGATTTTACACAGTTCAAGAACCCAACTCAATTCTCACTATTCACTAAAGAGCTTTTATGTAAGAGGAGCTGTGGTTTGTATCAGTTTCATAAGCAGAGTTGAACTAATTATGGTCTGTATGAGTAAGAAACACAGTTCTTTATTTTCTGGGCATTCTTATGTTTCTTGCTGTATTAGAGACACTGGAAAGAAGAGCTTGCTTCTTGCGTTAAAACAGAGTGCATTTCATGGATGAGAAGTCTGGTCTGAATTTCCCTTCAGAAACCGAGTTAATCACCAGGATCTGTGTCTTCAAACAAGCAAGAGATCATTTCTGGTAAACCCAGTGAATTTTGTGCTCAAATGATTTGACACAGTTCATGAAACCAATTCGATTCTCACTATTAACTAAGGAGCATTTATGTAAGGGGAGCTGTGGTTTGTATCGGTTTCATAAGCAGAGTTGAAATACATATGATCTGTTAGAGTAGGAAACACAGTTCTTTTTTTCTGGGCAGGCTCATTTTTCTTGCTCTATTATAGACACTGGAAAGAATTGCACTCTTCTTGCGTTAAAACAGCATGTGTATCATGGATAGGAACACTGGTCTGAATTTCCCTTCAGAAACGGAGATAAAGCCCAGGATCTGTGTCTTCCTACAAGAAGGAGTTCTTTTTTGGTAAACCAAGTGCATTTTGGGTTCAAAAGATTTTACAAAGTTCAAGAAACCAACGCAATTCTCACTATTAACTAAAGAGCATTTATGTAAGAGGAGCTGCGGTTTGTATCGGTTTCAAAAGCAGAGTTGAAATACATATGATCCGTTTGAGTAGGAAACACAGTTCTTTTTTTCTGGGCATGCTCATGGTTCTTGCTGTATTGGAGACGCTGGAAAGAAGAGGATGATTCTTGCGTTAAAACAGCATGTGTTTCATGGATGAGAACACTGGTCTGAATTTCCCTTCAGAAACGGACTATACCCCAGGATCTGTGTCTTCCAACAAGAAATAGTTCATTTCTGGTAAACCAAGTGAATTTTGGGGTAAAAAGACTTTACACAGTTCAAGAACCCAACACAATTCTCACTATTAACTGAAGATGTTTTATGTAAGAGGTTCTGTGGTTTGTATCAGTTTCATAAGCAGAGTAGAACTACATATGGTCCTTATGAGTAGGAAACACTGTTCTTTTTTTCTGGGCAGGCTCATATTTCTTGCTGTATTAGAGACACTGAAAACAATTGCACACTTCTTGCGATAAAACAGCATGTGTTTCATGGATGAGAACATTGGCCTGAATTTCCCTTCAGAAACGGAGTTAAACCCCAGGATCTGTGTCTTCCTACAAGAAAGAGTTCATTTCTGGTAATCCCAGTGAATTTTGAGCTCAAAAGATTTTACACAGTTCAAGAACCCAACGCAATTTTCACTATTAACTAAAGAGCATTTATGTAAGAGGAGCTGTGGTTTGTATCGGTTTCATAAGCAGAGTTGAAATACATATGATCTGTTTGAGTAGGAAACACAGTACTTTTTTTCTGGGCAGGCTCATTTTTCTTGCTCTATTCGAGACACTGGAAAGAATTGCACTCTTCTTGCGTTAAAACAGCATGTGTTTCATGGATAGGAACACTGGTCTGAATTTCCCTTCAGAAACGGAGTTAAACCCCAGGATCTGTGTTTTCCTACAAGCAAGAGTTCATTTCTGGTAAACCCAGTGAATTTTGAGCTTAAATGATTTTACACAGTTCAAGAACCCAACACTATTCTCACTATTAACTAAAGAGCATTTATGTAAGAGGAGCTGTGGTTTGTATCGGTTTCAAAAGCAGAGTTGAAATACATATGATCCGTTTGAGTAGGAAACACTGTTATTTTTTTCTGGGCAGGCTCATATTTCTTGCTGTATTAGAGACACTGGAAAGAAGAGCATGCTTCTTGCGTTAAAAAGTAGTGTGTTTCACGAATGAGAACACTGGTATGAATTTCCCTTCTGAAATGGAGTTAAACCCCAGGATCAGTGTATTGCTACAAGCAAGAGTTCATTTCTGGTAAACCCAGTGAATTTTGGGCTCAAATGATATTACACAGTTCAGGAACCAAACTCAATTCTCACTATTAACTAAAGAGCTTTTATTTAAGAGGAGCTGTGGTTTGTATCAGTTTCATAAGCAGAGTTGAACTACATATGGTCCGTATGAGTAGGAACCCCTGTTCATTTTTTCGGGGCATGCTCATGGTTCTTGCTGTATCGGAGACGCTGGAAAGAAGAGGATGCTTGTTGCGTTAAAACAGCAGGTGTTTCATGGATGAGAACACGAGTATATATTTCCCTTCAGAAACGGAGTTAAACCATAGGATCCGTGTCTTCCTACAAGCAAGAGTTCATTTCTGGTATACACAGTGAATTTTGAGCTTAAATGATTTTACACAGTTCAAGAACCCAACACAATTCTCACTATTAACTAAAGAGCATTTATGTACGAGGAACATTGGTTTGTATCAGTTTCATAAGCAGAGTAGAACTACATATGGTCCGTATGAGTAAGAAACCCAGTTCTTTTTTTCTGGGCATGCTCATGGTTCTTGCTGTATTAGACACACTGGAAAGAAGAGCATGCATCTTGCGTTAAAAAGTACTGTGTTTCATGAATGAGAACACTGGTATGAATTTCCCTTCAGAAACGGAGTTAAACCCCAGGATCTGTGTCTTCCTACAAGCAAGAGTTCATTTCTGGTAAACCCAGTGAATTTTGGGCTGAAATGATTTTACACAGTTCATGAACCCAACGTGATTCTCACTATTAAGTAAAGAGAATTTACATAAGAGGAGCTGCGGTTTGTATCAGTTTCATAAGCAGAGTTGAACTACATATGGTCCATATGAGTAGGAAACCCAGTTCTTTTTTTCTGGGCATGCTCATGGTTCTTGCTGTATTGGAGACGGTGGAAAGAAGAGGATGCTGCTTGCGTTAAAACAGCATGTGTTTCATGGATGAGAACACTGTTCTGAATTTCCCTTCAGAAACGGAGTTAAACCCCAGGATCTGTGTCTTCCTACAAGCAAGAGTTCATTTCTGGTAAACCCAGTGAATTTTGGGCTCAAATGATTATACACAGTTCACGAACCCACCTCGATTCTCACTATTAACTAAAGAGCATTTATGTAAGAGGAGCTGTGGTTTGCATCAGATTCATAAGCAGATTTGAACTACATATGATCCGTTTGTGTGGGAAATACAGTTCTTTTTTCTGGGCAGGCTCATATTTCTTGCTGTATTAGAGACACTGGAAACAATTGCACGCTTCTTGCGTTAAAACAGCATGTGTTTCATGGATGGGAACACTGGTCTGAATTTCCCTTAAGAACGGAATTAAACCCCAGGATCTGTGTCTTCCTACAAGCAAGAGTTCATTTCTCGTAAACCCAGTGATTTTTGGGCTCAAATGATTTTACACAGTTCAAGAACCCACCTCAATTCTCACTATTTACGAAAGAACATTTATGTAAGAGGAGCTGTGGTTTGTATCGGTTTCAAAAGCAGAGTTGAACTACATATGATCCGTTTGAGTAGGAAACACTGTTCTTTTATTCTGGGCAGGCTCATATTTCTTGCTGTATTAGAGACACTGGAAAGAAGAGCATGCTTCTTGCGTTAAAAAGTAGTGTGTTTCACGAATGAGAACACTGGTATGAATTTCCCTTCTGAAATGGAGTTAAACCCCAGGATCATTGTATTGCTACAAGCAAGAGTTCATTTCTGGTAAACCAAGTGAATTTTGGGCTCAAATGATATTACACAGTTAAGGAACTAAACTCAATTCTCACTATTAACAAAAGAGCTTTTATTTAAGAGGGGCTGTGGTTTGTATCAGTTTCATAAGCAGAGCTGAACTACATATGGTCCGTATGAGTAGGAAACCCTGTTCATTTTTTTCAGGGCATGCTCATGGTTCTTGCTGTATTGGAGACGCTGGAAAGAAGAGGATGCTTGTTGCGTTAAAACAGCATGTGTTTCATGGATGAGAACACGAGTATGAATTTCCCTTCAGAAACGGAGTTAAACCATAGGATCTGTGTCTTCCTACAAGCAAGAGTTCATTTCTGGTATACCCAGAGAATTTTGAGCTTAAATGATTTTACACAGTTCAAGAACCCAACACAATTCTCACTATTAACTAAAGAGCATTTATGTACAAGGAACATTGGTTTGTATCAGTTTCATAAGCAGAGTAGAACTACATATTGTCTGTCTGAGTAAGAAACCCAGTTCTTTTTTTCTGGGCATGCTCATGGTTCTTGCTGTATTGGAGATGCTGGAAAGAAGAGGATGATTCTTCCGTTAAAACAGCATATGTTTCATGGATGAGAACACGAGTATGAATTTCCCTTCAGTAACGGAGTTAAACCCTAGGATCTGTGTCTTCCTACAAGCAAGAGTTCATTTCTGGTAAACCCAGTTAATTTTGGGCTCAAATGATTTTACACAGTTCACGAAACCAATCGATTCTCACTATTAACTAAAGAACATTTATGTAAGAGGAGCTGTGGTTTGTATCGGTTTCATGAGCAGAGTTGAACTACATATGGTCTGTGTGAGTAGGATACCCAGTTCATTTTTTCTTGGCATGCTCATGGTTCTTGTTTTATTGGAGACTTTGGAAGGAAGAGGATTATTCTTTCGTTAAAACAGAGTGTGTTTCATGGATGAGCACACTGGTCTGAATTTCCCTTCAGAAACGGAGTTAAAACCCAGGATCTGTGTCTTCCTACAAGCAAGAGTTCATTTCTCGTAAACCCAGTGATTTTTGGGCTCAAATGATTTTACACAGTTCAAGAACCCAACTCGATTCTCACTATTTACTAAAGAACATTTTTGTAAGAGGAGCTGTGGTTTGTATCAGTTTCAAAAGCAGAGTTGAACTACATATGATCCGTTTGAGTAGGTAACACTGTTCTTTTTTTCTGGGCAGGCTCATATTTCTTGCTGTTTTAGAGACACTTGAAAGAAGAGCATGCTTCTTGCGTTAAAAAGTAGTGTGTTTCACGAATGAGAACACTGGTATGAATTTCCCTTCTGAAATGGAGTTAAACCCCAGGATCAGTGTATTGCTACAAGCAAGAGTTCATTTCTGGTAAACCAAGTGAATTTTGGGTTCAAATGATATTACAAAGTTCAGGAACCAAACTCAATTCTCACTATTAACTAAAGAGCTTTTATTTAAGAGGAGCTGTGGTTTGTATCAGTTTCATAAGCAGAGCTGAACTACATATGGTCCGTATGAGTAGGAACCCCTGTTCATTTTTTCACGGCATGCTCATGGTTCTTGCTCTATTGGAGTCGCTGGAAAGAAGAGGATGATTCTTGCGTTAAAACAGCATGTGTTTCATGGATGAGAACACTGGTCTGAATTTCCCTTCAGAAACAGAGTTATATCCCAGGATCTGTGTCTTCCAACAAGAAATAGTTCATTTCTGGTAAACCAAGTGAATTTTTGGCTCAAATGATATGACACAGTTCAAAACCCAACTCAATAATCACTATCAACTAAAGAGCATTTATGTACGAGGAACATTGGTTTGTATCAGTTTCATAAGCAGAGTAGAACTACATATGGTCCGTATGAGTAAGAAACCCAGTTCTTTTTTTCTGGGCATCCTCATGGTTCTTGCTGTATTAGACACACTGGAAAGAAGAGCATACATCTTGCGTTAAAAAGTACTGTGTTTCATGAATGAGAACACTGGTATGAATTTCCCTTCAGAAACGGAGTTAAACCCCAGGATCTCTGTCTTCCTACAAGCAAGAGTTCATTTCTGGTAAACCCAGTGAATTTTGGGCTGAAATGATTTTACACAGTTCATGAACCCAACGTGATTCTCACTATTAAGTAAAGAGAATTTACAAAAGAGGAGCTGCGGTTTGTATCAGTTTCATAAGCAGAGTTGAACTACATATGGTCCATATGAGTTGGAAACCCAGTTCTTTTTTTCTGGGCATGCTCATGGTTCTTGCTGTATTGGAGACGGTGGAAAGAAGAGGATGCTGCTTGCATTAAAACAGCATGTGTTTCATGGATGAGAACACTGTTCTGAATATCCCTTCAGAAACGGAGTTAAACCCCAGGATCTGTGTCTTCCTACAAGCAAGAGTTCATTTCTGGTAAACCCAGTGAATTTTGGGCTCAAATGATTATACACAGTTCACGAACCCACCTCGATTCTCACTATTAACTAAAGAGCATTTATGTAAGAGGAGCTGTGGTTTGCATCAGATTCATAAGCAGATTTGAACTACATATGATCCGTTTGTGTGGGAAATACAGTTCTTTTTTTCTGGGCAGGCTCATATTTCTTGCTGTATTAGAGACACTGGAAACAATTGCACGCTTCTTGCGTTAAAACAGCATGTGTTTCATGGATGAGAACACTGGCCTGAATTTCCCTTCAGAAACGGAGTTTAACCCCAGGATCTGTGTCTTCCTACAAGAAAGAGTTCATTTCTGGTAATCCCAGTGAATTTTGAGCTCAAAAGGTTTTACATAGTTCAAGAACCCAACGCAATTTTCACTATTAACTAAAGAGCATTTATGTAAGAGGAGCTGTGGTTTGTATCAGTTTCATAAGCAAAGTTGAACTACATATGGTCCATAAGAGTAGGAAACACAGTTATTTTATTCTGGGCATGCTCATGGTTCTTGCCATATTGGAGACTCTGGAAGTAAGAGGATGATTCTTGCGTTAAAACAGCATGTGTTTCATGGATGAGAACACTGGTCTGAATTTCCCTTCAGAAACGGAATTAAACCCCAGGATCTGTGTCTTCCTACAAGCAAGAGTTCATTTCTTGTAAACCCAGTGATTTTTGGGCTCAAATGATTTTACACAGTTCAAGAACCCACCTCAATTCTCACTATTTACGAAAGAACATTTATGTAAGAGGAGCTGTGGTTTGTATTGGTTTCAAAAGCAGAGTTGAACTACATATGATCCGTTTGAGTAGGAAACACTGTTCTTTTTTTCTGGGCAGGCTCATATTTCTTGCTGTATTAGAGACACTGGAAAGAAGAGCATGCTTCTTGTGTTAAAAAGTAGTGTGTTTCACGAATGAGAACACTGGTATGAATTTCCCTTCTGAAATGGAGTTAAACCAAAGGATCATTTTATTGCTACAAGCAAGAGTTCATTTCTGGTAAACCAAGTGAATTATGGGCTCAAATGATATTACACAGTTCAGGAACCAAACTCAATTCTCACTATTAACTAAAGAGCTTTTATTTAAGAGGAGCTGTGGTTTGTATCAGTTTCATAAGCAGAGCTGAACTACATATGGTCCGTATGAGTAGGAAACCCTGTTCATTTTTTCAGGGCATGCTCATGGTTCTTGCTGTATTGGAGACGCTGGAAAGAAGAGGATGATTCTTGCGTTAAAACAGCATGTGTTTCATGGATGAGAACACTGGTCTGAATTTCCCTTCAGAAACAGAGTTATATACCAGGATCTGTGACTTCCTACAAGCAAGAGTTCATTTCTGGTAAACCCAGTTAATTTTGGGCTCAAATGATTTTACACAGTTCACGAAACCAATCGATTCTCACTATTAACTAAAGAACATTTATGTAAGAGGAGCTGTGGTTTGTATCGGTTTCATAAGCAGAGTTGAACTACATATGGTCTGTGTGAGTAGGATACCCAGTTCATTTTTTCTTGGCATGCTCATGGTTCTTGTTTTATTGGAGACTTTGGAAGGAACAGGATGATTCTTTCGTTAAAACAGAGTGTGTTTCATGAATGAGCACAATGGTCTGAATTTCCCTTCAGTAGCGGAGTTAAACCCCAGGATCTGTGTCTTCCTACAAGCAAGAGTTCATTTCTGGTAAACACAGTGAATTTTGGGCTCAAATGATTATACACAGTTCACGAACCCACCTCGATTCTCACTATTAACTAAAGAGCATTTATGTAAGAGGAGCTGTGGTTTGCATCTGTTTCATAAGCAGATTTGAACTACATATGATCCGTTTGAGTGGGAAATACAGTTCTTTTTTTCTGGGCAGGCTCATATTTCTTGCTGTATTAGAGACACTGGAAATAATTGCACGCTTCTTGCGTTAAAACAGCATGTGTTTCATGGATGAGAACACTGGCCTGAATTTCCCTTCAGAAACAGCGTTAAACCCCAGGATCTGTGTCTTACTACAAGCAAGAGATCATTTCTGGTAAACCCAGTGAATTTTTTGCTCAAATGATTTTACACAGTTCATGAAACCAATTCGATTCTCACTATTAACTAAAGAGCATTTATGTAAGGGGAGCTGTGGTTTGTATCGGTTTCATAAGCAGAGTTGAAATACATATGATCTGTTTGAGTAGGAAACACAGTTCTTTTTTTCTGGGCAGGCTCATTTTTCTTGCTCTATTAGAGACACTGGAAGGAATTGCACGCTTCTTGCGTTAAAACAGCATGTGTTTCATGGATAGGAACACTGGTCTGAATTTCCCTTCAGAAACGGAGATAAAGCCCAGGATCTGTGTCTTCCTACAACAAAGAGTTCTTTTCTGGTAAACCAAGTGCATTTTGGGTTCAAAAGATTTTACACAGTTCAAGAAACCAACGCAATTCTCACTATTAACTAAAGAGCATTTATGTAAGAGGAGCTGCGGTTTGTATCGGTTTCAAAAGCAGAGTTGAAATACATATGATCCGTTTGAGTAGGAAACACAGTTCTTTTTTTCTGGGCATGCTCATGGTTCTTGCTGTATTGGAGACGCTGGAAAGAAGAGGATGATTCTTGCGTTAAAACAGCATGTGTTTCATGGATGAGAACACTGGTCTAATTTCCCTTCAGAAACGGAATTAAACCCCAGGATCTGTGTCTTCCTACAAGCAAGAGTTCATTTCTGGTAAACCCAGTGATTTTTGGGCTCAAAAGACTTTACACAGTTCAAGAACCCAATTCGATTCTCACTATTTCCAAAAGAACATTTAAATAAGAGTAGCTGTGTTTTGCATCTGTTTCAAAAGCAGAGTTGAACTACATATGATCCGTTTGAGTAGGAAACACTGTTCTTTTTTTCTGGGCAGGCTCATATTTCTCGCTGTATTAGAGACACTGAAAACAATTGCACGCTTCTTCGTTAAAACAGCATGTGTTTCATGGATGAGAACACTGGCCTGAATTTCCATTCAGAAACGGAGTTAAACCCCAGGATCTGTGTCTTCCTACAAGAAAGAGTTCATTTCTGGTAATCCCAGTGAATTTTGAGCTCAAAAGATTTTACACAGTTCAAGAACCCAACGCAATTTTCACTATTAACTAAAGAGCATTTATGTAAGAGGAGCTGTGGTTTGTATCGGTTTCATAAGCAGAGTTGAAATACATATGATCTGTTTGAGTAGCAAACACAGTTCTTTTTTTCTGGGCAGGCTCATTTTTCTTGCTCTATTCGAGACACTGGAAAGAATTGCACTCTTCTTGCGTTAAAACAGCATGTGTTTCATGGATAGGAACACTGGTCTGAATTTCCCTTCAGAAACGGAGTTAAACCCCAGGATCTGTGTTTTCCTACAAGCAAGAGTTCATTTCTGGAAAACCCAGTGAATTTTGAGCTTAAATGATTTTACACAGTTAAAGAACCCAACACAATTCTCACTATTAACTAAAGAGCATTTATGTAAGAGGAGCTGCGGTTTGTATTGGTTTCAAAAGCAGAGTTGAAATACATATGATTCGTTTGAGTAGGAAACACTGTTCTTTTTTTCTGGGCAGGCTCATATTTCTTGCTGTATTAGAGACACTGGAAAGAAGAGCATGCTTCTTGCGTTAAAAAGTAGTGTGTTTCACGAATGAGAACACTGGTATGAATTTCCCTTCTGAAATGGAGTTAAACCCCAGGATCAGTGTATTGCTACAAGCAAGAGTTCATTTCTGGTAAACCCAGTGAATTTTGGGCTCAAATGATATTACACAGTTCAGAAACCAAACTCAATTCTCACTATTAACTAAAGAGCTTTTATTTAAGAGGAGCTGTGGTTTGTATCAGTTTCATAAGCAGAGTTGAACTACATATGGTCCGTATGAGTAGGAACCCCTGTTCATTTTTTCGGGGCATGCTCATGGTTCTTGCTGTATCAGAGACGCTGGAAAGAAGAGGATGCTTGTTGCGTTAAAACAGCATGTGTTTCATGGATGAGAACACGAGTATATATTTCCCTTCAGAAACGGAGTTAAACCATAGGATCCGTGTCTTCCTACAAGCAAGAGTTCATTTCTGGTATACACAGTGAATTTTGAGCTTAAATGATTTTACCCAGTTCAAGAACCCAACACAATTCTCACTATTAACTAAAGAGCATTTATGTACGAGGAACATTGGTTTGTATCAGTTTCATAAGCAGTGTAGAACTACATATGGTCCGTATGAGTAAGAAACCCAGTTCTTTTTTCTTGACATGCTCATTGTTCTTGCTATATTAGACACACTGGAAAGAAGAGCATGCATCTTGCATTAAAAAGTACTGTGTTTCATGAATGAGAACACTGGTATGAATTTCCCTTCAGAAACGGAGTTAAACCCCAGGATCTCTGTCCTCCTACAAGCAAGAGTTCATTTCTGGTAAACCCAGTGAATTTTGGGCTGAAATGATTTTATGAACCCAACGTGATTCTCACTATTACGTAAAGAGAATTTACATAAGAGGAGCTGCGGTTTGTATCAGTTTCATAAGCAGAGTTGAACTACATATGGTCCATATGAGTAGGAAACCCAGTTATTTTTTTCTGGGCATGCTCATGGTTCTTGCTGTATTGGAGACGGTGGAAAGAAGAGGATGCTGCTTGCGTTAAAACAGCATGTGTTTCATGGATGAGAACACTGTTCTGAATTTCCCTTCAGAAACGGAGTTAAACCCCAGGATCTGTGTCTTCCTACAAGCAAGTGTTCATTTCTGGTAAACCCAGTGAATTTTGGGCTCAAATGATTTTTAGCAGTTCACGAACCCACCTCGATTCTCACTATTAACTTAAGAGCATTTATGTAAGAGGAGCTGTGGTTTGCATCAGATTCATAAGCAGATTTGAACTACATATGATCCGTTTGTGTGGGAAATACAGTTCTTTTTTTCTGGGCAAGCTCATATTTCTTGCTGTATTAGAGACACTGGAAACAATTGCACGCTTCTTGCGTTAAAACAGCATGTGTTTCATGGATGAGAACACTGGCCTGAATTTCCCTTCAGAAACGGAGTTAAACCCCAGGATCTGTGTCTTCCTACAAGAAAGAGTTCATTTCTGGTAATCCCAGTGAATTTTGAGCTCAAAAGATTTTACATAGTTCAAGAACCCAACGCAATTTTCACTATTAACTAAAGAGCATTTATGTAAGAGGAGCTGTGGTTTGTATCAGTTTCATAAGCAAAGTTGAACTACATATGGTCCATATGAGTAGGAAACACAGTTATTTTATTCTGGGCATGCTCATGGTTCTTGCTATATTGGAGACTCTGGAAATAAGAGGATGATTCTTGCGTTAAAACAGCATGTGTTTCATGAATGAGAACACTGGTCTGAATTTCCCTTCAGAAACGGAATTAAACCCCAGATCTGAATTTCCCTTCAGAAACGGAATTAAACCCCAGGATCTGTGTCTTCCTACAAGCAAGAGTTCATTTCTCGTAAACCCAGTGATTTTTGGGCTCAAATGATTTTACACAGTTCAAGAACCCACCTCAATTCTCACTATTTACGAAAAAACATTTATGTAAGAGGAGCTGTGGTTTGTATCGGTTTCAAAAGCAGAGTTGAACTACATATGATTTGTTTGAGTAGGAAACACTGTTCTTTTTTTCTGGGCAGGCTCATATTTCTTGCTGTATTAGAGACACTGGAAAGAAGACCATGCTTCTTGCGTTAAAAAGTAGTGTGTTTCACGAATGAGAACACTGGTATGAATTTCCCTTCTGAAATGGAGTTAAACCCCAGGATCATTGTATTGCTACAAGCAAGAGTTCATTTCTGGTAAACCAAGTGAATTTTGGGCTCAAATGATATTACACCGTTAAGGAACCAAACTCAATTCTCACTATTAACTAAAGAGCTTTTATTTAAGAGGAGCTGTGGTTTGTATCAGTTTCATAAGCAGAGCTGAACTACATATGGTACGTATGAGTAGGAAACCCTGTTCATTTTTTCAGGGCATGCTCATGGTTCTTGCTGTATTGGAGACACTGGAAAGAAGAGGATGCTTGTTGCGTTAAAACAGCATGTGTTTCATGGATGAGAACACGAGTATGAATTTTCCTTCAGAAACGGAGTTAAACCATAGGATCTGTGTCTTCCTACAAGCAAAAGTTCATTTCTGGTATACCCAGTGAATTTTGAGCTTAAATGATTTTACACAGTTCAAGAACCCAACACAATTCTCACTATTAACTAAAGAGCATTTATGTACGAGGAACATTGGTTTGTATCAGTTTCATAAGCAGAGTAGAACTACATATGGTCTGTCTGAGTAAGAAACCCAGTTCTTTTTTTCTGGGCATGCTCATGGTTCTTGCTGTATTGGAGATGCTGGAAAGAAGAGGATGATTCTTCCGTTAAAACAGCATATGTTTCATGGATGAGAACACGAGTATGAATTTCCCTTCAGTAACGGAGTTAAACCCTAGGATCTGTGTCTTCCTACAAGCAAGAGTTCATTTCTGGTAAACCCAGTGAATTTTGGGCTCAAATGATTTTACACAGTTCACGAAACCAATCGATTCTCACTATTAACTAAAGAACATTTATGTAAGAGGAGCTGTGGTTTGTATCGGTTTCATGAGCAGAGTTGAACTACATATGGTCTGTGTGAGTAGGATACCCAGTTCATTTTTTCTTGGCATGCTCATGGTTCTTGTTTTATTGGAGACTTTGGAAGGAAGAGGATTATTCTTACGTAAAAACAGAGTGTGTTTCATGGATGAGCACACTGGTCTGAATTTCCCTTCAGAAACGGAGTTAAACCCCAGGATCTGTGTCTTCCTACAAGCAAGAGTTCATTTCTCGTAAACCCAGTGATTTTTGGGCTCAAATGATTTTACACAGTTCAAGAACCCAACTCGATTCTCACTATTTACTAAAGAACATTTTTGAAAGAGGAGCTGTGGTTTGTATCAGTTTCAAAAGCAGAGTTGAACTACATATGATCCGTTTGAGTAGGAAACACTGTTCTTTTTTTCTGGGCAGGCTCATATTTCTTGCTGTTTTAGAGACACTGGAAAGAAGAGCATGCTTCTTGCTTTAAAAAGTAGTGTGTTTCACGAATGAGAACACTGGTATGAATTTCCCTTCTGAAATGGAGTTAAACCCCAGGATCAGTGTATTGCTACAAGCAAGAGTTCATTTCTGGTAAACCAAGTGAATTTTGGGCTCAAATGATATTACAAAGTTCAGGAACCAAACTCAATTCTCACTATTAACTAAAGAGCTTTTATTTAAGAGGAGCTGTGGTTTGTATCAGTTTCATAAGCAGAGCTGAACTACATATGGTCTGTATGAGTAGGAAACCCTGTTCATTTTTTCAGGGCATGCTCATGGTTCTTGCTGTATTGGAGACGCTGGAAAGAAGAGGATGCTTGTTGGGTTAAAACAGCATGTGTTTCATGGATGAGATCACGAGTATGAATTTCCCTTCAGAAACGGAGTTGAACCATAGGATCTGTGTCTTCCTACAAGCAAGAGTTCATTTCTGGTATACCCAGTGAATTTTGAGCTTAAATGATTTTACACAGTTCAAGAACCCAACATAATTCTCACTATTAACTAAAGAGCATTTATGTACGAGGAACATTGGTTTGTATCAGTTTCATAAGCAGAGTAGAACTACATATGGTCTGTCTGAGTAAGAAACCCAGTTCTTTTTCTCTGGGCATGCCCATGGTTCTTGCTGTATTGGAGATGCTGGAAAGAAGAGGATGATTCTTCCATTAAAACAGCATATGTTTCATGGATGAGAACACGAGTATGAATTTCCCTTCAGAATCGGAGTTAAACCCTAGGATCTGTGTCTTCCTACAAGCAAGAGTTCATTTCTGGTCAACCCAGTTAATTTTGGGCTCAAATGATTTTACACAGTTCACGAAACCAATCGAATCTCACTATTAACTAAAGAACATTTATGTAAGAGGAGCTGTGGTTTGCATCTGTTTCATAAGCAGATTTGAACTACATATGATCCGTTTGAGTGGGAAATACAGTTCTTTTTTTCTGGGCAGGCTCATATTTCTTGCTGTATTAGAGACACTGGAAATAATTGCACGCTTCTTGCGTTAAAACAGCATGTGTTTCATGGATGAGAACACTGGCCTGAATTTCCCTTCAGAAACAGAGTTAAACCCAAGGATCTGTGTCTTCCTACAAGAAAGAGTTCATTTCTGGTAATCCCAGTGTATTTTGGGCTCAAAAGATTTTACACAGTTCAAGAACCCAACGCAATTTTCACTATTAACTAAAGAGCATTTATGTAAGAGGAGCTGTGGTTTGTATCAGTTTCATAAGCAAAGTTGAACTACATATGGTCCATATGAGTAGGAAACACAGTTCTTTTTTTCTGGGCATGCTCATGGTTCTTGCTGTATTGGAGACTCTGGAAAGAAGAGCTTGCTTCTTGCGTTAAAACAGAGTATATTTCATGGATGATAACTCTGGTCTGAATTTCCCTTCAGAAACGGAGTTAATCCCCAGGATCTGTGTCTTACTACAAGCAAGAGATCATTTCTGGTAAACCCAGTGAATTTTTTGCTCAAATGATTTTACACAGTTCATGAAACCAATTCGATTCTCACTATTAACTAAAGAGCATTTATGTAAGGGGAGCTGTGGTTTGTATCGGTTTCATAAGCAGAGTTGAAATACATATGATCTGTTTGAGTAGGAAACACAGTTCTTTTTTTCTGGGCAGGCTCATTTTTCTTGCTCTATTAGAGACACTGGAAAGAATTGCACTCTTCTTGCGATAAAACAGCATGTGTATCATGGATAGGAACACTGGTCTGAATTTCCCTTCAGAAACGGAGATAAAGCCCAGGATCTGTGTCTTCCTACAAGAAGTAGTTCTTTTCTGGTAAACCAAGTGCATTTTGGGTTCATAATATTTTACACAGTTCAAGAAACCAACGCAATTCTCACTATTAACTAAAGAGCATTTATGTAAGAGGAGCTGCGCTTTGTATCGGTTTCAAAAGCAGAGTTGAAATACATATGATCCGTTTGAGTAGGAAACACAGTTCTTTTTTTCTGGGCATGCTCATGGTTCTTGCTGTATTGGAGTCGCTGGAAAGAAGAGGATGATTCTTGCGTTAAAACAGCATGTGTTTCATGGATGAGAACACTGGTCTGAATTTCCCTTCAGAAACAGAGTTATATCCCAGGATCTGTGTCTTCCAACAAGAAATAGTTCATTTCTGGTAAACCAAGTGAATTTTTGGCTCAAATGATATGATACAGTTCAAAACCCAACTCAATAATCACTATCAACTAAAGATCTTTTATGTAAGAGGAGCTGTGGTTTGTATCAGTTTCATAAGCAGAGTTGAACTATATATGGTCCATATGAGTAGGAAACCCAGTTCTTTTTTTCTGGGCATGCTCATGGTTCTTGCTGTATTGGAGACGCTGGAAAGAAGAGGATGATTCTTGCATTAAAGCAGTATGTGTTTCATGGTTGAGATCACTGGTCTGAATTTCCCTTCAGAAACGGAGTTAAACCCCAGTATCTGTGTCTTCCTACAAGCAAGAGTTAATTTATGGTAAACCCAGTGAATTTGGGCTCAAATGATTTTACACAGTTCAAGAACCCACCTCGATTCTCACTATTAACTAAAGAGCATTTATGTAAGAGTAGCTGTGGTTTGCATTGGTTTCATAAGCAGAGTTGAAAAACATATGATCCGTTTGAGTAGGAAACCCAGTTCTTTTTTTCTGAACAGGCTAATATTTCTTGCTCTATTAGACACACTGGAAAGAAGAGCATGCTTCTTGCGTTAAAAAGTAGTGTGTTTCATGAATGAGAACACTGGTATGAATTTCCCTTCTGAAATGGAGTTAAACCCCAGAATTTCTGTCTTCCTACAAGAGAGAGTTCATTTCTGGTAAACCAAGTGAATTTTGGGCTAAAAAGACTTTACACAGTTCAAGAACCCAACACAATTCTCACTATTAACTGAAGATCTTTTATGTAAGAGGATCTGTGGTTTGTATCAGTTTCATAAGCAGAGTAGAACTACATATGGTCCTTATGAGTAGGAAACCCAGTTCTTTTATTCTGGGTATGCTCATGGTTCTTGCTGTATTGGAGACGCTGGAAAGAAGAGGATGATTCTTGAGTTAAAACAGCATGTGTTTCATGGGTGAGAACACTGGTCTGAATTTCCCTTCAGAAACGGAATTAAACCCCAGGATCTGTGTCTTCCTACAAGCAAGAGTTCATTTCTGGTAAACCCAGTGATTTTTGGCCTCAAATGATTTTACACAGTTCAAGAACCCAACTCGATTCTCACTATTTACTAAAGAACATTTATGTAAGAGTATCTGTGTTTTGTATCGGTTTCAAAAGCAGAGTTGAACTACATATGATCCGTTTGAGTAGGAAACACAGTTATTTTTTTCTGGGCAGGCTCATATTTCTTGCTGTATTAGAGACACTGAAAACAATTGCACGCTTCTTCGTTAAAACAGCATGTGTTTCATGGATGAGAACACTGGCCTGAATTTCCCTTCAGAAACGGAGTTAAACCCCAGGATCTGTGTCGTCCTACAAGCAAGAGTTCATTTCTGGTAATCCCAGTGAATTTTGAGCTCAAAAGTTTTTACACAGTTCAAGAACCCAACGCAATTTTCACTATTAACTAAAGAGCATTTATGTAAGAGGAGCTGTGGTTTGTATCAGTTTCATAAGCAGAGTTGAAATATATATGATCTGTTTGAGTAGGAAACACAGTTCTTTTTTTCTGGGCAGGCTCATTTTTCTTGCTGTATTCGAGACACTGGAAAGAATTGCACTCTTCTTGCGTTAAAACAGCATGTGTTCCATGGATGAGAACACTGGCTGAATTTCCCTTCAGAAACGGAGTTAAACCCCAGGATCTGTGTTTTCCTACAAGCAAGAGTTCATTTCTGGTAAACCCAGTGAATTTTGAGCTTAAAAGATTTTACACAGTTCAAGAACCCAACACAATTCTCACTATTAACTAAAGAGCATTTATGTACGAGGAACATTGGTTTGTATCAGTTTCATAAGCAGAGTAGAACTACATAAGGTCCGTATGAGTAAGAAACCCGGTTCTTTTTTTCTGGGCATGCTCATGGTTCTTGCTGTATTAGACACACTGGAAAGAAGAGCATGCATCTTGCGTTAAAAAGTACTGTGTTTCATGAATGAGAACACTGGTATGAATTTCCCTTCAGAAACGGAGTTAAACCCCAGGATCTCTGTCTTCCTACAAGCAGGAGTTCATTTCTGGTAAACCCAGTGAATTTTGGGCTGAAATGATTTTACACAGATCATGAACCCAACGTGATTCTCACTATTAATAAAGAGAATTTACATAAGAGGAGCTGCGGTTTGTATCAGTTTCATAAGCAGAGTTGAACTACATGTGGTCCATATGAGTTGGAAACCCAGTTCTTTTTTTCTGGGCATGCTCATGGTTCTTGCTGTATTGGAGACGGTGGAAAGAAGAGGATGCTGCTTGCATTAAAACAGCATGTGTTTCATGGATGAGAACACTGTTCTGAATTTCCCTTCAGAAACGGAGTTAAACCCCAGGATCTGTGTCTTCCTACAAGCAAGAGTTCATTTCTGGTAAACCCAGTGAATTTTGGGCTCAAATGATTATACACAGTTCACGAACCCACCTCGATTCTCACTATTAACTAAAGAGCATTTATGTAAGAGGAGCTGTGGTTTGCATCAGATTCATAAGCAGATTTGAACTACATATGATCCGTTTGTGTGGGAAATACAGTTCTTTTTTTCTGGGCAGGCTCATATTTCTTGCTGTATTAGAGACACTGGAAACAATTGCATGCTTCTAGCGTTAAAACAGCATGTGTTTCATGGATGAGAACACTGGCCTGAATTTCCCTTCAGAAACGGAGTTTAACCCCAGGATCTGTGTCTTCTTACAAGAAAGAGTTCATTTCTGGTAATCCCAGTGAATTTTGAGCTCAAAAGATTTTACACAGTTCAAGAACCCACCTCAATTCTCACTATTTACGAAAGAACATTTATGTAAGAGGAGCTGTGGTTTGTATCGGTTTCAAAAGCAGAGTTGAACTACATATGATCCGTTTGAGTAGGAAACACTGTTCTTTTTTTCTGGGCAGGCTCATATTTCTTGCTGTATTAGAGACACTGGAAAGAAGACCATGCTTCTTGCGATAAAAAGTAGTGTGTTTCACGAATGAGAACACTGGTATGAATTTCCCTTCTGAAATGGAGTTAAACCCCAGGATCATTGTATTGCTACAAGCAAGAGTTCATTTCTGGTAAACCAAGTGAATTTTGGGCTCAAATGATATTACACAGTTCAGGAACCAAACTCAATTCTCACTATTAACTAAAGAGCTTTTATTTAAGAGGAGCTGTGGTTTGTATCAGTTTCATAAGCAGAGCTGAACTACATATGGTCCGTATGAGTAGGAAACCCTGTTCATTTTTTCAAGGCATGCTCATGGTTCTTGCTGTATTGGAGACGCTGGAAAGAAGAGGATGCTTTGTTGCGTTAAAACAGCATGTGTTTCATGGATGAGAACACGAGTATGAATTTCCCTTCAGAAACGGAGTTAAACCATAGGATCTGTGACTTCCTACAAGCAAGAGTTCATTTCTGGTAAACCCAGTTAATTTTGGGCTCAAATGATTTTACACAGTTCACGAAACCAATCGATTCTCACTATTAACTAAAGAACATTTATGTAAGAGGAGCTGTGGTTTGTATCGGTTTCATAAGCAGAGTTGAACTACATATGGTCTGTGTGAGTAGGATACCCAGTTCATTTTTTCTTGGCATGCTCATGGTTCTTGTTTTATTGGAGACTTTGGAAGGAACAGGATGATTCTTTCGTTAAAAGAGAGTGTGTTTCATGAATGAGCACAATGGTCTGAATTTCCCTTCAGAAACGGAGTTAAACCCCAGGATCTGTGTCTTCCTACAAGCAAGAGTTCATTTCTGGTAAACACAGTGAATTTTGGGCTCAAATGATTATACACAGTTCACGAACCCACCTCGATTCTCACTATTAACTAAAGAGCATTTATGTAAGAGGAGCTGTGGTTTGCATCTGTTTCATAAGCAGATTTGAACTACATATGATCCGTTTGAGTGGGAAATACAGTTCTTTTTTTCTGGGCAGGCTCATATTTCTTGCTGTATTAGAGAAACTGGAAATAATTGCACGCTTCTTGCGTTAAAACAGCATGTGTTTCATGGATGAGAACACTGGCCTGAATTTCCCTTCAGAAACAGCGTTAAACCCCAGGATCTGTGTCTTACTACAAGCAAGAGATCATTTCTGGTAAACCCAGTGAAATTTTTGCTCAAATGATTTTACACAGTTCATGAAACCAATTCGATTCTCACTATTAACTAAAGAGCATTTATGTAAGGGGAGCTGTGGTTTGTATCGGTTTCATAAGCAGAGTTGAAATACATATGATCTGTTTGAGTAGGAAACACAGTTCTTTTTTTCTGGGCAGGCTCATATTTCTTGCTGTATTAGAGAAACTGAAAACAATTGCACGCTTCTTGCGTTAAAACAGCATGTGTTTCATGGATGAGAACACTGGCCTGAATTTCCCTTCAGAAACGGAGTTAAACCCTAGGATCTGTGTCTTCCTACAAGAAAGAGTTCATTTCTGGTAATCCCAGTGAATTTTGAGCTCAAAAGATTTTACACAGTTCAAGAACCCAACGCAATATTCACTATTAACTAAAGAGCATTTATGTAAGAGGAGCTGTGGTTTGTATAAGTTTCATAAGCAGAGTTGAAATACATATGATCTGTTTGAGTAGGAAACACAGTTCTTTTTTTCCGGGCAGGCTCATTTTCTTGCTGTATTCGAGACACTGGAAAGAATTGAACTCTTCTTGCGTTAAAACAGCATGTGTTCCATGGATGAGAACACTGGCCTGAATTTCCCTTCAGAAACGGAGTTAAACCCCAGGATCTGTGTTTTCCTACAAGCAAGAGTTCATTTCTGGTAAACCCAGTGAATTTTGAGCTTAAATGATTTTACACAGTTCAAGAACCCAACACAATTCTCACTATTAACTAAAGAGCATTTATGTACGAGGAACATTGGTTTGTATCAGTTTCATAAGCAGAGTAGAACTACATATGGTCCGTATGAGTAAGAAACCCAGTTCTTTTTTTCTGGGCATGCTCATGGGTTTTGCTGTATTAGACACACTGGAAAGAAGAGCATGCATCTTGCGTTAAAAAGTACTGTGTTTCATGAATGAGAACACTGGTATGAATTTCCCTTCAGAAACGGAGTTAAACCCCAGGATCTTTGTCTTCCTACAAGCAAGAGTTCATTTCTGGTAAACCCAGTGAATTTTGGGCTGAAATGATTTTACACAGTTCATGAACCCAACGTGATTCTCACTATTAAGTAAAGAGAATTTACATAAGAGGAGCTGCGGTTCGTATCAGTTTCATAAGCAGAGTTGAACTACATGTGGTCCATATGAGTTGGAAACCCAGTTCTTTTTTTCTGGGCATGCTCATGGTTCTTGCTGTATTGGAGACGGTGGAAAGAAGAGGATGCTGCTTGCATTAAAACAGCATGTGTTTCATGGATGAGAACACTGTTCTGAATTTCCCTTCAGAAACGGAGTTAAACCCCAGGATCTGTGTCTTCCTACAAGCAAGAGTTCATTTCTGGTAAACCCAGTGAATTTTGGGCTCAAATGATTATACACAGTTCACGAACCCACCTCGATTCTCACTATTAACTAAAGAGCATTTATGTAAGAGGAGCTGTGGTTTGCATCAGATTCATAAGCAGATTTGAACTACATATGATGCGTTTGTGTGGGAAATACAGTTCTTTTTTTCTGGGCAGGCTCATATTTCTTGCTGTATTAGAGACACTGGAAACAATTGCACGCTTCTTGCGTTAAAACAGCATGTGTTTCATGGATGAGAACACTGGCCTGAATTTCCCTTCAGAAACGGAGTTTAACCCCAGGATCTGTGTCTTCCTACAAGAAAGAGTTCATTTCTGGTAATCCCAGTGAATATTGAGCTCAAAAGGTTTTACATAGTTCAAGAACCCAACGCAATTTTCACTATTAACTAAAGAGCATTTATGTAAGAGGAGCTGTGGTTTGTATCAGTTTCATAAGCAAAGTTGAACTACATATGGTCCATATGAGTAGGAAACACAGTTATTTTATTCTGGGCATGCTCATGGTTCTTGCCATATTGGAGACTCTGGAAATAAGAGGATGATTCTTGCGTTAAAACAGCATGTGTTTCATGGATGAGAACACTGGTCTGAATTTCCCTTCAGAAACCGAATTAAACCCCAGGATCTGTGTCTTCCTACAAGCAAGAGTTCATTTCTCGTAAACCCAGTGATTTTTGGGCTCAAATGATTTTACACAGTTCAAGAACCCACCTCAATTCTCACTATTTACGAAAGAACATTTATGTAAGAGGAGCTGTGGTTTGTATCGGTTTCAAAAGCAGAGTTGAACTACATATGATCCGTTTGAGTAGGAAACACTGTTCTTTTTTTCTGGGCAGGCTCATATTTCTTGCTGTATTAGAGACACTGGAAAGAAGACCATGCTTCTTGCGTTAAAAAGTAGTGTGTTTCACGAATGAGAACACTGGTATGAATTTCCCTTCTGAAATGGAGTTAAACCCCAGGATCATTGTATTGCTACAAGCAAGAGTTCATTTCTGGTAAACCAAGTGAATTTTGGGCTCAAATGATATTACACAGTTCAGGAACCAAACTCAATTCTCACTATTAACTAAAGAGCTTTTATTTAAGAGGAGCTGTGGTTTGTATCAGTTTCATAAGCAGAGCTGAACTACATATGGTCCGTATGAGTAGGAAACCCTGTTCATTTTTTCAGGGCATGCTCATGGTTCTTGCTGTATTGGAGACGCTGGAAAGAAGAGGATGCTTTGTTGCGTTAAAACAGCATGTGTTTCATGGATGAGAACACGAGTATGAATTTCCCTTCAGAAACGGAGTTAAACCATAGGATCTGTGACTTCCTACAAGCAAGAGTTCATTTCTGGTAAACCCAGTTAATTTTGGGCTCAAATGATTTTACACAGTTCACGAAACCAATCGATTCTCACTATTAACTAAAGAACATTTATGTAAGAGGAGCTGTGGTTTGTATCGGTTTCATAAGCAGAGTTGAACTACATATGGTCTGTGTGAGTAGGTTACCCAGTTCATTTTTTCTTGGCATGCTCATGGTTCTTGTTTTATTGGAGACTTTGGAAGGAACAGGATGATTCTTTCGTTAAAAGAGAGTGTGTTTCATGAATGAGCACAATGGTCTGAATTTCCCTTCAGAAACGGAGTTAAACCCCAGGATCTGTGTCTTCCTACAAGCAAGAGTTCATTTCTGGTAAACACAGTGAATTTTGGGCTCAAATGATTATACACAGTTCACGAACCCACCTCGATTCTCACTATTAACTAAAGAGCATTTATGTAAGAGGAGCTGTGGTTTGCATCTGTTTCATAAGCAGATTTGAACTACATATGATCCGTTTGAGTGGGAAATACAGTTCTTTTTTTCTGGGCAGGCTCATATTTCTTGCTGTATTAGAGAAACTGGAAATAATTGCACGCTTCTTGCGTTAAAACAGCATGTGTTTCATGGATGAGAACACTGGCCTGAATTTCCCTTCAGAAACAGCGTTAAACCCCAGGATCTGTGTCTTACTACAAGCAAGAGATCATTTCTGGTAAACCCAGTGAAATTTTTGCTCAAATGATTTTACACAGTTCATGAAACCAATTCGATTCTCACTATTAACTAAAGAGCATTTATGTAAGGGGAGCTGTGGTTTGTATCGGTTTCATAAGCAGAGTTGAAATACATATGATCTGTTTGAGTAGGAAACACAGTTCTTTTTTTCTGGGCAGGCTCATATTTCTTGCTGTATTAGAGAAACTGAAAACAATTGCACGCTTCTTGCGTTAAAACAGCATGTGTTTCATGGATGAGAACACTGGCCTGAATTTCCCTTCAGAAACGGAGTTAAACCCTAGGATCTGTGTCTTCCTACAAGAAAGAGTTCATTTCTGGTAATCCCAGTGAATTTTGAGCTCAAAAGATTTTACACAGTTCAAGAACCCAACGCAATATTCACTATTAACTAAAGAGCATTTATGTAAGAGGAGCTGTGGTTTGTATAAGTTTCATAAGCAGAGTTGAAATACATATGATCTGTTTGAGTAGGAAACACAGTTCTTTTTTTCCGGGCAGGCTCATTTTCTTGCTGTATTCGAGACACTGGAAAGAATTGAACTCTTCTTGCGTTAAAACAGCATGTGTTCCATGGATGAGAACACTGGCCTGAATTTCCCTTCAGAAACGGAGTTAAACCCCAGGATCTGTGTTTTCCTACAAGCAAGAGTTCATTTCTGGTAAACCCAGTGAATTTTGAGCTTAAATGATTTTACACAGTTCAAGAACCCAACACAATTCTCACTATTAACTAAAGAGCATTTATGTACGAGGAACATTGGTTTGTATCAGTTTCATAAGCAGAGTAGAACTACATATGGTCCGTATGAGTAAGAAACCCAGTTCTTTTTTTCTGGGCATGCTCATGGGTTTTGCTGTATTAGACACACTGGAAAGAAGAGCATGCATCTTGCGTTAAAAAGTACTGTGTTTCATGAATGAGAACACTGGTATGAATTTCCCTTCAGAAACGGAGTTAAACCCCAGGATCTTTGTCTTCCTACAAGCAAGAGTTCATTTCTGGTAAACCCAGTGAATTTTGGGCTGAAATGATTTTACACAGTTCATGAACCCAACGTGATTCTCACTATTAAGTAAAGAGAATTTACATAAGAGGAGCTGCGGTTCGTATCAGTTTCATAAGCAGAGTTGAACTACATGTGGTCCATATGAGTTGGAAACCCAGTTCTTTTTTTCTGGGCATGCTCATGGTTCTTGCTGTATTGGAGACGGTGGAAAGAAGAGGATGCTGCTTGCATTAAAACAGCATGTGTTTCATGGATGAGAACACTGTTCTGAATTTCCCTTCAGAAACGGAGTTAAACCCCAGGATCTGTGTCTTCCTACAAGCAAGAGTTCATTTCTGGTAAACCCAGTGAATTTTGGGCTCAAATGATTATACACAGTTCACGAACCCACCTCGATTCTCACTATTAACTAAAGAGCATTTATGTAAGAGGAGCTGTGGTTTGCATCAGATTCATAAGCAGATTTGAACTACATATGATGCGTTTGTGTGGGAAATACAGTTCTTTTTTTCTGGGCAGGCTCATATTTCTTGCTGTATTAGAGACACTGGAAACAATTGCACGCTTCTTGCGTTAAAACAGCATGTGTTTCATGGATGAGAACACTGGCCTGAATTTCCCTTCAGAAACGGAGTTTAACCCCAGGATCTGTGTCTTCCTACAAGAAAGAGTTCATTTCTGGTAATCCCAGTGAATATTGAGCTCAAAAGGTTTTACATAGTTCAAGAACCCAACGCAATTTTCACTATTAACTAAAGAGCATTTATGTAAGAGGAGCTGTGGTTTGTATCAGTTTCATAAGCAAAGTTGAACTACATATGGTCCATATGAGTAGGAAACACAGTTATTTTATTCTGGGCATGCTCATGGTTCTTGCCATATTGGAGACTCTGGAAATAAGAGGATGATTCTTGCGTTAAAACAGCATGTGTTTCATGGATGAGAACACTGGTCTGAATTTCCCTTCAGAAACGGAATTAAACCCCAGGATCTGTGTCTTCCTACAAGCAAGAGTTCATTTCTCGTAAACCCAGTGATTTTTGGGCTCAAATGATTTTACACAGTTCAAGAACCCACCTCAATTCTCACTATTTACGAAAGAACATTTATGTAAGAGGAGCTGTGGTTTGTATCGGTTTCAAAAGCAGAGTTGAACTACATATGATCCGTTTGAGTAGGAAACACTGTTCTTTTTTTCTGGGCAGGCTCATATTTCTTGCTGTATTAGAGACACTGGAAAGAAGACCATGCTTCTTGCGTTAAAAAGTAGTGTGTTTCACGAATGAGAACACTGGTATGAATTTCCCTTCTGAAATGGAGTTAAACCCCAGGATCATTGTATTGCTACAAGCAAGAGTTCATTTCTGGTAAACCAAGTGAATTTTGGGCTCAAATGATATTACACAGTTCAGGAACCAAACTCAATTCTCACTATTAACTAAAGAGCTTTTATTTAAGAGGAGCTGTGGTTTGTATCAGTTTCATAAGCAGAGCTGAACTACATATGGTCCGTATGAGTAGGAAACCCTGTTCATTTTTTCAGGGCATGCTCATGGTTCTTGCTGTATTGGAGACGCTGGAAAGAAGAGGATGCTTTGTTGCGTTAAAACAGCATGTGTTTCATGGATGAGAACACGAGTATGAATTTCCCTTCAGAAACGGAGTTAAACCATAGGATCTGTGACTTCCTACAAGCAAGAGTTCATTTCTGGTAAACCCAGTTAATTTTGGGCTCAAATGATTTTACACAGTTCACGAAACCAATCGATTCTCACTATTAACTAAAGAACATTTATGTAAGAGGAGCTGTGGTTTGTATCGGTTTCATAAGCAGAGTTGAACTACATATGGTCTGTGTGAGTAGGTTACCCAGTTCATTTTTTCTTGGCATGCTCATGGTTCTTGTTTTATTGGAGACTTTGGAAGGAACAGGATGATTCTTTCGTTAAAAGAGAGTGTGTTTCATGAATGAGCACAATGGTCTGAATTTCCCTTCAGAAACGGAGTTAAACCCCAGGATCTGTGTCTTCCTACAAGCAAGAGTTCATTTCTGGTAAACACAGTGAATTTTGGGCTCAAATGATTATACACAGTTCACGAACCCACCTCGATTCTCACTATTAACTAAAGAGCATTTATGTAAGAGGAGCTGTGGTTTGCATCTGTTTCATAAGCAGATTTGAACTACATATGATCCGTTTGAGTGGGAAATACAGTTCTTTTTTTCTGGGCAGGCTCATATTTCTTGCTGTATTAGAGAAACTGGAAATAATTGCACGCTTCTTGCGTTAAAACAGCATGTGTTTCATGGATGAGAACACTGGCCTGAATTTCCCTTCAGAAACAGCGTTAAACCCCAGGATCTGTGTCTTACTACAAGCAAGAGATCATTTCTGGTAAACCCAGTGAAATTTTTGCTCAAATGATTTTACACAGTTCATGAAACCAATTCGATTCTCACTATTAACTAAAGAGCATTTATGTAAGGGGAGCTGTGGTTTGTATCGGTTTCATAAGCAGAGTTGAAATACATATGATCTGTTTGAGTAGGAAACACAGTTCTTTTTTTCTGGGCAGGCTCATATTTCTTGCTGTATTAGAGATACTGAAAACAATTGCACGCTTCTTGCGTTAAAACAGCATGTGTTTCATGGATGAGAACACTGGCCTGAATTTCCCTTCAGAAACGGAGTTAAACCCTAGGATCTGTGTCTTCCTACAAGAAAGAGTTCATTTCTGGTAATCCCAGTGAATTTTGAGCTCAAAAGATTTTACACAGTTCAAGAACCCAACGCAATATTCACTATTAACTAAAGAGCATTTATGTAAGAGGAGCTGTGGTTTGTATAAGTTTCATAAGCAGAGTTGAAATACATATGATCTGTTTGAGTAGGAAACACAGTTCTTTTTTTCCGGTCAGGCTCATTTTTCTTGCTGTATTCGAGACACTGGAAAGAATTGCACTCTTCTTGCGTTAAAACAGCATGTGTTCCATTGGATGAGAACACTGGCCTGAATTTCCCTTCAGAAACGGAGTTAAACCCCAGGATCTGTGTTTTCCTACAAGCAAGAGTTCATTTCTGGTAAACCCAGTGAATTTTGAGCTTAAATGATTTTACACAGTTCAAGAACCCAACACAATTCTCACTATTAACTAAAGAGCATTTATGTACGAGGAACATTGGTTTGTATCAGTTTCATAAGCAGAGTAGAACTACATATGGTCCGTATGAGTAAGAAACCCGGTTCTTTTTTTCTGGGCATGCTCATGGGTTTTGCTGTATTAGACACACTGGAAAGAAGAGCATGCATCTTGCGTTAAAAAGTACTGTGTTTCATGAATGAGAACACTGGTATGAATTTCCCTTAAGAAACGGAGTTAAACCCCAGGATCTTTGTCTTCCTACAAGCAAGAGTTCATTTCTGGTAAACCCAGTGAATTTTGGGCTGAAATGATTTTACACAGTTCATGAACCCAACGTGATTCTAACTATTAAGTAAAGAGAATTTACATAAGAGGAGCTGCGGTTCGTATCAGTTTCATAAGCAGAGTTGAACTACATGTGGTCCATATGAGTTGGAAACCCAGTTCTTTTTCTGGGCATGCTCATGGTTCTTGCTGTATTGGAGACGGTGGAAAGAAGAGGATGCTGCTTGCATTAAAACAGCATGTGTTTCATGGATGAGAACACTGTTCTGAATTTCCCTTCAGAAACGGAGTTAAACCCCAGGATCTGTGTCTTCCTACAAGCAAGAGTTCATTTCTGGTAAACCCAGTGAATTTTGGGCTCAAATGATTATACACAGTTCACGAACCCACCTCGATTCTCACTATTAACTAAAGAGCATTTATGTAAGAGGAGCTGTGGTTTGCATCAGATTCATAAGCAGATTTGAACTACATATGATGCGTTTGTGTGGGAAATACAGTTCTTTTTTTCTGGGCAGGCTCATATTTCTTGCTGTATTAGAGACACTGGAAACAATTGCACGCTTCTTGCGTTAAAACAGCATGTGTTTCATGGATGAGAACACTGGCCTGAATTTCCCTTCAGAAACGGAGTTTAACCCCAGGATCTGTGTCTTCCTACAAGAAAGAGTTCATTTCTGGTAATCCCAGTGAATATTGAGCTCAAAAGGTTTTACATAGTTCAAGAACCCAACGCAATTTTCACTATTAACTAAAGAGCATTTATGTAAGAGGAGCTGTGGTTTGTATCAGTTTCATAAGCAAAGTTGAACTACATATGGTCCATATGAGTAGGAAACACAGTTATTTTATTCTGGGCATGCTCATGGTTCTTGCCATATTGGAGACTCTGGAAATAAGAGGATGATTCTTGCGTTAAAACAGCATGTGTTTCATGGATGAGAACACTGGTCTGAATTTCCCTTCAGAAACGGAATTAAACCCCAGGATCTGTGTCTTCCTACAAGCAAGAGTTCATTTCTCGTAAACCCAGTGATTTTTGGGCTCAAATGATTTTACACAGTTCAAGAACCCACCTCAATTCTCACTATTTACGAAAGAACATTTATGTAAGAGGAGCTGTGGTTTGTATCGGTTTCAAAAGCAGAGTTGAACTACATATGATCCATTTGAGTAGGAAACACTGTTCTTTTTTTCTGGGCAGGCTCATATTTCTTGCTGTATTAGAGACACTGGAAAGAAGAGCATGCTTCTTGCGTTAAAAAGTAGTGTGTTTCACGAATGAGAACACTGGTATGAATTTCCCTTCTGAAATGGAGTTAAACCCCAGGATCATTGTATTGCTACAAGCAAGAGTTCATTTCTGGTAAACCAAGTGAATTTTGGGCTCAAATGATATTACACAGTTCAGGAACCAAACTCAATTCTCACTATTAACTAAAGAGCTTTTATTTAAGAGGAGCTGTGGTTTGTATCAGTTTCATAAGCAGAGCTGAACTACATATGGTCCGTATGAGTAGGAAACCCTGTTCATTTTTTCAGGGCATGCTCATGGTTCTTGCTGTATTGGAGACGCTGGAAAGAAGAGGATGCTTTGTTGCGTTAAAACAGCATGTGTTTCATGGATGAGAACACGAGTATGAATTTCCCTTCAGAAACGGAGTTAAACCATAGGATCTGTGACTTCCTACAAGCAAGAGTTCATTTCTGGTAAACCCAGTTAATTTTGGGCTCAAATGATTTTACACAGTTCACGAAACCAATCGATTCTCACTATTAACTAAAGAACATTTATGTAAGAGGAGCTGTGGTTTGTATCGGTTTCATAAGCAGAGTTGAACTACATATGGTCTGTGTGAGTAGGATACCCAGTTCATTTTTTCTTGGCATGCTCATGGTTCTTGTTTTATTGGAGACTTTGGAAGGAACAGGATGATTCTTTCGTTAAAAGAGAGTGTGTTTCATGAATGAGCACAATGGTCTGAATTTCCCTTCAGAAACGGAGTTAAACCCCAGGATCTGTGTCTTCCTACAAGCAAGAGTTCATTTCTGGTAAACACAGTGAATTTTGGGCTCAAATGATTATACACAGTTCACGAACCCACCTCGATTCTCACTATTAACTAAAGAGCATTTATGTAAGAGGAGCTGTGGTTTGCATCTGTTTCATAAGCAGATTTGAACTACATATGATCCGTTTGAGTGGGAAATACAGTTCTTTTTTTCTGCGCAGGCTCATATTTCTTGCTGTATTAGAGACACTGGAAATAATTGCACGCTTCTTGTGTTAAAACAGCATGTGTTTCATGGATGAGAACACTGGCCTGAATTTCCCTTCAGAAACAGCGTTAAACCCCAGGATCTGTGTCTTACTACAAGCAAGAGATCATTTCTGGTAAACCCAGTGAATTTTTTGCTCAAATGATTTTACACAGTTCATGAAACCAATTCGATTCTCACTATTAACTAAAGAGCATTTATGTAAGGGGAGCTGTGGTTTGTATCGGTTTCATAAGCAGAGTTGAAATACATATGATCTGTTTGAGTAGGAAACACAGTTCTTTTTTTCTGGGCAGGCTCATATTTCTTGATGTATTAGAGACACTGAAAACAATTGCACGCTTCTTGCGTTAAAACAGCATGTGTTTCATGGATGAGAACACTGGCCTGAATTTCCCTTCAGAAACGGAGTTAAACCCCAGGATCTGTGTTTTCCTACAAGCAAGAGTTCATTTCTGGTAAACCCAGTGAATTTTGAGCTTAAATGATTTTACACAGTTAAAGAACCCAACACAATTCTCACTATTAACTAAAGAGCATTTATGTAAGAGGAGCTGCGGTTTGTATCGGTTTCAAAAGCAGAGTTGAAATACATATGATCCGTTTGAGTAGGAAACACTGTTCTTTTTTTCTGGGCAGGCTCATATTTCTTGCTGTATTAGAGACACTGGAAAGAAGAGCATGCTTCTTGCGTTAAAAAGTAGTGTGTTTCACGAATGAGAACACTGGTATGAATTTCCCTTCTGAAATGGAGTTAAACCCCAGGGTCAGTGTATTGCTACAAGCAAGAGTTCATTTCTGGTAAACCCAGTGAATTATGGGCTCAAATGATATTACACAGTTCAGAAACCAAACTCAATTCTCACTATTAACTAAAGAGCTTTTATTTAAGAGGAGCTGTGGTTTGTATCAGTTTCATAAGCAGAGTTGAACTACATATGATCCGTATGAGTAGGAACCCCTGTTCATTTTTTCGGGGCATGCTCATGGTTCTTGCTGTATCGGAGACACTGGAAAGAAGAGGATGCTTGTTGCGTTAAAACAGCATGTGTTTCATGGATGAGAACACGAGTATATATTTCCCTTCATAAACGGAGTTAAACCATAGGATCCGTGTCTTCCTACAAGCAAGAGTTCATTTCTGGTATACACAGTGAATTTTGAGCTTAAATGATTTTACCCAGTTCAAGAACCCAACACAATTCTCACTATTAACTAAAGAGCATTTATGTACGAGGAACATTGGTTTGTATCAGTTTCATAAGCAGAGTAGAACTACATATGGTCCGTATGAGTAAGAAACCCAGTTCTTTTTTCTTGGCATGCTCATTGTTCTTGCTGTATTAGACACACTGGAAAGAAGAGCATGCATCTTGCGTTAAAAAGTACTGTGTTTCATGAATGAGAACACTGGTATGAATTTCCCTTCAGAAACGGAGTTAAACCCCAGGATCTCTGTCCTCCTACAAGCAAGAGTTCATTTCTGGTAAACCCAGTGAATTTTGGGCTGAAATGATTTTACACAGTTCATGAACCCAACGTGATTCTCACTATTAAGTAAAGAGAATTTACATAAGAGGAGCTGCGGTTTGTATCAGTTTCATAAGCAGAGTTGAACTACATATGGTCCATATGAGTAGGAAACCCAGTTATTTTTTTCTGGGCATGCTCATGGTTCTTGCTGTATTGGAGACGGTGGAAAGAAGAGGATGCTGCTTGCGTTAAAACAGCATGTGTTTCATGGATGAGAACACTGGCCTGAATTTCCCTTCAGAAACGGAGTTAAACCCCAGGATCTGTGTCTTCCTACAAGCAAGTGTTCATTTCTGGTAAACCCAGTGAATTTTGGGCTCAAATGATTTTTAGCAGTTCACGAACCCACCTCGAATCTCACTATTAACTTAAGAGCATTTATGTAAGAGGAGCTGTGGTTTGCATCAGATTCATAAGCAGATTTGAACTACATATGATCCGTTTGTGTGGGAAATACAGTTCTTTTTTTCTGGCCAGGCTCATATTTCTTGCTGTATTAGAGACACTGGAAACAATTGCACGCTTCTTGCGTTAAAACAGCATGTGTTTCATGGATGAGAACACTGGCCTGAATTTCCCTTCAGAAACGGAGTTAAACCCCAGGATCTGTGTCTTCCTAGAAGAAAGAGTTCATTTCTGGTAATCCCAGTGAATTTTGAGCTCAAAAGATTTTACATAGTTCAAGAACCCAACGCAATTTTCACTATTAACTAAAGAGCATTTATGTAAGAGGAGCTGTGGTTTGTATCAGTTTCATAAGCAAAGTTGAACTACATATGGTCCATATGAGTAGGAAACTCAGTTATTTTATTCTGGGAATGCTCATGGTTCTTGCTATATTGGAGACTCTGGAAATAAGAGGATGATTCTTGCGTTAAAACAGCATGTGTTCCATGGATGAGAACACTGGCCTGAATTTCCCTTCAGAAACGGAGTTAAACCCCAGGATTTGTGTTTTCCTACAAGCAAGAGTTCATTTCTAGTAAACCCAGTGAATTTTGAGCTTAAATGATTTTACACAGTTCAAGAACCCAACACAATTCTCACTATTAACTAAAGAGCATTTATGTACGAGGAACATTGGTTTGTATCAGTTTCATAAGCAGAGTAGAACTACATATGGTCTGTCTGAGTAAGAAACCCAGTTCTTTTTTTCTGGGCATGCTCATGGTTCTTGCTGTATTGGAGATGCTGGAAAGAAGAGGATGATTCTTCCGTTAAAACAGCATATGTTTCATGGATGAGAACACGAGTATGAATTTCCCTTCAGTAACGGAGTTAAACCCTAGGATCTGTGTCTTCCTACAAGCAAGAGTTCTTTTCTGGTAAACCCAGTTAATTTTGGGCTCAAATGATTTTACACAGTTCACGAAACCAATCGATTCTCACTATTAACTAAAGAACATTTATGTAAGAGGAGCTGTGGTTTGTATCGGTTTCATGAGCAGAGTTGAACTACATATGGTCTGTGTGAGTAGGATACCCAGTTCATTTTTTCTTGGCATGCTCATGGTTCTTGTTTTATTGGAGACTTTGGAAGGAAGAGGATTATTCTTTCGTTAAAACAGAGTGTGTTTCATGGATGAGCACACTGGTCTGAATTTCCCTTCAGAAACGGAGTTAAACCCCAGGATCTGTGTCTTCCTACAAGCAAGAGTTCATTTCTCGTAAACCCAGTGATTTTTGGGCTCAAATGATTTTACACAGTTCAAGAACCCAACTCGATTCTCACTATTTACTAAAGAACATTTTTGTAAGAGGAGCTGTGGTTTGTATCAGTTTCAAAAGCAGAGTTGAACTACATATGATCCGTTTGAGTAGGAAACACTGTTCTTTTTTTCTGGGCAGGCTCATATTTCTTGCTGTTTTAGAGACACTGGAAAGAAGAGCATGCTTCTTGCGTTAAAAAGTAGTGTGTTTCACGAATGAGAACACTGGTATGAATTTCCCTTCTGAAATGGAGTTAAACCCCAGGATCAGTGTATTGCTACAAGCAAGAGTTCATTTCTGGTAAACCAAGTGAATTTTGGGTTCAAATGATATTACAAAGTTCAGGAACCAAACTCAATTCTCACTATTAACTAAAGAGCTTTTATTTAAGAGGAGCTGTGGTTTGTATCAGTTTCATAAGCAGAGCTGAACTACATATGGTCCGTATGAGTAGGAAACCCTGTTCATTTTTTCAGGGCATGCTCATGGTTCTTGCTGTATTGGAGACGCTGGAAAGAAGAGGATGCTTGTTGGGTTAAAACAGCATGTGTTTCATGGATGAGAACACGAGTATGAATTTCCCTTCAGAAACGGAGTTGAACCATAGGATCTGTGTCTTCCTACAAGCAAGAGTTCATTTCTGGTATACCCAGTGAATTTTGAGCTTAAATGATTTTACACAGTTCAAGAACCCAACATAATTCTCATTATTAACTAAAAAGCATTTATGTACGAGGAACATTGGTTTGTATCAGTTTCATAAGCAGAGTAGAACTACATATGGTCTGTCTGAGTAAGAAACCCAGTTATTTTTCTCTGGGCATGCTCATGGTTCTTGCTGTATTGGAGATGCTGGAAAGAAGAGGATGATTCTTCCATTAAAACAGCATATGTTTCATGGATGAGAACACGAGTATGAATTTCCCTTCAGAATCGGAGTTAAACCCTAGGATCTGTGTCTTCCTGCAAGCAAGAGTTCATTTCTGGTAAACCCAGTAAATTTTGGGCTCAAATGATTTTACACAGTTCATGAAACCAATCGAATCTCACTATTAACTAAAGAACATTTATGTAAGAGGAGCTGTGGTTTGTATCAGTTTCATAAGCAGAGTTGAACTACATATGGTGTGTGTGAGTAGGATACCCAGTTCATTTTTTCTTGGCATGCTCATGGTTCTTGTTTTATTGGAGACTTTGGAAGGAAGAGGATGATTCTTTCGTTTAAACAGAGTGTGTTTCATGGATGAGCACACTGGTCTGAATTTCCCTTCAGAAACGGAGTTAAACCCCAGGATCTGTGTCTTCCTACAAGCAAGAGTTCATTTCTGGTAAACCCAGTGAATTTTGGGCTCAAATGATTATACACAGTTCACGAACCCACCTCGATTCTCACTATTAACTAAAGAGCATTTATGTAAGAGGAGCTGTGGTTTGCATCTGTTTCATAAGCAGATTTGAACTACATATGATCCGTTTGAGTGGGAAATACAGTTCTTTTTTTCTGGGCAGGCTCATATTTCTTGCTGTATTAGAGACACTGGAAATAATTGCACGCTTCTTGCGTTAAAACAGCATGTGTTTCATGGATGAGAACACTGGCCTGAATTTCCCTTCAGAAACAGAGTTAAACCCAAGGATCTGTGTCTTCCTACAAGAAAGAGTTCATTTCTGGTAATCCCAGTGTATTTTGGGCTCAAAAGATTTTACACAGTTCAAGAACCCAACGCAATTTTCACTATTAACTAAAGAGCATTTATGTAAGAGGACCTGTGGTTTGTATCATTTTCATAAGCAAAGTTGAACTACATATGGTCCATATGAGTAGGAAACACAGTTCTTTTTTTCTGGGCATGCTCATGGTTCTTGCTGTATTGGAGACTCTGGAAAGAAGAGCTTGCTTCTTGCGTTAAAACAGAGTATATTTCATGGATGATAACTCTGGTCTGAATTTCCCTTCAGAAACGGAGTTAATCCCCAGGATCTGTGTCTTCCTACAAGCAAGAGATCATTTCTGGTAAACCCAGTGAATTTTTTGCTCAAATGATTTTACACAGTTCATGAAACCAATTCGATTCTCACTATTAACTAAAGAGCATTTATGTAAGGGGAGCTGTGGTTTGTATCGGTTTCATAAGCAGAGTTGAAATACATATGATCTGTTTGAGTAGGAAACACAGTTCTTTTTTTCTGGGCAGGCTCATTTTTCTTGCTCTATTAGAGACACTGGAAAGAATTGCACTCTTCTTGGGATAAAACAGCATGTGTATCATGGATAGGAACACTGGTCTGAATTTCCCTTCAGAAACGGAGATAAAGCCCAGGATCTGTGTCTTCCTACAAGAAGTAGTTCTTTTCTGGTAAACCAAGTGCATTTTGGGTTCATAATATTTTACACAGTTCAAGAAACCAACGCAATTCTCACTATTAACTAAAGAGCATTTATGTAAGAGGAGCTGCGGTTTGTATCGGTTTCAAAAGCAGAGTTGAAATACATATGATCCGTTTGAGTAGGAAACACAGTTCTTTTTTTCTGGGCATGCTCATGGTTCTTGCTGTATTGGAGTCGCTGGAAAGAAGAGGATGATTCTTGCGTTAAAACAGCATGTGTTTCATGGATGAGAACACTGGTCTGAATTTCCCTTCAGAAACAGAGTTATATCCCAGGATCTGTGTCTTCCAACAAGAAATAGTTCATTTCTGGTAAACCAAGTGAATTTTTGGCTCAAATGATATGACACAGTTCAAAACCCAACTCAATAATCACTATCAACTAAAGATCTTTTATGTAAGAGGAGCTGTGGTTTGTATCAGTTTCATAAGCAGAGTTGAACTATATATGGTCCATATGAGTAGGAAACCCAGTTCTTTTTTTCTGGGCATGCTCATGGTTCTTGCTGTATTGGAGACGCTGGAAAGAAGAGGATGATTCTTGCATTAAAGCAGTATGTTTTTCATGGTTGAGATCACTGGTCTGAATTTCCCTTCAGAAACGGAGTTAAACCCCAGTATCTGTGTCTTCCTACAAGCAAGAGTTAATTTATGGTAAACCCAGTGAATTTGGGCTCAAATGATTTTACACAGTTCAAGAACCCACCTCGATTCTCACTATTAACTAAAGAGCATTTATGTAAGAGTAGCTGTGGTTTGCATTGGTTTCATAAGCAGAGTTGAAATGCATATGATCCGTTTGAGTAGGAAACCCAGTTCTTTTTTTCTGAACAGGCTAATATTTCTTGCTCTATTAGACACATTGGAAAGAAGTGCATGCTTCTTGCGTTAAAAAGTAGTGTGTTTCATGAATGAGAACACTGGTATGAATTTCCCTTCTGAAATGGAGTTAAACCCCAGAATTTCTGTCTTCCTACAAGAGAGAGTTCATTTCTGGTAAACCAAGTGAATTTTGGGCTAAAAAGACTTTACACAGTTCAAGAACCCAACACAATTCTCACTATTAACTGAAGATCTTTTATGTAAGAGGATCTGATTTGTATCAGTTTCATAAGCAGAGTAGAACTACATATGGTCCTTATGAGTAGGAAACCCAGTTCTTTTTTTCTGGGCATGCTCATGGTTCTTGCTGTATTGGAGACGCTGGAAAGAAGAGGATGATTCTTGAGATAAAACAGCATGTGTTTCATGGATGAGAACACTGGTCTGAATTTCCCTTCAGAAACGGAATTAAACCCCAGGATCTGTGTCTTCCTACAAGCAAGAGTTCATTTCTGGTAAACCCAGTGATTTTTGGACTCAAATTATTTTACACAGTTCAAGAACCCAACTCGATTCTCACTATTTACTAAAGAACATTTATGTAAGAGGATCTGTGTTTTGTATCGGTTTCAAAAGCAGAGTTGAACTACATATGATCCATTTGAGTAGGAAACACTGTTCTTTTTTTCTGGGCAGGCTCATATTTCTCGCTGTATTAGAGACACTGAAAACAATTGCACGCTTCTTCGTTAAAACAGCATGTGTTTCATGGATGAGAAGACTGGCCTGAATTTCCCTTCAGAAACGGAGTTAAACCCCAGGATCTGTGTCTTCCTACAAGAAAGAGTTCATTTCTGGTAATCCCAGTGAATTTTGAGCTCAAAAGATTTTACACAGTTCAAGAACCCAACGCAATTTTCACTATTAACTAAAGAGCATTTATGTAAGAGGAGCTGTGGTTTGTATCAGTTTCATAAGCAGAGTTGAAATACATATGATCTGTTTGAGTAGGAAACACAGTTCTTTTTTTCTGGGCAGGCTCATTTTTCTTGCTGTATTCGAGACACTGGAAAGAATTGCACTCTTCTTGCGTTAAAACAGCATGTGTTCCATGGATGAGAACACTGGCCTGAATTTCCCTTCAGAAACGGAGTTAAACCCCAGGATCTGTGTTTTCCTACAAGCAAGAGTTCATTTCTGGTAAACCCAGTGAATTTTGAGCTTAAATGATTTTACACAGTTCAAGAACCCAACACAATTCTCACTATTAACTAAAGAGCATTCATGTACGAGGAACATTGGGTTGTATCAGTTTCATAAGCAGAGTAGACCTACATATGGTCCTTATGAGTAGGAAACCCAGTTCTTTTTTTCTGGGCATGCTCATGGTTCTTGCTGTATTGGAGACGCTGGAAAGAAGAGGATGATTCTTGAGTTAAAACAGCATGTGTTTCATGGATGAGAACACTGGTCTGAATTTCCCTTCAGAAACGGAATTAAACCCCAGGATCTGTGTCTTCCTACAAGCAAGAGTTCATTTCTGGTAAACCCAGTGATTTTTGGACTCAAATTATTTTACACAGTTCAAGAACCCAACTCGATTCTCACTATTTACTAAAGAACATTTATGTAAGAGGATCTGTGTTTTGTATCGGTTTCAAAAGCAGAGTTGAACTACATATGATCCGTTTGAGTAGGAAACACTGTTCTTTTTTTCTGGGCAGGCTCATATTTCTCGCTGTATTAGAGACACTGAAAACAATTGCACGCTTCTTCGTTAAAACAGCATGTGTTTCATGGATGAGAACACTGGCCTGAATTTCCCTTCAGAAACGGAGTTAAACCCCAGGATCTGTGTCTTCCTACAAGAAAGAGTTCATTTCTGGTAATCCCAGTGAATTTTGAGCTCAAAAGATTTTACACAGTTCAAGAACCCAACGCAATTTTCACTATTAACTAAAGAGCATTTATGTAAGAGGAGTTGTGGTTTGTATCAGTTTCATAAGCAGAGTTGAAATACATATGATCTGTTTGAGTAGGAAACACAGTTCTTTTTTTCTGGGCAGGCTCATTTTTCTTGCTGTATTCGAGACACTGGAAAGAATTGCACTCTTCTTGCGTTAAAACAGCATGTGTTCCATGGATGAGAACACTGGCCTGAATTTCCCTTCAGAAACGGAGTTAAACCCCAGGATCTGTGTTTTCCTACAAGCAAGAGTTCATTTCTGGTAAACCCAGTGAATTTTGAGCTTAAATGATTTTACACAGTTCAAGAACCCAACACAATTCTCACTATTAACTAAAGAGCATTTATGTACGAGGAACATTGGGTTGTATCAGTTTCATAAGCAGAGTAGAACTACATATGGTCCGTATGAGTAAGAAACCCGGTTCTTTTTTTCTGGGCATGCTCATGGTTCTTGCTGTATTAGACACACTGGAAAGAAGAGCATGCATCTTGCGTCAAAAAGTACTGTGTTTCATGAATGAGAACACTGTTCTGAATTTCCCTTCAGAAACGGAGTAAACCCCAGGATCTGTGTCTTCCTACAAGCAAGAGTTCATTTCTGGTAAACCCAGTGATTTTTGGACTCAAATTATTTTACACAGTTCAAGAACCCAACTCGATTCTCACTATTTACTAAAGAACATTTATGTAAGAGGATCTGTGTTTTGTATCGGTTTCAAAAGCAGAGTTGAACTACATATGATCCGTTTGAGTAGGAAACACTGTTCTTTTTTTCTGGGCAGGCTCATATTTCTCGCTGTATTAGAGACACTGAAAACAATTGCACGCTTCTTCGTTAAAACAGCATGTGTTTCATGGATGAGAACACTGGCCTGAATTTCCCTTCAGAAACGGAGTTAAACCCCAGGATCTGTGTCTTCCTACAAGAAAGAGTTCATTTCTGGTAATCCCAGTGAATTTTGAGCTCAAAAGATTTTACACAGTTCAAGAACCCAACGCAATTTTCACTATTAACTAAAGAGCATTTATGTAAGAGGAGCTGTGGTTTGTATCAGTTTCATAAGCAGAGTTGAAATACATATGATCTGTTTGAGTAGGAAACACAGTTCTTTTTTTCTGGGCAGGCTCATTTTTCTTGCTGTATTCGAGACACTGGAAAGAATTGCACTCTTCTTGCGTTAAAACAGCATGTGTTCCATGGATGAGAACACTGGCCTGAATTTCCCTTCAGAAACGGAGTTAAACCCCAGGATCTGTGTTTTCCTACAAGCAAGAGTTCATTTCTGGTAAACCCAGTGAATTTTGAGCTTAAATGATTTTACACAGTTCAAGAACCCAACACAATTCTCACTATTAACTAAAGAGCATTTATGTACGAGGAACATTGGGTTGTATCAGTTTCATAAGCAGAGTAGAACTACATATGGTCCGTATGAGTAAGAAACCCGGTTCTTTTTTTCTGGGCATGCTCATGGTTCTTGCTGTATTAGACACACTGGAAAGAAGAGCATGCATCTTGCGTCAAAAAGTACTGTGTTTCATGAATGAGAACACTGTTCTGAATTTCCCTTCAGAAACGGAGTAAACCCCAGGATCTGTGTCTTCCTACAAGCAAGAGTTCATTTCTGGTAAACCCAGTGAATTTTGGGCTCAAATGATTATACACAGTTCACGAACCCACCTCGATTCTCACTATTAACTAAAGAGCATTTATGTAAGAGGAGCTGTGGTTTGCATCAGATTCATAAGCAGATTTGAACTACATATGATCCGTTTGTGTGGGAAATACAGTTCTTTTTTTCTGGCCAGGCTCATATTTCTTGCTGTATTAGAGACACTGGAAACAATTGCACGCTTCTTGCGTTAAAACAGCATCTGTTTCATGGATGAGAACACTGGCCTGAATTTCCCTTCAGAAACGGAGTTTAACCCCAGGATCTGTGTCTTCCTAGAAGAAAGAGTTCATTTCTGGTAATCCCAGTGAATTTTGAGCTCAAAAGATTTTACATAGTTCAAGAACCCAACGCAATTTTCACTATTAACTAAAGAGCATTTATGTAAGAGGAGCTGTGGTTTGTATCAGTTTCATAAGCAAAGTTGAACTACATATGATCCGTTTGAGTAGGAAACACTGTTCTTTTTTTCTGGGCAGGCTCATATTTCTTGCTGTATTAGAGACACTGGAAAGAAGAGCATGCTTCTTGCGTTAAAAAGTAGTGTGTTTCACGAATGAGAACACTGGTATGAATTTCCCTTCTGAAATGGAGTTAAACCCCAGGATCATTGTATTGCTACAAGCAAGAGTTCATTTCTGGTAAACCAAGTGAATTTTGGGCTCAAATGATATTACACAGTTCAGGAACCAAACTCAATTCTCACTATTAACTAAAGAGCTTTTATTTAAGAGGAGCTGTGGTTTGTATCAGTTTCATAAGCAGAGCTGAACTACATATGGTCCGTATGAGTAGGATACCCTGTTCATTTTTTCAGGGCATGCTCATGGTTCTTGCTGTATTGGAGACGCTGGAAAGAAGAGGATGCTTTGTTGCGTTAAAACAGCATGTGTTTCATGGATGAGAACACGAGTATGAATTTCCCTTCAGAAACGGAGTTAAACCATAGGATCTGTGACTTCCTACAAGCAAGAGTTCATTTCTGGTAAACCCAGTTAATTTTGGGCTCAAATGATTTTACACAGTTCACGAATCCAATCGATTCTCACTATTAACTAAAGAACATTTATGTAAGAGGAGCTGTGGTTTGTATCGGTTTCATAAGCAGAGTTGAACTACATATGGTCTGTGTGAGTAGGATACCCAGTTCATTTTTTCTTGGCATGCTCATGGTTCTTGTTTTATTGGAGACTTTGGAAGGAACAGGATGATTCTTTAGTTAAAAGAGAGTGTGTTTCATGAATGAGCACAATGGTCTGAATTTCCCTTCAGAAACGGAGTTAAACCCCAGGATCTGTGTCTTCCTACAAGCAAGAGTTCATTTCTGGTAAACACAGTGAATATTGGGCTCAAATGATTATACACAGTTCACGAACCCACCTCGATTCTCACTATTAACTAAAGAGCATTTATGTAAGAGGAGCTGTTTTGCATCTGTTTCATAAGCAGATTTGAACTACATATGATCCGTTTGAGTGGGAAATACAGTTCTTTTTTTCTGGGCAGGCTCATATTTCTTGCTGTATTAGAGACCCTGGAAATAATTGCACGCTTCTTGCGTTAAAACAGCATGTGTTTCATGGATGAGAACACTGGCCTGAATTTCCCTTCAGAAACAGCGTTAAACCCCAGGATCTGTGTCTTACTATAAGCAAGAGATCATTTCTGGTAAACCCAGTGAATTTTTTGCTCAAATGATTTTACACAGTTCATGAAACCAATTCGATTCTCACCATTAACTAAAGAGCATTTATGTAAGGGGAGCTGTGGTTTGTATCGGTTTCATAAGCAGAGTTGAAATACATATGATCTGTTTGAGTAGGAAACACAGTTCTTTTTTTCTGGGCAGGCTCATTTTTCTTGCTCTATTAGATACACTGGTAAGAATTGCACGCTTCTTGCGTTAAAACAGCATGTGTTTCATGGATAGGAACACTGGTCTGAATTTCCCTTCAGAAACGGAGATAAAGCCCAGGATCTGTGTCTTCCTACAACAAGGAGTTCTTTTCTGGTAAACCAAGTGCATTTTGGGTTCAAAAGATTTTACACAGTTCAAGAAACCAACGCAATTCTCACTATTAACTAAAGAGCATTTATGAAAGAGGAGCTGCGGTTTGTATCGGTTTCAAAAGCAGAGTTGAAATACATATGATCCGTTTGAGTAGGAAACACAGTTCTTTTTCTCTGCGCATGCTCATGGTTCTTGCTGTATTGGAGACGCTGGAAAGAAGAGGATGATTCTTGCGTTAAAACAGCATGTGTTTCATGGATGAGAACACTGGTCTGAATTTCCCATCAGAGATGGAATTAAACCCCAGGATCTGTGTCTTCCTACAAGCAAGATTTCATTTCTGGTAAACCCAGTGATTTTTGGGCTCAAAAGACTTTACACAGTTCAAGAACCCAACTCGATTCTCACTATTTCCCAAAGAACATTTAAATAAGAGGAGCTGTGTTTTGCATCTGTTTCAAAAGCAGAGTTGAACTACATATGATCCGTTTGAGTAGGAAACACTGTTCTTTTTTTCTGGGCAGGCTCATATTTCTTGCTGTATTAGAGACACTGAAAACAATTGCACGCTTCTTGTGTTAAAACAGCATGTGTTTCATGGATGAGAACACTGGCCTGAATTTCCCTTCAGAAACGGAGTTTAACCCCAGGATCTGTGTCTTCCTACAAGAAAGAGTTCATTTCTGGTAATCCCAGTGAATTTTGAGCTCAAAAGATTTTACACAGTTCAAGAACCCAACGCAATTTTCACTATTAACTAAAGAGCATTTATGTAAGAGGAGCTGTGGTTTGTATCGGTTTCATAAGCAGAGTTGAAATACATATGATCTGTTTGAGTAGGAAACACAGTTCTTTCTTTCTGGGCAGGCTCATTTTTCTTGCTCTATTCGAGACACTGGAAAGAATTGCACTCTTCTTGCGTTAAAACAGCATGTGTTTCATGGATAGGAACACTGGTCTGAATTTCCCTTCAGAAACGGAGATAAAGCCCAGGATCTGTGTCTTCCTACAAGAAGTAGTTCTTTTTTGGTAAACCAAGTGCATTTTGGGTTCATAATATTTTACACAGTTCAAGAAACCAACACAATTCTCACTATTAACTAAAGAGCATTTATGTAAGAGGAGCTGCGCTTTGTATCGGTTTCAAAAGCAGAGTTGAAATACATATGATCCATTTGAGTAGGAAACACAGTTCTTTTTTTCTGGGCATGCTCATGGTTCTTGCTGTATTGGAGTCGCTGGAAAGAAGAGGATGATTCTTGCGTTAAAACAGCATGTGTTTCATGGATGAGAACACTGGTCTGAATTTCCCTTCAGAAACAGAGTTATATCCCAGGATCTGTGTCTTCCAACAAGAAATAGTTCATTTCTGGTAAACCAAGTGAATTTTTGGCTCAAATGATATGACACAGTTCAAAACCCAACTCAATAATCACTATCAACTAAAGATCTTTTATGTAAGAGGAGCTGTGGTTTGTATCAGTTTCATCAGCAGAGTTGAACTATATATGGTCCATATGAGTAGGAAACCCAGTTCTTTTTTTCTGGGCATGCTCATGGTTCTTGCTGTATTGGAGACGCTGGAAAGAAGAGGATGATTCTTGCATTAAAGCAGTATGTTTTTCATGGTTGAGATCACTGGTCTGAATTTCCCTTCAGAAACGGAGTTAAACCCCAGTATCTGTGTCTTCCTACAAGCAAGAGTTAATTTATGGTAAACCCAGTGAATATGGGCTCAATGATTTTACACAGTTCAAGAACCCACCTCGATTCTCACTATTAACTAAAGAGCATTTATGTAAGAGTAGCTGTGGTTTGCATTGGTTTCATAAGCAGAGTTGAAATACATATGATCCGTTTGAGTGGGAAACCCAGTTCTTTTTTTCTGAACAGGCTAATATTTCTTGCTCTATTAGACACACTGGAAAGAAGAGCATGCTTCTTGCGTTAAAAAGTAGTGTGTTTCATGAATGAGAACACTGGTATGAATTTCCCTTCTGAAATGGAGTTAAACCCCAGAATTTCTGTCTTCCTACAAGAGAGAGTTCATTTCTGGTAAACCAAGTGAATTTTGGGCTAAAAAGACTTTACACAGTTCAAGAACCCAACACAATTCTCACTATTAACTGAAGATCTTTTATGTAAGAGGATCTGTGGTTTGTATCAGTTTCATAAGCAGAGTAGAACTACATATGGTCCTTATGAGTAGGAAACCCAGTTCTTTTTTTCTGGGCATGCTCATGGTTCTTGCTGTATTGGAGACGCTGGAAAGAAGAGGATGATTCTTGAGTTAAAACAGCATGTGTTTCATGGATGAGAACACTGGTCTGAATTTCCCTTCAGAAACGGAATTAAACCCCAGGATCTGTGTCTTCCTACAAGCAAGAGTTCATTTCTGGTAAACCCAGTGAATTTTGGGCTCAAATGATTATACACAGTTCAAGAACCAACCTCGATTCTCACTATTAACTAAAGAGCATTTATGTAAGAGGAGCTGTGGTTTGCATCTGTTTCATAATCAGATTTGAACTACATATGATCCGTTTGAGTGGGAAATACAGTTCTTTTTTTCTGGGCAGGCTCTTATTTCTTGCTGTATTAGAGACACTGGAAATAATTGCACGCTTCTTGCGTTAAAACAGCATGTGTTTCATGGATGAGAACACTGGCCTGAATTTCCCTTCAGAAACAGAGTTAAACCCAAGGATCTTTGTCTTCCTACTAGAAAGAGTTCATTTGTGGTAATCCCAGTGTATTTTGGGCTCAAAAGATTTTACACAGTTCAAGAACCCAACGCAATTTTCACTATTAACTAAAGAGCATTTATGTAAGAGGAGCTGTGGTTTGTATCAGTTTCATAAGAAAAGTTGAACTACATATGGTCCATATGAGTAGGAAACACAGTTCTTTTTTTCTGGGCATGCTCATGGTTCTTGCTGTATTAGAGACTCTGGAAAGAAGAGCTTGCTTCTTGCGTTAAAACAGAGTATATTTCATGGATGATAACTCTGGTCTGAATTTCCCTTCAGAAACGGAGTTAATCCCCAGGATCTGTGTCTTACTACAAGCAAGAGATCATTTCTGGTAAACCCAGTGAATTTTTTGCTCAAATGATTTTACACAGTTCATGAAACCAATTCGATTCTCACTATTAACTAAAGAGCATTTATGTAAGGGGAGCTGTGGTTTGTATCGGTTTCATAAGCAGAGTTGAAATACATATGATCTGTTTGAGTAGGAAACACAGTTCTTTTTTTCTGGGCAGGCTCATTTTTCTTGCTCTATTAGAGACACTGGAAAGAATTGCACTCTTCTTGCGATAAAACAGCATGTGTATCATGGATAGGAACACTGGTCTGAATTTCCCTTCAGAAACGGAGATAAAGCCCAGGATCTGTGTCTTCCTACAAGAAGTAGTTCTTTTCTGGTAAACCAAGTGCATTTTGGGTTCATAATATTTTACACAGTTCAAGAAACCAACGCAATTCTCACTATTAACTAAAGAGCATTTATGTAAGAGGAGCTGCGCTTTGTATCGGTTTCAAAAGCAGAGTTGAAATACATATGATCCCTTTGAGTAGGAAACACAGTTCTTTTTTTCTGGGCATGCTCATGGTTCTTGCTGTATTGGAGTCGCTGGAAAGAAGAGGATGATTCTTGCGTTAAAACAGCATGTGTTTCATGGATGAGAACACTGGTCTGAATTTCCCTTCAGAAACAGAGTTATATCCCAGGATCTGTGTCTTCCAACAAGAAATAGTTCATTTCTGGTAAACCAAGTGAATTTTTGGCTCAAATGATATGACACAGTTCAAAACCCAACTCAATAATCACTATCAACTAAAGATCTTTTATGTAAGAGGAGCTGTGGTTTGTATCAGTTTCATAAGCAGAGTTGAACTATATATGGTCCACATGAGTAGGAAACCCAGTTCTTTTTTTCTGGGCATGCTCATGGTTCTTGCTGTATTGGAGACGCTGGAAAGAAGAGGATGATTCTTGCATTAAAGCAGTATGTGTTTCATGGTTGAGATCACTGGTCTGAATTTCCCTTCAGAAACGGAGTTAAACCCCAGTATCTGTGTCTTCCTACAAGCAAGAGTTAATTTATGGTAAACCCAGTGAATTTGGGCTCAAATGATTTTACACAGTTCAAGAACCCACCTCGATTCTCACTATTAACTAAAGAGCATTTATGTAAGAGTAGCTGTGGTTTGCATTGGTTTCATAAGCAGAGTTGAAAAACATATGATCCGTTTGAGTAGGAAACCCAGTTCTTTTTTTCTGAACAGGCTAATATTTCTTGCTCTATTAGACACACTGGAAAGAAGAGCATGCTTCTTGCGTTAAAAAGTAGTGTGTTTCATGAATGAGAACACTGGTATGAATTTCCCTTCTGAAATGGAGTTAAACCCCAGAATTTCTGTCTTCCTACAAGAGAGAGTTCATTTCTGGTAAACCAAGTGAATTTTGGGCTAAAAAGACTTTACACAGTTCAAGAACCCAACACAATTCTCACTATTAACTGAAGATCTTTTATGTAAGAGGATCTGTGGTTTGTATCAGTTTCATAAGCAGAGTAGAACTACATATGGTCCTTATGAGTAGGAAACCCAGTTCTTTTTTTCTGGGCATGCTCATGGTTCTTGCTGTATTGGAGACGCTGGAAAGAAGAGGATGATTCTTGAGTTAAAACAGCATGTGTTTCATGGATGAGAACACTGGTCTGAATTTCCCTTCAGAAACGGAATTAAACCCCAGGATCTGTGTCTTCCTACAAGCAAGAGTTCATTTCTGGTAAACCCAGTGATTTTTGGACTCAAATGATTTTACACAGTTCAAGAACCCAACTCGATTCTCACTATTTACTAAAGAACATTTATGTAAGAGGATCTGTGTTTTGTATCGGTTTCAAAAGCAGAGTTGAACTACATATGATCCGTTTGAGTAGGAAACACTGTTCTTTTTTTCTGGGCAGGCTCATATTTCTTGCTGTATTAGAGACACTGAAAACAATTGCACGCTTCTTGCGTTAAAACAGCATGTGTTTCATGGATGAGAACACTGGCCTGAATTTCCCTTCAGAAACGGAGTTAAACCCCAGGATCTGTGTCTTCCTACAAGAAAGAGTTCATTTCTGGTAATCCCAGTGAATTTTGAGCTCAAAAGTTTTTACACAGTTCAAGAACCCAACGCAATTTTCACTATTAACTAAAGAGTATTTATGTAAGAGGAGCTGTGGTTTGTATCAGTTTCATAAGCAGAGTTGAAATACATATGATCTGTTTGAGTAGGAAACACAGTTCTTTTTTTCTGGGCAGGCTCATTTTTCTTGCTGTATTCGAGACACTGGAAAGAATTGCACTCTTCTTGCGTTAAAACAGCATGTGTTCCATGGATGAGAACACTGGCCTGAATTTCCCTTCAGAAACGGAGTTAAACCCCAGGATCTGTGCTTTCCTACAAGCAAGAGTTCATTTCTGGTAAACCCAGTAAATTTTGAGCTTAAATGATTTTACACAGTTCAAGAACCCAACACAATTCTCACTATTAACTAAAGAGCATTTATGTACGAGGAACATTGGTTTGTATCAGTTTCATAAGCAGAGTAGAACTACATATGGTCCGTATGAGTAAGAAACCCAGTTCTTTTTTTCTGGGCATGCTCATGGTTCTTGCTGTATTAGACACACTGGAAAGAAGAGCATGCATCTTGCGTTAAAAAGTACTGTGTTTCATGAATGAGAACACTGTTCTGAATTTCCCTTCAGAAACGGAGTTAAACCCCAGGATCTCTGTCTTCCTACAAGCAAGAGTTCATTTCTGGTAAACCCAGTGAATTTTGGGCTGAAATGATTTTACACAGTTCATGAACCCAACGTGATTCTCACTATTAACTAAAGAGAATTTACATAAGAGGAGCTGCGGTTTGTATCAGTTTCATAAGCAGAGTTGAACTACATATGGTCCATATGAGTTGGAAACCCAGTTCTTTTTTTCTGGGCATGCTCATGGTTCTTGCTGTATTGGAGACGGTGGAAAGAGGAGGATGCTGCTTGCATTAAAACAGCATGTGTTTCATGGATGAGAACACTGGTATGAATTTCCCTTCAGAAACAGAGTTATATCCCAGGATCTGTGTCTTCCAACAAGAAATAGTTCATTTCTGGTAAACCAAGTGAATTTTTGGCTCAAATGATATGACACAGTTCAAAACCCAACTCAATAATCACTATCAACTAAAGATCTTTTATGTAAGAGGAGCTGTGGTTTGTATCAGTTTCATAAGCAGAGTTGAACTATATATGGTCCATATGAGTAGGAAACCCAGTTCTTTTTTTCTGGGCATGCTCATGGTTCTTGCTGTATTGGAGACGCTGGAAAGAAGAGGATGATTCTTGCATTAAAGCAGTATGTGTTTCATGGTTGAGATCACTGGTCTGAATTTCCCTTCAGAAACGGAGTTAAACCCCAGTATCTGTGTCTTCCTACAAGCAAGAGTTAATTTATGGTAAACCCAGTGAATTTGGGCTCAAATGATTTTACACAGTTCAAGAACCCACCTCGATTCTCACTATTAACTAAAGAGCATTTATGTAAGAGTAGCTGTGGTTTGCATTGGTTTCATAAGCAGAGTTGAAAAACATATGATCCGTTTGAGTAGGAAACCCAGTTCTTTTTTTCTGAACAGGCTAATATTTCTTGCTCTATTAGACACACTGGAAAGAAGAGCATGCTTCTTGCGTTAAAAAGTAGTGAGTTTCATGAATGAGAACACTGGTATGAATTTCCCTTCTGAAATGGAGTTAAACCCCAGAATTTCTGTCTTCCTACAAGAGAGAGTTCATTTCTGGTAAACCAAGTGAATTTTGGGCTAAAAAGACTTTACACAGTTCAAGAACCCAACACAATTCTCACTATTAACTGAAGATCTTTTATGTAAGAGGATCTGTGGTTTGTATCAGTTTCATAAGCAGAGTAGAACTACATATGGTCCTTATGAGTAGGAAACCCAGTTCTTTTTTTCTGGGCATGCTCATGGTTCTTGCTGTATTGGAGACGCTGGAAAGAAGAGGATGATTCTTGAGTTAAAACAGCATGTGTTTCATGGATGAGAACACTGGTCTGAATTTCCCTTCAGAAACGGAATTAAACCCCAGGATCTGTGTCTTCCTACAAGCAAGAGTTCATTTCTGGTAAACCCAGTGATTTTTGGACTCAAATGATTTTACAAAGTTCAAGAACCCAACTCGATTCTCACTATTTACTAAAGAACATTTATGTAAGAGGATCTGTGTTTTTTATCGGTTTCAAAAGCAGAGTTGAACTACATATGATCCGTTTGAGTAGGAAACACTGTTCTTTTTTTCTGGGCAGGCTCATATTTCTTGCTGTATTAGAGACACTGAAAACAATTGCACGCTTCTTGCGTTAAAACAGCATGTGTTTCATGGATGAGAACACTGGCCTGAATTTCCCTTCAGAAACGGAGTTAAACCCCAGGATCTGTGTCTTCCTACAAGAAAGAGTTCATTTCTGGTAATCCCAGTGAATTTTGAGCTCAAAAGTTTTTACACAGTTCAAGAACCCAACGCAATTTTCACTATTAACTAAAGAGCATTTATGTAAGAGGAGCTGTGGTTTGTATCAGTTTCATAAGCAGAGTTGAAATACATATGATCTGTTTGAGTAGGAAACACAGTTCTTTTTTTCTGGGCAGGCTCATTTTTCTTGCTGTATTCGAGACACTGGAAAGAATTGCACTCTTCTTGCGTTAAAACAGCATGTGTTCCATGGATGAGAACACTGGCCTGAATTTCCCTTCAGAAACGGAGTTAAACCCCAGGATCTGTGTTTTCCTACAAGCAAGAGTTCATTTCTGGTAAACCCAGTGAATTTTGAGCTTAAATGATTTTACACAGTTCAAGAACCCAACACAATTCTCACTATTAACTAAAGAGCATTTATGTACGAGGAACATTGGTTTGTATCAGTTTCATAAGCAGAGTAGAACTACATATGGTCCGTATGAGTAAGAAACCCAGTTCTTTTTTTCTGGGCATGCTCATGGTTCTTGCTGTATTAGACACACTGGAAAGAAGAGCATGCATCTTGCGTTAAAAAGTACTGTGTTTCATGAATGAGAACACTGGTATGAATTTCCCTTCAGAAACGGAGTTAAACCCCAGGATCTCTGTCTTCCTACAAGCAAGAGTTCATTTCTGGTAAACCCAGTGAATTTTGGGCTGAAATGATTTTACACAGTTCATGAACCCAATGTGATTCTCACTATTAACTAAAGAGAATTTACATAAGAGGAGCTGCGGTTTGTATCAGTTTCATAAGCAGAGTTGAACTACATATGGTCCATATGAGTTGGAAACCCAGTTCTTTTTTTCTGGGCATGCTCATGGTTCTTGCTGTATTGGAGACGGTGGAAAGAGGAGGATGCTGCTTGCATTAAAACAGCATGTGTTTCATGGATGAGAACACTGTTCTGAATTTCCCTTCAGAAACGGAGTTAAACCCCAGGATCTGTGTCTTCCTACAAGCAAGAGTTCATTTCTGGTAAACCCAGTGAATTTTGGGCTCAAATGATTATACACAGTTCACGAACCCACCTCGATTCTCACTATTAACTAAAGAGCATTTATGTAAGAGGAGCTGTGGTTTGTATCGGTTTCATAAGCAGAGTTGAAATACATATGATCTGTTTGAGTAGGAAACACAGTTCTTTTTTTCTGGGCAGGCTCATTTTTCTTGCTCTATTAGAGACACTGGAAAGAATTGCACTCTTCTTGCGATAAAACAGCATGTGTATCATGGATAGGAACACTGGTCTGAATTTCCCTTCAGAAACGGAGATAAAGCCCAGGATCTGTGTCTTCCTACAAGAAGTAGTTCTTTTCTGGTAAACCAAGTGCATTTTGGGTTCATAATATTTTACACAGTTCAAGAAACCAACGCAATTCTCACTATTAACTAAAGAGCATTTATGTAAGAGGAGCTGCGGTTTGTATCGGTTTCAAAAGCAGAGTTGAAATACATATGATCCGTTTGAGTAGGAAACACAGTTCTTTTTTTCTGGGCATGCTCATGGTTCTTGCTGTATTGGAGTCGCTGGAAAGAAGAGGATGATTCTTGCGTTAAAACAGCATGTGTTTCATGGATGAGAACACTGGTCTGAATTTCCCTTCAGAAACAGAGTTATATCCCAGGATCTGTGTCTTCCAACAAGAAATAGTTCATTTCTGGTAAACCAAGTGAATTTTTGGCTCAAATGATATGACACAGTTCAAAACCCAACTCAATAATCACTATCAACTAAAGATCTTTTATGTAAGAGGAGCTGTGGTTTGTATCAGTTTCATAAGCAGAGTTGAACTATATATGGTCCATATGAGTAGGAAACCCAGTTCTTTTTTTCTGGGCATGCTCATGGTTCTTGCTGTATTGGAGACGCTGGAAAGAAGAGGATGATTCTTGCATTAAAGCAGTATGTGTTTCATGGTTGAGATCACTGGTCTGAATTTCCCTTCAGAAACGGAGTTAAACCCCAGTATCTGTGTATTCCTACAAGCAAGAGTTAATTTATGGTAAACCCAGTGAATTTGGGCTCAAATGATTTTACACAGTTCAAGAACCCACCTCGATTCTCACTATTAACTAAAGAGCATTTATGTAAGAGTAGCTGTGGTTTGCATTGGTTTCATAAGCAGAGTTGAAATACATATGATCCGTTTGAGTAGGAAACCCAGTTCTTTTTTTCTGAACAGGCTAATATTTCTTGCTCTATTAGACACACTGGAAAGAAGAGCATGCTTCTTGCGTTAAAAAGTAGTGTGTTTCATGAATGAGAACACTGGTATGAATTTCCCTTCTGAAATGGAGTTAAACCCCCGTATTTCTGTCTTCCTACAAAGGAGAGTTCATTTCTGGTAAACCAAGTGAATTTTGGGCTAAAAAGACTTTACACAGTTCAAGAACCCAACACAATTCTCACTATTAACTGAAGATCTTTTATGTAAGAGGATCTGTGGTTTGTATCAGTTTCATAAGCAGAGTAGAACTACATATGGTCCTTATGAGTAGGAAACCCAGTTCTTTTTTTCTGGGCATGCTCATGGTTCTTGCTGTATTGGAGACGCTGGAAAGAAGAGGATGATTCTTGAGTTAAAACAGCATGTGTTTCATGGATGAGAACACTGGTCTGAATTTCCCTTCAGAAACGGAATTAAACCCCAGGATCTGTGTCTTCCTACAAGCAAGAGTTCATTTCTGGTAAACCCAGTGATTTTTGGACTCAAATGATTTTACACAGTTCAAGAAACCAACTCGATTCTCACTATTTACTAAAGAACATTTCTGTAAGAGGATCTGTGTTTTGTATCGGTTTCAAAAGCAGAGTTGAACTACATATGATCCGTTTGTGTGGAAACACTGTTCTTTTTTTCTGGGCAGGCTCATATTTCTTGCTGTATTAGAGACACTGAAAACAATTGCACGCTTCTTGCGTTAAAACAGCATGTGTTTCATGGATGAGAACACTGGCCTGAATTTCCCTTCAGAAACGGAGTTAAACCCCAGGATCTGTGTCTTCCTACAAGAAAGAGTTCATTTCTGGTAATCCCAGTGAATTTTGAGCTCAAAAGTTTTTACACAGTTCAAGAACCCAACGCAATTTTCACTATTAACTAAAGAGCATTTATGTAAGAGGAGCTGTGGTTTGTATCAGTTTCATAAGCAGAGTTGAAATACATATGATCTGTTTGAGTAGGAAACACAGTTCTTTTTTTCTGGGCAGGCTCATTTTTCTTGCTGTATTCGAGACACTGGAAAGAATTGCACTCTTCTTGCGTTAAAACAGCATGTGTTCCATGGATGAGAACACTGGCCTGAATTTCCCTTCAGAAACGGAGTTAAACCCCAGGATCTGTGTTTTCCTACAAGCAAGAGTTCATTTCTGGTAAACCCAGTGAATTTTGAGCTTAAATGATTTTACACAGTTCAAGAACCCAACACAATTCTCACTATTAACTAAAGAGCATTTATGTACGAGGAACATTGGTTTGTATCAGTTTCATAAGCAGAGTAGAACTACATATGGTCCGTATGAGTAAGAAACCCAGTTCTTTTTTTCTGGGCATGCTCATGGTTCTTGCTGTATTAGACACACTGGAAAGAAGAGCATGCATCTTGCGTTAAAAAGTACTGTGTTTCATGAATGAGAACACTGGTATGAATTTCCCTTCAGAAACGGAGTTAAACCCCAGGATCTCTGTCTTCCTACAAGCAAGAGTTCATTTCTGGTAAACCCAGTGAATTTTGGGCTGAAATGATTTTACACAGTTCATGAACCCAATGTGATTCTCACTATTAACTAAAGAGAATTTACATAAGAGGAGCTGCGGTTTGTATCAGTTTCATAAGCAGAGTTGAACTACATATGGTCCATATGAGTTGGAAACCCAGTTCTTTTTTTCTGGGCATGCTCATGGTTCTTGCTGTATTGGAGACGGTGGAAAGAGGAGGATGCTGCTTGCATTAAAACAGCATGTGTTTCATGGATGAGAACACTGTTCTGAATTTCCCTTCAGAAACGGAGTTAAACCCCAGGATCTGTGTCTTCCTACAAGCAAGAGTTCATTTCTGGTAAACCCAGTGAATTTTGGGCTCAAATGATTATACACAGTTCACGAACCCACCTCGATTCTCACTATTAACTAAAGAGCATTTATGTAAGAGGAGCTGTGGTTTGTATCGGTTTCATAAGCAGAGTTGAAATACATATGATCTGTTTGAGTAGGAAACACAGTTCTTTTTTTCTGGGCAGGCTCATTTTTCTTGCTCTATTAGAGACACTGGAAAGAATTGCACTCTTCTTGCGATAAAACAGCATGTGTATCATGGATAGGAACACTGGTCTGAATTTCCCTTCAGAAACGGAGATAAAGCCCAGGATCTGTGTCTTCCTACAAGAAGTAGTTCTTTTCTGGTAAACCAAGTGCATTTTGGGTTCATAATATTTTACACAGTTCAAGAAACCAACGCAATTCTCACTATTAACTAAAGAGCATTTATGTAAGAGGAGCTGCGGTTTGTATCGGTTTCAAAAGCAGAGTTGAAATACATATGATCCGTTTGAGTAGGAAACACAGTTCTTTTTTTCTGGGCATGCTCATGGTTCTTGCTGTATTGGAGTCGCTGGAAAGAAGAGGATGATTCTTGCGTTAAAACAGCATGTGTTTCATGGATGAGAACACTGGTCTGAATTTCCCTTCAGAAACAGAGTTATATCCCAGGATCTGTGTCTTCCAACAAGAAATAGTTCATTTCTGGTAAACCAAGTGAATTTTTGGCTCAAATGATATGACACAGTTCAAAACCCAACTCAATAATCACTATCAACTAAAGATCTTTTATGTAAGAGGAGCTGTGGTTTGTATCAGTTTCATAAGCAGAGTTGAACTATATATGGTCCATATGAGTAGGAAACCCAGTTCTTTTTTTCTGGGCATGCTCATGGTTCTTGCTGTATTGGAGACGCTGGAAAGAAGAGGATGATTCTTGCATTAAAGCAGTATGTGTTTCATGGTTGAGATCACTGGTCTGAATTTCCCTTCAGAAACGGAGTTAAACCCCAGTATCTGTGTATTCCTACAAGCAAGAGTTAATTTATGGTAAACCCAGTGAATTTGGGCTCAAATGATTTTACACAGTTCAAGAACCCACCTCGATTCTCACTATTAACTAAAGAGCATTTATGTAAGAGTAGCTGTGGTTTGCATTGGTTTCATAAGCAGAGTTGAAATACATATGATCCGTTTGAGTAGGAAACCCAGTTCTTTTTTTCTGAACAGGCTAATATTTCTTGCTCTATTAGACACACTGGAAAGAAGAGCATGCTTCTTGCGTTAAAAAGTAGTGTGTTTCATGAATGAGAACACTGGTATGAATTTCCCTTCTGAAATGGAGTTAAACCCCCGTATTTCTGTCTTCCTACAAAGGAGAGTTCATTTCTGGTAAACCAAGTGAATTTTGGGCTAAAAAGACTTTACACAGTTCAAGAACCCAACACAATTCTCACTATTAACTGAAGATCTTTTATGTAAGAGGATCTGTGGTTTGTATCAGTTTCATAAGCAGAGTAGAACTACATATGGTCCTTATGAGTAGGAAACCCAGTTCTTTTTTTCTGGGCATGCTCATGGTTCTTGCTGTATTGGAGACGCTGGAAAGAAGAGGATGATTCTTGAGTTAAAACAGCATGTGTTTCATGGATGAGAACACTGGTCTGAATTTCCCTTCAGAAACGGAATTAAACCCCAGGATCTGTGTCTTCCTACAAGCAAGAGTTCATTTCTGGTAAACCCAGTGATTTTTGGACTCAAATGATTTTACACAGTTCAAGAAACCAACTCGATTCTCACTATTTACTAAAGAACATTTCTGTAAGAGGATCTGTGTTTTGTATCGGTTTCAAAAGCAGAGTTGAACTACATATGATCCGTTTGTGTGGAAACACTGTTCTTTTTTTCTGGGCAGGCTCATATTTCTTGCTGTATTAGAGACACTGAAAACAATTGCACGCTTCTTGCGTTAAAACAGCATGTGTTTCATGGATGAGAACACTGGCCTGAATTTCCCTTCAGAAACGGAGTTAAACCCCAGGATCTGTGTCTTCCTACAAGAAAGAGTTCATTTCTGGTAATCCCAGTGAATTTTGAGCTCAAAAGTTTTTACACAGTTCAAGAACCCAACGCAATTTTCACTATTAACTAAAGAGCATTTATGTAAGAGGAGCTGTGGTTTGTATCAGTTTCATAAGCAGAGTTGAAATACATATGATCTGTTTGAGTAGGAAACACAGTTCTTTTTTTCTGGGCAGGCTCATTTTTCTTGCTGTATTCGAGACACTGGAAAGAATTGCACTCTTCTTGCGTTACAACAGCATGTGTTCCATGGATGAGAACACTGGCCTGAATTTCCCTTCAGAAACGGAGTTAAACCCCAGGATCTCTGTCTTCCTACAAGCAAGAGTTCATTTCTGGTAAACCCAGTGAATTTTGGGCTGAAATGATTTTACACAGTTCATGAACCCAACGTGATTCTCACTATTAACTAAAGAGAATTTACATAAGAGGAGCTGCGGTTTGTATCAGTTTCATAAGCAGAGTTGAACTACATATGGTCCATATGAGTTGGAAACCCAGTTCTTTTTTTCTGGGCATGCTCATGGTTCTTGCTGTATTGGAGACGGTGGAAAGAGGAGGATGCTGCTTGCATTAAAACAGCATGTGTTTCATGGATGAGAACACTGTTCTGAATTTCCCTTCAGAAACGGAGTTAAACCCCAGGATCTGTGTCTTCCTACAAGCAAGAGTTCATTTCTGGTAAACCCAGTGAATTTTGGGCTCAAATGATTATACACAGTTCACGAACCCACCTCGATTCTCACTATTAACTAAAGAGCATTTATGTAAGAGGAGCTGTGGTTTGTATCGGTTTCATAAGCAGAGTTGAAATACATATGATCTGTTTGAGTAGGAAACACAGTTCTTTTTTTCTGGGCAGGCTCATTTTTCTTGCTCTATTAGAGACACTGGAAAGAATTGCACTCTTCTTGCGATAAAACAGCATGTGTATCATGGATAGGAACACTGGTCTGAATTTCCCTTCAGAAACGGAGATAAAGCCCAGGATCTGTGTCTTCCTACAAGAAGTAGTTCTTTTCTGGTAAACCAAGTGCATTTTGGGTTCATAATATTTTACACAGTTCAAGAAACCAACGCAATTCTCACTATTAACTAAAGAGCATTTATGTAAGAGGAGCTGCGCTTTGTATCGGTTTCAAAAGCAAAGTAGAAATACATATGATCCGTTTGAGTAGGAAACACAGTTCTTTTTTTCTGGGCATGCTCATGGTTCTTGCTGTATTGGAGTCGCTGGAAAGAAGAGGATGATTCTTGCGTTAAAACAGCATGTGTTTCATGGATGAGAACACTGGTCTGAATTTCCCTTCAGAAACAGTTATATCCCAGGATCTGTGTCTTCCAACAAGAAATAGTTCATTTCTGGTAAACCAAGTGAATTTTTGGCTCAAATGATATGACACAGTTCAAAACCCAACTCAATAATCACTATCAACTAAAGATCTTTTATGTAAGAGGAGCTGTGGTTTGTATCAGTTTCATAAGCAGAGTTGAACTATATATGGTCCATATGAGTAGGAAACCCAGTTCTTTTTTTCTGGGCATGCTCATTGTTCTTGCTGTATTGGAGACGCTGGAAAGAAGAGGATGATTCTTGCATTAAAGCAGTATGTGTTTCATGGTTGAGATCACTGGTCTGAATTTCCCTTCAGAAACGGAGTTAAACCCCAGTATCTGTGTCTTCCTACAAGCAAGAGTTAATTTATGGTAAACCCAGTGAATTTGGGCTCAAATGATTTTACACAGTTCAAGAACCCACCTCGATTCTCACTATTAACTAAAGAGCATTTATGTAAGTGTAGCTGTGGTTTGCATTGGTTTCATAAGCAGAGTTGAAAAACATATGATCCGTTTGAGTAGGAAACCCAGTTCTTTTTTTCTGAACAGGCTAATATTTCTTGCTCTATTAGACACACTGGAAAGAAGAGCATGCTTCTTGCGTTAAAAAGTAGTGTGTTTCATGAATGAGAACACTGGTATGAATTTCCCTTCTGAAATGGAGTTAAACCCCAGAATTTCTGTCTTCCTACAAGAGAGAGTTCATTTCTGGTAAACCAAGTGAATTTTGGGTTAAAAAGACTTTACACAGTTCAAGAACCCAACACAATTCTCACTATTAACTGAAGATCTTTTATGTAAGAGGATCTGTGGTTTGTATCAGTTTCATAAGCAGAGTAGAACTACATATGGTCCTTATGAGTAGGAAACCCAGTTCTTTTTTTCTGGGCATGCTCATGGTTCTTGCTGTATTGGAGACGCTGGAAAGAAGAGGATGATTCTTGAGTTAAAACAGCATGTGTTTCATGGATGAGAACACTGGTCTGAATTTCCCTTCAGAAACGGAATTAAACCCCAGGATCTGTGTCTTCCTACAAGCAAGAGTTCATTTCTGGTAAACCCAGTGATTTTTGGACTCAAATGATTTTACACAGTTCAAGAACCCAACTCGATTCTCACTATTTACTAAAGAACATTTATGTAAGAGGATCTGTGTTTTGTATCGGTTTCAAAAGCAGAGTTGAACTACATATGATCCGTTTGAGTAGGAAACACTGTTCTTTTTTTCTGGGCAGGCTCATATTTCTTGCTGTATTAGAGACACTGAAAACAATTGCACGCTTCTTGCGTTAAAACAGCATGTGTTTCATGGATGAGAACACTGGCCTGAATTTCCCTTCAGAAACGGAGTTAAACCCCAGGATCTGTGTCTTCCTACAAGAAAGAGTTCATTTCTGGTAATCCCAGTGAATTTTGAGCTCAAAAGTTTTTACACAGTTCAAGAACCCAACGCAATTTTCACTATTAACTAAAGAGCATTTATGTAAGAGGAGCTGTGGTTTGTATCAGTTTCATAAGCAGAGTTGAAATACATATGATCTGTTTGAGTAGGAAACACAGTTCTTTTTTTCTGGGCAGGCTCATTTTTCTTGCTGTATTCGAGACACTGGAAAGAATTGCACTCTTCTTGCGTTAAAACAGCATGTGTTCCATGGATGAGAACACTGGCCTGAATTTCCCTTCAGAAACGGAGTTAAACCCCAGGATCTGTGTTTTCCTACAAGCAAGAGTTCATTTCTGGTAAACCCAGTGAATTTTGAGCTTAAATGATTTTACACAGTTCAAGAACCCAACACAATTCTCACTATTAACTAAAGAGCATTTATGTACGAGGAACATTGGTTTGTATCAGTTTCATAAGCAGAGTAGAACTACATATGGTCCGTATGAGTAAGAAACCCAGTTCTTTTTTTCTGGGCATGCTCATGGTTCTTGCTGTATTAGACACACTGGAAAGAAGAGCATGCATCTTGCGTTAAAAAGTACTGTGTTTCATGAATGAGAACACTGGTATGAATTTCCCTTCAGAAACGGAGTTAAACCCCAGGATCTCTGTCTTCCTACAAGCAAGAGTTCATTTCTGGTAAACCCAGTGAATTTTGGGCTGAAATGATTTTACACAGTTCATGAACCCAACGTGATTCTCACTATTAACTAAAGAGAATTTACATAAGAGGAGCTGCGGTTTGTATCAGTTTCATAAGCAGAGTTGAACTACATATGGTCCATATGAGTTGGAAACCCAGTTCTTTTTTTCTGGGCATGCTCATGGTTCTTGCTGTATTGGAGACGGTGGAAAGAGGAGGATGCTGCTTGCATTAAAACATCATGTGTTTCATGGATGAGAACACTGTTCTGAATTTCCCTTCAGAAACGGAGTTAAACCCCAGGATCTGTGTCTTCCTACAAGCAAGAGTTCATTTCTGGTAAACCCAGTGAATTTTGGGCTCAAATGATTATACACAGTTCACGAACCCACCTCGATTCTCACTATTAACTAAAGAGCATTTATGTAAGAGGAGCTGTGGTTTGTATCGGTTTCATAAGCAGAGTTGAAATACATATGATCTGTTTGAGTAGGAAACACAGTTCTTTTTTTCTGGGCAGGCTCATTTTTCTTGCTCTATTAGAGACACTGGAAAGAATTGCACTCTTCTTGCGATAAAACAGCATGTGTATCATGGATTGGAACACTGGTCTGAATTTCCCTTCAGAAACGGAGATAAAGCCCAGGATCTGTGTCTTCCTACAAGAAGTAGTTCTTTTCTGGTAAACCAAGTGCATTTTGGGTTCATAATATTTTACACAGTTCAAGAAACCAACGCAATTCTCACTATTAACTAAAGAGCATTTATGTAAGAGGAGCTGCGCTTTGTATCGGTTTCAAAAGCAAAGTTGAAATACATATGATCCGTTTGAGTAGGAAACACAGTTCTTTTTTTCTGGGCATGCTCATGGTTCTTGCTGTATTGGAGTCGCTGGAAAGAAGAGGATGATTCTTGCGTTAAAAAAGCATGTGTTTCATGGATGAGAACACTGGTCTGAATTTCTCTTCAGAAACAGAGTTATATCCCAGGATCTGTGTCTTCCAACAAGAAATAGTTCATTTCTGGTAAACCAAGTGAATTTTTGGCTCAAATGATATGACACAGTTCAAAACCCAACTCAATAATCACTATCAACTAAAGATCTTTTATGTAAGAGGAGCTGTGGTTTGTATCAGTTTCATAAGCAGAGTTGAACTATATATGGTCCATATGAGTAGGAAACCCAGTTCTTTTTTTCTGGGCATGCTCAAGGTTCTTGCTGTATTGGAGATGCTGGAAAGAAGAGGATGATTCTTGCATTAAAGCAGTATGTGTTTCATGGTTGAGATCACTGGTCTGAATTTCCCTTCAGAAACGGAGTTAAACCCCAGTATCTGTGTCTTCCTACAAGCAAGAGTTAATTTATGGTAAACCCAGTGAATTTGGGCTCAAATGATTTTACACAGTTCAAGAACCCACCTCGATTCTCACTATTAACTAAAGAGCATTTATGTAAGAGTAGCTGTGGTTTGCATTGGTTTCATAAGCAGAGTTGAAAAACATATGATCCGTTTGAGTAGGAAACCCAGTTCTTTTTTTCTGAACAGGCTAATATTTCTTGCTCTATTAGACACACTGGAAAGAAGAGCATGCTTCTTGCGTTAAAAAGTAGTGTGTTTCATGAATGAGAACACTGGTATGAATTTCCCTTCTGAAATGGAGTTAAACCCCAGAATTTCTGTCTTCCTACAAGAGAGAGTTCATTTCTGGTAAACCAAGTGAATTTTGGGCTAAAAAGACTTTACACAGTTCAAGAACCCAACACAATTCTCACTATTAACTGAAGATCTTTTATGTAAGAGGATCTGTGGTTTGTATCAGTTTCATAAGCAGAGTAGAACTACATATGGTCCTTATGAGTAGGAAACCCAGTTCTTTTTTTCTGGGCATGCTCATGGTTCTTGCTGTATTGGAGACGCTGGAAAGAAGAGGATGATTCTTGAGTTAAAACAGCATGTGTTTCATGGATGAGAACACTGGTCTGAATTTCCCTTCAGAAACGGAATTAAACCCCAGGATCTGTGTCTTCCTACAAGCAAGAGTTCATTTCTGGTAAACCCAGTGATTTTTGGACTCAAATGATTTTACACAGTTCAAGAAACCAACTCGATTCTCACTATTTACTAAAGAACATTTATGTAAGAGGATCTGTGTTTTGTATCGGTTTCAAAAGCAGATTTGAACTACATATGATCCGTTTGAGTGGAAACACTGTTCTTTTTTTCTGGGCAGGCTCATATTTCTTGCTGTATTAGAGACACTGAAAACAATTGCACGCTTCTTGCGTTAAAACAGCATGTGTTTCATGGATGAGAACACTGGCCTGAATTTCCCTTCAGAAACGGAGTTAAACCCCAGGATCTGTGTCTTCCTACAAGAAAGAGTTCATTTCTGGTAATCCCAGTGAATTTTGTGCTCAAAAGTTTTTACACAGTTCAAGAACCCACGCAATTTTCACTATTAACTAAAGAGCATTTATGTAAGAGGAGCTGTGGTTTGTATCAGTTTCATAAGCAGAGTTGAAATACATATGATCTGTTTGAGTAGGAAACACAGTTCTTTTTTTCTGGGCATGCTCATTTTTCTTGCTGTATTCGAGACACTGGAAAGAATTGCACTCTTCTTGCGTTACAACAGCATGTGTTCCATGGATGAGAACACTGGCCTGAATTTCCCTTCAGAAACGGAGTTAAACCCCAGGATCTCTGTCTTCCTACAAGCAAGAGTTCATTTCTGGTAAACCCAGTGAATTTTGGGCTGAAATGATTTTACACAGTTCATGAACCCAACGTGATTCTCACTATTAACTAAAGAGAATTTACATAAGAGGAGCTGCGGTTTGTATCAGTTTCATAAGCAGAGTTGAACTACATATGGTCCATATGAGTTGGAAACCCAGTTCTTTTTTTCTGGGCATGCTCATGGTTCTTGCTGTATTGGAGACGGTGGAAAGAGGAGGATGCTGCTTGCATTAAAACAGCATGTGTTTCATGGATGAGAACACTGTTCTGAATTTCCCTTCAGAAACGGAGTTAAACCCCAGGATCTGTGTCTTCCTACAAGCAAGAGTTCATTTCTGGTAAACCCAGTGAATTTTGGGCTCAAATGATTATACACAGTTCACGAACCCACCTCGATTCTCACTATTAACTAAAGAGCATTTATGTAAGAGGAGCTGTGGTTTGTATCGGTTTCATAAGCAGAGTTGAAATACATATGATCTGTTTGAGTAGGAAACACAGTTCTTTTTTTCTGGGCAGGCTCATTTTTCTTGCTCTATTAGAGACACTGGAAAGAATTGCACTCTTCTTGCGATAAAACAGCATGTGTATCATGGATAGGAACACTGGTCTGAATTTCCCTTCAGAAACGGAGATAAAGCCCAGGATCTGTGTCTTCCTACAAGAAGTAGTTCTTTTCTGGTAAACCAAGTGCATTTTGGGTTCATAATATTTTACACAGTTCAAGAAACCAACGCAATTCTCACTATTAACTAAAGAGCATTTATGTAAGAGGAGCTGCGCTTTGTGTCGGTTTCAAAAGCAAAGTTGAAATACATATGATCCGTTTGAGTAGGAAACACAGTTCTTTTTTTCTGGGCATGCTCATGGTTCTTGCTGTATTGGAGTCGCTGGAAAGAAGAGGATGATTCTTGCGTTAAAACAGCATGTGTTTCATGGATGAGAACACTGGTCTGAATTTCCCTTCAGAAACAGAGTTATATCCCAGGATCTGTGTCTTCCAACAAGAAATAGTTCATTTCTGGTAAACCAAGTGAATTTTTGGCTCAAATGATATGACACAGTTCAAAACCCAACTCAATAATCACTATCAACTAAAGATCTTTTATGTAAGAGGAGCTGTGGTTTGTATCAGTTTCATAAGCAGAGTTGAACTATATATGGTCCATATGAGTAGGAAACCCAGTTCTTTTTTTCTGGGCATGCTCATGGTTCTTGCTGTATTGGAGACGCTGGAAAGAAGAGGATGATTCTTGCATTAAAGCAGTATGTGTTTCATGGTTGAGATCACTGGTCTGAATTTCCCTTCAGAAACGGAGTTAAACCCCAGTATCTGTGTCTTCCTACAAGCAAGAGTTAATTTATGGTAAACCCAGTGAATTTGGGCTCAAATGATTTTACACAGTTCAAGAACCCACCTCGATTCTCACTATTAACTAAAGAGCATTTATGTAAGAGTAGCTGTGGTTTGCATTGGTTTCATAAGCAGAGTTGAAAAACATATGATCCGTTTGAGTAGGAAACCCAGTTCTTTTTTTCTGAACAGGCTAATATTTCTTGCTCTATTAGACACACTGGAAAGAAGAGCATGCTTCTTGCGTTAAAAAGTAGTGTGTTTCATGAATGAGAACACTGGTATGAATTTCCCTTCTGAAATGGAGTTAAACCCCAGAATTTCTGTCTTCCTACAAGAGAGAGTTCATTTCTGGTAAACCAAGTGAATTTTGGGCTAAAAAGACTTTACACAGTTCAAGAACCCAACACAATTCTCACTATTAACTGAAGATCTTTTATGTAAGAGGATCTGTGGTTTGTATCAGTTTCATAAGCAGAGTAGAACTACATATGGTCCTTATGAGTAGGAAACCCAGTTCTTTTTTTCTGGGCATGCTCATGGTTCTTGCTGTATTGGAGACGCTGGAAAGAAGAGGATGATTCTTGAGTTAAAACAGCATGTGTTTCATGGATGAGAACACTGGTCTGAATTTCCCTTCAGAAACGGAATTAAACCCCAGGATCTGTGTCTTCCTACAAGCAAGAGTTCATTTCTGGTAAACCCAGTGATTTTTGGACTCAAATGATTTTACACAGTTCAAGAACCCAACTCGATTCTCACTATTTACTAAAGAACATTTATGTAAGAGGATCTGTGTTTTTTATCGGTTTCAAAAGCAGAGTTGAACTACATATGATCCGTTTGAGTAGGAAACACTGTTCTTTTTTTCTGGGCAGGCTCATATTTCTTGCTGTATTAGAGACACTGAAAACAATTGCACGCTTCTTGCGTTAAAACAGCATGTGTTTCATGGATGAGAACACTGGCCTGAATTTCCCTTCAGAAACGGAGTTAAACCCCAGGATCTGTGTCTTCCTACAAGAAAGAGTTCATTTCTGGTAATCCCAGTGAATTTTGAGCTCAAAAGTTTTTACACAGTTCAAGAACCCAACGCAATTTTCACTATTAACTAAAGAGCATTTATGTAAGAGGAGCTGTGGTTTGTATCAGTTTCATAAGCAGAGTTGAAATACATATGATCTGTTTGAGTAGGAAACACAGTTCTTTTTTTCTGGGCAGGCTCATTTTTCTTGCTGTATTCGAGACACTGGAAAGAATTGCACTCTTCTTGCGTTAAAACAGCATGTGTTCCATGGATGAGAACACTGGCCTGAATTTCCCTTCAGAAACGGAGTTAAACCCCAGGATCTGTGTTTTCCTACAAGCAAGAGTTCATTTCTGGTAAACCCAGTGAATTTTGAGCTTAAATGATTTTACACAGTTCAAGAACCCAACACAATTCTCACTATTAACTAAAGAGCATTTATGTACGAGGAACATTGGTTTGTATCAGTTTCATAAGCAGAGTAGAACTACATATGGTCCGTATGAGTAAGAAACCCAGTTCTTTTTTTCTGGGCATGCTCATGGTTCTTGCTGTATTAGACACACTGGAAAGAAGAGCATGCATCTTGCGTTAAAAAGTACTGTGTTTCATGAATGAGAACACTGGTATGAATTTCCCTTCAGAAACGGAGTTAAACCCCAGGATCTCTGTCTTCCTACAAGCAAGAGTTCATTTCTGGTAAACCCAGTGAATTTTGGGCTGAAATGATTTTACACAGTTCATGAACCCAACGTGATTCTCACTATTAACTAAAGAGAATTTACATAAGAGGAGCTGCGGTTTGTATCAGTTTCATAAGCAGAGTTGAACTACATATGGTCCATATGAGTTGGAAACCCAGTTCTTTTTTTCTGGGCATGCTCATGGTTCTTGCTGTATTGGAGACGGTGGAAAGAGGAGGATGCTGCTTGCATTAAAACAGCATGTGTTTCATGGATGAGAACACTGTTCTGAATTTCCCTTCAGAAACGGAGTTAAACCCCAGGATCTGTGTCTTCCTACAAGCAAGAGTTCATTTCTGGTAAACCCAGTGAATTTTGGGCTCAAATGATTATACACAGTTCACGAACCCACCTCGATTCTCACTATTAACTAAAGAGCATTTATGTAAGAGGAGCTGTGGTTTGTATCGGTTTCATAAGCAGAGTTGAAATACATATGATCTGTTTGAGTAGGAAACACAGTTCTTTTTTTCTGGGCAGGCTCATTTTTCTTGCTCTATTAGAGACACTGGAAAGAATTGCACTCTTCTTGCGATAAAACAGCATGTGTATCATGGATAGGAACACTGGTCTGAATTTCCCTTCAGAAACGGAGATAAAGCCCAGGATCTGTGTCTTCCTACAAGAAGTAGTTCTTTTCTGGTAAACCAAGTGCATTTTGGGTTCATAATATTTTACACAGTTCAAGAAACCAACGCAATTCTCACTATTAACTAAAGAGCATTTATGTAAGAGGAGCTGCGCTTTGTATCGGTTTCAAAAGCAAAGTAGAAATACATATGATCCGTTTGAGTAGGAAACACAGTTCTTTTTTTCTGGGCATGCTCATGGTTCTTGCTGTATTGGAGTCGCTGGAAAGAAGAGGATGATTCTTGCGTTAAAACAGCATGTGTTTCTTGGATGAGAACACTGGTCTGAATTTCCCTTCAGAAACAGTTATATCCCAGGATCTGTGTCTTCCAACAAGAAATAGTTCATTTCTGGTAAACCAAGTGAATTTTTGGCTCAAATGATATGACACAGTTCAAAACCCAACTCAATAATCACTATCAACTAAAGATCTTTTATGTAAGAGGAGCTGTGGTTTGTATCAGTTTCATAAGCAGAGTTGAACTATATATGGTCCATATGAGTAGGAAACCCAGTTCTTTTTTTCTGGGCATGCTCATTGTTCTTGCTGTATTGGAGACGCTGGAAAGAAGAGGATGATTCTTGCATTAAAGCAGTATGTGTTTCATGGTTGAGATCACTGGTCTGAATTTCCCTTCAGAAACGGAGTTAAACCCCAGTATCTGTGTCTTCCTACAAGCAAGAGTTAATTTATGGTAAACCCAGTGAATTTGGGCTCAAATGATTTTACACAGTTCAAGAACCCACCTCGATTCTCACTATTAACTAAAGAGCATTTATGTAAGTGTAGCTGTGGTTTGCATTGGTTTCATAAGCAGAGTTGAAAAACATATGATCCGTTTGAGTAGGAAACCCAGTTCTTTTTTTCTGAACAGGCTAATATTTCTTGCTCTATTAGACACACTGGAAAGAAGAGCATGCTTCTTGCGTTAAAAAGTAGTGTGTTTCATGAATGAGAACACTGGTATGAATTTCCCTTCTGAAATGGAGTTAAACCCCAGAATTTCTGTCTTCCTACAAGAGAGAGTTCATTTCTGGTAAACCAAGTGAATTTTGGGTTAAAAAGACTTTACACAGTTCAAGAACCCAACACAATTCTCACTATTAACTGAAGATCTTTTATGTAAGAGGATCTGTGGTTTGTATCAGTTTCATAAGCAGAGTAGAACTACATATGGTCCTTATGAGTAGGAAACCCAGTTCTTTTTTTCTGGGCATGCTCATGGTTCTTGCTGTATTGGAGACGCTGGAAAGAAGAGGATGATTCTTGAGTTAAAACAGCATGTGTTTCATGGATGAGAACACTGTTCTGAATTTCCCTTCAGAAACGGAATTAAACCCCAGGATCTGTGTCTTCCTACAAGCAAGAGTTCATTTCTGGTAAACCCAGTGATTTTTGGACTCAAATGATTTTACACAGTTCAAGAACCCAACTCGATTCTCACTATTTACTAAAGAACATTTATGTAAGAGGATCTGTGTTTTGTATCGGTTTCAAAAGCAGAGTTGAACTACATATGATCCGTTTGAGTAGGAAACACTGTTCTTTTTTTCTGGGCAGGCTCATATTTCTTGCTGTATTAGAGACACTGAAAACAATTGCACGCTTCTTGCGTTAAAACAGCATGTGTTTCATGGATGAGAACACTGGCCTGAATTTCCCTTCAGAAACGGAGTTAAACCCCAGGATCTGTGTCTTCCTACAAGAAAGAGTTCATTTCTGGTAATCCCAGTGAATTTTGAGCTCAAAAGTTTTTACACAGTTCAAGAACCCAACGCAATTTTCACTATTAACTAAAGAGCATTTATGTAAGAGGAGCTGTGGTTTGTATCAGTTTCATAAGCAGAGTTGAAATACATATGATCTGTTTGAGTAGGAAACACAGTTCTTTTTTTCTGGGCAGGCTCATTTTTCTTGCTGTATTCGAGACACTGGAAAGAAGAGCATGCATCTTGCGTTAAAAAGTACTGTGTTTCATGAATGAGAACACTGGTATGAATTTCCCTTCAGAAACGGAGTTAAACCCCAGGATCTCTGTCTTCCTACAAGCAAGAGTTCATTTCTGGTAAACCCAGTGAATTTTGGGCTGAAATGATTTTACACAGTTCATGAACCCAACGTGATTCTCACTATTAACTAAAGAGAATTTACATAAGAGGAGCTGCGGTTTGTATCAGTTTCATAAGCAGAGTTGAACTACATATGGTCCATATGAGTTGGAAACCCAGTTCTTTTTTTCTGGGCATGCTCATGGTTCTTGCTGTATTGGAGACGGTGGAAAGAGGAGGATGCTGCTTGCATTAAAACAGCATGTGTTTCTTGGATGAGAACACTGTTCTGAATTTCCCTTCAGAAACGGAGTTAAACCCCAGGATCTGTGTCTTCCTACAAGCAAGAGTTCATTTCTGGTAAACCCAGTGAATTTTGGGCTCAAATGATTATACACAGTTCACGAACCCACCTCGATTCTCACTATTAACTAAAGAGCATTTATGTAAGAGGAGCTGTGGTTTGTATCGGTTTCATAAGCAGAGTTGAAATACATATGATCTGTTTGAGTAGGAAACACAGTTCTTTTTTTCTGGGCAGGCTCATTTTTCTTGCTCTATTAGAGACACTGGAAAGAATTGCACTCTTCTTGCGATAAAACAGCATGTGTATCATGGATTGGAACACTGGTCTGAATTTCCCTTCAGAAACGGAGATAAAGCCCAGGATCTGTGTCTTCCTACAAGAAGTAGTTCTTTTCTGGTAAACCAAGTGCATTTTGGGTTCATAATATTTTACACAGTTCAAGAAACCAACGCAATTCTCACTATTAACTAAAGAGCATTTATGTAAGAGGAGCTGCGCTTTGTATCGGTTTCAAAAGCAAAGTTGAAATACATATGATCCGTTTGAGTAGGAAACACAGTTCTTTTTTTCTGGGCATGCTCATGGTTCTTGCTGTATTGGAGTCGCTGGAAAGAAGAGGATGATTCTTGCGTTAAAAAAGCATGTGTTTCATGGATGAGAACACTGGTCTGAATTTCTCTTCAGAAACAGAGTTATATCCCAGGATCTGTGTCTTCCAAAAAGAAATAGTTCATTTCTGGTAAACCAAGTGAATTTTTGGCTCAAATGATATGACACAGTTCAAAACCCAACTCAATAATCACTATCAACTAAAGATCTTTTATGTAAGAGGAGCTGTGGTTTGTATCAGTTTCATAAGCAGAGTTGAACTATATATGGTCCATATGAGTAGGAAACCCAGTTCTTTTTTTCTGGGCATGCTCATGGTTCTTGCTGTATTGGAGACGCTGGAAAGAAGAGGATGATTCTTGCATTAAAGCAGTATGTGTTTCATGGTTGAGATCACTGGTCTGAATTTCCCTTCAGAAACGGAGTTAAACCCCAGTATCTGTGTCTTCCTACAAGCAAGAGTTAATTTATGGTAAACCCAGTGAATTTGGGCTCAAATGATTTTACACAGTTCAAGAACCCACCTCGATTCTCACTATTAACTAAAGAGCATTTATGTAAGAGTAGCTGTGGTTTGCATTGGTTTCATAAGCAGAGTTGAAAAACATATGATCCGTTTGAGTAGGAAACCCAGTTCTTTTTTTCTGAACAGGCTAATATTTCTTGCTCTATTAGACACACTGGAAAGAAGAGCATGCTTCTTGCGTTAAAAAGTAGTGTGTTTCATGAATGAGAACACTGGTATGAATTTCCCTTCTGAAATGGAGTTAAACCCCAGAATTTCTGTCTTCCTACAAGAGAGAGTTCATTTCTGGTAAACCAAGTGAATTTTGGGCTAAAAAGACTTTACACAGTTCAAGAACCCAACACAATTCTCACTATTAACTGAAGATCTTTTATGTAAGAGGATCTGTGGTTTGTATCAGTTTCATAAGCAGAGTAGAACTACATATGGTCCTTATGAGTAGGAAACCCAGTTCTTTTTTTCTGGGCATGCTCATGGTTCTTGCTGTATTGGAGACGCTGGAAAGAAGAGGATGATTCTTGAGTTAAAACAGCATGTGTTTCATGGATGAGAACACTGGTCTGAATTTCCCTTCAGAAACGGAATTAAACCCCAGGATCTGTGTCTTCCTACAAGCAAGAGTTCATTTCTGGTAAACCCAGTGATTTTTGGACTCAAATGATTTTACACAGTTCAAGAAACCAACTCGATTCTCACTATTTACTAAAGAACATTTATGTAAGAGGATCTGTGTTTTGTATCGGTTTCAAAAGCAGATTTGAACTACATATGATCCGTTTGAGTGGAAACACTGTTCTTTTTTTCTGGGCAGGCTCATATTTCTTGCTGTATTAGAGACACTGAAAACAATTGCACGCTTCTTGCGTTAAAACAGCATGTGTTTCATGGATGAGAACACTGGCCTGAATTTCCCTTCAGAAACGGAGTTAAACCCCAGGATCTGTGTCTTCCTACAAGAAAGAGTTCATTTCTGGTAATCCCAGTGAATTTTGAGCTCAAAAGTTTTTACACAGTTCAAGAACCCACGCAATTTTCACTATTAACTAAAGAGCATTTATGTAAGAGGAGCTGTGGTTTGTATCAGTTTCATAAGCAGAGTTGAAATACATATGATCTGTTTGAGTAGGAAACACAGTTCTTTTTTTCTGGGCAGGCTCATTTTTCTTGCTGTATTCGAGACACTGGAAAGAATTGCACTCTTCTTGCGTTACAACAGCATGTGTTCCATGGATGAGAACACTGGCCTGAATTTCCCTTCAGAAACGGAGTTAAACCCCAGGATCTCTGTCTTCCTACAAGCAAGAGTTCATTTCTGGTAAACCCAGTGAATTTTGGGCTGAAATGATTTTACACAGTTCATGAACCCAACGTGATTCTCACTATTAACTAAAGAGAATTTACATAAGAGGAGCTGCGGTTTGTATCAGTTTCATAAGCAGAGTTGAACTACATATGGTCCATATGAGTTGGAAACCCAGTTCTTTTTTTCTGGGCATGCTCATGGTTCTTGCTGTATTGGAGACGGTGGAAAGAGGAGGATGCTGCTTGCATTAAAACAGCATGTGTTTCATGGATGAGAACACTGTTCTGAATTTCCCTTCAGAAACGGAGTTAAACCCCAGGATCTGTGTCTTCCTACAAGCAAGAGTTCATTTCTGGTAAACCCAGTGAATTTTGGGCTCAAATGATTATACACAGTTCACGAACCCACCTCGATTCTCACTATTAACTAAAGAGCATTTATGTAAGAGGAGCTGTGGTTTGTATCGGTTTCATAAGCAGAGTTGAAATACATATGATCTGTTTGAGTAGGAAACACAGTTCTTTTTTTCTGGGCAGGCTCATTTTTCTTGCTCTATTAGAGACACTGGAAAGAATTGCACTCTTCTTGCGATAAAACAGCATGTGTATCATGGATAGGAACACTGGTCTGAATTTCCCTTCAGAAACGGAGATAAAGCCCAGGATCTGTGTCTTCCTACAAGAAGTAGTTCTTTTCTGGTAAACCAAGTGCATTTTGGGTTCATAATATTTTACACAGTTCAAGAAACCAACGCAATTCTCACTATTAACTAAAGAGCATTTATGTAAGAGGAGCTGCGCTTTGTATCGGTTTCAAAAGCAAAGTTGAAATACATATGATCCGTTTGAGTAGGAAACACAGTTCTTTTTTTCTGGGCATGCTCATGGTTCTTGCTGTATTGGAGTCGCTGGAAAGAAGAGGATGATTCTTGCGTTAAAACAGCATGTGTTTCATGGATGAGAACACTGGTCTGAATTTCCCTTCAGAAACAGAGTTATATCCCAGGATCTGTGTCTTCCAACAAGAAATAGTTCATTTCTGGTAAACCAAGTGAATTTTTGGCTCAAATGATATGACACAGTTCAAAACCCAACTCAATAATCACTATCAACTAAAGATCTTTTATGTAAGAGGAGCTGTGGTTTGTATCAGTTTCATAAGCAGAGTTGAACTATATATGGTCCATATGAGTAGGAAACCCAGTTCTTTTTTTCTGGGCATGCTCATGGTTCTTGCTGTATTGGAGACGCTGGAAAGAAGAGGATGATTCTTGCATTAAAGCAGTATGTGTTTCATGGTTGAGATCACTGGTCTGAATTTCCCTTCAGAAACGGAGTTAAACCCCAGTATCTGTGTCTTCCTACAAGCAAGAGTTAATTTATGGTAAACCCAGTGAATTTGGGCTCAAATGATTTTACACAGTTCAAGAACCCACCTCGATTCTCACTATTAACTAAAGAGCATTTATGTAAGAGTAGCTGTGGTTTGCATTGGTTTCATAAGCAGAGTTGAAAAACATATGATCCGTTTGAGTAGGAAACCCAGTTCTTTTTTTCTGAACAGGCTAATATTTCTTGCTCTATTAGACACACTGGAAAGAAGAGCATGCTTCTTGCGTTAAAAAGTAGTGTGTTTCATGAATGAGAACACTGGTATGAATTTCCCTTCTGAAATGGAGTTAAACCCCAGAATTTCTGTCTTCCTACAAGAGAGAGTTCATTTCTGGTAAACCAAGTGAATTTTGGGCTAAAAAGACTTTACACAGTTCAAGAACCCAACACAATTCTCACTATTAACTGAAGATCTTTTATGTAAGAGGATCTGTGGTTTGTATCAGTTTCATAAGCAGAGTAGAACTACATATGGTCCTTATGAGTAGGAAACCCAGTTCTTTTTTTCTGGGCATGCTCATGGTTCTTGCTGTATTGGAGACGCTGGAAAGAAGAGGATGATTCTTGAGTTAAAACAGCATGTGTTTCATGGATGAGAACACTGGTCTGAATTTCCCTTCAGAAACGGAATTAAACCCCAGGATCTGTGTCTTCCTACAAGCAAGAGTTCATTTCTGGTAAACCCAGTGATTTTTGGACTCAAATGATTTTACACAGTTCAAGAACCCAACTCGATTCTCACTATTTACTAAAGAACATTTATGTAAGAGGATCTGTGTTTTGTATCGGTTTCAAAAGCAGAGTTGAACTACATATGATCCGTTTGAGTAGGAAACACTGTTCTTTTTTTCTGGGCAGGCTCATATTTCTTGCTGTATTAGAGACACTGAAAACAATTGCACGCTTCTTGCGTTAAAACAGCATGTGTTTCATGGATGAGAACACTGGCCTGAATTTCCCTTCAGAAACGGAGTTAAACCCCAGGATCTGTGTCTTCCTACAAGAAAGAGTTCATTTCTGGTAATCCCAGTGAATTTTGAGCTCAAAAGTTTTTACACAGTTCAAGAACCCAACGCAATTTTCACTATTAACTAAAGAGCATTTATGTAAGAGGAGCTGTGGTTTGTATCAGTTTCATAAGCAGAGTTGAAATACATATGATCTGTTTGAGTATGAAACACAGTTCTTTTTTTCTGGGCAGGCTCATTTTTCTTGCTGTATTCGAGACACTGGAAAGAATTGCACTCTTCTTGCGTTAAAACAGCATGTGTTCCATGGATGAGAACACTGGCCTGAATTTCCCTTCAGAAATGGAGTTAAACCCCAGGATCTGTGTTTTCTTACAAGCAAGAGTTCATTTCTGGTAAACCCAGTGAATTTTGAGCTTAAATGATTTTACACAGTTCAAGAACCCAACACAATTCTCACTATTAACTAAAGAGCATTTACGTACGAGGAACATTGGTTTGTATCAGTTTCATAAGCAGAGTAGAACTACATATGGTCCGTATGAGTAAGAAACCCAGTTCTTTTTTTCTGGGCATGCTCATGGTTCTTGCTGTATTAGACACACTGGAAAGAAGAGCATGCATCTTGCGTTAAAAAGTACTGTGTTTCATGAATGAGAACACTGGTATGAATTTCCCTTCAGAAACGGAGTTAAACCCCAGGATCTCTGTCTTCCTACAAGCAAGAGTTCATTTCTGGTAAACCCAGTGAATTTTGGGCTGAAATGATTTTACACAGTTCATGAACCCAACGTGATTCTCACTATTAACTAAAGAGAATTTACATAAGAGGAGCTGCGGTTTGTATCAGTTTCATAAGCAGAGTTGAACTACATATGGTCCATATGAGTTGGAAACCCAGTTCTTTTTTTCTGGGCATGCTCATGGTTCTTGCTGTATTGGAGACGGTGGAAAGAGGAGGATGCTGCTTGCATTAAAACAGCATGTGTTTCATGGATGAGAACACTGTTCTGAATTTCCCTTCAGAAACGGAGTTAAACCCCAGGATCTGTGTCTTCCTACAAGCAAGAGTTCATTTCTGGTAAACCCAGTGAATTTTGGGCTCAAATGATTATACACAGTTCACGAACCCACCTCGATTCTCACTATTAACTAAAGAGCATTTATGTAAGAGGAGCTGTGGTTTGTATCGGTTTCATAAGCAGAGTTGAAATACATATGATCTGTTTGAGTAGGAAACACAGTTCTTTTTTTCTGGGCAGGCTCATTTTTCTTGCTCTATTAGAGACACTGGAAAGAATTGCACTCTTCTTGCGATAAAACAGCATGTGTATCATGGATAGGAACACTGGTCTGAATTTCCCTTCAGAAACGGAGATAAAGCCCAGGATCTGTGTCTTCCTACAAGAAGTAGTTCTTTTCTGGTAAACCAAGTGCATTTTGGGTTCATAATATTTACACAGTTCAAGAAACCAACGCAATTCTCACTATTAACTAAAGAGCATTTATGTAAGAGGAGCTGCGGTTTGTATCGGTTTCAAAAGCAGAGTTGAAATACATATGATCCGTTTGAGTAGGAAACACAGTTCTTTTTTTCTGGGCATGCTCATGGTTCTTGCTGTATTGGAGTCGCTGGAAAGAAGAGGATGATTCTTGCGTTAAAACAGCATGTGTTTCATGGGTGAGAACACTGGTCTGAATTTCCCTTCAGAAACAGAGTTATATCCCAGGATCTGTGTCTTCCAACAAGAAATAGTTCATTTCTGGTAAACCAAGTGAATTTTTGGCTCAAATGATATGACACAGTTCAAAACCCAACTCAATAATCACTATCAACTAAAGATCTTTTATGTAAGAGGAGCTGTGGTTTGTATCAGTTTCATAAGCAGAGTTGAACTATATATGGTCCATATGAGTAGGAAACCCAGTTCTTTTTTTCTGGGCATGCTCATGGTTCTTGCTGTATTGGAGACGCTGGAAAGAAGAGGATGATTCTTGCATTAAAGCAGTATGTGTTTCATGGTTGAGATCACTGGTCTGAATTTCCCTTCAGAAACGGAGTTAAACCCCAGTATCTGTGTCTTCCTACAAGCAAGAGTTAATTTATGGTAAACCCAGTGAATTTGGGCTCAAATGATTTTACACAGTTCAAGAACCCACCTCGATTCTCACTATTAACTAAAGAGCATTTATGTAAGAGTAGCTGTGGTTTGCATTGGTTTCATAAGCAGAGTTGAAATACATATGATCCGTTTGAGTAGGAAACCCAGTTCTTTTTTTCTGAACAGGCTAATATTTCTTGCTCTATTAGACACACTGGAAAGAAGAGCATGCTTCTTGCGTTAAAAAGTAGTGTGTTTCATGAATGAGAACACTGGTATGAATTTCCCTTCTGAAATGGAGTTAAACCCCAGTATTTCTGTCTTCCTACAAAGGAGAGTTCATTTCTGGTAAACCAAGTGAATTTTGGGCTAAAAAGACTTTACACAGTTCAAGAACCCAACACAATTCTCACTATTAACTGAAGATCTTTTATGTAAGAGGATCTGTGGTTTGTATCAGTTTCATAAGCAGAGTAGAACTACATATGGTCCTTATGAGTAGGAAACCCAGTTCTTTTTTTCTGGGCATGCTCATGGTTCTTGCTGTATTGGAGACGCTGGAAAGAAGAGGATGATTCTTGAGTTAAAACAGCATGTGTTTCATGGATGAGAACACTGGTCTGAATTTCCCTTCAGAAACGGAATTAAACCCCAGGATCTGTGTCTTCCTACAAGCAAGAGTTCATTTCTGGTAAACCCAGTGATTTTTGGACTCAAATGATTTTACACAGTTCAAGAAACCAACTCGATTCTCACTATTTACTAAAGAACATTTATGTAAGAGGATCTGTGTTTTGTATCGGTTACAAAAGCAGAGTTGAACTACATATGATCCGTTTGAGTGGAAACACTGTTCTTTTTTTCTGGGCAGGCTCATATTTCTTGCTGTATTAGAGACACTGAAAACAATTGCACGCTTCTTGCGTTAAAACAGCATGTGTTTCATGGATGAGAACACTGGCCTGAATTTCCCTTCAGAAACGGAGTTAAACCCCAGGATCTGTGTCTTCCTACAAGAAAGAGTTCATTTCTGGTAATCCCAGTGAATTTTGAGCTCAAAAGTTTTTACACAGTTCAAGAACCCAACGCAATTTTCACTATTAACTAAAGAGCATTTATGTAAGAAGAGCTGTGGTTTGTATCAGTTTCATAAGCAGAGTTGAAATACATATGATCTGTTTGAGTAGGAAACACAGTTCTTTTTTTCTGGGCAGGCTCATTTTTCTTGCTGTATTCGAGACACTGGAAAGAATTGCACTCTTCTTGCGTTAAAACAGCATGTGTTCCATGGATGAGAACACTGGCCTGAATTTCCCTTCAGAAACGGAGTTAAACCCCAGGATCTCTGTCTTCCTACAAGCAAGAGTTCATTTCTGGTAAACCCAGTGAATTTTGGGCTGAAATGATTTTACACAGTTCATGAACCCAACGTGATTCTCACTATTAACTAAAGAGAATTTACATAAGAGGAGCTGCGGTTTGTATCAGTTTCATAAGCAGAGTTGAACTACATATGGTCCATATGAGTTGGAAACCCAGTTCTTTTTTTCTGGGCATGCTCATGGTTCTTGCTGTATTGGAGACGGTGGAAAGAGGAGGATGCTGCTTGCATTAAAACAGCATGTGTTTCATGGATGAGAACACTGTTCTGAATTTCCCTTCAGAAACGGAGTTAAACCCCAGGATCTGTGTCTTCCTACAAGCAAGAGTTCATTTCTGGTAAACCCAGTGAATTTTGGGCTCAAATGATTATACACAGTTCACGAACCCACCTCGATTCTCACTATTAACTAAAGAGCATTTATGTAAGAGGAGCTGTGGTTTGTATCGGTTTCATAAGCAGAGTTGAAATACATATGATCTGTTTGAGTAGGAAACACAGTTCTTTTTTTCTGGGCAGGCTCATTTTTCTTGCTCTGTTAGAGACACTGGAAAGAATTGCACTCTTCTTGCGATAAAACAGCATGTGTATCATGGATAGGAACACTGGTCTGAATTTCCCTTCAGAAACGGAGATAAAGCCCAGGATCTGTGTCTTCCTACAAGAAGTAGTTCTTTTCTAGTAAACCAAGTGCATTTTGGGTTCATAATATTTTACACAGTTCAAGAAACCAACGCAATTCTCACTATTAACTAAAGAGCATTTATGTAAGACGAGCTGCGGTTTGTATCGGTTTCAAAAGCAGAGTTGAAATACATATGATCCGTTTGAGTAGGAAACACAGTTCTTTTTTTCTGGGCATGCTCATGGTTCTTGCTGTATTGGAGTCGCTGGAAAGAAGAGGATGATTCTTGCGTTAAAACAGCATGTGTTTCATGGATGAGAACACTGGTCTGAATTTCCCTTCAGAAACAGAGTTATATCCCAGGATCTGTGTCTTCCAACAAGAAATAGTTCATTTCTGGTAAACCAAGTGAATTTTTGGCTCAAATGATATGACACAGTTCAAAACCCAACTCAATAATCACTATCAACTAAAGATCTTTTATGTAAGAGGAGCTGTGGTTTGTATCAGTTTCATAAGCAGAGTTGAACTATATATGGTCCATATGAGTAGGAAACCCAGTTCTTTTTTTCTGGGCATGCTCATGGTTCTTGCTGTATTGGAGACGCTGGAAAGAAGAGGATGATTCTTGCATTAAAGCAGTATGTGTTTCATGGTTGAGATCACTGGTCTGAATTTCCCTTCAGAAACGGAGTTAAACCCCAGTATCTGTGTCTTCCTACAAGCAAGAGTTAATTTATGGTAAACCCAGTGAATTTGGGCTCAAATGATTTTACACAGTTCAAGAACCCACCTCGATTCTCACTATTAACTAAAGAGCATTTATGTAAGAGTAGCTGTGGTTTGCATTGGTTTCATAAGCAGAGTTGAAAAACATATGATCCGTTTGAGTAGGAAACCCAGTTCTTTTTTTCTGAACAGGCTAATATTTCTTGCTCTATTAGACACACTGGAAAGAAGAGCATGCTTCTTGCGTTAAAAAGTAGTGTGTTTCATGAATGAGAACACTGGTATGAATTTCCCTTCTGAAATGGAGTTAAACCCCAGAATTTCTGTCTTCCTACAAGAGAGAGTTCATTTCTGGTAAACCAAGTGAATTTTGGGCTAAAAAGACTTTACACAGTTCAAGAACCCAACACAATTCTCACTATTAACTGAAGATCTTTTATGTAAGAGGATCTGTGGTTTGTATCAGTTTCATAAGCAGAGTAGAACTACATATGGTCCTTATGAGTAGGAAACCCAGTTCTTTTTTTCTGGGCATGCTCATGGTTCTTGCTGTATTGGAGACGCTGGAAAGAAGAGGATGATTCTTGAGTTAAAACAGCATGTGTTTCATGGATGAGAACACTGGTCTGAATTTCCCTTCAGAAACGGAATTAAACCCCAGGATCTGTGTCTTCCTACAAGCAAGAGTTCATTTCTGGTAAACCCAGTGATTTTTGGACTCAAATGATTTTACACAGTTCAAGAAACCAACTCGATTCTCACTATTTACTAAAGAACATTTATGTAAGAGGATCTGTGTTTTGTATCGGTTTCAAAAGCAGATTTGAACTACATATGATCCGTTTGAGTGGAAACACTGTTCTTTTTTTCTGGGCAGGCTCATATTTCTTGCTGTATTAGAGACACTGAAAACAATTGCACGCTTCTTGCGTTAAAACAGCATGTGTTTCATGGATGAGAACACTGGCCTGAATTTCCCTTCAGAAACGGAGTTAAACCCCAGGATCTGTGTCTTCCTACAAGAAAGAGTTCATTTCTGGTAATCCCAGTGAATTTTGAGCTCAAAAGTTTTTACACAGTTCAAGAACCCACGCAATTTTCACTATTAACTAAAGAGCATTTATGTAAGAGGAGCTGTGGTTTGTATCAGTTTCATAAGCAGAGTTGAAATACATATGATCTGTTTGAGTAGGAAACACAGTTCTTTTTTTCTGGGCAGGCTCATTTTTCTTGCTGTATTCGAGACACTGGAAAGAATTGCACTCTTCTTGCGTTACAACAGCATGTGTTCCATGGATGAGAACACTGGCCTGAATTTCCCTTCAGAAACGGAGTTAAACCCCAGGATCTCTGTCTTCCTACAAGCAAGAGTTCATTTCTGGTAAACCCAGTGAATTTTGGGCTGAAATGATTTTACACAGTTCATGAACCCAACGTGATTCTCACTATTAACTAAAGAGAATTTACATAAGAGGAGCTGCGGTTTGTATCAGTTTCATAAGCAGAGTTGAACTACATATGGTCCATATGAGTTGGAAACCCAGTTCTTTTTTTCTGGGCATGCTCATGGTTCTTGCTGTATTGGAGACGGTGGAAAGAGGAGGATGCTGCTTGCATTAAAACAGCATGTGTTTCATGGATGAGAACACTGTTCTGAATTTCCCTTCAGAAACGGAGTTAAACCCCAGGATCTGTGTCTTCCTACAAGCAAGAGTTCATTTCTGGTAAACCCAGTGAATTTTGGGCTCAAATGATTATACACAGTTCACGAACCCACCTCGATTCTCACTATTAACTAAAGAGCATTTATGTAAGAGGAGCTGTGGTTTGTATCGGTTTCATAAGCAGAGTTGAAATACATATGATCTGTTTGAGTAGGAAACACAGTTCTTTTTTTCTGGGCAGGCTCATTTTTCTTGCTCTATTAGAGACACTGGAAAGAATTGCACTCTTCTTGCGATAAAACAGCATGTGTATCATGGATAGGAACACTGGTCTGAATTTCCCTTCAGAAACGGAGATAAAGCCCAGGATCTGTGTCTTCCTACAAGAAGTAGTTCTTTTCTGGTAAACCAAGTGCATTTTGGGTTCATAATATTTTACACAGTTCAAGAAACCAACGCAATTCTCACTATTAACTAAAGAGCATTTATGTAAGAGGAGCTGCGCTTTGTATCGGTTTCAAAAGCAAAGTTGAAATACATATGATCCGTTTGAGTAGGAAACACAGTTCTTTTTTTCTGGGCATGCTCATGGTTCTTGCTGTATTGGAGTCGCTGGAAAGAAGAGGATGATTCTTGCGTTAAAACAGCATGTGTTTCATGGATGAGAACACTGGTCTGAATTTCCCTTCAGAAACAGAGTTATATCCCAGGATCTGTGTCTTCCAACAAGAAATAGTTCATTTCTGGTAAACCAAGTGAATTTTTGGCTCAAATGATATGACACAGTTCAAAACCCAACTCAATAATCACTATCAACTAAAGATCTTTTATGTAAGAGGAGCTGTGGTTTGTATCAGTTTCATAAGCAGAGTTGAACTATATATGGTCCATATGAGTAGGAAACCCAGTTCTTTTTTTCTGGGCATGCTCATGGTTCTTGCTGTATTGGAGACGCTGGAAAGAAGAGGATGATTCTTGCATTAAAGCAGTATGTGTTTCATGGTTGAGATCACTGGTCTGAATTTCCCTTCAGAAACGGAGTTAAACCCCAGTATCTGTGTCTTCCTACAAGCAAGAGTTAATTTATGGTAAACCCAGTGAATTTGGGCTCAAATGATTTTACACAGTTCAAGAACCCACCTCGATTCTCACTATTAACTAAAGAGCATTTATGTAAGAGTAGCTGTGGTTTGCATTGGTTTCATAAGCAGAGTTGAAAAACATATGATCCGTTTGAGTAGGAAACCCAGTTCTTTTTTTCTGAACAGGCTAATATTTCTTGCTCTATTAGACACACTGGAAAGAAGAGCATGCTTCTTGCGTTAAAAAGTAGTGTGTTTCATGAATGAGAACACTGGTATGAATTTCCCTTCTGAAATGGAGTTAAACCCCAGAATTTCTGTCTTCCTACAAGAGAGAGTTCATTTCTGGTAAACCAAGTGAATTTTGGGCTAAAAAGACTTTACACAGTTCAAGAACCCAACACAATTCTCACTATTAACTGAAGATCTTTTATGTAAGAGGATCTGTGGTTTGTATCAGTTTCATAAGCAGAGTAGAACTACATATGGTCCTTATGAGTAGGAAACCCAGTTCTTTTTTTCTGGGCATGCTCATGGTTCTTGCTGTATTGGAGACGCTGGAAAGAAGAGGATGATTCTTGAGTTAAAACAGCATGTGTTTCATGGATGAGAACACTGGTCTGAATTTCCCTTCAGAAACGGAATTAAACCCCAGGATCTGTGTCTTCCTACAAGCAAGAGTTCATTTCTGGTAAACCCAGTGATTTTTGGACTCAAATGATTTTACACAGTTCAAGAACCCAACTCGATTCTCACTATTTACTAAAGAACATTTATGTAAGAGGATCTGTGTTTTGTATCGGTTTCAAAAGCAGAGTTGAACTACATATGATCCGTTTGAGTAGGAAACACTGTTCTTTTTTTCTGGGCAGGCTCATATTTCTTGCTGTATTAGAGACACTGAAAACAATTGCACGCTTCTTGCGTTAAAACAGCATGTGTTTCATGGATGAGAACACTGGCCTGAATTTCCCTTCAGAAACGGAGTTAAACCCCAGGATCTGTGTCTTCCTACAAGAAAGAGTTCATTTCTGGTAATCCCAGTGAATTTTGAGCTCAAAAGTTTTTACACAGTTCAAGAACCCAACGCAATTTTCACTATTAACTAAAGAGCATTTATGTAAGAGGAGCTGTGGTTTGTATCAGTTTCATAAGCAGAGTTGAAATACATATGATCTGTTTGAGTATGAAACACAGTTCTTTTTTTCTGGGCAGGCTCATTTTTCTTGCTGTATTCGAGACACTGGAAAGAATTGCACTCTTCTTGCGTTAAAACAGCATGTGTTCCATGGATGAGAACACTGGCCTGAATTTCCCTTCAGAAATGGAGTTAAACCCCAGGATCTGTGTTTTCTTACAAGCAAGAGTTCATTTCTGGTAAACCCAGTGAATTTTGAGCTTAAATGATTTTACACAGTTCAAGAACCCAACACAATTCTCACTATTAACTAAAGAGCATTTACGTACGAGGAACATTGGTTTGTATCAGTTTCATAAGCAGAGTAGAACTACATATGGTCCGTATGAGTAAGAAACCCAGTTCTTTTTTTCTGGGCATGCTCATGGTTCTTGCTGTATTAGACACACTGGAAAGAAGAGCATGCATCTTGCGTTAAAAAGTACTGTGTTTCATGAATGAGAACACTGGTATGAATTTCCCTTCAGAAACGGAGTTAAACCCCAGGATCTCTGTCTTCCTACAAGCAAGAGTTCATTTCTGGTAAACCCAGTGAATTTTGGGCTGAAATGATTTTACACAGTTCATGAACCCAACGTGATTCTCACTATTAACTAAAGAGAATTTACATAAGAGGAGCTGCGGTTTGTATCAGTTTCATAAGCAGAGTTGAACTACATATGGTCCATATGAGTTGGAAACCCAGTTCTTTTTTTCTGGGCATGCTCATGGTTCTTGCTGTATTGGAGACGGTGGAAAGAGGAGGATGCTGCTTGCATTAAAACAGCATGTGTTTCATGGATGAGAACACTGTTCTGAATTTCCCTTCAGAAACGGAGTTAAACCCCAGGATCTGTGTCTTCCTACAAGCAAGAGTTCATTTCTGGTAAACCCAGTGAATTTTGGGCTCAAATGATTATACACAGTTCACGAACCCACCTCGATTCTCACTATTAACTAAAGAGCATTTATGTAAGAGGAGCTGTGGTTTGTATCGGTTTCATAAGCAGAGTTGAAATACATATGATCTGTTTGAGTAGGAAACACAGTTCTTTTTTTCTGGGCAGGCTCATTTTTCTTGCTCTATTAGAGACACTGGAAAGAATTGCACTCTTCTTGCGATAAAACAGCATGTGTATCATGGATAGGAACACTGGTCTGAATTTCCCTTCAGAAACGGAGATAAAGCCCAGGATCTGTGTCTTCCTACAAGAAGTAGTTCTTTTCTGGTAAACCAAGTGCATTTTGGGTTCATAATATTTACACAGTTCAAGAAACCAACGCAATTCTCACTATTAACTAAAGAGCATTTATGTAAGAGGAGCTGCGGTTTGTATCGGTTTCAAAAGCAGAGTTGAAATACATATGATCCGTTTGAGTAGGAAACACAGTTCTTTTTTTCTGGGCATGCTCATGGTTCTTGCTGTATTGGAGTCGCTGGAAAGAAGAGGATGATTCTTGCGTTAAAACAGCATGTGTTTCATGGGTGAGAACACTGGTCTGAATTTCCCTTCAGAAACAGAGTTATATCCCAGGATCTGTGTCTTCCAACAAGAAATAGTTCATTTCTGGTAAACCAAGTGAATTTTTGGCTCAAATGATATGACACAGTTCAAAACCCAACTCAATAATCACTATCAACTAAAGATCTTTTATGTAAGAGGAGCTGTGGTTTGTATCAGTTTCATAAGCAGAGTTGAACTATATATGGTCCATATGAGTAGGAAACCCAGTTCTTTTTTTCTGGGCATGCTCATGGTTCTTGCTGTATTGGAGACGCTGGAAAGAAGAGGATGATTCTTGCATTAAAGCAGTATGTGTTTCATGGTTGAGATCACTGGTCTGAATTTCCCTTCAGAAACGGAGTTAAACCCCAGTATCTGTGTCTTCCTACAAGCAAGAGTTAATTTATGGTAAACCCAGTGAATTTGGGCTCAAATGATTTTACACAGTTCAAGAACCCACCTCGATTCTCACTATTAACTAAAGAGCATTTATGTAAGAGTAGCTGTGGTTTGCATTGGTTTCATAAGCAGAGTTGAAATACATATGATCCGTTTGAGTAGGAAACCCAGTTCTTTTTTTCTGAACAGGCTAATATTTCTTGCTCTATTAGACACACTGGAAAGAAGAGCATGCTTCTTGCGTTAAAAAGTAGTGTGTTTCATGAATGAGAACACTGGTATGAATTTCCCTTCTGAAATGGAGTTAAACCCCAGTATTTCTGTCTTCCTACAAAGGAGAGTTCATTTCTGGTAAACCAAGTGAATTTTGGGCTAAAAAGACTTTACACAGTTCAAGAACCCAACACAATTCTCACTATTAACTGAAGATCTTTTATGTAAGAGGATCTGTGGTTTGTATCAGTTTCATAAGCAGAGTAGAACTACATATGGTCCTTATGAGTAGGAAACCCAGTTCTTTTTTTCTGGGCATGCTCATGGTTCTTGCTGTATTGGAGACGCTGGAAAGAAGAGGATGATTCTTGAGTTAAAACAGCATGTGTTTCATGGATGAGAACACTGGTCTGAATTTCCCTTCAGAAACGGAATTAAACCCCAGGATCTGTGTCTTCCTACAAGCAAGAGTTCATTTCTGGTAAACCCAGTGATTTTTGGACTCAAATGATTTTACACAGTTCAAGAAACCAACTCGATTCTCACTATTTACTAAAGAACATTTATGTAAGAGGATCTGTGTTTTGTATCGGTTACAAAAGCAGAGTTGAACTACATATGATCCGTTTGAGTGGAAACACTGTTCTTTTTTTCTGGGCAGGCTCATATTTCTTGCTGTATTAGAGACACTGAAAACAATTGCACGCTTCTTGCGTTAAAACAGCATGTGTTTCATGGATGAGAACACTGGCCTGAATTTCCCTTCAGAAACGGAGTTAAACCCCAGGATCTGTGTCTTCCTACAAGAAAGAGTTCATTTCTGGTAATCCCAGTGAATTTTGAGCTCAAAAGTTTTTACACAGTTCAAGAACCCAACGCAATTTTCACTATTAACTAAAGAGCATTTATGTAAGAAGAGCTGTGGTTTGTATCAGTTTCATAAGCAGAGTTGAAATACATATGATCTGTTTGAGTAGGAAACACAGTTCTTTTTTTCTGGGCAGGCTCATTTTTCTTGCTGTATTCGAGACACTGGAAAGAATTGCACTCTTCTTGCGTTAAAACAGCATGTGTTCCATGGATGAGAACACTGGCCTGAATTTCCCTTCAGAAACGGAGTTAAACCCCAGGATCTCTGTCTTCCTACAAGCAAGAGTTCATTTCTGGTAAACCCAGTGAATTTTGGGCTGAAATGATTTTACACAGTTCATGAACCCAACGTGATTCTCACTATTAACTAAAGAGAATTTACATAAGAGGAGCTGCGGTTTGTATCAGTTTCATAAGCAGAGTTGAACTACATATGGTCCATATGAGTTGGAAACCCAGTTCTTTTTTTCTGGGCATGCTCATGGTTCTTGCTGTATTGGAGACGGTGGAAAGAGGAGGATGCTGCTTGCATTAAAACAGCATGTGTTTCATGGATGAGAACACTGTTCTGAATTTCCCTTCAGAAACGGAGTTAAACCCCAGGATCTGTGTCTTCCTACAAGCAAGAGTTCATTTCTGGTAAACCCAGTGAATTTTGGGCTCAAATGATTATACACAGTTCACGAACCCACCTCGATTCTCACTATTAACTAAAGAGCATTTATGTAAGAGGAGCTGTGGTTTGTATCGGTTTCATAAGCAGAGTTGAAATACATATGATCTGTTTGAGTAGGAAACACAGTTCTTTTTTTCTGGGCAGGCTCATTTTTCTTGCTCTGTTAGAGACACTGGAAAGAATTGCACTCTTCTTGCGATAAAACAGCATGTGTATCATGGATAGGAACACTGGTCTGAATTTCCCTTCAGAAACGGAGATAAAGCCCAGGATCTGTGTCTTCCTACAAGAAGTAGTTCTTTTCTAGTAAACCAAGTGCATTTTGGGTTCATAATATTTTACACAGTTCAAGAAACCAACGCAATTCTCACTATTAACTAAAGAGCATTTATGTAAGACGAGCTGCGGTTTGTATCGGTTTCAAAAGCAGAGTTGAAATACATATGATCCGTTTGAGTAGGAAACACAGTTCTTTTTTTCTGGGCATGCTCATGGTTCTTGCTGTATTGGAGTCGCTGGAAAGAAGAGGATGATTCTTGCGTTAAAACAGCATGTGTTTCATGGATGAGAACACTGGTCTGAATTTCCCTTCAGAAACAGAGTTATATCCCAGGATCTGTGTCTTCCAACAAGAAATAGTTCATTTCTGGTAAACCAAGTGAATTTTTGGCTCAAATGATATGACACAGTTCAAAACCCAACTCAATAATCACTATCAACTAAAGATCTTTTATGTAAGAGGAGCTGTGGTTTGTATCAGTTTCATAAGCAGAGTTGAACTATATATGGTCCATATGAGTAGGAAACCCAGTTCTTTTTTTCTGGGCATGCTCATGGTTCTTGCTGTATTGGAGACGCTGGAAAGAAGAGGATGATTCTTGCATTAAAGCAGTATGTGTTTCATGGTTGAGATCACTGGTCTGAATTTCCCTTCAGAAACGGAGTTAAACCCCAGTATCTGTGTCTTCCTACAAGCAAGAGTTAATTTATGGTAAACCCAGTGAATTTGGGCTCAAATGATTTTACACAGTTCAAGAACCCACCTCGATTCTCACTATTAACTAAAGAGCATTTATGTAAGAGTAGCTGTGGTTTGCATTGGTTTCATAAGCAGAGTTGAAAAACATATGATCCGTTTGAGTAGGAAACCCAGTTCTTTTTTTCTGAACAGGCTAATATTTCTTGCTCTATTAGACACACTGGAAAGAAGAGCATGCTTCTTGCGTTAAAAAGTAGTGAGTTTCATGAATGAGAACACTGGTATGAATTTCCCTTCTGAAATGGAGTTAAACCCCAGAATTTCTGTCTTCCTACAAGAGAGAGTTCATTTCTGGTAAACCAAGTGAATTTTGGGCTAAAAAGACTTTACACAGTTCAAGAACCCAACACAATTCTCACTATTAACTGAAGATCTTTTATGTAAGAGGATCTGTGGTTTGTATCAGTTTCATAAGCAGAGTAGAACTACATATGGTCCTTATGAGTAGGAAACCCAGTTCTTTTTTTCTGGGCATGCTCATGGTTCTTGCTGTATTGGAGACGCTGGAAAGAAGAGGATGATTCTTGAGTTAAAACAGCATGTGTTTCATGGATGAGAACACTGGTCTGAATTTCCCTTCAGAAACGGAATTAAACCCCAGGATCTGTGTCTTCCTACAAGCAAGAGTTCATTTCTGGTAAACCCAGTGATTTTTGGACTCAAATGATTTTACACAGTTCAAGAACCCAACTCGATTCTCACTATTTACTAAAGAACATTTATGTAAGAGGATCTGTGTTTTTTATCGGTTTCAAAAGCAGAGTTGAACTACATATGATCCGTTTGAGTAGGAAACACTGTTCTTTTTTTCTGGGCAGGCTCATATTTCTTGCTGTATTAGAGACACTGAAAACAATTGCACGCTTCTTGCGTTAAAACAGCATGTGTTTCATGGATGAGAACACTGGCCTGAATTTCCCTTCAGAAACGGAGTTAAACCCCAGGATCTGTGTTTTCCTACAAGCAAGAGTTCATTTCTGGTAAACCCAGTGAATTTTGAGCTTAAATGATTTTACACAGTTCAAGAACCCAACACAATTCTCACTATTAACTAAAGAGCATTTATGTACGAGGAACATTGGTTTGTATCAGTTTCATAAGCAGAGTAGAACTACATATGGTCCGTATGAGTAAGAAACCCAGTTCTTTTTTTCTGGGCATGCTCATGGTTCTTGCTGTATTAGACACACTGGAAAGAAGAGCATGCATCTTGCGTTAAAAAGTACTGTGTTTCATGAATGAGAACACTGGTATGAATTTCCCTTCAGAAACGGAGTTAAACCCCAGGATCTCTGTCTTCCTACAAGCAAGAGTTCATTTCTGGTAAACCCAGTGAATTTTGGGCTGAAAATATTTTACACAGTTCATGAACCCAACGTGATTCTCACTATTAACTAAAGAGAATTTACATAAGAGGAGCTGCGGTTTGTATCAGTTTCATAAGCAGAGTTGAACTACATATGGTCCATATGAGTTGGAAACCCAGTTCTTTTTTTCTGGGCATGCTCATGGTTCTTGCTGTATTGGAGACGGTGGAAAGAGGAGGATGCTGCTTGCATTAAAACAGCATGTGTTTCATGGATGAGAACACTGTTCTGAATTTCCCTTCAGAAACGGAGTTAAACCCCAGGATCTGTGTCTTCCTACAAGCAAGAGTTCATTTCTGGTAAACCCAGTGAATTTTGGGCTCAAATGATTATACACAGTTCACGAACCCACCTCGATTCTCACTATTAACTAAAGAGCATTTATGTAAGAGGAGCTGTGGTTTGTATCGGTTTCATAAGCAGAGTTGAAATACATATGATCTGTTTGAGTAGGAAACACAGTTCTTTTTTTCTGGGCAGGCTCATTTTTCTTGCTCTATTAGAGACACTGGAAAGAATTGCACTCTTCTTGCGATAAAACAGCATGTGTATCATGGATAGGAACACTGGTCTGAATTTCCCTTCAGAAACGGAGATAAAGCCCAGGATCTGTGTCTTCCTACAAGAAGTAGTTCTTTTCTGGTAAACCAAGTGCATTTTGGGTTCATAATATTTTACACAGTTCAAGAAACCAACGCAATTCTCACTATTAACTAAAGAGCATTTATGTAAGAGGAGCTGCGGTTTGTATCGATTTCAAAAGCAGAGTTGAAATACATATGATCCGTTTGAGTAGGAAACACAGTTCTTTTTTTCTGGGCATGCTCATGGTTCTTGCTGTATTGGAGTCACTGGAAAGAAGAGGATGATTCTTGCGTTAAAACAGCATGTGTTTCATGGATGAGAACACTGGTCTGAATTTCCCTTCAGAAACAGAGTTATATCCCAGGATCTGTGTCTTCCAACAAGAAATAGTTCATTTCTGGTAAACCAAGTGAATTTTTGGCTCAAATGATATGACACAGTTCAAAACCCAACTCAATAATCACTATCAACTAAAGATCTTTTATGTAAGAGGAGCTGTGGTTTGTATCAGTTTCATAAGCAGAGTTGAACTATATATGGTCCATATGAGTAGGAAACCCAGTTCTTTTTTTCTGGGCATGCTCATGGTTCTTGCTGTATTGGAGACGCTGGAAAGAAGAGGATGATTCTTGCATTAAAGCAGTATGTGTTTCATGGTTGAGATCACTGGTCTGAATTTCCCTTCAGAAACGGAGTTAAACCCCAGTATCTGTGTCTTCCTACAAGCAAGAGTTAATTTATGGTAAACCCAGTGAATTTGGGCTCAAATGATTTTACACAGTTCAAGAACCCACCTCGATTCTCACTATTAACTAAAGAGCATTTATGTAAGAGTAGCTGTGGTTTGCATTGGTTTCATAAGCAGAGTTGAAATACATATGATCCGTTTGAGTAGGAAACCCAGTTCTTTTTTTCTGAACAGGCTAATATTTCTTGCTCTATTAGACACACTGGAAAGAAGAGCATGCTTCTTGCGTTAAAAAGTAGTGTGTTTCATGAATGAGAACACTGGTATGAATTTCCCTTCTGAAATGGAGTTAAACCCCAGTATTTCTGTCTTCCTACAAAGGAGAGTTCATTTCTGGTAAACCAAGTGAATTTTGGGCTAAAAAGACTTTACACAGTTCAAGAACCCAACACAATTCTCACTATTAACTGAAGATCTTTTATGTAAGAGGATCTGTGGTTTGTATCTGTTTCATAAGCAGAGTAGAACTACATATGGTCCTTATGAGTAGGAAACCCAGTTCTTTTTTTCTGGGCATGCTCATGGTTCTTGCTGTATTGGAGACGCTGGAAAGAAGAGGATGATTCTTGCATTAAAACAGCATGTGTTTCATGGATGAGAACACTGGTCTGAATTTCCCTTCAGAAACGGAATTAAACCCCAGGATCTGTGTCTTCCTACAAGCAAGAGTTCATTTCTGGTAAACCCAGTGATTTTTGGACTCAAATGATTTTACACAGTTCAAGAAACCAACTCGATTCTCACTATTTACTAAAGAACATTTATGTAAGAGGATCTGTGTTTTGTATCGGTTTCAAAAGCAGAGTTGAACTACATATGATCCGTTTGAGTAGGAAACACTGTTCTTTTTTTCTGGGCAGGCTCATATTTCTTGCTGTATTAGAGACACTGAAAACAATTGCACGCTTCTTGCGTTAAAACAGCATGTGTTTCATGGATGAGAACACTGGCCTGAATTTCCCTTCAGAAACGGAGTTAAACCCCAGGATCTGTGTCTTCCTACAAGAAAGAGTTCATTTCTGGTAATCCCAGTGAATTTTGAGCTCAAAAGTTTTTACACAGTTCAAGAACCCAACGCAATTTTCACTATTAACTAAAGAGCATTTATGTAAGAGGAGCTGTGGTTTGTATCAGTTTCATAAGCAGAGTTGAAATACATATGATCTGTTTGAGTAGGAAACACAGTTCTTTTTTTCTGGGCAGGCTCATTTTTCTTGCTGTATTCGAGACACTGGAAAGAATTGCACTCTTCTTGTGTTACAACAGCATGTGTTCAATGGATGAGAACACTGGCCTGAATTTCCCTTCAGAAACGGAGTTAAACCCCAGGATCTCTGTCTTCCTACAAGCAAGAGTTCATTTCTGGTAAACCCAGTGAATTTTGGGCTGAAATGATTTTACACAGTTCATGAACCCAACGTGATTCTCACTATTAACTAAAGAGAATTTACATAAGAGGAGCTGCGGTTTGTATCAGTTTCATAAGCAGAGTTGAACTACATATGGTCCATATGAGTTGGAAACCCAGTTCTTTTTTTCTGGGCATGCTCATGGTTCTTGCTGTATTGGAGACGGTGGAAAGAGGAGGATGCTGCTTGCATTAAAACAGCATGTGTTTCATGGATGAGAGCACTGGTCTGAATTTCCCTTCAGAAACGGAATTAAACCCCAGGATCTGTGTCTTCCTACAAGCAAGAGTTCATTTCTGGTAAACCCAGTGATTTTTGGACTCAAATGATTTTACACAGTTCAAGAACCCAACTCGATTCTCACTATTTACTAACGAACATTTATATAAGAGGATCTGTGTTTTTTATCGGTTTCAAAAGCAGAGTTGAACTACATATGATCCGTTTGAGTAGGAAACACTGTTCTTTTTTTCTGGGCAGGCTCATATTTCTTGCTGTATTAGAGACACTGAAAACAATTGCACGCTTCTTGCGTTAAAACAGCATGTGTTTCATGGATGAGAACACTGGCCTGAATTTCCCTTCAGAAACGGAGTTAAACCCCAGGATCTGTGTTTTCCTACAAGCAAGAGTTCATTTCTGGTAAACCCAGTGAATTTTGAGCTTAAATGATTTTACACAGTTCAAGAACCCAACACAATTCTCACTATTAACTAAAGAGCATTTATGTACGAGGAACATTGGTTTGTATCAGTTTCATAAGCAGAGTAGAACTACATATGGTCCGTATGAGTAAGAAACCCAGTTCTTTTTTTCTGGGCATGCTCATGGTTCTTGCTGTATTAGACACACTGGAAAGAAGAGCATGCATCTTGCGTTAAAAAGTACTGTGTTTCATGAATGAGAACACTGGTATGAATTTCCCTTCAGAAACGGAGTTAAACCCCAGGATCTCTGTCTTCCTACAAGCAAGAGTTCATTTCTGGTAAACCCAGTGAATTTTGGGCTGAAATGATTTTACACAGTTCATGAACCCAACGTGATTCTTACTATTAACTAAAGAGAATTTACATAAGAGGAGCTGCGGTTTGTATCAGTTTCATAAGCAGAGTTGAACTACATATGGTCCATATGAGTTGGAAACCCAGTTCTTTTTTTCTGGGCATGCTCATGGTTCTTGCTGTATTGGAGACGGTGGAAAGAGGAGGATGCTGCTTGCATTAAAACAGCATGTGTTTCATGGATGAGAACACTGTTCTGAATTTCCCTTCAGAAACGGAGTTAAACCCCAGGATCTGTGTCTTCCTACAAGCAAGAGTTCATTTCTGGTAAACCCAGTGAATTTTGGGCTCAAATGATTATACACAGTTCACGAACCCACCTCGATTCTCACTATTAACTAAAGAGCATTTATGTAAGAGGAGCTGTGGTTTGTATCGGTTTCATAAGCAGAGTTGAAGTACATATGATCTGTTTGAGTAGGAAACACAGTTCTTTTTTTCTGGGCAGGCTCATATTTCTTGCTGTATTAGAGACACTGGAAAGAATTGCACTCTTCTTGCGATAAAACAGCATGTGTATCATGGATAGGAACACTGGTCTGAATTTCCCTTCAGAAACGGAGATAAAGCCCAGGATCTGTGTCTTCCTACAAGAAGTAGTTCTTTTCTGGTAAACCAAGTGCATTTTGGGTTCATAATATTTTACACAGTTCAAGAAACCAACGCAATTCTCACTATTAACTAAAGAGCATTTATGTAAGAGGAGCTGCGGTTTGTATCAGTTTCAAAAGCAGAGTTGAACTATATATGGTCCATATGAGTAGGAAACCCAGTTCTTTTTTTCTGGGCATGCTCATGGTTCTTGCTGTATTGGAGACGCTGGAAAGAAGAGGATGATTCTTGCATTAAAGCAGTATGTGTTTCATGGTTGAGATCACTGGTCTGAATTTCCCTTCAGAAACGGAGTTAAACCCCAGTATCTGTGTCTTCCTACAAGCAAGAGTTAATTTATGGTAAACCCAGTGAATTTGGGCTCAAATGATTTTACACAGTTCAAGAACCCACCTCGATTCTCACTATTAACTAAAGAGCATTTATGTAAGAGTAGCTGTGGTTTGCATTGGTTTCATAAGCAGAGTTGAAATACATATGATCCGTTTGAGTAGGAAACCCAGTTCTTTTTTTCTGAACATGCTAATATTTCTTGCTCTATTAGACACACTGGAAAGAAGAGCATGCTTCTTGCGTTAAAAAGTAGTGTGTTTCATGAATGAGAACACTGGTATGAATTTCCCTTCTGAAATGGAGTTAAACCCCAGTATTTCTGTCTTCCTACAAAGGAGAGTTCATTTCTGGTAAACCAAGTGAATTTTGGGCTAAAAAGACTTTACACAGTTCAAGAACCCAACACAATTCTCACTATTAACTGAAGATCTTTTATGTAAGAGGATCTGTGGTTTGTATCAGTTTCATAAGCAGAGTAGAACTACATATGGTCCTTATGAGTAGGAAACCCAGTTCTTTTTTTCTGGGCATGCTCATGGTTCTTGCTGTATTGGAGACGCTGGAAAGAAGAGGATGATTCTTGAGTTAAAACAGCATGTGTTTCATGGATGAGAACACTGGTCTGAATTTCCCTTCAGAAACGGAATTAAACCCCAGGATCTGTGTCTTCCTACAAGCAAGAGTTCATTTCTGGTAAACCCAGTGATTTTTGGACTCAAATGATTTTACACAGTTCAAGAAACCAACTCGATTCTCACTATTTACTAAAGAACATTTATGTAAGAGGATCTGTGTTTTGTATCGGTTTCAAAAGCAGAGTTGAACTACATATGATCCGTTTGAGTAGGAAACACTGTTCTTTTTTTCTGGGCAGGCTCATATTTCTTGCTGTATTAGAGACACTGAAAACAATTGCACGCTTCTTGCGTTAAAACAGCATGTGTTTCATGGATGAGAACACTGGCCTGAATTTCCCTTCAGAAACGGAGTTAAACCCCAGGATCTGTGTCTTCCTACAAGAAAGAGTTCATTTCTGGTAAACCCAGTGAATTTTGGGCTGAAATGATTTTACACAGTTCATGAACCCAACGTGATTCTCACTATTAAGTAAAGAGAATTTACATAAGAGGAGCTGCGGTTTGTATCAGTTTCATAAGCAGAGTTGAACTACATATGGTCCATATGAGTTGGAAACCCAGTTCTTTTTTTCTGGGCATGCTCATGGTTCTTGCTGTATTGGAGACGGTGGAAAGAAGACGATGCTGCTTGCATTAAAACAGCATGTGTTTCATGGATGAGAACACTGTTCTGAATTTCCCTTCAGAAACGGAGTTAAACCCCAGGATCTGTGTCTTCCTACAAGCAAGAGTTCATTTCTGGTAAACCCAGTGAATTTTGGGCTCAAATGATTACACACAGTTCACGAACCCACCTCGATTCTCACTATTAACTAAAGAACATTTATGTAAGAGGAGCTGTGGTTTGTATCGGTTTCATGAGCAGAGTTGAACTACATATGGATGTGTGAGTAGGATACCCAGTTCATTTTTTCTTGGCATGCTCATGGTTCTTGTTTTATTGGAGACTTTGGAAGGAAGACGATTATTCTTTCGTTAAAACAGAGTGTGTTTCATGGATGAGCACACTGGTCTGAATTTCCCTTCAGAAACGGAGTTAAACCCCAGGATCTGTGTCTTCCTACAAGCAAGAGTTCATTTCTCGTAAACCCAGTGATTTTTGGGCTCAAATGATTTTACACAGTTCAAGAACCCAACTCGATTCTCACTATTAACTAAAGAACATTTTTGTAAGAGGAGCTGTGGTTTGTATCAGTTTCAAAAGCAGAGTTGAACTACATATGATCCGTTTGAGTAGGAAACACTGTTCTTTTTTTCTGGGCAGGCTCATATTTCTTGCTGTTTTAGAGACACTGGAAAGAAGAGCATGCTTCTTGCGTTAAAAAGTAGTGTGTTTCACGAATGAGAACACTGGTATGAATTTCCCTTCTGAAATGGAGTTAAACCCCAGGATCAGTGTATTGCTACAAGCAAGAGTTCATTTCTGGTAAACCAAGTGAATTTTGGGCTCAAATGATATTACAAAGTTCAGGAACCAAACTCAATTCTCACTATTAACTAAAGAGCTTTTATTTAAGAGGAGCTGTGGTTTGTATCAGTTTCATAAGCAGAGCTGAACTACATATGGTCCGTATGAGTAGGAAACCCTGTTCATTTTTTCAGGGCATGCTCATGGTTCTTGCTGTATTGGAGACGCTGGAAAGAAGAGGATGCTTGTTGGGTTAAAACAGCATGTGTTTCATGGATGAGAACACGAGTATGAATTTCCCTTCAGAAACGGAGTTAAACCATAGGATCTGTGTCTTCCTACAAGCAAGAGTTCATTTCTGGTAAACCCAGTTAATTTTGGGCTCAAATGATTTTACACAGTTCACGAAACCAATCGAATCTCACTATTAACTAAAGAACATTCATGTAAGAGGAGCTGTGGTTTGTATCGGTTTCATAAGCAGAGTTGAACTACATATGGTCTGTGTGAGTAGGATACCCAGTTCATTTTTTCTTGGCATGCTCATGGTTCTTGTTTTATTGGAGACTTTGGAAGGAAGAGGATGATTCTTTCGTTAAAACAGAGTGTGTTTCATGGATGAGCACACTGGTCTGAATTTCCCTTCAGAAACGGAGTTAAACCCCAGGATCTGTGTCTTCCTACAAGCAAGAGTTCATTTCTGGTAAACCCAGTGAATTTTGGGCTCAAATGATTATACACAGTTCACGAACCCACCTCGATTCTCACTATTAACTAAAGAGCATTTATGTAAGAGGAGCTGTGGTTTGCATCTGTTTCATAAGCAGATATGAACTACATATGATCCGTTTGAGTGGGAAATACAGTTCTTTTTTTCTGGGCAGGCTCATATTTCTTGCTGTATTAGAGACACTGGAAATAATTGCACGCTTCTTGCGTTAAAACAGCATGTGTTTCATGGATGAGAACACTGGCCTGAATTTCCCTTCAGAAACAGAGTTAAACCCAAGGATCTTTGTCTTCCTACTAGAAAGAGTTCATTTGTGGTAATCCCAGTGTATTTTGGGCTCAAAAGATTTTACATAGTTCAAGAACCCAACGCAATTTTCACTATTAACCAAAGAGCATTTATGTAAGAGGAGCTGTGGTTTGTATCAGTTTCATAAGCAAAGTTGAACTACATATGGTCCATATGAGTAGGAAACACAGTTCTTTTTTTCTGGGCATGCTCATGGTTCTTGCTGTATTGGAGACTCTGGAAAGAAGAGCTTGCTTCTTGCGTTAAAACAGAGTATATTTCATGGATGATAACTCTGGTCTGAATTTCCCTTCAGAAACTGAGTTAATCCCCAGGATCTGTGTCTTACTACAAGCAAGAGATCATTTCTGGTAAACCCAGTGAATTTTTTGCTCAAATGATTTTACACAGTTCATGAAACCAATTCGATTCTCACTATTAACTAAAGAGCATTTATGTAAGTGGAGCTGTGGTTTGTATCGGTTTCATAAGCAGAGTTGAAATACATATGATCTGTTTGAGTAGGAAACACAGTTCTTTTTTTCTGGGCAGGCTCATTTTTCTTGCTCTATTAGAGACACAGGAAAGAATTGCACTCTTCTTGCGATAAAACAGCATGTGTATCATGGATAGGAACACTGGTCTGAATTTCCCTTCAGAAACGGAGATAAAGCCCAGGATATGTGTCTTCCTACAAGAAGTAGTTCTTTTCTGGTAAACCAAGTGCATTTTGGGTTCATAATATTTTACACAGTTCAAGAAACCAATGCAATTCTCACTATTAACTAAAGAGCATTTATGTTAGAGGAGCTGCGGTTTGTATCGGTTTCAAAAGCAGAGTTGAAATACATATGATCCGTTTGAGTAGGAAACACAGTTCTTTTTTTCTGGGCATGCTCATGGTTCTTGCTGTATTGGAGTCGCTGGAAAGAAGAGGATGATTCTTGCGTTAAAACAGCATGTGTTTCATGGATGAGAACACTGGTCTGAATTTCCCTTCAGAAACAGAGTTATATCCCAGGATCTGTGTCTTCCAACAAGAAATAGTTCATTTCTGGTAAACCAAGTGAATTTTTGGCTCAAATGATATGACACAGTTCAAAACCCAACTCAATAATCACTATCAACTAAAGATCTTTTATGTAAGAGGAGCTGTGGTTTGTATCAGTTTCATAAGCAGAGTTTAACTATATATGGTCCATATGAGTAGGAAACCCAGTTCTTTTTTTCTGGGCATGCTCATGGTTCTTGCTGTATTGGAGACGCTGGAAAGAAGAGGATGATTCTTGCATTAAAGCAGTATGTGTTTCATGGTTGAGATCACTGGTCTGAATTTCCCTTCAGAAACGGAGTTAAACCCCAGGATCTGTGTCTTCCTACAAGCAAGAGTTAATTTATGGTAAACCCAGTGAATTTGGGCTCAAATGATTTTACACAGTTCAAGAACCCACCTCGATTCTCACTATTAACTAAAGAGCATTTATGTAAGAGTAGCTGTGGTTTGCATTGGTTTCATAAGCAGAGTTGAAATACATATGATCCGTTTGAGTAGGAAACCCAGTTCTTTTTTTCTGAACAGGCTAATATTTCTTGCTCTATTAGACACACTGGAAAGAAGAGCATGCTTCTTGCGTTAAAAAGTAGTGTGTTTCATGAATGAGAACACTGGTATGAATTTCCCTTCTGAAATGGAGTTAAACCCCAGTATTTCTGTACTTCCTACAAGAGAGAGTTCATTTCTGGTAAACCAAGTGAATTTTGGGCTAAAAAGACTTTACACAGTTCAAGAACCCAACACAATTCTCACTATTACTGAAGATCTTTTATGTAAGAGGATCTGTGGTTTGTATCAGTTTCATAAGCAGAGTAGAACTACATATGGTCCTTATGAGTAGGAAACCCAGTTCTTTTTTTCTGGGCATGCTCATGGTTCTTGCTGTATTGGAGACGCTGGAAAGAAGAGGATGATTCTTGAGTTAAAACAGCATGTGTTTCATGGATGAGAACACTGGTCTGAATTTCCCTTCAGAAACGGAATTAAACCCCAGGATCTGTGTCTTCCTACAAGCAAGAGTTCATTTCTGGTAAACCCAGTGATTTTTGGACTCAAATGATTTTACACAGTTCAAGAAACCAACTCGATTCTCACTATTTACTAAAGAACATTTATGTAAGAGGATCTGTGTTTTGTATCGGTTTCAAAAGCAGAGTTGAACTACATATGATCCGTTTGAGTAGGAAACACTGTTCTTTTTTTCTGGGCAGGCTCATATTTCTTGCTGTATTAGAGACACTGAAAACAATTGCACGCTTCCTGCGTTAAAACAGCATGTGTTTCATGGATGAGAACACTGGCCTGAATTTCCCTTCAGAAATGGAGTTAAACCCCAGGATCTGTGTCTTCCTACAAGAAAGAGTTCATTTCTGGTAATCCCAGTGAATTTTGAGCTCAAAAGTTTTTACACAGTTCAAGAACCCAACGCAATTTTCACTATTAACTAAAGAGCATTTATGTAAGAGGAGCTGTGGTTTGTATCAGTTTCATAAGCAGAGTTGAAATACATATGATCTGTTTGAGTAGGAAACACAGTTCTTTTTTTCTGGGCAGGCTCATTTTTCTTGCTGTATTGGAGACACTGGAAAGAATTGCACTCTTCTTGCGTTAAAACAGCATGTGTTCCATGGATGAGAACACGGGCCTGAATTTCCCTTCAGAAACAGAGTTAAACCCCAGGATCTGTGTCTTCCTACAAGCAAGAGTTCATTTCTGGTAAACCCAGTGAATTTTGAGCTTAAATGATTTTACACAGTTCAAGAACCCAACACAATTCTCACTATTAACTAAAGAGCATTTATGTACGAGGAACATTGGTTTGTATCAGTTTCATAAGCAGAGTAGAACTACATATGGTCCGTATGAGTCAGAAACCCAGTTCTTTTTTTCTGGGCATGCTCATGGTTCTTGCTGTATTAGACACACTGGAAAGAAGAGCATGCATCTTGCGTTAAAAAGTACTGTGTTTCATGAATGAGAACACTGGTATGAATTTCCCTTCAGAAACGGAGTTAAACCCCAGGATCTCTGTCTTCCTACAAGCAAGAGTTCATTTCTGGTAAACCCAGTGAATTTTGGGCTGAAATGATTTTACACAGTTCATGAACCCAACGTGATTCTCACTATTAAGTAAAGAGAATTTACATAAGAGGAGCTGCGGTTTGTATCAGTTTCATAAGCAGAGTTGAACTACATATGGTCCATATGAGTTGGAAACCCAGTTCTTTTTTTCTGGGCATGCTCATGGTTCTTGCTGTATTGGAGACGGTGGAAAGAAGAGGATGCTGCTTGCATTAAAACAGCATGTGTTTCATGGATGAGAACACTGTTCTGAATTTCCCTTCAGAAACGGAGTTAAACCCCAGGATCTGTGTCTTCCTACAAGCAAGAGTTCATTTCTGGTAAACCCAGTGAATTTTGGGCTCAAATGATTATACACAGTTCACGAACCCACCTCGATTCTCACTATTAACTAAAGAGAATTTATGTAAGAGGAGCTGTGGTTTGCATCAGATTCATAAGCAGATTTGAACTACATATGATCCGTTTGTGTGGGAAATACAGTTCTTTTTTTCTGGGCAGGCTCATATTTCTTGCTGTATTAGAGACACTGGAAACAATTGCACGCTTCTTGCGTTAAAACAGCATGTGTTTCATGGATGAGAACACTGGCCTGAATTTCCCTTCAGAAACGGAGTTTAACCCCAGGATCTGTGTCTTCCTACAAGAAAGAGTTCATTTCTGGTAATCCCAGTGAATTTTGAGCTCAAAAGATTTTACATAGTTCAAGAACCCAACGCAATTTTCACTATTAACTAAAGAGCATTTATGTAAGAGGAGCTGTGGTTTGTATCAGTTTCATAAGCAAAGTTGAACTACATAGGGTCCATATGAGTAGGAAACACAGTTATTTTATTCTGGGCATGCTCATGGTTCTTGCCATATTGGAGACTCTGGAAATAAGAGGATGATTCTTGCGTTAAAACAGCATGTGTTTCATGGATGAGAACACTGGCCTGAATTTCCCTTCAGAAACGGAATTAAACCCCAGGATCTGTGTCTTCCTACAAGCAAGAGTTCATTTCTCGTAAACCCAGTGATTTTTGGGCTCAAATGATTTTACAAAGTTCAAGAACCCACCTCAATTCTCACTATTTACGAAAGAACATTTATGTAAGAGGAACTGTGGTTTGTATCGGTTTCAAAAGCAGAGTTGAACTACATATGATCCGTTTGAGTAGGAAACACTGTTCTTTTTTTCTGGGCAGGCTCATATTTCTTGCTGTATTAGAGACACTGGAAAGAAGATCATGCTTCTTGCGTTAAAAAGTAGTGTGTTTCACGAATGAGAACACTGTTATGAATTTCCCTTCTGAAATGGAGTTAAACCACAGGATCATTGTATTGCTACAAGCAAGAGTTCATTTCTGGTAAACCAAGTGAATTTTGGGCTCAAATGATATTACACAGTTCAGGAACCAAACTCAATTCTCACTATTAACTAAAGAGCTTTTATTTAAGAGGAGCTGTGGTTTGTATCAGTTTCATAAGCAGAGCTGAACTACATATGGTCCGTATGAGTAGGAAACCCTGTTCATTTTTTCAGGGCATGCTCATGGTTCTTGCTGTATTGGAGACGCTGGAAAGAAGAGGATGCTTGTTGCGTTAAAACAGCATGTGTTTCATGGATGAGAACACGAGTATGAATTTCCCTTCAGAAACGGAGTTAAACCATAGGATCTGTGACTTCCTACAAGCAAGAGTTCATTTCTGGTAAACCCAGTTAATTTTGGGCTCAAATGATTTTACACAGTTCACGAAACCAATCGATTCTCACTATTAACTAAAGAACATTTATGTAAGAGGAGCTGTGGTTTGTATCGGTTTCATAAGCAGAGTTGAACTACATATGGTCTGTGTGAGTAGGATACCCAGTTCATTTTTTCTTGGCATGCTCATGGTTCTTGTTTTTTTGGAGACTTTGGAAGGAACAGGATGATTCTTTCGTTAAAACAGAGTGTGTTTCATGAATGAGCACAATGGTCTGAATTTCCCTTCAGAAACGGAGTTAAACCCCAGGATCTGTGTCTTCCTACAAGCAAGAGTTCATTTCTGGTAAACCCAGTGAATTTTGAGCTTAAATGATTTTACACAGTTCAAGAACCCAACACAATTCTCACTATTAACTAAAGAGCATTTATGTACGAGGAACATTGGTTTGTATCAGTTTCATAAGCAGAGTAGAACTACATATGGTCCGTATGAGTAAGAAACCCAGTTCTTTTTTTCTGGGCATGCTCATGGTTCTTGCTGTATTAGACACACTGGAAAGAAGAGCATGCATCTTGCGTTAAAAAGTACTGTGTTTCATGAATGAGAACACTGGTATGAATTTCCCTTCAGAAACGGAGTTAAACCCCAGGATCTCTGTCTTCCTACAAGCAAGAGTTCATTTCTGGTAAACCCAGTGAATTTTGGGCTGAAATGATTTTACACAGTTCATGAACCCAACGTGATCTCACTATTAAGTAAAGAGAATTTACATAAGAGGAGCTGCGGTTTGTATCAGTTTCATAAGCAGAGTTGAACTACATATGGTCCATATGAGTTGGAAACCCAGTTCTTTTTTTCTGGGCATGCTCATGGTTCTTGCTGTATTGGAGACGGTGGAAAGAAGAGGATGCTGCTTGCATTAAAACAGCATGTGTTTCATGGATGAGAACACTGTTCTGAATTTCCCTTCAGAAACGGAGTTAAACCCCAGGATCTGTGTCTTCCTACAAGCAAGAGTTCATTTCTGGTAAACCCAGTGAATTTTGGGCTCAAATGATTATACACAGTTCACGAACCCACCTCGATTCTCACTATTAACTAAAGAGCATTTATGTAAGAGGAGCTGTGGTTTGCATCAGATTCATAAGCAGATTTGAACTACATATGATCCGTTTGTGTGGGAAATACAGTTCTTTTTTTCTGGGCAGGCTCATATTTCTTGCTGTATTAGAGACACTGGAAACAATTGCACGCTTCTTGCGTTAAAACAGCATGTGTTTCATGGATGAGAACACTGGCCTGAATTTCCCTTCAGAAACGGAGTTTAACCCCAGGATCTGTGTCTTCCTACAAGAAAGAGTTCATTTCTGGTAATCCCAGTGAATTTTGAGCTCAAAAGATTTTACATAGTTCAAGAACCCAACGCAATTTTCACTATTAACTAAAGAGCATTTATGTAAGAGGAGCTGTGGTTTGTATCAGTTTCATAAGCAAAGTTGAACTACATATGGTCCATATGAGTAGGAAACACAGTTATTTTATTCTGGGCATGCTCATGGTTCTTGCCATATTGGAGACTCTGGAAATAAGAGGATGATTCTTGCGTTAAAACAGCATGTGTTTCATGGATGAGAACCCTGGTCTGAATTTCCCTTCAGAAACGGAATTAAACCCCAGGATCTGTGTCTTCCTACAAGCAAGAGTTCATTTCTCGTAAACCCAGTGATTTTTGGGCTCAAATGATTTTACAAAGTTCAAGAACCCACCTCAATTCTCACTATTTACGAAAGAACATTTATGTAAGAGGAGCTGTGGTTTGTATCGGTTTCAAAAGCAGAGTTGAACTACATATGATCCGTTTGAGTAGGAAACACTGTTCTTTTTTTCTGGGCAGGCTCATATTTCTTGCTGTATTAGAGACACTGGAAAGAAGAGCATGCTTCTTGCGTTAAAAAGTAGTGTGTTTCACGAATGAGAACACTGTTATGAATTTCCCTTCTGAAATGGAGTTAAACCACAGGATCATTGTATTGCTACAAGCAAGAGTTCATTTCTGGTAAACCAAGTGAATTTTGGGCTCAAATGATATTACACAGTTCAGGAACCAAACTCAATTCTCACTATTAACTAAAGAGCTTTTATTTAAGTGGAGCTGTGGTTTGTATCAGTTTCATAAGCAGAGCTGAACTACATATGGTCCGTATGAGAAGGAAACCCTGTTCATTTTTTCAGGGCATGCTCATGGTTCTTGCTGTATTGGAGACGCTGGAAAGAAGAGGATGCTTGTTGCGTTAAAACAGCATGTGTTTCATGGATGAGAACACGAGTATGAATTTCCCTTCAGAAACGGAGTTAAACCATAGGATCTGTGACTTCCTACAAGCAAGAGTTCATTTCTGGTAAACCCAGTTAATTTTGGGCTCAAATGATTTTACACAGTTCACGAAACCAATCGATTCTCACTATTAACTAAAGAACATTTATGTAAGAGGAGCTGTGGTTGGTATCGGTTTCATAAGCAGAGTTGAACTACATATGGTCTGTGTGAGTAGGATACCCATTTCATTTTTTCTTGGCATGCTCATGGTTCTTGTTTTTTTGGAGACTTTGGAAGGAACAGGATGATTCTTTCGTTAAAACAGAGTGTGTTTCATGAATGAGCACAATGGTCTGAATTTCCCTTCAGAAACGGAGTTAAACCCCAGGATCTGTGTCTTCCTACAAGCAAGAGTTCATTTCTGGTAAACCCAGTGAATTTTGAGCTTAAATGATTTTACACAGTTCAAGAACCCAACACAATTCTCACTATTAACTAAAGAGCATTTATGTACGAGGAACATTGGTTTGTATCAGTTTCATAAGCAGAGTAGAACTACATATGGTCCGTATGAGTCAGAAACCCAGTTCTTTTTTTCTGGGCATGCTCATGGTTCTTGCTGTATTAGACACACTGGAAAGAAGAGCATGCATCTTGCGTTAAAAAGTACTGTGTTTCATGAATGAGAACACTGGTATGAATTTCCCTTCAGAAACGGAGTTAAACCCCAGGATCTCTGTCTTCCTACAAGCAAGAGTTCATTTCTGGTAAACCCAGTGAATTTTGGGCTGAAATGATTTTACACAGTTCATGAACCCAACGTGATTCTCACTATTAAGTAAAGAGAATTTACATAAGAGGAGCTGCGGTTTGTATCAGTTTCATAAGCAGAGTTGAACTACATATGGTCCATATGAGTTGGAAACCCAGTTCTTTTTTTCTGGGCATGCTCATGGTTCTTGCTGTATTGGAGACGGTGGAAAGAAGAGGATGCTGCTTGCATTAAAACAGCATGTGTTTCATGGATGAGAACACTGTTCTGAATTTCCCTTCAGAAACGGAGTTAAACCCCAGGATCTGTGTCTTCCTACAAGCAAGAGTTCATTTCTGGTAAACCCAGTGAATTTTGGGCTCAAATGATTATACACAGTTCACGAACCCACCTCGATTCTCACTATTAACTAAAGAGCATTTATGTAAGAGGAGCTGTGGTTTGCATCAGATTCATAAGCAGATTTGAACTACATATGATCCGTTTGTGTGGGAAATACAGTTCTTTTTTTCTGGGCAGGCTCATATTTCTTGCTGTATTAGAGACACTGGAAACAATTGCACGCTTCTTGCGTTAAAACAGCATGTGTTTCATGGATGAGAACACTGGCCTGAATTTCCCTTCAGAAACGGAGTTTAACCCCAGGATCTGTGTCTTCCTACAAGAAAGAGTTCATTTCTGGTAATCCCAGTGAATTTTGAGCTCAAAAGATTTTACATAGTTCAAGAACCCAACGCAATTTTCACTATTAACTAAAGAGCATTTATGTAAGAGGAGCTGTGGTTTGTATCAGTTTCATAAGCAAAGTTGAACTACATATGGTCCATATGAGTAGGAAACACAGTTATTTTATTCTGGGCATGCTCATGGTTCTTGCCATATTGGAACTCTGGAAATAAGAGGATGATTCTTGCGTTAAAACAGCATGTGTTTCATGGATGAGAACCCTGGTCTGAATTTCCCTTCAGAAACGGAATTAAACCCCAGGATCTGTGTCTGCCTACAAGCAAGAGTTCATTTCTCGTAAACCCAGTGATTTTTGGGCTCAAATGATTTTACAAAGTTCAAGAACCCACCTCAATTCTCACTATTTATGAAAGAACATTTATGTAAGAGGAGCTGTGGTTTGTATCGGTTTCAAAAGCAGAGTTGAACTACATATGATCCGTTTGAGTAGGAAACACTGTTCTTTTTTTCTGGGCAGGCTCATATTTCTTGCTGTATTAGAGACACTGGAAAGAAGAGCATGCTTCTTGCGTTAAAAAGTAGTGTGTTTCACGAATGAGAACACTGTTATGAATTTCCCTTCTGAAATGGAGTTAAACCACAGGATCATTGTATTGCTACAAGCAAGAGTTCATTTCTGGTAAACCAAGTGAATTTTGGGCTCAAATGATATTACACAGTTCAGGAACCAAACTCAATTCTCACTATTAACTAAAGAGCTTTTATTTAAGTGGAGCTGTGGTTTGTATCAGTTTCATAAGCAGAGCTGAACTACATATGGTCCGTATGAGAAGGAAACCCTGTTCATTTTTTCAGGGCATGCTCATGGTTCTTGCTGTATTGGAGACGCTGGAAAGAAGAGGATGCTTGTTGCGTTAAAACAGCATGTGTTTCATGGATGAGAACACGAGTATGAATTTCCCTTCAGAAACGGAGTTAAACCATAGGATCTGTGACTTCCTACAAGCAAGAGTTCATTTCTGGTAAACCCAGTTAATTTTGGGCTCAAATGATTTTACACAGTTCACGAAACCAATCGATTCTCACTATTAACTAAAGAACATTTATGTAAGAGGAGCTGTGGTTGGTATCGGTTTCATAAGCAGAGTTGAACTACATATGGTCTGTGTGAGTAGGATACCCATTTCATTTTTTCTTGGCATGCTCATGGTTCTTGTTTTTTTGGAGACTTTGGAAGGAACAGGATGATTCTTTCGTTAAAACAGAGTGTGTTTCATGAATGAGCACAATGGTCTGAATTTCCCTTCAGAAACGGAGTTAAACCCCAGGATCTGTGTCTTCCTACAAGCAAGAGTTCATTTCTGGTAAACCCAGTGAATTTTGAGCTTAAATGATTTTACACAGTTCAAGAACCCAACACAATTCTCACTATTAACTAAAGAGCATTTATGTACGAGGAACATTGGTTTGTATCAGTTTCATAAGCAGAGTAGAACTACATATGGTCCGTATGAGTCAGAAACCCAGTTCTTTTTTTCTGGGCATGCTCATGGTTCTTGCTGTATTAGACACACTGGAAAGAAGAGCATGCATCTTGCGTTAAAAAGTACTGTGTTTCATGAATGAGAACACTGGTATGAATTTCCCTTCAGAAACGGAGTTAAACCCCAGGATCTCTGTCTTCCTACAAGCAAGAGTTCATTTCTGGTAAACCCAGTGAATTTTGGGCTGAAATGATTTTACACAGTTCATGAACCCAACGTGATTCTCACTATTAAGTAAAGAGAATTTACATAAGAGGAGCTGCGGTTTGTATCAGTTTCATAAGCAGAGTTGAACTACATATGGTCCATATGAGTTGGAAACCCAGTTCTTTTTTTCTGGGCATGCTCATGGTTCTTGCTGTATTGGAGACGGTGGAAAGAAGAGGATGCTGCTTGCATTAAAACAGCATGTGTTTCATGGATGAGAACACTGTTCTGAATTTCCCTTCAGAAACGGAGTTAAACCCCAGGATCTGTGTCTTCCTACAAGCAAGAGTTCATTTCTGGTAAACCCAGTGAATTTTGGGCTCAAATGATTATACACAGTTCACGAACCCACCTCGATTCTCACTATTAACTAAAGAGCATTTATGTAAGAGGAGCTGTGGTTTGCATCAGATTCATAAGCAGATTTGAACTACATATGATCCGTTTGTGTGGGAAATACAGTTCTTTTTTTCTGGGCAGGCTCATATTTCTTGCTGTATTAGAGACACTGGAAACAATTGCACGCTTCTTGCGTTAAAACAGCATGTGTTTCATGGATGAGAACACTGGCCTGAATTTCCCTTCAGAAACGGAGTTTAACCCCAGGATCTGTGTCTTCCTACAAGAAAGAGTTCATTTCTGGTAATCCCAGTGAATTTTGAGCTCAAAAGATTTTACATAGTTCAAGAACCCAACGCAATTTTCACTATTAACTAAAGAGCATTTATGTAAGAGGAGCTGTGGTTTGTATCAGTTTCATAAGCAAAGTTGAACTACATATGGTCCATATGAGTAGGAAACACAGTTATTTTATTCTGGGCATGCTCATGGTTCTTGCCATATTGGAACTCTGGAAATAAGAGGATGATTCTTGCGTTAAAACAGCATGTGTTTCATGGATGAGAACCCTGGTCTGAATTTCCCTTCAGAAACGGAATTAAACCCCAGGATCTGTGTCTGCCTACAAGCAAGAGTTCATTTCTCGTAAACCCAGTGATTTTTGGGCTCAAATGATTTTACAAAGTTCAAGAACCCACCTCAATTCTCACTATTTATGAAAGAACATTTATGTAAGAGGAGCTGTGGTTTGTATCGGTTTCAAAAGCAGAGTTGAACTACATATGATCCGTTTGAGTAGGAAACACTGTTCTTTTTTTCTGGGCAGGCTCATATTTCTTGCTGTATTAGAGACACTGGAAAGAAGAGCATGCTTCTTGCGTTAAAAAGTAGTGTGTTTCACGAATGAGAACACTGTTATGAATTTCCCTTCTGAAATGGAGTTAAACCCCAGGATCATTGTATTGCTACAAGCAAGAGTTCATTTCTGGTAAACCAAGTGAATTTTGGGCTCAAATGATATTACACAGTTCAGGAACCAAACTCAATTCTCACTATTAACTTAAGAGCTTTTATTTAAGAGGAGCTGTGGTTTGTATCAGTTTCATAAGCAGAGCTGAACTACATATGGTCCGTATGAGTAGGAAACCCTGTTCATTTTTTCATGGCATGCTCATTGTTCTTGCTGTATTGGAGACGCTGGAAAGAAGAGGATGCTTGTTGCGTTAAAACAGCATGTGTTTCATGGATGAGAACACGAGTATGAATTTCCCTTCAGAAACGGAGTTAAACCATAGGATCTGTGACTTCCTACAAGCAAGAGTTCATTTCTGGTAAACCCAGTTAATTTTGGGCTCAAATGATTTTACACAGTTCACGAAACCAATCGATTCTCACTATTAACCAAAGAACATTTATGTAAGAGGAGCTGTGGTTTGTATCAGTTTCATAAGCAGAGTTGAACTACATATGGTCTGTGTGAGTAGGATACCCAGTTCATTTTTTCTTGGCATGCTCATGGTTCTTGTTTTTTTGGAGACTTTGGAAGGAACAGGATGATTCTTTCGTTAAAACAGAGTGTGTTTCATGAATGAGCACAATGGTCTGAATTTCCCTTCAGAAACGGAGTTAAACCCCAGGATCTGTGTCTTCCTACAAGCAAGAGTTCATTTCTGGTAAACACAGTGAATTTTGGGCTCAAATGATTATACACAGTTCACAAACCCACCTCGATTCTCACTATTAACTAAAGAGCATTTATGTAAGAGGAGCTGTGGTTTGCATCTGTTTCATAAGCAGATTTGAACTACATATGATCCGTTTGAGTGGGAAACACAGTTCTTTTTTTCTGGGCAGGCTCATATTTCTTGCTGTATTTGAGACACTGGAAATAATTGCACGCTTCTTGCGTTAAAACAGCATGTGTTTCATGGATGAGAACACTGGCCTGAATTTCCCTTCAGAATCAGCGTTAAACCCCAGGATCTGTGTCTTACTACAAGCAAGAGATCATTTCTGGTAAACCCAGTGAATTTTTTGCTCAAATGATTTTACACAGTTCATGAAACCAATTCGATTCTCACTATTAACTAAAGAGCATTTATGTAAGGGGAGCTGTGGTTTGTATCAGTTTCATAAGCAGAGTTGAAATACATATGATCTGTTTGAGTAGGAAACACAGTTCTTTTTTTCTGGGCAGGCTCATTTTTCTTGCTCTATTAGAGACACTGGAAAGAATTGCACGCTTCTTGCGTTAAAACAGCATGTGTTTCATGGATAGGAACACTGGTCTGAATTTCCCTTCAGAAACGGAGATAAAGCCCAGGATCTGTGTCTTCCTACAACAAGGAGTTCTTTTCTGGTAAACCAAGTGCATTTTGGGTTCAAAAGATTTTACACAGTTCAAGAAACCAACGCAATTCTCACTATTAACTAAAGAGCATTTATGTAAGAGGAGCTGCGGTTTGTATCGGTTTCAAAAGCAGAGTTGAAATACATATGATCCGTTTGAGTAGGAAACACAGTTCTTTTTTTCTGCGCATGCTCATGGTTCTTACTGTATTGGAGACGCTGGAAAGAAGAGGATGATTCTTGCGTTAAAACAGCATGTGTTTCATGGATGAGAACACTGGTCTGAATTTCACTTCAGAAACGGAGTTATACCGCAGGACCTGTGTATTCCAACAAGAAATAGTTCATTTCTGGTAAACCAAGTGAATTTTTGGCTCAAATGATATGACACAGTTCAAAACCCAACTCAATAATCACTATCAACTAAAGATCTTTAATGTAAGAGGAGCTGTGGTTTGTATCAGTTTCATAAGCAGAGTTGAACTATATATGGTCCATATAGTAGGAAACCCAGTTCTTTTTTTCTGGGCATGCTCATGGTTCTTGCTGTATTGGAGACGCTGGAAAGAAGTGGATGATTCTTGCGTTAAAACAGTATGTGTTTCATGGTTGAGATCACTGGTCTGAATTACCCTTCAGAAATGGAGTTAAACCCCAGTATCTGTGTTTTCCTACAAGCAAGAGTTAATTTATGGTAAACCCAGTGAATTTGGGCTCAAATGATTTTACACTGTTCAAGAACCCACCTCGATTCTCACTATTAACTAAAGAGCATTTATGTAAGAGCAGCTGTGGTTTGCATTGGTTTCATTAGCAGAGTTGAAATTCATATGATCCGTTTGAGTAGGAAACCCAGTTCTTTTTTTCTGAGCAGGCTAATATTTCTTGCTGTATTACAGACACTGGAAAGAAGAGCATGCTTCTTGCATTAAAAAGTAGTGTGTTTCATTAATGAGAACACTGGTATGAATTTCCCTTCTGAAATGGAGTTAAACCCCAGAATTTCTGTCTTCCTACAAGAGAGAGTTCATTTCTGGTAAACCAAGTGAATTTTGGGCTAAAAAGACTTTACACAGTTCAAGAACCCAACACAATTCTCACTATTAACTGAAGGTCTTTTATGTAAGAAGATCTGTGGTTTGTATCAGTTTCATAAGCAGAGTAGAAGTACATATGGTCCTTATGAGTAGGAAACCCAGTTCTTTTTTTCTGGGCATGCTCATGGTTCTTGCTGTATTGGAGACGCTAGAAAGAAGAGGATGATTCTTGCGTTAAAACAGCATGTGTTTCATGGATGAGAACACTGGTCTGAATTTCCCTTCAGAAACGGAATTAAACCCCAGGATCTGTGTCTTCCTACAAGCAAGAGTTCATTTCTGGTAAATCCAGTGATTTTTTGGCTCAAATGATTTTACACAGTTCAAGAACCCAACTCGATTTTCACTATTTACTAAAGAACATTTATGTAAGAGGAGCTGTGGTTTGTATCGGTTTCAAAAGCAGAGTTGAACTACATATGATCCGTTTGAGTAGGAAACACTGTTCTTTTTTTCTGGGCAGGCTCATATTTCTTGCTGTATTAGAGACGCTGGAAACAATTGCACGCTTCTTGCGTTAAAACAGCATGTGTTTCATGGATGAGAACACTGGCCTGAATTTCCCTTCAGAAACGGAGTTAAACCCCAGGATCTGTGTCTTCCTACAAGAAAGAGTTCATTTCTGGTAATCCCAGTGAATTTTGAGCTCAAAAGATTTTACACAGTTCAAGAACCCAATGCAATTTTCACTATTAACTAAAGAGCATTTATGTAAGGGGAGCTGTGGTTTGTATCGGTTTCATAAGCAGAGTTGAAATACATATGATCTGTTTGAGTAGGAAACACAGTTCTTTTTTTCTGGGCAGGCTCATTTTTCTTGCTCTATTCGAGACACTGGAAAGAATTGCACTCTTCTTGCGTTAAAACAGCATGTGTTTCATGGATAGGAACACTGGTCTGAATTTCCCTTCAGAAACGGAGTTATACCCCAGGATCTGTGTCTTCCTACAAGCAAGAGTTCATTTCTGGTAAACCCAGTGAATTTTGGGCTCAAATGATATTACACAGGTTAGAAACCAAACTCAATTCTCACTATTAACTAAAGAGCTTTTATTTAAGAGGAGCTGTGGTTTGTATCAGTTTCATAAGCAGAGCTGAACTACATATGGTCCGTATGAGTAGGAAACCCTGTTCATTTTTTCGGGGCATGCTCATTGTTCTTGCTGTATTGGAGACGCTGGAAAGAAGAGGATGATTCTTGCGTTAAAACAGCATGTGTTTCATGGATGAGAACACTGGTTTGAATTTCCCTTCAGAAACGGAGTTAAACCCCAGATTCTGTGTCTTCCTACAAGCAAGAGTTCATTTCTGGTAAACCAAGTGAATTTTGGGCTCAAATGACATTACACAGTTCAGGAACCCAACTCATTTCTCACCATTACCTAAAGAGCTTTTATTTAAGAGGAGCTGTAGTTTGTATCAGTTTCAGAAGCAGAGTTGAACTACATATGGTACGTATGAGTAGGAAACCCTGTTCATTTTTTCTCGGCATGCTCATGGTTCTTGCTGTATTGGAGACGGTGGAAAGAAGAGGATGCTGCTTGCGTTAAAACAGCATGTGTTTCATGGATAGGAACACTGGTCTGAATTTCCCTTCAGAAACGGAGTTATACCCCAGGATCTGTTTCTTCCTACAAGCAAGAGTTCATTTCTGGTAAACCCAGTGAATTTTGGGCTCAAATGATTATACACAGTTCACGAACCCACCTCGATTCTAACTATTAACTAAAGAGCATTTATGTAAGAGGAGCTGTGGTTTGCATCAGTTTCATAAGCAGATTTGAACTACATATGATCCGTTTGAGTGGGAAATACAGTTCTTTTTTTCTGGGCAGGCTCATATTTCTTGCTGTATTAGAGACACTGGAAACAATTGCACGCTTCTTGCGTTAAAACAGCATGTGTTTCATGGATGAGAACACTGGCCTGAATTTCCCTTCAGAAACGGAGTTAAACCCCAGGATCTGTGTCTTCCTACAAGAAAGTGTTCATTTCTGGTAATCTCAGTGAATTTTGAGCTCAAAAGATTTTACACAGTTCAAGAACCCAACACAATTTTCACTATTAACTAAAGAGCATTTATGTAAGAGGAGCTGTGGTTTGTATCAGTTTCATAAGCAAAGTTGAACTACATATGGTCCGTATGAATAGGAAACACAGTTCTTTTATTCTGGGCATACACATGGTTCTTGTTATATTGGAGACTCTGGAAAGAAGTGCTTGCTTCTTGCGTTAAAACAGAGTGTATTTCATGGATGAGAACTCTGGTCTGAATTTCCCTTCGGAAACAGAGTTAATCCCCAGGATCTGTGTCTTACTATAAACAAGAGATCACTTCTGGTAAACCCAGTGAATTTTTTGCTCAAATGATTTTACACAGTTCATGAAACCAATTCGATTCTCACTATTAACTAAAGAGCATTTATGTAAGAGGAGCTGTGGTTTGTATCAGTTCCATAAGCAGAGTTGAAATACATATGATCTGTTTGAGTAGGAAACACAGTTCTTTTTTTCTGGGCAGCCCCTTTTTTCTTGCTCTATTCGAGACACTGGAAAGAATTGCACTCTTCTTGCGTTAAAACAGCATGTGTTTTATGGATAGGAACACTGGTCTGAATTTCCCTTCAGAAACGGAGTTAATCCCCAGGATCTGTGTTTTCCTACAAGCAAGAGTTCATTTCTGGTAAACCCAGTGAATTTTGAGCTTAAATGATTTTACACAGTTCAATAACCCAACACAATTCTCACTATTAACTAAAGAGCATTTATGTAAGAGGAGCTGCGGTTTGTATCGGTTTCAAAAGCAGAGTTGAAATACATATGATCCGTTTGAGTAGGAAACACAGTTCTTTTTTTCTGGGCATGCTCATGGTGCTTGCTGTATTGGAGACGCTGGAAAGAAGAGGATGATTCTTGCGTTAAAACAGCATGTGTTTCATGGATGAGAACACTGGTCTGAATTTCACTTCTGAAACGGAGTTATACCCCAGGATCTGTGTCTTACTACAAGCAAGAGGTAATTTTTGGTAAACCCAGTGAATTTGCGGCTAAAAATAATTTACACAGAACCCAAACCCAATGCGTTTCTGACTATTAAGCAAGGAGCATTTATTTAACAGGAGCTGTGGTTTGTATCAGTTTCATAAGCAGAGTTGAACTAGATATGGTCCGTATTAGAAGGAAACACAGTTCTTTTATTCTGTGATTGCTCATATTTCTTGCTGTGTTGGTGATGCTGGTAAGAAGAGCATGCTTCTTGCATTAAAACAGAGTGAGTTTCATGGATGAGAACACCGGTCTTAATTTCCTTTCAGGAATGGAATTTAACCACAGGATCTGTATCTTCCTACAAGCAAGAGGTCTTTTCTGGGAAACCTACCAAATTTAGGCTCAAATGAAATTACACAGCTCAAGAACCCAACGCGATACTCACTATTAAATTGAGAGCATTTATTTAAAAGGAGCTGGGGTTTGTATCAGTTTCATGAGCAGAGTTGAACTAGATATGGTCCGAATGAGTAGGAAAAACAGTTCTTTTTTCTTAGGCTGGCTAATGTTACCTGCCGTATTGGAGATGCTGGAAAGAATAGCATGCATCTTGTGTTAAAACAGAGTGTGTTTCATGGATGAGAACACAGGTCTGAATTTCCCTTCAGAAACGGATTTAAGAACCAGGATCTGTGTCATCCTACAAGCAAGAGGTCATTTCTGGTAAAACCACTGAATTTTGGGCTCAAATTAATTTACACAATTCACGAACCCAACGCGTTTCTCACTATTAACTAAAGAGCATTTATTTAACGGAAGCTGTGGTTTGTATAAGTTTTATGAGCAGAGTTGAACTAGATATGTTCCATAAGAGTGGGAAACACAGTTCTTTTATTCTGGGTTTATTCATGTTTCTTGCTGTTTGGAGACGTTGGAAAGAAGAGCATGCTTCATGCATTAAAACAATGTGTGTTTCATGGATGAGAACACTGGTCTGAATTTGCCATCAGAAACGGATTTAAGATCCAGGATATGTGTCTTCCTTCATGGAAGAGATCATTTCTGGTAAACCCAGTGAATTTGTGTCTCAAATGAATTTACACCGTTAATAAACCCAACACGTTTCTCCCTATTAACTAAGGAGCATTTATTTAACAGGCACTGTGGTTTGTATCAGTTTCATAAGCATAGTTGAACTACATATGGTCCGTATTAGAAGGAAACACAGTTCTTTTATTCTGGGCTTGCTCATTTTTCTTGCTGTATTGGAGATGTTGTACAGAAGAGCATGATTCTTGCGTTAAAATAGTTGTGTTTCATGGAAGAGAACACCGGTCTGAATTTCCCTTCAGAAACAGAGTTAAACCACAGGATCTGTGTCTTCCTACAAGCAAGAGTTCATTTCTGGTAAATCCAGTGAATTTGCGGCTCAATTGATTTTACCCATCACACAAACCCAAAGTGTTTCTCTCTATTAAGTAAGGTCCATTTATTTAACAGGAGCTGTGTTTTGTATCAGTTTCATAAGCAGAGTTGAACTAGATATCATCCGTATTAGAAGGAAACACAGTTCTTTTATTCTGGGGATGCTCATGATTCTTGCTGTTGGTGTCTCTAGAAAGAAGAGGGTGCTTCTTGTGTTAAAACATAGTGTGTTCCATGGATTAGAAAACTGGTCTTAATTTCCCTTCATAAATGGAGTTAAACCACAGGATCTGTGTCTTCCTACAAGCAAGAGGTCATTTCTTGTAAACCCAGTGAATTTGCTGCTCAAATGAATTTACACAGTTCACAAACCCAACGTGTTTCGCACTAATAACTAAACAGCATTTATTTAACAGGCACTGTGGTTTGTATCAGTTTCATAAGCATAGTTGAACTAGATAGGGTATGTATGAGTAGGATACACAGTTCTTTTATTCTGGGCTTGCTCATTTTTCTTGCTGTATTGGAGACACTGGAAAGAAGAGCATGCTTCTTGCGTTAAAACAGAGTGTGTTTAATGGATGAGAACACTGGTCTGAATTTGCCTTCATAAACATAGTTAAACCACAGGATCTGTGTCTTCCTACAAGCAAGAGGTCATTTCTGGTAAACCCAGTGAATTTGCTGCTGAAATGAATTTACGCAGTTCACAAACCCAACGCTTTTCTCACTATTAACTAAAGAGCATTTATTTAACAGGCTCTGTGGTTTGTATCAGGTTCATAAGCAGAGTTGAACTAGATATGGTCTGTATGAGTTGGATCCACAGTTGTTTTATTCTGGGCTTACTCATGTTTCTAGCTGTATTGGAACGCTGGAAAGAAAAGCATGCTTCTTGCGTTAAAACAGCGTGTGTTTAATGGATGAGAACACTGGTCTGAATTTGCCTTCAGAAACGTAATTCAACCACAGTATCTGGGTATTCCTACAAGCAAGAGGTCATTTCTGGTGAACCCAGTGAATTTGCGGCTCAATGGAATTTACACAGAACACAAACCCAATGCGTTAGTCACTATTAAGCAAGGAGCATTTATTTAACAATAGCTGTGCTTTGTATAAGTTTTATGAGCAGAGTTGAACTAGATATGTTCCATAAGAGTGGGAAACACAGTTCTTTTATTCTGGGTTTATTCATGTTTCTTGCTGTATTGGATACGCTGGAAAAGAGCATCCTTTTTGCGTTAAAACAGAGTATGTTTCATGGATGAGAACACAAGCCTGAATTTCCCTTCAGAAACGGATTTAAGATGCAGGGTCTGTGTCTTCCCAAAAGCAAGAGATCATTTCTGGTAAACCCAGGGAATTTGTGCCTCAAATGAATTTACACAGTTCATGAACCCAACGCGTTTCTCACTATTAACTAAAGAGCATTTTTTAAACAAGCGCTGTGGATTGTATCGGTTTCATAAGCAGAGGTGAACTAGATATGTTCCATATGAGTAGGAAACACATTTCTTTTTTTCTGGGCTTGCTCATTTTTTTTGCTGTTTCGGAGACGTTGTAAAGAAGAGCATGCTTCATGCATTAAATCAAAGTGTGTTTCATGGATGAGAACACTGGTCTGAATTTGCCATCAGAAACGGATTTAAGATCCAGGATATGTGTCTTCCTTCATGGAAGAGATCATTTCTGGTAAACCCAGTGAATTTGTGTCTCAAATGAATTTACACCGTTAATAAACCCAACAAGTTTCTCCCTATTAACTAAGGAGCATTTATTTAACAGGCACTGTGGTTTGTATCAGTTTCATAAGCATAGTTGAACTACATATGGTCCGTATTAGAAGGAAACACAGTTCTTTTATTCTGGGCTTGCTCATTTTTCTTGCTGTATTGGAGATGTTGTAAAGAAGAGCATGATTCTTTCGTTAAAACAGTTGTGTTTCATGGATGAGAACACCGGTCTGAATTTCCCTTCAGAAACAGAGTTAAACCACAGGATCTGTGTCTTCCTACAAGCAAGAGTTCATTTCTGTTAAATCCAGTGAATTTGCGGCTCAATTGATTTTACCCATCACACAAACCCAAAGTGTTTCTCTCTATAAAGTCAGGTGCATTTATTTAACAGGAGCTGTGTTTTGTATCAGTTTCATAAGCAGAGTTGAACTAGATATCATCCGTATTAGAAGGAAACACAGTTCTTTTATTCTGGGGATGCTCATGATTCTTGCTGTTGGAGTCTCTAGAAAGAAGAGGGTGCTTCTTGTGTTAAAACATAGTGTGTTCCATGGATTAGAAAACTGGTCTTAATTTCCCTTCATACACGGAGTTAAACCACAGGATCTGTGTCTTCCTACAAGCAAGAGGTCATTTCTGGTAAACACAGGGAATTTGCGGCTCAAATGAATTTACACAGTTCACATTCCCAATGCGTTTGGCACTAATAACTAAAGAGCATTTATTTAACAGGCACTGTGGTTTGTATCAGTTTCATAAGCATAGTTTAACTACATATGGTCTGTATGAGTAGGATACACAGTTCTTTTATTCCGGGCTTGCACATGTTTCTTGCTATATTGAGGACGCTGGAAAGAAGAGCATGCTTCTTCCGTTAAATCAGAGTGTGTTTCATGGATGAGAACACTGGTCTGAATTTCCCTTCAGAAACGGAGTTAAACCACAGCATCTGTGTCTTCCTACAAGCAAGAGGTTATTTTTGGTAAACCCAGTGAATTTGCGGATAAAAAGAATTTACACAGAACCAAAACCCAGTGCGTTTCTGACTATTGAGCAAGGAGCATTTATATAACAGGAGCTGTGGTTTGTATCAGTTTCATAAGCAGAGTTGAACTAGATATGGTCCGTATTAGAAGGAAACACAGTTCTTTTATTCTGTGATTGCTCATATTTCTTGCTGTGTTGGTGATGCTGGAAAGAAGAGTATGCTTCTTGCATTAAAACAGAGTGAGTTTCATGGATGAGGACACCGGTCTGAATTTCCTTTCAGAAATGGAGTTAAACCACAGGATCTCTATCTTCCTACAAGCAAGAGGTCTTTTCTGGGAAACCTACCAAATTTAGGCTCAAATGAAATTACACAGCTCAAGAACCCAACGCGATACTAACTATTAAATTGAGAGCATTTATTTAAAAGGAGCTGGGGTTTTTTTCAGTTTCATAAGCAGAGTTGAACTAGATATGGTCCGAATGAGTAGGAAAAACAGTTCTTTTTTCTTAGGCTGGCTAATGTTACCAGCAGTATTGGAGACGCTGGAAAGAAGAGCATGCTTCTTGTGTTAAAACAGAGTGTGTTTCATGGATGAGAACACAGGTCTGAATTTCCCTTCAGAAACGGATTTAAGAACCAGGATCTGTGTCTTCCTACAACTAAGAGGTCATTTCTGGTAAACCCACTGAATTTTGGGCTCAAATTAATTTACACAATTCACGAACCCAACGCGTTTCTCACTATTAACTAAAGAGCATTTTTTTAACAGGAGCTGTTGTTTGTATAAGTTTTATGAGCAGAGTTGAACTAGATATGTTCCATAAGAGTGGGAAACACAGTTCTTTTATTCTGGGTTTATTCATGTTTCTTGCTGTATTGGATACGCTGGAAAAGAGCATCCTTTTTGCGTTAAAACAGAGTATGTTTCATGGATGAGAACACAAGCCTGAATTTCCCTTCAGAAACGGATTTAAGATGCAGGGTCTGTGTCTTCCCAAAAGCAAGAGATCATTTCTGGTAAACCCAGGGAATTTGTGCCTCAAATGAATTTACACAGTTCATGAACCCAACGCGTTTCTCACTATTAACTAAAGAGCATTTTTTAAACAAGCGCTGTGAATTGTATCGGTTTCATAAGCAGAGTTGAACTAGATATGTTCCATATGAGTAGGAAACACATTTCTTTTTTTCTGGGCTTGCTCATTTTTCTTGCTGTTTCGGAGACATTGGAAAGAAGAGCATGCTTCATGCATTAAATCAAAGTGTGTTTCATGGATGAGACCACTGGTCTGAATTTCCCATCAGAAACGGATTTAAGATCCAGGATATGTGTCTTCCTTCATGGAAGAGATCATTTCTGGTAAACCCAGTGAATTTGTGTCTCAAATGAATTTACACCGTTAATAAACCCAACACGTTTCTCCCTATTAACTAAGGAGCTTTTATTTAACAGGCACTGTGGTTTGTATCAGTTTCATAAGCATAGTTGAACTACATATGGTCCGTATTAGAAGGAAACACAGTTCTTTTATTCTGGGCTTGCTCATTTTTCTTGCTGTATTGGAGATGTTGTAAAGAAGAGCATGATTCTTGCGTTAAAACAGTTGTGTTTCATGGAAGAGAACACCGGTCTGAATTTCCCTTCAGAAACAGAGTTAAACCACAGGATCTGTGTCTTCCTACAAGCAAGAGTTCATTTCTGGTAAATCCAGTGAATTTGCGGCTCAATTGATTTTACCCATCACACAAACCCAAAGTGTTTCTCTCTATTAAGTAAGGTCCATTTATTTAACAGGAGCTGTGTTTTGTATCAGTTTCATAAGCAGAGTTGAACTAGATATCATCCGTATTAGAAGGAAACACAGTTCTTTTATTCTGGGGATGCTCATGATTCTTGCTGTTGGTGTCTCTAGAAAGAAGAGGGTGCTTCTTGTGTTAAAACATAGTGTGTTCCATGGATTAGAAAACTGGTCTTAATTTCCCTTCATAAACGGAGTTAAACCACAGGATCTGTGTCTTCCTACAAGCAAGAGGTCATTTCTTGTAAACCCAGTGAATTTGCTGCTCAAATGAATTTACACAGTTCACAAACCCAACGTGTTTCGCACTAATAACTAAACAGCATTTATTTAACAGGCACTGTGGTTTGTATCAGTTTCATAAGCATAGTTGAACTAGATAGGGTATGTATGAGTAGGATACACAGTTCTTTTATTCTGGGCTTGCTCATTTTTCTTGCTGTATTGGAGACACTGGAAAGAAGAGCATGCTTCTTGCGTTAAAACAGAGTGTGTTTAATGAATGAGAACACTGGTCTGAATTTGCTTTCATAAACGGAGTTAAACCACAGGATCTGTGTCTTCCTACAAGCAAGAGGTCATTTCTGGTAAACCCAGTGAATTTGCTGCTGAAATGAATTTACACAGTTCACAAACCCAACACTTTTCTCACTATTAACTAAAGAGCATTTATTTAACAGGCTCTGTGGTTTGTATCAGGTTAATAAGCAGAGTTGAACTAGATATGGTCTGTATGAGTAGGATCCACAGTTGTTTTATTCTGGGCTTACTCATGTTTCTAGCTGTATTGGATACGCTGGAAAGAAAAGCATGCTTCTTGGGTTAAAACAGCGTGTGTTTAATGGATGAGAACACTTGTCTGAATTTCCCTTCAGAAACGGTGTTAAACCACAGGATCTGGGTCTTCCTACAAGCAAGAGGTCATTTCTGGTAAACCCAGTGAATTTGGGGCTCAATGTAATTTACACAGAACACAAACCCAATGCGTTAGTCACTATTAAGCAAGGAGCATTTATTTAACAGTAGCTGTGGTTTGTATCAGTTTCATAAGCATAGTTGAACTAGATATGGTCCGTATTAGAAGGAAACACAGTTCTTTTATTCTGGGATTGCTCATATTTCTTGCTGTGTTGGGGATGCTGGAAAGAAGAGCATGCTTCTTGCATTAAAACAGAGTGAGTTTCATGGATGAGGACACTGGTCTGAATTTCCTTTCAGAAATGGAGTTAAACCACAGGATCTGTATCTTCGTACAAGCAAGAGGTCTTTTCTGGGAAAACCAACAAATTTTAGGCTCAAATGAATTTACACAGCTCAAGAACCCAATGCGATTCTCACTATTAAATAAAGAGCATTTATTTAAAAGGAGCTGGGGTTTGTATCGGTTTCATAAGCAGAGTTGAACTAGATATGGTCCGAATGAGTAGGAAAATCAGTTCTTTTTTTCTTAGGCTGGCTAATGTTGCTTGCTGTAGTGGAGATGCTGGAAAGAAGAGCATGCTTCTTGTGTTAAAACAGAGTATGTGTCATGGATGAGAACACAGGTCTGAATTTCCCTTCAGAAATGGATTTACGAACCAGGATCTGTGTCTTCCTACAAGCAAGAGGTCATTTCTGGTAAACCCACTGAATTTTGGGCTCAAATTAATTTACACAATTCACGAACCCAACGCGTTTCTCACTATTAACTAAAGAGCATTTATTTAACAGGAGCTGTGGTTTGTATAAGTTTTATGAGCAGAGTTGAACTAGATATGTTCCATAAGAGTGGGAAACACAGTTCTTTTATTCTGGGTTTATACATGTTTCTTGCTGTATTGGATACGCTGGAAAAGAGCATCCTTTTTGCATTAAAACAGAGTGTGTTTCATTGATGACAACACAATTCTGAATTTCCCTTCAGAAACGGATTTAAGATGCAGGGTCTGTGTCTTCCCACAAGCAAGAGATCATTTCTGGTAAACCCAGGGAATTTGCGGCTCAAATGAATTTACACAGTTCATGAACCCAACGCGTTTCTCACTACTAACTAAAGAGCATTTTTTAAACAAGAGCTTTGGATTGTATCTGTTTCATAAGCAGAGTTGAACTAGATATGTTCCATATGAGTAGGAAACACATTTCTTTTTTTCTGGGCTTGCTCATTTTTCTTGTTGTTTTGGAGACGTTGGAAAGAAGAGCATGCTTCATGCATTAAAACAAAGTGTGTTTCATGGATGAGAACACTGGTCTGAATTTCCCATCAGAAACGGATTTAAGATGCAGGATCTGTGTCTTCCTTCATGGAAGAGATCATTTCTGGTAAACCCAGTGAATTTGTGTCTCAAATGAATTTACACCGTTAATAAACCCAATACGTTTCTCCCTATTAACTAAGGAGCATTTATTTAACAGGCACTGTGGTTTGTATCAGTTTCATAAGCATAGTTGAACTACATATGGTCTGTATGATTAGGATACACAGTTCTTTTATTCTGGGCTTGCTCATTTTTCTTGCTGTGTTGGTGAGGCTGGAAAGAAGAGCATGCTTCTTGCATTAAAACAGAGTGAGTTTCATGGATGAGAACACTGGTCTGAATTTCCTTTCAGAAATGGAGTTAAACCACAGGATCTGTATCTTCGTACAAGCAAGAGGTCTTTTCTGGGAAACCCACCAAATTTTAGGCTCAAATGAATTTACACAGCTCAAGAACCCAACGCGATTCTCACTATTAAATAAAGAGCATTTATTTAAAAGGAGCTGGCATGTGTATCGGTTTCATAAGCAGAGTTGAACTAGATATGGTCCGAATGAGTAGGAAAATCAGTTCTTTTTTTCTTAGGCTGGCTAATGTTGCTTGCTGTAGTGGAGATGCTGGAAATAGAGCATCCTTCTTGTGTTAAAACAGATTGTGTTTCATAGATGAGAACACAGGTCTGAATTTCCCTTATGAAATGGATTTACGATCCAGGATCTGTGTCTTCCTACAAGCAAGAGTGCATTTCTGGTAAAACCAGTGAATTTGCGGCTCAAATGAATTTACACTGTTCACAAAACCAACACATTTCACACTATTACCTAAAGAGCATTTATTTAACAGGAGCTTTGGTTTGTATCAGTTTCAAAGGCAAAGTTGAAGTAGATATGGTCTGTATGAGTAGGAAAAACAGTTCTTTTTTTCTGGGCATGCTGATGTTTCCTGCTGTATTGGAGAGGCTGGAAAGAAGACCATGCATCTTGCATTAAAACAGAGTGTGTTTCATGGATGAGAACACAGGACTGAATTTCCCTTCAGAAGCGGATTTAAGATCCAGGATCTGTGTCTTCCTACAAGCAATGATTATTTCAGGTAAACCCAGTGAATTTGCGGCTCAAATGAATATACACAGAATCCAAACCCAATGCGTTTCTCACTATTAAGTAAGGAGCATTAATTTAAAAGCAGCTATGATATGTATCAGTTTCATAAGCAGAGTTGAACTAGATACGGTCCAAAGTAGAAGGAAACACAGTTCTTTTATTCTGTGCTTGCACATGTTTCTTGATATATTGGAGAGGCTGGAAAGAAGAGCATGCTTCTTGTGTTGAAACAGACTGTGTTTCATGGATGAGAACATCGGTCTGAATTTCCTTCAGAAATGGAGTTAAACCACAGGATCTGTATCTTCCTACAAGAAGGAGGTCATTTCTGGTAAACACACTAAATTTTGGGCTCAAATAATTTTACACAGTTCACGAACCCAGCGTGTTTCTCACTATTAACTAAAGAGCATTTTTTAAACAAGAGCTGTGGATTGTATCAGTTTCATAAGCAGAGTTGAACTAGATATGTTCCATATGAGTAGGAAACACAGTTCTTTTTTTCTGGGCTTGCTCATTTTTCGTGCTGTTTATGAGAAGCTGGAAAGAAGAGCATGCTTCATGCATTAAAACAGAGTGTGTTTCATGAATGAGAACACTAGTCTGAATTTCCCTTCAGAAACGGATTTAAGATCCAGGATCTGTGTCTTCCTTCAAGCAAGAGATCATTTCTGGTAAACCCAGTGAATTTGCGTCTCAAATGAATTTACACCATTAATAAACCCAACGCGTTTCTCCCTATTAACTAAAGAGCATTTATTTAAGAGGCACTGTGGTTTGTATCAGTTTCATAAGCATAGTAGAACTACATAGGGTCTGTATGAGTAGGATACACAGTTCTTTTATTCTGGGCTTGATCATGATTCTTGCTGTATTGTAGTTGCTAGAAAGAAGAGGATGCTTGTTGTGTTAAAACAGAGTGTGTTCCATGGATTAGAAAACTGGTCTGAATTTCTCTTCATAAACGGAGTTAAACCACAGGATCTGTGTCTTCCTACAAGCAAGAGGTTATTCTTGGTAAACCCAGAGAAATTGCGGCTCTAAAGAATTTACACAGAACACAAACCCAATGCGTTTCTCACAATTAAGTAAGGAGCATTTATTAAACAGGAGCTGTGGTTTGTATCATTTTCATAAGCAGAGTTGAACTAGATATGGTCTGTATTAGAAGGAAACACTGTTCTTTTATTCTGTGATTGTTCATATTTCTTGCTGTGTTGGTGATGCTGGAAAGAATAGCATTCTTTTTGCGTTAAAACAGAGTGAGTTTCATGGATGAGAACACCGGTCTGAATTTCCGTTCAGATATGGAGTTAAACCACAGGATCTGTATCTTCGTACAAGCATTAGGTGTTTTCTGGGAAACCCACCAAATTTTAGGCTCAAATGAATTTACACAGCTCAAGAACCCAACGCGATTCTCACTATTAAATAAAGAGCATTTCTTTAAAAGGTGCTGGGGTTTGTATCGGTTACATAAGCAGAGTTGAACTAGATATGGTCCGAATGAGTAGGAAAATCAGTTCTTTTTTTCTTAGGCTGGCTAATGTTGCCTGCTGTAGTGGAGATGCTGGAAAGAAGAGCATGCTTCTTGTGATAAAACAGAGTGTGTTTCATGGATGAGAACACAGGTCTGAATTTCCCTTATGAAATGGATTTACGATCCAGGATCTGTGTCTTCCTACAAGCAAGAGTGCATTTCTGGTAAACCCAGTGAATTTGCAGCTCAAATGATTTTACACTGTTCACAAAACCAACGCATTTCACACTATTACCTAAAGAGCATTTATTTAACAGGAGCTTTGGTTTGTATCAGTTTCAAAGGCAAAGTTGAAGTAGATATGGTCTGTATGAGTAGGAAAAACAGTTCTTTTATTCTGTGCTTGCAGGAGTTTCTTGCTGTATTGGAGACGCTAGAAAGAAGAGCATGCTTCTTGCGATAAATCAGAGTGTGTATCATAGATGAGAACACTGGTCTGAATTTCCCTTCAGAAACGGAGTTAAACCACAGGATGTGTGTCTTCCTACAAGCAAGAGGTTATTTTTGGTACACCCAGTGAAATTGCGGCTCTAAAGAATTTACAAAGAACACAAACCCAATGCGTTTCTCACAATAAGTAAGGAGCATTTATTTAACAGGAGCTGTGGTTTGTATCAGTTTCATAAGCAGAGTTGAACTAGATATGGTCTGTATTAGAAGGAAACACAGTTCTTTTATTCTGTGATTGTTCATATTTCTTTCTGTGTTGGTGATGCTGGAAAGAAGAGCATGCTTTTTGCATTAAAACAGAGTGAGTTTCATGGATGAGAACACCGGTCTGAATTTCCGTTGAGAAATGGAGTTAAATACAGGATCTGTATCTTCCTACAAGCAAGAGATCTTTTCTGGGAAACCCAACAAATTTTAGGCTCAAATGAATTTACACAGCTCAAAAACCCAACGTGATTCTCACTATTAAATAAAGAGCATTTATTTAAAAGGACCTGGGGTTTGTATCGGTTTCATAAGCAGAGTTCAACTAGATATGGTCCGAATGAGTAGGAAAATCAGTTCTTTTTTTCTTAGGCTGGCTAATGTTGCCTGCTGTAGTGGAGATGCTGGAAGGAAGAGCATGCTTCATGTGATAAAACAGAGTGTGTTTCATGGATGAGAACACAGGTCTGAATTTCCCTTCTAAAATGGATTTAAGACCAGGATCTGTGTTTTCCTACAAGCAAGAGTGCATTTCTGGTAAAACCAGTGAATTTGCGGCTCAAATGAATTTACAGTGTTCACAAAACCAACCCATTTCACACTATTACCTAAAGAGCATTTATTTAACAGGAGCTTTGGTTTGTATCAGTTTCAAAGGCAAAGTTGAAGTAGATATGGTCTGTATGAGTAGGAAAAACAGTTCTTTTTTTCTGGGCATGCTCATGTTTCTTGCTGTATTGGAGAGGCTGGAAAGAAGACCATGCTTCCTGCGATAAAAAAGAGTGTGTTTCAGGCATGAGAACGCTGGACTTAATTTCCCTTCAGAAACGGAGTTCAACCCCAGTATCTGTGTCTTCCTCCAAGGAAGAGATCATTTCTGGTAAACCCAGTGAATTTGCGGCTCAAATGAATTTACACAGAACCCAAACCCAATGCGTTTCTCACTATTAAGTAAGGAGCATTAATTTAACAGGAGCTCTGATATGTATCACTTTCATAGGCAGAGTTGAACTAGATACGGTCTGAATTAGAAGGAAACACAGTTCTTTTATTCTGTGCTTGCACATGTTTCTTGCTGTATTGGAGACGCTGGAACTAAGAGCATGCTTCTTGCGTTAAAACAGAGTGTGTTTCATGGATGAGAACACTGGTCTGAATTTCCCTTCAGAAACGGAGTTAAACCACAGGATCTGTGTCTTCCTACAAGCAACACGTTATTTTTGGTAAAGGCAGTGATTTTGTGCCTAAAAGAATTTATACAGAACACAAACCCAATGCGTTTCGCACTATTAAGTAAGGAGTATTTATTTAACAGGAGCTGTGGTTTGTATCAGTTTCATAAGCAGAGTGGAACTAGATATGGTCCGTATTAGAAGGAAACACAGTTCTTTTATTCTGTGATTGCTCATATTTCTTGCTGTGTTGGTGATGCTGGAAAGAAGATCATGCTTCTTGCATTAAAACAGAGTGAGTGTCATGGATGAGAACACCGGTCCGAATTTCCGTTCAGAAATGGAGTTAAACCACAGGATCTGTATCTTCCTACAAGCAAGAGGTCTTTTCTGGGAAACCCACCAAATTTTAGGCTCAAATGAATATACACAGCTCAATAACCCAACGCGATTCTCACTATTAAATAAGGAGCATTTATTTAAAAGGAGCTGGGGTTTGTATCGGTTTCATAAGCAGAGTTGATCTAGATATGGTCCACACGAGTAGGATAATCGGTTCTTTTTTTCTTAGGCTGGCTAATGTTGCCTGCTGTATTGGAGATGCTGGAAAGAAGAGCATGCTTCTTGTGTTAAAACAGGTTGTGTTTCATAGATGAGAACACAGGTCTGAATTTTCCTTCTGAAATGGATTTAAGATCCATGATTTGTGTCTTCCTACAAGCAAGAGTGCATTTCTGGTAAACCCAGTGAATTTGCGGCTCAAATGAATTAACACTGTTCGCAAAACCAACGCATTTCACACTATTACCTAAAGAGCATTTATTTAACAGGAGCTTTGGTTTGTATCAGTTTCAAAGGCAAAGTTGAAGTAGATATGGTCTGTATGAGTCGGAAAAACAGTCCATTTTTTCTGGGCATGCTCATGTTTCTTGCTGTATTGGAGAGGCTGGAAAGAAGACCATGCTTCTTGCGTTAAAACAGAGTGTGTTTCATGGATGAGAACACAGGTCTGAATTTCCCTTCAGAAACGGATTTAAGATCCAGGATCTGTGTCTTCCTGCAAGCACTGTTCATTTCTGGTAAACCCAGTGAATTTGCGGCTCAAATGAATATACACAGAACCCAAACCTAATGCGTTTCTCACTATTAAGTAAGGAGCATTAATTTAACAGGAGCTCTGATATGTATCAGTTTCATAAGCAGAGTTGAACTAGATACGGTCCAAAATAGAAGGAAGCACAGTTCTTTTATTCTGTGCTTGCACATGTTTCTTGATGTATTGGGGAGGCTGGAAAGAAGAGCATGCTTCTTGTGTTGAAACAGAATGTGTTTCATGGATGAGAACATCGGTCTGAATTTCCTTCAGAAATGGAGTTAAACCACAGGATCTGTATCTTCCTACAAGAAGGAGGTCATTTCTGGTAAACACACTGAATTTTGGGCTCAAATAATTTTACACAGTTCACGAACCCAGCGTGTTTCTCACTATTAACGAAAGAGCATTTTTTAAACAAGAGCTGTGGATTGTATCAGTTTCATAAGCAGAGTTGAACTAGATATGTTCCATATGAGTAGGAAACACAGTTCTTTTTTTCTGGGCTTGCTCATTTTTCGTGCTGTTTATGAGAAGCTGGAAAGAAGAGCATGCTTCATGCATTAAAACAGAGTGTGTTTCATGAATGAGAACACTGGTCTGAATTTCCCTTCAGAAACGGATTTAAGATCCAGGATCTGTGTCTTCCTTCAAGCAAGAGATCATTTCTGGTAAACCAGGGAATTTGTGTCTCAAATGAAATTACACCGTTAGTAAACCCAACGCGTTTCTCCCTATTAACTAAAGAGCATTTATTTAAGAGGCACTGTTGTTTGTATTAGTTTCATAAGCATAGTAGAACTACATAGGGTCTGTATGAGTAGGATACACAGTTCTTTTATTCTGGGCTTGATAATGATTCTTGCTGTATTGAAGTTGCTAGAAAGAAGAGGATGCTTGTTGTGTTAAAACAGAGTGTGTTCCATGGATTAGAAAACTGGTCTGAATTTCTCTTCATAAACGGAGTTAAACCACAGGATCTGTGTCTTCCTACAAGCAACACGTTATTTTTGGTAAAGCCAGTGATTTTGCGCCTAAAAGAATTTATACAGAACACAAACCCAATGCGTTTCGCACTATTAAGTAAGGAGTATTTATTTAACAGGAGCTGTGGTTTGTATCAGTTTCATAAGCAGAGTTGAACTAGATATGGTCCGTATTAGAAGGAAACACAGTTCTTTTATTCTGTGATTGCTCATATTTCT